>CM037834.1:27343182-27943182 GCA_021234535.1 Stichopus chloronotus | reverse complement strand
CCACTACACCATCGTGACCTTTTTTTACGATAAGTTTTTGCAATACTATTTGAATGTATTACGCTATAATACTGCAATATTACTGCAACTTAATTTAACTGTAATTTTATTTAAACATTGGAGGGTGGCGTTTGTGCTTATAATTTTAAATTTGACTTATATAAGCGGGCTGGACTGGAATGAAGCTGATGGCTAGGCTATAGCCTGGGCCTGTTACGTTAATTAACGTCTTAGCTATAAAAAAAAAAAATATATATATAATATAGCCTAGGCCTATATATATAGCCTATAGGCCCTATGTGCGAAGGCCCCTAGGCCTAATGCATTAGGCCTATTGCTTGTGTGGTTTGGTTATTGGTTATAACAATAAAATGAAAATATTTTTAAAAGACAATCTCATTTTCAGCGTTTGGCATTACAAGCACTTGTTTCCAACCATTTCACCGCAAATGTTTGGGCCCTAGGCCTAAGCGGGGGGCATTCATTTAATTGTTTCAAGCTTCAGAAGAACTATTGTAGATCAGGAGTCAGAAATAGCTTCTTTTCACAAAGATCGAGTTATCGATGAGTGGAATGCTCTTCCTGATTCCATTGGTTCCACTTCTAGTGTGAGTGCTTTTAAAAATGCTGTTGATCGTTACTTTGCTGCTTGTGGGAGAATTTAGGGTTTTCGGTGGTTCAGGGTCTTTTATGAGGACTTAAGTCCTTCCTGACCCTTACTCTACTAAACTAAGCGGCGGTGCGCCTTTGGGCGGCTGCAAACCGTGAGTGTTGCTCAAGCGTTTAGCTTTATTTTTAGCTCCATTAGTCTAGGCCTAGCAAATATAACCGAGACAGAAGTAGTACTACAGGTAGCAGAAGAATCTTCCCGTTTTTCATGAGCAACCCGCTTCACAGCCCGTTTCTGTTTGTAAATATCTGTAAAATACTGGTAGCATTTACGGTGGCATCCTCCGTTTTCCGGTATTGGTAAGACGTACAAATCATCACACGAATTGTTTTCAAGAAAACACCTGGATACTTCGGCCTGTTTACCATCTAAATTCTCCCATACTTGTACACCATGCAAAAAAGTTCTCCAAGTTTTTTCGTTAAATGGCCTAATTTCCTCATTTGTTTCAAAAACATGTGCATAACAGACACTTTGAGACATTTTACTTTCGATTTTGATCTTTTTGCATACGCGGGAAGTATTATTGTGTGTATACTGCGCGCACCTAGGCCTAAATTGCACTGGCGGACGACACTCCGTTCAGACAATTCCTAGACGAAATTTGATTGGTTGAAAAGTAATTTATGACCTACGTACACCTGACGTCAGTGGCTCCTCGTTCGTGGCGTTATCACAGAAAAGTGGGGATCTTTTCTTCATTATTTTTTTCATTTGTGACCACCTCCACGCGGGATTGATTAAGTTTCTATATGAAAGATATTTTATCTTCATATTCAACATTTTTCCTTCCCCCGCCGTTTGCGGGAGAACAAGACAAGACATTAGAGGCGAACGCCCCATAGTCTATAATGATAAAATCATGATGATTCGTCGTGAAAAATGCGTAAGACTGATGTCATTCCTACTGTTTTGTGTGAAATGGTATATTGGTTTGTTCCCAGTGGTTTCCCTGCTCCTGGGAGTGCTAAAAAGGGGAGCCCTGGACTCCACAAGGATCCTAACTGGCAGGCCCCTTGACCCCATTCATATTGGCACTTCTTTGCCTGATTTGACAAAATGCTGGCAAGAAGCCTGATTATTTATTTTTTAAGATGCACCAGCCCCCTTTTTGGTTCCTTGTGGTAGCAAAGGAGCCTATACAGTCACTGTAGCGTTTGCATGTATGTGTGTATGTGAGGGATAGGAATGCAAGGTATGTTATGTGATAACTCAATAACTGAGTGGTGAATGTTTTTCAAAGTTGATGTGTACTTGTATGCTATTGAGTAGATGTGCCTTATTGTTTTGTTGGAGGTAAAAGGTCATTTGGGATCACCAGATGCAAAAAAGTGAATTTCTTTGAGTTGCTGTAACTTGGTGTCTATTGCTCAAACAGTGACATACTTCAGGATAAGATAGATTGGTAGAAGGAGAAGTACGGTAACATTAATCTCAATAAATATGAAAGGGTCAAAAGGTCGGAAAAGTGATATTTTATTGATATCTCTCCCACAAAACATTTTAAGGGGTTGGTGTAATGGAAAATTTTGTTCGTCTATGTGAAGTGCATATGATGGCCTCATTTGTGCCCACATGACCTCATTTGACCTTTGTGACCTTTCTGTGATGCTTGGATATGTCTTGATAAGGCAAACCAAAAATCCAATTATACTACCGGCCCATAATGCTCCTAAGTCAAGTTATTGACATTTTAGTTAAAACCCATGAAACTACTGTAAGTGCAAGCAGCACAGGTTGTGCTGAATACAGACATACATACTTTTAGTAAATGGTAATTTCCATCCACATCATCAGGGCCTGGTTGATCTTGGTTCATCATTTCCCCTCCCCCTGCTCCCAGTCGAAATGAAAGAAAAAAGACTTATTGTATCAGCAAACTTTGATATATGATAGGGAGGCTGTTAAATGACTTTGATTTTCCCACTGCCTTGCAATTTCTGACCTCTGTATCTGACTCTTGGTTGAATGTTAAAGCATCTTCATGCAAGGAACCAAAGTACGATTGGGCTAGTGTTATGAAGGGGTGTTAATCCCTCACCCGCCTTTATTACAGTAGTATTATGTAACACATATTGCAAAGCAGTATGTTCTGTATCTTATCCTCTCTAAATACGCACAGTCGTCTTTTGTTTTTTCCGTAAGTTTCACAGCATTGCCAACTGGTGCCTGTTCTTGTTGATTTTTGTGCATCCTAGTTATTGTGGCATTTCACTGAAGAAAGGTGAATTGTAAAAGAAAAACTAGAATAATGATGCCAATATCCTCATAAATACCCACATAATTCCTATGGGAAAATGTGTTGTGGACATTAGATGTGAGTATTTTGGCTTGTGAGAAATGAGAGTTTCCCCATGGTGAAAATCTGTGGGATGTTTCTCTATGTGCGATTTTTTTTTTTATAAGAAAAATTTGAGGGAAATTTTTCCTATATCAAAAATCTGTGGCAGTTTCTTCTATGTTGGAAATCTATGGAAAAAATCTTTTCTTGTAGGGAAACTTTCCCTTACTTTGATGGAATCGTTCAAATTGACAGCTAAATCTGAGACTGTTGAATTTCATGACTTTATGTGATTGCTGATTGTTTTCTTATTCTTAACAAGTGTATACTCAGAGTTGTATATATTGTTAAGTTTTTACTACTGTCAGGTAGCACAAAGCATGAGTGACCAAGTATTACCAAGTATGAACAGACTTGCCTTGCATTGTATGGGTGTGACAGAGAATACCCAATTTTGAGCATTCCGATTGTCCCATTTTTGGTGCCAGTACTGAGGTGTATAATCAATGGCTGATGGGTGTGGTGTTTTGATAATGGTGTTGAAAATCTATCACAAGTCTAGTGTACAACTGAAAAAAATTGCTGTCAAAGACTTTTTGCATCATGCTTTTCTGTTGAAATAACATTTATTTTCGAGTGCATGACTTCATGTTTACAGGCAGCCTCTGAATCTAACAAATCTCCAGGAGGCTATGGTCAATGATGCATACGACATAATGCAAGCAATGACATTATCAGACGAAGGGCGGAAGAGATTATCTCTGAAATTAGAACCATTTGTTATTGCTATAAAGGAACAGTTATTTGGTAAGTAGAACTTGCATGCAACAACATTTATTTCTAGCACATTGCACAAATAAGGTGCAAACAAATTGCAAAAACATGAACAATAAACAGTAAACACGACAATAACAACAACAATACAAAGAAACAAACATTTAAATAGAGGGGAGAAGATACTGCTGTAGGCACATACATTTGCCATTGCCATTTTTCTGTGCCCTTCCTATTGCCATGAATTTAATTACAGTACCTCTTCCAATTTTAGCCTATGTGTGACTGTTTTGAGCTTTGCTTTGTACTTGAAATGTTTTGCCTCATTTTTTGTCAGTTCTGTGCCATGGACATGCAATTTCCACTGGCATGCTTGTGATTGTGTTTATGTGCTCAAGAGCTAGAAATTTCAAGTAGGTATCGCAGTCACTGCACTATCTCCACAGAAGCCTGCAGTAGTAGGTGAAACTTCATCCATTGCTGGGATTACCTTCAGAGTTTCAGGCTGCAGATACTAACATCACTCAACATTGTTTGCTCTTCAACATGACAAATTTCATTTTGCTGAGAGCAGCATTCACAGAAGACTGTACCTTAGGAAAAAAATATCATAGTGTATGTGTATGCCTTTTGGGAAGTTGGTCCTTGTGACCATCAACAGTCAATATTTTGTTGCTTTTTTGAGGGTCTCCTGCTGTTTTGTTAAAATAGAATCCAACAAGAGTACTCCAAGTACATGGAGTCATAACCACATAACTTCTGTTTTACAAATAGTTGCAGATGTATGTTAACTTGGTTTGTCAAAGATTTCCTGTTAAGCACAGTGGTAGGTATGCATTGCTTTTTTAAATGCAATTAGGTATTTAAATTTCTGGAGGGAGTTGGACAGTACATTGGCCAGCTTAAAGTTGTATCAATAGAGAAATTGCCAATTGCTTTGTCTTTATATTGTCAGTGTTGTTTTAGTTTGAGGTTAGTCACTTGTGAGTGGAACAACTTTATAGTCTCACATTCCATTTCCTTGTTGTCTTACTTGCAGGTCATGAGAGGAGTGTGTCCATTTTATCAGCTCTTCTTTACCATAGCAGTCAGGAGTTATGGAAAATGCAGTCAGATATCCTGAACAGCTTGTTCAACAAACTTACCAGTGATTTTTATCAACTTCAGGTAACAGCTCTTCGTCACAAAGAAAAGCCAATACCACATCATTGCTAGTGTAATGTGTCGAGGATGTTCTTAGCAAGACATTAGAGCAATGCTCACAATAACTTGGTCACAATTACAAATACATAGTCAATGGAACTGACATGGCATGTCAAGGTCACAGTGAATGTCAAATTTCCTTGAAATGCTATATGAAAGGGAGATAAGGTGGGTGGAAATATGTGATAAAAACTCTACCTTTTTTTTTTGTCCCTCAGTTTCCATTTTAATCCACATGATGCCATAATTTTGCAAATGGTGAAACTTTGTCAGATTTGAAGTGTTCTCTTTGCTAGAAGATATACAGTATTGCTGCAAACACACTGTAGATATCCACTGAATGGGTTATATCACAATTTTGAATGTCCCAGGTCACAATCAGATTTCTACTGTGGATGTATGAATATCTCAGTCAACATTTAGGTAATGTTTTGTTATACTTGCTGTAGATATTTTGCAGGGACAGCTTATTTTGAAAACTCAGCTGAAGAGCAACTTTTTTTAATTGTTTCCTTGGCAACCACAGTACTTATCACATTGAAAGTTGATTGGTGAATGCAGTACATGGATTGCCAGTTTTTGCACGTTACTTGACATAGCATAGACTGTTATGGTTTCCCAGCAGTATACCCCATAAGATGATTCCAAAATTCTAACCCACATTTTTTATGTCAAAATTTTTGACTTTTTGTTCTCACCACACATCATTATTAAAGTGAGGACACCATGTTTTTACTGGCATAAAATGAGACTGGTTTGAATAAAAACAGTGTTGTAAAGAAAACACAAACGTACATCATACCACAGTATACACCATGATGATACTAATTAAGCCATGCTCTTATATTGGCATAAATGGGTATAAATGAGAATATGGTGAATTCAGATTAAAAATGGTTTTACAGCTATCAAAAAAAAAAACTCAATGCCCACACTCATTTTCTTATGTTAAGATTTTTGATTCCACAAGTGTGTCCTTTTTTTGGTTCCTTGCAGCAACGAAGGAACCATTGCAGTCAGATTTGTGTATGTGTGTGCTTGTGTTTATGTATGTGAAGCATTGGGATGTGACGTATGTTACAAGATAACCTAGTAAACCAAATTTTCAATCTTTCTCAAACTCGGTGTGTATGTGTATGGCATTGACTGGATGTGCCCTACCTTTTCGATGGAGGTCAAAGGTCATTTGGAGTCACCAGAGGCAACAATATTTCTCTGAGTTGCTGTATTAAACTTTGTCCATTGTGTCCATTGTTCAAACTGTGACATAATTTTAGGATAAGACAGAGTGGTTGCAGGTCGAAATATTGTAACTTTAATCTCATTAGTATGAAAGGATCAAAATGTCAGAAACTGATACCTTATTGATATCTCTCCAGCGAAACATTTTAAGGGGATGTAATGATGGAAAATTTTGTTCCTCTATATGAAGTGCATATGAAGACCTCATTTGACCTCATTTGACCTTTGTAACATTTTGTGATGTGTGGATAGGTCTATACTATAGGCCTCATTACAAACCAAATGGCAATTGTACTACCTTCCCCAGGAAAGGTGAAACTTCTAACAGAGTTACAAAGGCATGAGTTTTGCAGATCTCATTAAATGGGTAAATGTGTGTGTTAAGTGGATTTTGACAGATGATACTGTACATGGAAGTATATGCAGCAGTGCAGGTTTTGCTGAATACAGACTCTGTAAGCGTAAAGATATATGCACTTGTATGCATGTTGTCGCACCCATGCTTGTGCACAGATGGTGCACACACACACACACATAATACTACCATGCATACACTTTAGTGTATACTGGACTGTAATTCTTCCAAATCAGAAAATCGCAGGGATTTCGTGGTTACTATTAAGAAATTTAGCTGGTTGACCGCTATCCATTGATAAAAAAAAGAACACGAGGGCAATCCATGGAGTTGCGTATCTCATCGTCAACATGCATTGATTTCAACACAGGGCCTGCACATGGGGATTTGTAATAGTTTACTGCAACCACATCTCACCGAGACCTAGTTCCGGGCACCGTTGTGTATTAGAGCCAAATATTCTTCAAGCCTAAAATGGTAGTAAGCAGATGAACTGAACATAATATCTCAATACTGATATCTACTGTAAGTAAGCAAACTTAAGCCTATAGCTTGGTGCCACTAGGCGCAAGTAATGATAGCAATAATGGCTCTAAAGTATCTGTGCATATTATGCTACAAAACAAAACTGTAACATTAGGTTATTCCATGTAGGTTAGGCTTAGTGGTCAGAGTTAGGGGCAGGATATAACTTAAGAGCATACCTCCATGGGTTATTTGCACATTAGTCTCCTATTTAGCTGTGCAGGACCTGGTTGTGCTGAAATTATTGTTTGACTTAAAAATAATGTTCTCGTAATTGGCAGTCACGATGAAAGACATTTTCCACAGGGGTCAGTTCTGTTTGAGATGTTTTGGCTAAAGTTAAAGAAGTGATTTCTATTGACCCGCATGCTGGCTCATAAGTTTTTTACCAAACAAACAATTTCACCCGTTGACTATAAGAGTGATATACTGTATCTTCATTATGGTGTTCATAGGAACGGCCCTGCAAAAGTTTGCGTATAAGACTTAATTAGCTCTAAAGATATGCTGGAAACACAAATTTTGGGGCAAAATTGGCTTTTTTCCACAAAAATCAGCAAATTTCACTCTCTGTACTATAAAAGTGATACACCTTGAATGTTACATTCTCAGATAAGTCCTTGCAAAATTTTGCATTAGATGCCTAGATACTTCTCAAGATATACTGGAAATACCAAATTTGGAGCAAAATTTGCTTTTTTTCTCAAAAATCAGCAAATTTGACTCAATTTACCATACAACCAATACATCTTGGACATATTGGCATTATGCACAACCTTAACTTAATATACTTTTTAAAGTATTCTGGAAAAACCACACTTTGGACAGGTCCGGATGCACACACACACGCACCCATACACACTGGCACAGATATTTTCATATATACCACCTAACAGGACCAACCCTTAACCATGGTCACTCTACCATGGGGTACCCCTGTGTTGCCGCTACTCATCCTCTCCAAGTGCTTCCATGGCAACCGTTCTCCCATGGATGCACAGTACAATATATAGCTCCACAGCCAAGTGACTGCAATATCTCATCTTAGCCCCTATAGGGCGATGAGATAAAAATACCCCCAACAATATGAGCAATGTCTGATATATGATACAGTTGGCTGCAAATTACCTTTGTGACACTCACAACCTTTATGACATTATTCCACTGCCCAGCATTTTCCGACCTCTTTATCTGATATGTTGTTGGGTTTAAAGTTATAAGCTTCTTCACACAAGGAACAGGTATAGTGCCCTTGGGCTCTTGTTCTCTTTCATTTTTCTTCAGAAGATGTGAGTACTGTCAGTGTTAGATTTTTTAAGTCCTGTATATTTTGTATCATAATGTGTGATAAGCAAACTCTGTGTTGTTGGGGGACTGAGAGTGATTGACCAGGCCTGTCTCACCCTGCTGTGTGTGGGTGTGTGTATGTGTGGCCTTGTTTTCGGGTAGGATCGAGGACTAAAACAATATATTTAAGGTCCTCTGTAGAAAATTCAATAGAGTTCTCCGGTCCTCTCAAGGTTAAAGTGATTGCGTGTGTACTGGAAAACCAAAAAGATAAGGGTATGTTTGACCTTAACTTTTTCTTTATTTTTAAATGTGCACACAAGGTTGTACATGAACGGACTATGTCTTTCAATGAAGGAAAATTACAGAAACTACTTCGAAAAGCAATGGGATTGGGATAAAACAGTAAAAAACAGAAATCATATTTGAAAATCAACAGTTCACACTATAACCGCCTACATAATGAATATGCAACAGTACAGGTCTCACTAGTGTATCAAAAACATACTACTCAAGTCATCACTCCTTGGTAAGTAATGGGAATTGTAGTATTTGGTGAAAGGAAACACCGTATTTACAAATAACCTACGAACCGAACACAACCTTGCCCGCGGCGTCAGTGATCTTGAAATGTTAACTGAATATTTAATACTAGTATACTTCCCATTGGCTTGCTCAAAGAAGCCCACTGTTGATTTGAATGAAAACTGTCAACCACTACATTATCGTATTCTACACTTTTTGTCGTCATGTTTGAAGAACTTGAAATCATATGGCAAAATTAACCAACTGAAACCTATTTATTTTCCCAGATTGTCTGAATGGTGTAATTAAAAGCCTTACCAAACTTTTGGAGATGAAATTTCAATGTTTTTACTTTTTGCCTGTGCACGCAATCACTTCAACAATAGACATTCTTATTGTTAAGGTTAGGGTTGAGGAAGAAAAAACAATAGAAAGCACAATGAGGTCCTCGGAATGTGGAAAACAAAGTTGAGTGTGTTTGTGTGTGTGTAGATATTGCATACATATGCTACTTACCACTTCTGAACACAGTTTTGGTATGCATTCTTTTCTAGATCATATTTTCAAAGTGTGGGTCTATTTTTGCGACAGTAAATGCCACAAAAAAGCACTTTTTGTAATTTGAGCAACTGATGGTTGCTCTGATGTTCAGGCTGTTTGCGAGCTACTGTAGAGACTGGAAATTGTGTCAGCTCTTTCTAATCTTTTGTACATATCAAGAGGAGCTGGTCATACTCTACTGTTAAAATATGTCCTTTCGGTATAGTGAGTCATTGGTTGTTTAAGCAGTAATAAGATACTGTATACAGTACTTGCTTAGTTCATTCAACAGAAAGCTACAAAGAATAACAAAGGCACACTCATCTGAGTACAGTGTGCACTGTATTGAGAGTTATATGTTAATACTGCTCACATGTAATTTGTTTATCTATATTACAAATTGAATTCATTACTATTTTTGGTTTATCATTTGCAGACTGCAGAAAAGTTTACCACTTGTAAATTGTTGACCTCACTTCTGTCAGTTTCTTCAACAGTAAGTGTATTCTCAAGATATGTTGTCTTTAATTCCTTGCATAGTAATGTGGCACTTAAATTGGAAATCAGGGTTTGACTGAGAAAATTCACCTTAAGTTGATTTTTCTTTTTAAACTGATCATTCACCGAAATATAGAGACGCTGGAGAGGTGTTTGAAGGTAGAAGAAACGGTAATTATTGCGTTAATTACTGTTAAATGAGAACTTGTAATATTTGTTGGGTACAAAAAATAAACGTTCATGTTCAAGACAAGACAGCCTCCCCTATATGATGATCAATCACAGCATAAGACTGAGATGTGGCGTTATATGAATAAACATAAACAAATGTTTATGGTTCCCATGCTGTCTGTGCATTGCCCAATGCTAAGTAAACAACAGTTTAATGATAGTTGATGATACATACAACAGACGTAGGCTACGTATGAAACTGTTCAGCCACACCTCCTCATACCTTGAAAAGGCGATAGTATTGAGTAGTCATATTTGATCGATGAATATGGATGTTACAGATTTTCGGAGTTCTTCACCAATTTTTTTACGAATTTGACTTGTTTCTCGAAATTGTCCACATGTTTTGAGATAATCTTGATCATATTTGTTAGTTGTAACTCATTGTACGATACCGGTGGGGAATTGTGGTGAAATAAATTGTGAAAATAAACCCTTTAATGTATCTCTGCCCAGCATTGTGTCTGTCTGTCTGTCTGTCTGCCTGTCTGTCTGTTTGTCTGTCTGTTTGTCTGTCTGTTTACCCATCCAGTAAGATCATTGAATGTCTATTACAGGTGTCACCCTGAGGACACCTGCAATGCAGACGTTCCCTGGTGTAACATCCTTAAATCTGTAGTTAGTTCATTTGGACCGCTCCTCTATTGTACAGTCTGATCGTTCAGTGTTAATTTAATGTAAATTTATTGTCTGTAGATCATGCCGTTACAGACCTTTTTGTGATACCCATTTTCAGGTTCCAGAGACCATGCCTGATTGGTCTGTAAGAATACATGATACCTTAGCAGTTGTGCTTCGAAACAAGTTAGGTAAGAATGTATTATAGATATAAGAACAGATTGTATGATTATTGTGTAAAAATAATCTGTTAACAAGCACCCTGCTGGTATGGCTAGTTGCCCTGCAACGGATTAGTTTTAGACTTAGTCATGACTGTGTGTTATTTAGTAGTTACTCAGTATAGCTGATTATACTTCTATTTTATCTGTGTGTGTTTAGAAGTTTAGAATTTGAGGATCAGAAAGTATGAATACTCATCAAGGGATCCTATTTCATGTTGAACGTGGATGAACACTGGCAAGTTTTGCCCTCTCTTTTAGATCAGTGTTCAGTGGGTAATGAGGCAAGGGTAAACCAACAATCTCATACAAGCACAACCCTGCTTCCAGGACTGCCATTCAACGTCCCAGTCCGATGGACGAGAGTGTATCCCCTGTTTTTAGCCACTTTCCTAATTGCTGGGAGGGGTGGAGGACCTGCCCAGCTCAGCAGCCCATAAGCTGTACCGAGCAACCTGAAGCAGACAAGACCTGAATCAGACAACAGGAACCCAAATTGAAATCACCAAGTAACCTCCTCAGCACCATTGTAAACAGGTTTATGACTTAACAAGTGAATTTGAGTCCCCACAAAATTTCCAAGTATTTCCACCAGAACTTGAGCCAGGGACCTAAGGATTGCAGGACGCTCTAACCACCAAAGCTAGCCCCCCTGTTTTTTAATAGTTATTCGATACAACTAATTACACTTCTGTTTTGTGATTGTTTTCATCAACTGAAGAATTTATGGAATTTTATGTGGTGAAACTTTCACAAGTAATTCATCAGCAACTTGAAATTGTGAACATTGTTCATAAGCATTCTCGTACTTGCTTTACAATTTTTGAACAGTTTTGGTGAAATTGTAAGGCAAATGTTGAATCTATTCTGTTCTGTTGCTTTCAGGTGAAGAACATAGGGATGTTTGTCTTGAGTTATCCGCCACCATGCTTCACCACTATGGTAATCCCTGGTTGGTACGACAGCACCAACAAGACAAAAAGTTTTTCCTACTCCTAGTCAATCTTGCTAGCATAGAAGTGAGGTTGATTCTTGAAACCATGGACCAAAAAAAGGTTTGAATGATTTCCTTTCTTGTACAGAAGTTTACTGTTTGTTTACTTTTAACTGCATTTGGTTGTCATCGATAGCAGCTGCAGTCTAAAAACTGCAAAGGATGAGGATGGTTTGATTGCTCTTGAAAAACTATCATCTATAATAAAACATTGCGATGCGCACGTTTAGTGTGGAAATATACTTAAGACCCATAATTTGCAGCAAAAGTTACTGATTATCTTTTTAAAGGATGAAGAATGTTAGAATGAATCTTTCTGCTACTTCAGATATGAATTCATTTTCACACCATTTCAGTCAAAAAGCTTGATGATCAGGTCCATTTCAAGTGCAATAGTGGTCCGAATTTTGCTTGAATTTATGGTGCAAAATGCTTTCTGGAATTATCTAATCTCATCTCAAATTACAAAAGTAATGGCAAGGTTCAATTTGTCGTAAAATAAAAATCATTCAGAGAGCCCAAATCCTCACTACAGCTTGAAAGGTTTCCTTCAGTCCCATGCAGACGCTACATACTGGATTGTAATCGTTTCCAATGAATTTGATTGCCAACAGGCAATGGAAGGAACCGTTGCCCAAATTTGACAGGGAAAGATTCAGACTTTCTGGAACTGAGATGGAAGTGTATGTAAGAGCCAAGTGATTGCCTAACTTACATGTCAGGAAGAGATTCCTCACATAATTGAACTCATAAGGTGGGAGATGTGAGTCACCCTCTCCATATTCGGTATGCAATCCTTGAGATGTTTAACACCATCTTTTGAGCTTGAGATCCCGGTCGTCTCATTGGGAGAAATTTTGAAATTTGAAGATATTTGATTGCTTTTTTTGGCCGTCTGGTTGATATGATTAGTTTGTGCCGATCTGCTGCTGCAGTGGTCAAGAGTTACAGTATAGTGTGTTACTGTATACTGTAGCTACTGTGGGAGAGTCTCTGATTTTGGAGAGGTCTGCATAATAAAGTGGTTTAGTTTGACAACACCTGGAAGTCAAAATCAATGCATTGTAATATTTTCTTCTCTGGTGTATCTGTTCCACGACAATGACTGTACTAATTCTAATTTATGTGACCATCATTTATAAAATGTAATCAGTGCATGTCAGTCACACCACCACCATGTTTGCGTATTAAAATTTCTGATAGAGAACACTGACAGGGAACTGTACCGTGACTGATGGGGAATCGTATCATCACCAGCATGTTTATTGTCGTATCCAATTATTTACAATATACTCAGAGCAAACTGCATCTGATCAATTTGACTTTGATATGACTTTGCACCCTCAACACTGTACCCTCAACACTGTACATTTCAATGAAACCTGTGTGTTTATTCCAATGCCCTTTTTTTAACCTTAGACACTGCTTACTGTGCCTCACATTGAAATCTTGTGACAGAATGGATTTTCAAACTTCCTTCCCACTTTTCTGTCACCTTTCTGTGGACTGGTCAAAGCCAATAATGCATTAGTTTGACGGTCATTTTATTGTTTCCATAGCAACAATGTAAAGCAGGAGTGCTCTGTTGCTGTTTCAGTATAATAGAGCAAGCCGTTCATCTGATGGTTTGTGAGTCTGAGGTAAATAACCTTAGACAAGATGAGATATACCAGCTGCATGGCGTACTCACTGCTGCCTTTGGGGCAGCCATTTTCCACCTTAAAATGGTCACTGTTGAGCAGGTAAAAAGTTATTGATCTTTTTCGTTTCCATTTTTTCTTTGCTTATTATTTTGTTGGTTTCTTCTTAGCTCACAACTTAGCTCATGAAGTGGTGTCCATAGCAGGTGAACCCATTTTACATCTTGTGTAATATTCTGTCGGTAGTTTGATCTTTTGTCCAATTTTTGGGATATTACAAAGTTGGTGGTAAAAATGGATTTTGTAATTTTTGTTTCGCTATTTTGTCCATTGCATTTTTCGCCATTGCAGAAACTCCTAAAATTGTGAATACGTAACTGCAACTGTCAGACACAGCCACTCTGCCATGGATTTGTCAGAGTTGTAACCATAGGCCGAGGAGTTATTTGATGTTTCTATGGTTAGACGGATTTTGCGATATCTTTTTTCACCAGATTTGGGGTTTCATTTAGCTATTTTTAGTTAGTGCTGCACATAAAATATGGTACATCACTCCCAGAAATTCCACATTTTTCTGCTTCATATCATCTAATATCTATGTAGTTCTTTATTTCCCTTTTTGTAAGTAGAACTCTAAGAATCTGAAGTAAAGTTAGAATGAGGCATATCTGTCTCATATTAGTGTTGACTGTCTTGTGTCAGTGTGGTGAAGAGCCACTGCCTGTCGATGTTTCAATGCTACTTACACTTGTGACCTTGTCACTTCCCCTGCATTCAAGTTCACGTAAGCAGCCACGGTGATGTACTGGATCTATCTACTGAAGGATAAATAATAAGCACAGGAGTGCCTGACATTCAGGAGAGAGTGTGTAACTTACACAGCAACCATTGTGGGTAGATGATATAGTGTAAGCTGACCATAAGTTGGGAAGATCAGTGAAATGAAAACATTCCAGCATCAGTTAAATACGTAATTATTCCACTAATTGCATTCCATGGCCGCTGAAATCTTATGTATAACGGCCTTTTGAATGTCCTTATCTCAGACCTATATCCAACAGTGTATTCAACTGTTTTAAAAGGACTCATGAAAGGTGGAATGGACTTGTTAAAGATTTTATGTCAAGCCATAGATTATCTGCATTATTAATAAAAGTTCAGAGTTATATAAACCAACTCTGACCTGACCATCCTGTCTCTACCTTCACTGGCTCTCTGCACATTTGGCACAATGTTGCCTGATATACCAAACCATCCATGGCCATATACTATCCTTATCATCAATGACTCGCTGGGCATTTCCTGTAATATTGCCAGACATACGGTACCATCCATGTCATGGCCACCAGTGACCCTCTTGGCAAGGATGACCTTTCTTTCAAACAGTCTTATCCAGCCACAACACCTAGATCTCATCTTTTCTTGTCCCACAGCCCTTCGATCGTGTAGCTCCCCAGCTGCAGTGAGCAATTCTCATGATTAATGAACAAATGACTTTATTTTGACTTTTGCCGTTATATTTTGTTTCGTTCTAGTGTAATGATCCCGTGGTAATCAGCTGTGTTAGAGCGCTCTTCATGTGGCTCGCGGAAGAAACAGCACAATTGAAGACAGATGTGATTGCTGTTTTACCTTTCCTTGTCAACTTCTGGTAAGACATTTTTCTGACTCATTTGGCTCATCTCTGTATCTTTGTCTCCTCTCTTTAGAGAGTTCGGTTTTCATTGATCTAGAAAGTAAAATAAAATTGTAATGTCTAAACCACATTACCATGCTCTTTATATTACACCTTCAGTACCTTTCTTTGTCTGTCATTACACCCTCCATTCTTCCCTTTCAATTACATAGAGAGGTCTAGAGTTACTGTAAAAACATTCTCATTGTTACATTTGGTTTCCAGCAAGATGTCATTGCCAAAGACCCCAACTTTAGCAGGAAATTCCAAAGCGGTTGATCTTCCCAGTAATGTGTTCTATCTCCGACTGAGAGAAGATCTGGTCAAGCTTTTTTTGCCGGGCCTTTGCCACCTCACCGCAGAAAAGGAAACGAGAGACGTCATAACGCATAATGAAGGGATGGCTGTCTTGGTCAGATACACATCCGATCTTTTCGGAAGGGAGAAGTCCGATGCAAGGATTGCAAATGATGAGGTAACATGTGAAGCTTGACACTCCCAAAATTTATGTAAGCAAGTGAAATTCCCAGTGGAGATATTGTAAAACTTAATATCTAACCTCAATATAACTGTCCAATCAGCTTCTCCTGATTACTTTAAGCAATGCAGTCTTTACACTTGACTTGTTGAAAATGCAGGGACTACAACAAACTCATTTTAAGTGAGTTTCAACATTGTAAACATTGTAGACAATTGACTTCAATACTGCTGGGATAGAAACATTATCAGACTTTAAATATTTTTCATCAACTATTCCTTTTTCTGTACACAAATGACAATGCAACCTCAGATAAGGGGTCTAGTCCTGAAATATTTTGAAAGTAACCATTAGGATTACATTCTTATCAGGGATTTTGCAAGAAACTGTTCAGTTCAGTGGAGCAATCACTGTGCATAACTCTATCAGGCAGTACTGTCCCTTTAATAATCCAAGTGTAAACATTTTGACCACAACTGACTGGCTTTTGGTATCTGGATCTCCATGGTGTGTGTACAAGTCCCTTCTATGCCTGTAGAACAGCTTGTTAGCTATTCAGAGTGTAAGTTTGCAGTGGTGTGTTGACTTGGTTGGAGAGATTAGCAACACAAGCTGACAGCTTCTCCAACTTTGTTGATCACGCGACACCTGCAAACTTTCTGTATTTAAGGGGTCTAACCTGAAGGAGAGATAACCGTTCTGAGCACATAATGGCTGAAATTTTTGTAAATTAGCTTGAGTTACACAATTTATTTATTAATTTATTATGGTAGTGAATAAGGTATATGGTTAAAAGAGTAAGGTTGAAATTTATGAAAAGGGGCCATTGATATGTCTGAATGTCCTTTTGATTGTACCCATCTATTCTCCATCTATCGAGCTGAAAACGTAGAGGATGCCATCAATAGATTGTGCCATCGTCTGTAAAATCTGACTAGTAGACAAAAATTTGATATGAAACATTTGATACCAATTCACTTAATTCTACATGTGGTAATAGACTGTGCTGAAAGTATGTGGTGTGGTGATAGTGCAATTGTTAAATTCACTATGTGGTGGTATACAGTGGTGGTAATACAACCCGGTCAATTCAGTGTGTGGTAGTACACCATGGTGGCAGGACATGTTAAATTCAGTATGTGGTAGTATGCTGTGGTAGCAGTAGAAAGCATTAAACCTGATATGTGGTGATGTCTTGTGGTGACAGTGCAATATGTTTAATTCAATGTGAGATGGCACACAGTGGTGGCAATGCCACCTGATGTATTCAAATATGTGGTGGTTTTCCCTTAGTGGCAGTACCGTTTGTTTGATGATACATGCATATTATTAAAATTATAGATTCAAACTTTGTCAGACTTGTCATTCTGCTTGTCATATTTTGAAGACATATTTGTGATATTCATCTTGGACTGGAATATCCCATTGATCATATAGGTAAGCACGTAGCCACGTTGCTTCCAACAGACTGCAACCTCGTTGCTCCGCATCTTACCTTTGATTTGCAATCCTTCGAATTCCATTCACTAATAACAATTCTTACTATTATGGAGACAAGAGCATCATTGTGATCATGTCTGACATAAGGACCGGGTTTTTTCTTCTCTTTCTTGTCTGTTCTCTGCTTTCAGACCAGCCTTGTTACATTGTGCAATATCTTCCTAAATGTTATCCTTCAAGATCCTACCTTCGTGAGGGAACACGATGAATTTGGAGAATTGTTGGAAATACTGACTTCTGCATTGAAATCTGAGGGTGAGCATTCTAAACCGTAATTCACTTTTGACTCACAGAGGGACGCCGACTTGAGAGTAGAACCAAATAAAAATTTGGGACTTTTTGATGGTGCTGATAATGTGCTGGTGGTATATGGTGGGGTGATTGTGGTGGTGATGGTGGCCTAATTGTTTGCTGTGAATGCAGTGTCTGAATCATTGTGAACACTGTCAGGACGGACATACTGTTCATGTTTCCGGCTTGCATGCTGTGAACATTGTGTCGGGACTTAGGTGTTTGTGACACTTGCAATGAACACTGTGTCTGGAATTAGTGTTCATGTTTCTGGCTCCCATGCTTTGAAGACATGTCTAGAACTTATGTTTGCATTGCATACTGTGAATACTGTCATGGAACATTATTCATCTTATGGCTTACATTCTGTCAAGATTGCACAGTATCTGGAATTATTGTTCATTTTATTGGCTTGCATGCTGTGCACATTGTCTCTGGAGCGTAGTTTCGAGGAGCAAACATTGGCTGCAAAGCAGTTGTCAAGATTAAATGAATGTACCAGAGAACTCTGTTTGAAACATCATTGAGGACTTTGGAGTGAGTGTGAGATGGTTATCTGAATTTAGTGAATGAACACTGATTTTGGAACACTGTACGGCACAATTGTGAGCATCAATTGAGCATTCATTGTTGTGGTGACTATCACATGTAAAGCTTTTCCCAGAATTTTCTCAAGTGCACACCGATAATGATTCAATTATTGTAAAGTGTTTCGTGAAATTTTTCTTTGTTCTTCTTTATTTGAAAGTGGGGGTAAATGAGAGATACTTTTCTGCTAAATATTATGTTTCGAATCCTCAGGTGTGTATCATTTATCCTTCATTCTCAGGTGATCTTGGTCTGTCATTGGAGCTTCACTGTGCATTGGTGTTTGCAGCCACACTGAGGGTTAGACCAATTGTCAGAGGTTAGATGTTTTTCATAGTTGAATGAGCATCTTTGTGACTCAGGTAGCCGTGAAATTGTCCTACTGGACCAGAATTTAATGGCAGGCCAACTTCAGACTAAAGAACATGTTTAAACCATGGTACCAAGCCCTTGTCTAGGTTCGCTTGATCAAATATCTCTTCAGCTTGAAGTGTTTTGTAGTAGGTCTGCTATCTTATTTCATGATCTGCAAAGTGTGCTAGGCCAAGTGCATGTACTGTAAAGTGTGACACTTCATATTCAATTACATTTCAAATGATGGCTCATTGGATAGATATGGAAGAGTGCTCAGTGTCTGCTGACCACATACTGTGCGAGTTGATGTGTGGAACTTATCAGCCGATTAGCAAAGTTCTCCATTGAAATTTAGTGATCAGTTTGCTTGAAATGCCTAGAATTTTGCTAGTGACTCTGTGACTGCTGTAAATGATACACTGGTGGTGTTATCATTGTAATTCTATGACTTTCAAAGACTCACTTGTCGGTTTCGATGAAAAGAGAAACCTATAAGGTCATGATTGCGTGTGTGTGTTTGTTGGTGATTCTCAGCTCGTTATCGCAATATCTCAAGAAGGGAAACTTGGAAATTTCCCAAACTTAGTACATAGATGCCCCATATTGAGAGGAAAAACCTTTATGTTTTTTTGTGGAGGTCATTATCATTTTTGTTTTTTTGGTCACCAGAGGTCAAGAATTGAAAATTTTTTAACACAAAATCTCAATATAGGAATGATGTATACCTCCCATACCTAATATGTGGATTGATCATATCAAGCGGTAGAACCCTATTTTTTTTCCAGTGTAAGTCAAAGGTTGTATGAGGTCACCAGAGGTCAGATACTGGAAATCTTGTTATCATGATATTTCAAGAAGGGAAACACTGACCGTTCTCAAATTGGTACATGGATGTGACATATTGAGGGGAAAGAAACCTATGGGTTTGGGGGAGGTCAAAGGTCATATGAGGACACTAGAGGTCAAACGCTGAAAATCTTGTTGTCATGAAGGTCAGTTTGGCTTGAATTGTGAAAACCTTGTAAACACCTCATCTGAAGAAGAGAAACGAGGACACATCACATACTTCATTTGGAGCAATCAGAGTGCAAGAAACACCTGTTGATTTTTTTAGAGGTAAAAGATCATTTTGTGGACAGCATATCCTCACTTTGTCCAATCTTTCATATTTAAAACATATAAAAAAAAAAAACAAAAACCATAGAAACCACAATAACTTCTGGCTTTCTGGTTTCACTGGTTTGGTGTTGTCAAGTTTTCCTCGTGTTCCTTTAAGGTGTTCAAGTGTTAATGATGTAAATTGTGACTTCAATGAAAGCCTTAATCAAAATACAGTGATTTGTGGTCTTGATGCTAATCAACTTTAGTATGTAATCAAGATGGCTGGATGTGTGTTTGTTTGTGATGCCTTGGTTTATATAAACATGATATCTCAAGAAAGCAAGCTTGGACCAAACTCACATTTGATAGTTATATTAACTGTATTGAATGTAAACACAATATCTCACAAATTCAAGCTTGGACTGATCTCATATTTGCTTTGTTGATGAACCACATTAAGTACAGGAACTCCATTTGTTTGACCAGCAAAGGTCTCATGTAAAAACCCTGTAAACACAATACCTCAAGAATGAAAGCTTGGACTGGTCTTATATGTGTTATTACACTGTTCCACATTAATATTGAGTACAAGATCCCTATAGTTTGGTCCTAATCATTTGCAGTTAGCAGACATCAAACTGAAAACCTTGTTCTCACATTATGACAAGAATGCAAGCTTTAACCAATGTCATTTGAGGTTTGTTGCTGGAACGTGTTGAGTGTAAGAATGCGTAGAAGAATTTTTTCCTTGTTTTTTGTGGGGGGATTTATTTTTTTTGTGTCAGCTGAAATCCTTGTAATACATGATGTGTCATGCAGTTTGTGAATGGACCTCGATGAGCACGAGGACTTTATTGTTTTTGGTTTACTTCTTTTGAGGTCAGCAGATGTCAAACTATGAAAACTTTGGAAGTACAGAATTGCAAGAATAGAAGGTTGAATATATGTCACATTTCGCGTGGTCATTTAATATCACATTTTGATGAAATGTGCGGTTGACTTTTCTTGTCCAAATAAGGATGTGCACATTGAAAATTATAAGTAAAGGCCACATGTTTTCAGGTTGTGTAATTTTTGGTCATAAAAGAAATTTCAAAATACATGTCTGTCTCTCTGAAAAGCTGTCTAAGCTGGTCACATTTTTAGCTCATACCAGCATGCTGGTGTGAGCTTTTGTTATCACGCAGCGTCTATCTATCTGTCTATCTATCTGTCTGTCTGTCTGTCTATCTATCTATCTATCTATCTATCTATCTATCTAACTATCTATCTATCTGTCCACACTTGTTCAAAATGCTTCTCCTCCCACATGCTTTCATGGATTTGTTGGAAACTCGTACATAATGTTCCCTAGGTGGTGGGCTATTTGGGATGTTCAGGAATTTTTGGTCCAAGGTCCCATGTGGGCCCATTGACCCATTATGTGAAATTCTGTTTGAAATGTTGCTTCTCACACATGCATCCATGGATTTATATTGAACTCATATTTAACTCGGACACAATAATCCCTGGGTGGTGCTTCATGTGGGGTGTACAAATAAGTCTCAGTTTAAGGTCCCATGTGGACCCTATGGTCCATTTTATGAAATTCTACAAAATGCTTCTTCTGCTACAGATTATATTGTACAATGTTGATGGTTTGTCACAATGATGCTCAGTTATTGGTCCATTCAGGGTGTTCAGGAATTGGTAGTCCAAGACCCCCATGTGAGCCTAATGGCCCATTTTATGGAATTTGGCAAATTACCTCTTTTTCTACTGTTAAAGTGCCCCTTAACCTGTCATTCACATCTCAAATATCCCTATGGTGCATGAATGATAATTGAGTAATTGGACAGTGTCAGTTGCTTTGCTAACTGAAACTCTGTATTGCCCTCAGGTATGTTGACCAGTATTTGGACTTAAAGGGGCACTTTGAATTGTTTCATGAACTTCAGTTAGTCTAAAAGATCAAACTTCTGCACTGTTGGGGCTCTAGTTTATGAAATTCTGAAAATTGTGCAGTCCTACAGATTTTCTTGTACAGTGTTGATGATTTGGTATAATGATACTCAGTGGTACCTATAATTTGACATAATGATACATAAATGGTATCTGTAGGATGTTGAGGTATGAGCTTCTGCACCAATTGGTGCTTCAGTTTTTTTTTTGAAATGCATGGGCATGAATAGTGTAATTCTAAGAGCTGCTGTAAGTCAACCTTTACTGCAATCCTGAAATTTTGTTTGGATGTTAAATTGATTCTTGCAGTTGTTGAAAATGATCAACATGTCTCAGATGGATCACAAGCAAAATTTTTGTAATATTTCCCTGAGAGAGTCATCTCAGTTAACAGAATGTCATTGTAATGATCTTCGTCACAGAGGTTGAAGAGTCTACGCAGGACATGGTCGTGAGGATAGGAAACCTACTCGGTCGAGCCTTAAGGTGTGCACCTGGACAGATGGGAGCCTCTGGTGATATTGAAACCTTGAAAAATTTGATCTGTCTACTCCTGCAGTGTGAGTATATGAAGGTGAACAGAGTGGATCGTAATCCCTCCAAAGATATTAGTGATGGATGTATTGTTTATTGTTAGTGATATGTACTCGATAGAAATCTTTCTCATGAACTGAATTACTTTTTTTCAAGTAGTGATTATTAATATGTGGATATGCTTCTCAGTAATTCGCTGTATACATACTGTTTTTATCTCATTTGTAAAGAGCCTCTGATATTCTTCATACATGCAAAGGAATTCATAAAAGGACCACTCTTTTTGCAAACTAAATCACCTTCAAAACTGTTCCTCGTAATCACAGCAGCACATGCTGAATCAAAGCTACTAAAAGTCCTGTTTTTCATACAACACATAGACAAAAGAAGAGGTTGGTGTATCTGGTTATCAACCACACCACCTTAGGTCATCTTCATCACCTTGAAGCGATTGTATTCCACTCAAGTTGCAAACAAAAATAATGCTTATAATAAATCTTGTACATGAGAAGCTATGAATCATGAATATGTGTAGCCTTAATATGTCACTCGAAAAAAACAGTAATTTTTTGTAAAGTGGGAAAGGGTAACTGTCATAAGAAGGGTTAAGAAGATGGCACATCTCCTTGCATTTGTGTGTCACTTTAGACATATGGTTATGGTGGAGTACTGTTATAATTATTTCCGACTTTTCTTTCAGTAGTGTAAATAATTCTTCACTGCTGTTGGACTGCCAGAGACTGTAGGCCTATGCCTCTTGTCTACTGGGAAGCATGTTTAAATTGCTTTCAAAGTGTTTAAAAGTGGGCATGATATATTTGTACCCCCTGTGTTCTTTCTCCTGGGGTATTGGACACTGAATTTCCTGTGGATTAACACAAGGGGTAGCTGCTAGCTCTATTGAGTAGGAAACAAAAACCTGGTCAGCTGAGTGTGTGAGATCCATCCCAAAAATATTGGAGTCGTTAATGCCGTGAGGCTGAAATTTAACCATGCTATGTATTTTATTGGCGAGAACTGTGCAACAAAACCATGTATGAACGCTTTAACCTCAAGGTAATCATCTTCTAAGTTTTACTACCATATTGTCAAATGGGGGCCAGCATACCCGCAGTTTACGGAATTGCCAGTGCCATTAGAAGTAAGGATGGCAAGGTCGTTCGATGCTTCTTATTTTATTTACACGTTTGGACTGCAATACATGCTGGTACAGCAAAAACTTATGGATTTTATGACATCATGGTACATGTGGCCTCTTATTTCATCGCTGCATTCAACCACTATCTCCACATTGTGGTTTCACAATTTCATTTTCAATGTTAGATGTGGAATGGAACCGGGCTACGGATGGATGAAGGAGGTCGCCATAACCTCTATGGCGAAATCAATTTAACATGATGCAGCTCCTCCTGCTTGACCAGTATAGCTGCAGGAAAGGGTATATACTTCATGTAAGCCAACCTCAAACCGACTTGACTAGACAGACACCTGTAAATCATATCCAGTAGAGGCTATTCAGTCTTTTCAATACCCTTTCAGATGTGTCCATCCACCTGAGTTTGAGGCTGGCTTACATGAGGGATGTACCCAGAAAAGGAAACAAAAAAAAGAAAAAGAAAAAAAAGCTGTCTGCCTTTGTATGAATACTGTAAGAAAAGATGCCATAGACATTTTTTAGATTAATTGACGTTACGTTTCAGTTCTGACAATGCTCATGAAGATATCGCCAAATTAATATCTGGTCGGTACATGATATAAGCAAAATCTCTCTTTTATCGATTACAGCTGTAGTTGAGAATATACTGCTCAATACTTTCTAATGGTTTTACTGTTTTGTACAGCCACACATATGGATGGAAGACAAAGACTTGTTCTTGTACACTGCCATGTTGCATCCCTGAGTCAGTGCCTGTGATCAGTGTAGTCATTAGGACCATGTGATCGCCACAATACGGTATCCTACTCATGCACCCCTCGTACGAAACATGCTATTTCAGTGCTTCTTATTAAACACTGAGATAAGTAATCATGTTACATCTCGGAAAGAATCTGCGTTTTACCACATCTCAGAAAGAATTTGTTCTATCACATCTCAGACAAAATTTTTGCAAGAAAATGCTCATGGATGAAGATAACTACTATTGGGAGTTAGTGTTTTTCTGATATCACGATATTGGCAAATGATATTGTTAATTATATGAGACTTTCCATTCCTGTTATTGTTTGTGAAATTTTACCAAATGATATCGTTTGTACACCAAAGGAAAACCATTTATGTTTCTCAGAATAGATTTGGATGTTAAACTACAATTAAAATAGCATGTTTATTGAAACAAGAAATCAGACCTAAAGATTATATTGAACTTTAATGAATTAGTTTGATTTACATGAACGGAAAGTGTTATTTCTGAATTAAGGTTAGACTTAGGCTGTACAATGTGACCTCTGTACACAGTCCATAGTTCAGCATGTTGAAAGCTTGTAACTAGGAATAAAAACCTGTCATTAAATAACATTAATAGCACACTGCGATCTTAGTCTATGCATCTAATTAAGACTTGCAGTAAATTAAGTCGTATTGTATAGCCTACCTACAAATCCGGCAAATCCGGCCGGATATGAGGAAAAAATCTGGCTGGATGCAATTTTTGAAAAATCCTCAAATCCGGCCA
This sequence comes from Stichopus chloronotus, assembly GCA_021234535.1. Taxonomy (NCBI): domain Eukaryota; kingdom Metazoa; phylum Echinodermata; class Holothuroidea; order Aspidochirotida; family Stichopodidae; genus Stichopus; species Stichopus chloronotus. The sequence goes on along the minus strand of CM037834.1, from coordinate 27,918,444 downwards.
GAATTCCGGCTAGATTTGAAATTCGGTGCACACCTAAAACATTCTGTGATATATAAATTCATCATTTGAGAGGGATTCCGAATGCTATGTCACCGATCTGAAGGCTTCGTCACCCGTCCTGCCCTCCCTTCGTTTAACTTAGTGACGAATGAGTAGCCTTCCACACAGTAGAAGTCAACAGTCATTATTGATTGGTAACCTAGTGTCAGCCTAACCTACACTGTATATACACCGTGGCACATTCCAATATCCAGGAATACTGTTTTTACCATCATCGCCATCTCCGAAGCTTAGATTATTGTTAACCATCTGACGGGTGTTGTCAGTTCACATACAGTATGCCATCGGATTCATAGACTGCCTGTATGTAATAGCCAGTGGCATTCTACGCCAGTGTTAATTGTTATATCCAGCATTGTGGAATGTCCTAGAGTGAACTTAAAAGTTACAGCTTGCAGTATAGCTGATAGCTTGCTAGACATCTGTTATTGCTTTGCAGCAGGTATGTTGTGAAATAGGATATGTATCTATACAGATGTATTTGTTCTTGTTTTGTCTTGTATTTCTTTTTGTATTTAAGTTTGCACTTATTTTCTATCTATTACATCACACCTACTTGTTACAGGGAGTGCTTCACTCTGTTAAGCCTTCCTGGCTGTATGGAACACTTCCCATCACAATTGTGCTAATGTATGTATGTATTAACTCTTAAATTAATTCTATTAGAGTAATTGTAAAAATTTTTGTGAAACAAATGAACAAAATGAAACATATCTCCCTCCGGTTTACAGGTTTAACGGAATGCATTACATCGCACCATTGGGTGGCAACCAGCCTGCAGAAATCACAGGAACTGAAACAGACAGCTAGTAATTCATCATGCTCTTGTAAGTACTTCACCTGGTGTAACTGTATGAATTGATGATGTTTTTACTTATATTTAGTTGATAAAAATGATGAGAAATCAGGTAAAGTTATGATACAACTCAATGTCTCATACAGCAGCAATCACAGAGAAAGCCATACAGCCAACTGTTTGCAGATGTTGAACAGTTTTAATTGTGTCCCTGGCATTTTAAAGGTGTTTTTTTTTTTTGGGGGGGGGAGGGCACTGAGTTGCACAGGCTCTTTTAACAGCTTACTTGTGGAATTTGGTATCTGATAGGTACATGAACTTGTTAACTAGGACACTGATGACTCTTGTTTTAGCTATCCTTAGGGTTCTGTACATACAGTACTTGCAGGATAGATGAAGAGCTCATCTGGGCATATCGTTGATGTTTCAAAGTTTTTCTGATCAGTGCAGTGCTGTGATGATCCTGCTCAAATGACTGCTGGAATAGGGACAGATTATAATACTTATTATTGTGATGACGTATAATGACTCACTGCAATGGCTTAGTAGTTACTTATAATAGTAGGGCATTGTTTGCTACTTTTAATATTGTCGTAAAATATAACTTTATGCACTCCAATAGACATGGAATGTGAAACGCTTACTAGGTTTGCTGGTTGGTAGCTGAGTTGCATGATTACCAACCACGTTGCAGTAAAGGCACTTAACTCTGACTAGCTGTCTCCACTGATTTTGACAAAGTCACATACGTTCAGTTGTCAGTTCTCAACTGACGTGGATATTCATGAAGCTTTTGTTGATGCTGCATGGTGAATATTCATGGAAATCAGGGCATCGGCACCTTAGTTCTCCGCGGTAAGGTTTGTTCGTGCAGAATTGCATGAGGAAAACACATTGCCAAAGGCAGTGTTTCATGCAGCTCAGAGTTGAAAAACAAAATCTTCTATCTCCCAAATTGGCTGGTACTGATGATTTTCGTGTCAAAATGACAATACATGACAAAATGCATCACACTATAGATTGTGTTTGGCTTATGCTTTTTCATGGTGCAATTGTAAAGAGAAACTTGTGTGTAGTATGTTGAAAGTTTGATGATTTTGATAAAAATGGTGACCATTTTCAGCATGTTTAATGATTAATTTTGTCAATACTCCAAACTTTGTTTTTTCATGTCACATGTACTTTAAAGATTGCTTGTGCTCTGTTTGCTGTTTTTATACAATATGAAATTGCAAAATGTATCATTCTCTACATTCTTTCTTGTTTTTTTTTCTTCTTCCTTTCTATCCATCAAAGTCTGGCAGTGTGATGCGGAGGTAGCCTCTCTTCTTGCACAATTTCAGAAGCAACTCTCTGATGTCAGTTGATGAAATACTGCAGATAGATGTCAAATTATGTGCCTTTGTTTGTATCCCAGATTGAGTGGTTGCCTTGACCTTGGCGATCGTTTAAGATGCAAAACCTCTAATTTTTCAAAATACTTGTGAGCAACATTCCTAATTTACGCTTTTAGGACACATGTAGGTTTATCAATTTAAAGTTGAGCTTGTCTTGATCGATTTATAGTACTGTAGGAAATGAACAATTTTTAGTTAGACTAGCATTCGCATGTAAGACACTATTGTGTACTAGTGGGCAGGATTCAAGGTTGTCAAGTTGGAAATGTAGTCCGCCTACTATGTGGTATGTAGAATCGCAAGTTTGCCTATTGTCCTGATCCCAGCAGTATCTTCAGATTGAAATTGGCAGAAGGTAAACATAGTATACATGAATACAGGAATAGGAAACATATAGGGAATAGGTATGAGGACCAGTGCACTAAAGGTGGAGTGATGAATCTTTTTTTTTTTTGATTGTCCAAGTGTTGCCATCAAAGGTGCTATTGATCTGTGATAAATTAGGCTTTGGCTCGGACCATGGTTGTGGTCCTTGCATGCCAAGCTTGGACATATGTTGTTGCAACTCAGTTTTGGATGTCCGGAGTTTGATGACTGGTTCTGGGATGGTTGGACCTCTTGTGGCTATACCAAGATTATACATTCTGGTTTTGCCAGGACCATTCTTTTCTGTTTGGGAAGAGAGTCAGACCTACCTGTATGCTGTTGATGGTGTGGCTTGTTTCTTACTATTTGAAAATAGGTGACTTTTGTGACCCATTACCAATGTGTCAAGAACTGAAAGTTAAAAATCTTTTATTTTTGAAGCACAGATGATCTATGACTAGATGTTGTAGCATTTCAACCTCTTAATGGTCAGTAGGAGTATATCATGAAGGGCAGGGCTAAACATTAAGGATTGCGAATTGGCTAGGGCAAATAAAAATTATAAGGGTCAGTGAAATGCTGGAAGCAACTTGTTAGAGTGTGGAATTTGTTTTAAAATGGAATGTTCAGTCCCGAATGGTTGTAACCATAATGTTCCATGTAGCTCACCAATGGGCTTCTCTCATATTGAACAATGTATGCAAAACAAATAATATCTGTACAAATCGAGTTTGTAGCAGTTCATGTTCATTTGACCAAATTGACCCTAGATTGAGTCAGAGGTTAAATTCTTGTAAACATGAGTCTCAACTAGTTAATCGCGGACTCAGTTTGTCTTCTTCTCGTTTGACAAATGAATACAGTGTGAATATTGTGAGAAGTTGAAGACCATTAATTTTCAAGTTTTTGCAGGATAGTAGGAAGGAATGGTATGCTTAAGCACGGTATGTCGCGTATACGAGAAGTTTGCAATTGGGTTTAAAAAGAAAAAAACGTGGGTTTATTATGATTCAGATAAAGCCTTTGGTAATATGTGTTGTGAAGGTCAACTGTCATTTCAGGTCACCAAAGGTCATTAAAGGTCAACACTTGGGAGACTTTCTCTTCCCTTTTAACCATTCTACAGGTAGTTTTGGTGAAGATAGGTTGCTTGGACCCACAGTGGGGCATATGCTAGGTATTATGTAAATGCACCAGCTCAGGATGGAAAGCCATGCTTAGGAATGTCATGCTTATCTGTAGGGAATGATAATCAAGTTATTTGAGGTGGAAGACAAAGGTTGATGGAGGTCACCAGAGGATGTATGTATTTCAATTTACCATTGCGATGTTCCACATGCCTTCTTTCTTTTAAGTGCTCTTGGGGGTGGGGGGGGGGTAGTTTACCTAATTCCACAGTTGAATACATGGTTAAATCTTTTCAGTGTTGGTGTCTTTCCATTATGGATCAGCCAGGATGCTGAAGTGATGTGTTTTACCAACTGAATCATATATAATGCAGCAGAAAGGTTGGTGCTGCCATTTCACAAATTTCAGAATTAACTCAGTGATCTACGATACAAATCCGCATTACACATTACAAGAATCTTCAATGTGGTATTATATCAACAGAAACGTTATAAACAGCTACTTGCTCCTGCTTTGATAATGTTTGGTATGATGCGATGATTCTAATTCTGATGCAATAAATGCATACCAATATCGCTGAATTACAAGTGCACTATGTCGTCTTTTGATTTATGTCTTTTTCTCTTGCATTGAACTTGAAAAGAACTAACAGGGCGGGTGTCTCTGAGAAGGGGACGGAGGGTCAGTGATATTTACTGTCCCCAATTTCTAGGTTTTTGTGCTTTTTGACCAAAAAGTGCCATTATTGAAATAGGTAAAATAGATGTAGTAAGATTTTGTCAGAGTTAATCTAAGACATTGCCATCTACCCAACTGTAAGAGGGTATTTGTACCCTGTAAACATCAGCCTCTTCCCCCCCCCCCCCCCCATCTGTAAGTCTTGAAGTCTTCTTTATTCTCTGCAGTTTCATATCAGCACACACACACACACATGCTCTCCGAAAATAGTAAGAAGGCAGATGGGGATACATTAAAAATCATAAAAAAATCACCCAAAAGTGACCGTCATCATGACAAATGCTATTTCATCATCTACAAAGTGCTCGTCATGCAATCGTCGTCATCTCAAAAGCCATCGTCATCATGATAAAAGCCGTCGTCATCAGTTGTTTGCCCTTTTGGCGTTCCATGAATAACATTCTTACTACGTAAAACAAAAACCCATGACACACCATGGCGGGATGCGCCCACACACTGTAACGCATTCGCGAGGTTAATGATCACAACTTTTCGATATGCTTCACTTTCAAGTTTATTTGTGGTCAACGGAGGAAAGTAGTATTGTGCAGTTGGAGGATTCAGTTGGCATAGATATTACCACTACTTTAATGACAAATACTCGTGAATAACATGAGGCTCTTTGAGAACACTGAAAAACTTTACCTCATACAGAGTCCACGTTCAGTTCAGGCTCGTATGCAATGGGGGCGGGGGGTTCAGGGGGTTCGGACGGACCCCCCCCAACAAGACCTGGAGTTCCGTTCAGCCTATGATAGTAGGCCTATGTTAGCAACATTTTATGTTGGTCATAATTGTCAGGTTAAATGTTCCACTTGTGGTAAAATCGACTCCCCCCCCCACCTCTGAAAAAGCTACATATGGGTCTGCAAGTAAACATGACTAGTGCTAGAGAAAAGTCCGAAATGCCCTTAGTGTCATAAAGAACGTTTAATATTATGTAGGATGTGCTTTACATATTTTATGTCTTTGCAGACTTCATTCATTTTCTTTTTGGCATTTTTTCTGTAGGAGCCTTTTACATTAAATGGGGGAAGGAAGCCCTGGGAGTACATTTATCAAAATAAAGCAGACTTGTTTGACAAACATCTTCCCAAAGCTTCTTTTAGAGACATTGTTTCCTGTCCAAGTTACACATTTTGAAATTCAGAGAATGGTGCTGCCATTTTGCCTACTACTTGAGTAAGTCATGTCGCATAACCACTGATAGCAGGAATTTCAACGTATTTCTTTGTTTGACTATTAAATTCGGTCCAGTAAATGTCGTCACAATCTCATAATCGCAGCCCACTGGTTAATTTTTTATGACCATTCAATTTGCAATATCTTGGAAAGTAAACACCATGTTTGAATGAAATTGGTTGATGGCGTCCACCAAATGTTAGTCCCTCATTTAACATGGTCAAAAGTACTGACTTTCCTTCTCTGAGGTATCCACTTTATGCCAGTTTATGTTGTAATTACATTGTACGAATGTAGAAATGGGGAACCTCCCGGCTTACCCTAAATTATGAGAACAAAAAGAGAACGAAACAACACGGAATATTTATCGTCCCTTGTGATTTTCTAATACATATCGACAAACCAGTATAGTCTTATTGTTTCTCTTACTTCAATCTGTTCATAAGTGTGTCTGCGTGACAATCACAACCAGGCCTATTTCCGGCCATCCGTAATTTACTTTGATTTACAGGAATGCATAACCGATTTATAGTGAGAGGTTCCACCTAAATTTATTGCGACATATCTCTCCGGACATACCATTTTAAACTTTAAATACCTTTACAATTTTGAAGAATCTGCCAAAAGACCTACCAGTATTGCGTGAAAGCCATAAATATTAAAGCACCGCATATTGTTGAAACAGATATATGAGTCAGGAACAGAGTTGTAACTGCGATCTGAGGAGACAATGGTCACAGGATGTAGACCACAGTACTGAATGAAATATGAAGCGGGTCGGCGAAGGGGGGGGGGGGCTAGAACCATTTGAACATATATCTGAGGTAGCGAAGCGACACGGAACCCCATAAATGTTTAAAAGGAAACGTCGATGGTAAACATTAGCTTGTCACATTAACCTCTGACGAAACAATTTTTAAACCTTTTTTTTGTGACAAAATATTTTTTCTTATGACCATCTAGACCGGTTTGTGGTGTCCTACATTCATTTATGGAGTAGTTCCGTAAGTAGTTGGCCATTAAACGTCGCGTGACATGAAAATGACGATTTGGAGTGTTGGGTGCCGTAAGCCTTGAAAATACTAGAGAAATATTCCATCAAAATTCGTCAAAGATTGACCAATTAACAGGAAAATTAGTGCCTCACAGATGTATCATGAGTAACCATTGGCTAAGCCGGTATGCAAATTTGTGACGTCAAAATATGTTAATCCTTTGTTTGTGTAACCTTTCTCTCAAGGACATTTGATAACTTTATATGCCCGGAGGATTTTATCTTGGAGGCATGTACTGTCTTCTTCAAAAACATCGAAATCACTTGTCAACGTGAAACTCAGTAATGAAGTAATTATGAGGCAAAATATATAGGCTTAACAAAAGAAATACTGACTATGTGAAACACTCCACGTCATATTTTTTGAATTTTGGTTAAACTTTGAAAAGTTCTCTCTCAAAACGGTGAACGAAATTTATGCAAAATTCAACGAATTTTCACTCAGGATTTTACTTTGCAACTTCTGAATGGAGGGTGCTCTTTTCTATTAGAAGCATGTCACACAACCTTAAATATAGTTTTTAATTGGCTGACGTGTCGTCAGTGGTTTTGTTGTTGGAACTGAGTACTCTGAAGTGCACACTGACAAATGAGTCAAATCGCAGCAGAGTGCAGAGATGTAATCAAGTCATGACTCGAGTTATGACTTGCGACTCCAATCGAAACTTGGCTGCAGCAAATTCCTGTTTTTTTTTTCATAGTTATACAGCAGGTTTCCTTTTTTAGTTATTTCTTTTCTTCATTAAATCAATAGCGTTGTTGCAGAAACGTATACATAACGGAGCACTTCTCCTTCGATACAACCCTTAAAGGTGGCAAGTGGGTAATTTCCGTCGAGGCACGGTGTTGCAGTACTAGCGTAGATTTTGGTATCCAGTTAAACAGTATAAGGTGAAACGTGGGAACTTCGGCGATTCTGAGATCCACAGATTTCTGCAGTAAAGTTTTAGGAGACGATAAAATTTTGTTCGTCTTAGTAACCACTAGTTTTTCGAGCTCGAGAATAACATGGTGTCTTTGACACTCGTCGGATCCGTTGGGTTAATCTGTTTTCCCACTTTATACATAAAATATTACAGATTTCTGGCCATGTTTTTTTCTTCATGACATCAGTCTTGTGAATATAAAACTGACTGATAAAAAGTTTATTCACCAATTCTCTTTAAAGATAAGTTCTTAGTATTCATGAAGTAACATCGAGCTTTGCAAAGACTTGTGCTTTTGGTAGCTTGTTTGCCCTCACGCAGAACCAGTTTTAAAATGTAATAATTTGTATCTTTCGTACTTGCCTTGTTTTTGTACAATAGGAAGTAAGAAACAGTCTATGAATTCAGAAATATTCTTCGTATGTGATTCGTATCCACTGATTAGAGGCCTACCAGCAAATGTTGGATTAATCGAGATGTCTTTTGGCCAATATGGTCAATATCCTCTCTCACTGGTTGTACGCTGATAGATGCTCCACAGTTGTCATTATTTGTGTCTTTCACACTGTCCATTGTCTGTCACAACAGGAAACAAGATTCCCTCTGTAGGTGATCCGTTATCGTTACCACTGATTATAGGCCTACCAGGAAATTTTAAAATTAATCGGTTTGCCTTTTGCACGGTAGTTTTGATAACACTTTTCGGTGCATTCATGGATCTCATCTTTAAAGAAACATGTCTACTAGGGTTTCCCTGACTGCGGTAGATGTTTGGTGTTTGGATGTTTGGTTCCAGGAGAAATCTCCTCAACAATTGACCCCTGTAGACTCCCCTAACCCTCAGTCGCTTAACCCTGTTTTTTTTTTTTTTCTGAAGGAATTGTAATTGGGGAGTTGTTCTCAGGGTTGAGAATCGATGCATACATGGTAATTATCCCTGGGTAAGTTTTTTGACGATGAATTTTCCGGAGAGGGAGGGGGGAGGTATCCTTGGCCGTGTAATTGTCAGGGGCGGGGGAGTTGTTGGATCACACTGATGCTTTATACCTTTACGTCTTGTAGTGGTGAATCGAAAATTGCCTTTCAGTTTCGACTTTGTAGTGTGTGTGTGTGTGTCTGTGTACCCTTGTTTTCGGGTGGGATCGAGGACCGAAACAATAGATTTAGGTCCTCTGTAGAAAATTCAACAGATTTCTCCAGTCCTCTCAAGATTAACAACAGAGAGTCTATTGTTAAGGTTAGGGTTGAGGAAGAAAAACGAAAGAAAGCACAATGAGGTCTGAATGAATGGAAAACAAAGCTGTGTGCGTGTGTGCGTGTGTGCGTGTGTGCGTGTGTGCGTGTGTGATTAAATATCGCGATGTCTCTTCTTTCATTGAACGTTATTCAGTGACGTCATGAAGGTCGTCTTTTCTTACTGCGTTTTCAGTGCACACAACTCTGACGTATTTCTCTTACTTTCGACAGTGATATAGGTACATTGCGCTATTTCTATTTGTGTTGCTTCTACTTTCTAGCCTATAGTGGCTGAGTGCTCTATATTTTCATTTCAGTCATTGAAATTCATTTGAAGTCATATGACGTGACCATGTGGATGGAAGCTGGATTACGTGCAACCATGCATCACCTGGCATGCTGTCATGCCTGAAGGGTCTCATGTTATCTTTAGGTTTTTGACGAGCTTCAGTGGGTTTTTTTTCACGTTTAGATTTCACCTGAACAGGAATGAATCTGGGTCTTTTTTATCAAATGGATAATCTTTATGTCAGGCATGTCTGGCAGTGAGGTTTTGCACGAATAAAAAAGTATCAACGTCTCTTCAATAGGGGAGTAAATTGATTGCATGTAGCTTAAAGGAATTCTCCACCATCGCTTATTAGGCCTATGTCTCTTAAAAAGATGCAAACATTATTGCAGACAAGTCATCGTTCTTATTTCCGGGAAATATCTCAAAGAATTCGCAAAATGAATTACTTTAGTAACTATTCGAGGTACGAGCCTGTTGCTAGAAATCAATCGGTTGTGACGTAGTACCAGCAAATCTAGGTTGAACATTGCCCTTTGTTTTTAGCTCAAGCTGTGGGTTACAGTACTGTTCTGATCTCTTATTTGGTGATGAAACCTTCCTTTCACCAGGGGGTGGCCTAGACCTACCATTGGAAGCATTGTTCGGAGCTACCTAATTGTTTAAGGATTAGTTGACTTAAATCACGTTGGTCTTTGAAAAATATTGAACTGGTACCAACGAATAAAGGATAGAAATACCTTTGAGCTAATTACACAGCTTACCTTCACTTGGTTTGGTGGGTCTTAAAGTATAAAAAGCAATTAAATTTTATGTCCATCACAATAACAGATCCACTCGTTTCATGTGCTAAGTAGGTTAGTATCTTACGACATGTATCTAACTGAAAGCATCTTACTAAATGTAGACATTCATAGGGTTTTCATAATCTCTGAACGAAAGAGTTTTTGCGTCCAAGACTTTGCCAGAAACAGGAAGGGGACAAAAAATGGAAAACGGTTTTTGTCGGTTCTACGTCACACATTTTCAGACTCGTGCTGAAGCCCAACGTTCAAAGCGTTATTTCACATCTAAGGAAGATCCCTCTGGTAAAATAGTTATGTTTAACTGATAGAACGGTAAAGTATCTCAAATGTTATGTGAAGTTTTCTTATTGGTCGAGAATTCGTTTAAAGTTACCTAAAACTGAAACATTTTCCTTGTGCTTTTATTGGCTGCAGCGGAAAGGACGTTTTTGTCTGTTATTACATCCATTTTTACGAAATGTATGAGAAGTAGAAGAAAGAGAAGGGGAAGATATTTCTGCGATTGTATTTGTTCTTTCTTTTTTTTTTGAATTTTGTAAAATGAAACTAAAAAGACGATTCTTTGACCTCGTCGAACTCCAAAGTGACCGGTTCATTCTTAGTTACCGAGTATACTTTCAGGTCTTGTGCCAGTTCAGTCTCTCGACTTTTTTTCGTACATGGTCGGGTACACGGGGTGTCGGGTACACGGGTACCCGGCAGAATAACTCTTAGGTTAAGATTTCGTTGTGAAGTCATAATACTACATTTTTCTCTGAATATTTATGCATCCTTACCCACGGACATGACTTACGAAATGACAATGAAACTTATCAGTAGCGGTGCCACGTGGGGAGAATTTCATAGCTCAACCAAATTATACATTTCATATCTTGATGAATTTCTGATTACTAGTTCTGGTTAAAACTACTGCACCTGGGATCGAGAATTTACCACTCACCCAGGAGCAATTTAACCGATGAAGCAATTTTCAAATTGATGTAATGATGCTTGGAACTTCTTTATTCCATTTTAAAAGCACACAATTTCACTGAATAGCTAGCAGGAAAAAAAAACCACATTGAACCCTAAAAACCATGGTGTCTCGATATCCGACTTCATTATTACCAAAAGATCTATTTAGTGGACTGATATAGAACCATAACACAGAAATTGATCTTTTCCTTGAACTCAAAAGATAGAAAATCAATGATTTTCGAAAGTATGATGGTTTATGTAAAAACGCTTGAACTGCACCACATGCTGCGTATTATTGGGACGGCTTGGAAAGTTCAGTTGTGGCATGTCATAAACCCTATTTACGTCGGTGCACCCTTCGTATAAACGGGAGGAGACTCCAAAATTGAGGTGATTAGATTATTGAGTTCCTCACATAGTCATAGTTTCCTGTGATATTAAGACTGAAAAAAAAATTGATAACAGATTAAAAACACACCCTACATATTCAAATATCTACTGTCAGTAATTTATTCATTTCCTTAACTTGCTTTTGAATGGATATACAATAGGGAAACATCAAATCAAGCTCAGGCAGAGAAAAGCATGCATGCATATTCCAATAAATATTCAAACTAAATGTATAATATTGGGGAGGTACTTTGTCATTGATCGTATGAGTGAGGATCGATATGACGTTCAAACAAAACTTAGCTCACTCCCCCCCCCCAAAAAAAAAGAAAAATGAAGAAAAGTTAGTGCTCCCATGCCATCCACCGCATTGATTTCGCTCAATGTCGCTATTAAAAGCTATTGCAGATACTTGGTGGATGCCTCCATGAAGTATAGTACACGTGTTATTTGGATATGCTTGCTTAGACGATAGGGCACTTCTTGATTCACGTTTGGCAAGCATGGCATTTCTTGGACCACGGGAAATTCACTGCAATTTTATTGATTAAAGTCAAGTGTACTGCAACAACGAATTAACTGAGTTCTTAATTAACACAGTCAAAAGAGTGCGTTTTCGTCATCAACAGTAATGTAACCGACGGCACTTTGATTACTTCGTGTTCCCCCTCATTCTGTCAAAACTTTCATATTGATGAGACGTTTGGCAAAATCTGTCCAACACATCAAAGTGGAACCAAATCTTTTTCTTCATGTAATAGATATTAATTTAATGCTAATGATCGGCTTGACCATTTTACAGGAGTTACTACCACTCTTGCCCGGTAAATCAATTCCCGGGAAAACAGATATACTGTCAGAAATCCCTGCGATTGCTTGCGAAAGTTATTAAAGGATCTCGCCCAAGCGTTTATTTGGCAAAAACACACAACTAGGAAAAAAGGTTACATGGAAACATCGGTGATTGATAGAATGTGATGTTTCTCTCTGCGACGTACCAATAGGCCTACTATCATTTACGGAATGTCATACGCAAATTTGCAAACCCGCACCTTTCATGGGATACACTATAAATGTCAATGTCATTACGAGGAAATTAATCATTCTTTTTCAACCTCACTTTCTTCTTTTTTGTAACGGTGTGCCAATGAAAGATCATGACTAAGATAACTGGATGTAGGGAAAGAATGTCACTTAGTTTATTGTCATGGGTGAAACAAATGAAATGGTGAGGGAACGTACGTGAACTTGTACTGGTAGAAAGCAGGGTGATACGTGTCGACGTACACCTATCATGGTCATTAAATTTAATTTGTGAGGCGGTAACTCTGTATCTACTGCCAATTTTTTTTAATTGCATGCGAAACTATGCCGTCTACCCCACAAATGGATTCGGAGGACACTAGCTTTGAGCACTTTACCTCAACAGACAATTTGTTACGACCCATCACTCTGAATCGGCAACTTTTGGACCTTTGTGGCTTCAGTGTCATTAAATTTTTTCCAACCTGCCAATTTCGTTCACAGACTAATGACAAATGGCCAAACTAAGATGATTCTCAAGTGTCACATGCAAAGGAACATTAATAAGTGAGTAATCAACTGTTCAGTTTGGTTTTTAAAAGTTCGTGACCAGACACATTTTCACATTAGTGCTGTACTTATTCACGTGCCCACCGCCAGTGCAAGCCAGGGACAAAACTTGAAACAAATTGACAGCTCTCGTAAAGATTTCAATTTGAAAATTGACTAATGCTAATTTTTAACATTGTCTTGTCATTGTATAATTCAAAATCTTCACAAACTTATCAATATCAACTCATGTGTTCCGCTTTAACATATACAGCCTTCAATTATTCTAAATAACTAGTAGAAATAAATCTTTTATGAAAGTTTTGCCTACATAATGTGTGATATATGCAGCATAAGGTGCTTCAGCGTGACAGCCATGCAATATATGGCATGTTTTTTGATGCCACGTGAGTGGAGATAGTGGGCCTACATTAGAGATAGTGGGCCTACATTAGCAACATGTATAACGAGTTTTGACTCGTCGGTCATAATTGTGGGGTAAAATGTTCTACTTGTGGTAAAATCGAGCCCTCCCACGGAGAAAGCTGCATACGTGCCTGCTGGTAGCAGCCAGTGGTAACAGAAAATCTTGAACTAACTCTACTACCTTGGTCGCTCAGGTCCTCCATATTTCATGTACTCCTCGAAAATCCGTCCTTCTGTTGCAAACCGTTGAAACGCTACACCTGAGCAAGAATTCATACAATTGTTTTGTCATGGATACATATCAAAGGACTCCCCTCTTTCTTTCAAACTTCTATCAGTCCATGGAGGAGTACCCATTGGTTAGTATTTACGGCTCTAATGTGAAACTTAACATAGATGGCATGATATAAAGGTTGCATTTATACGCTCCAAAAACGTTAGGGAAGTACGCCTCGTTACAAACTATTGGCTAAAAAAAAACTTGTTGGTTAAAAAGTATCCACATTGTTGGGTAACGTTTAATCCAAGGAGGGTCTTTTTTTTAACAGCTTGAATATTTTTTAAAACCAACAGTTTGTAAAGGCGCACTTTGAGGAGCACGTGACTACATGAAGTGTAATCGTTCAAAGATTTGAAACTGGAAACATGTGGCATTCTCTAAGATACTTTATCTTGTTCATCCTTATGTAGTGCCACATATAGCCTAACTGTCACATAGTCATCAAACTTGAGTCTCGATGTGGGAACACACAAACATTGTTGGGCAATCACGCCCACATGAGATTTTGCATTTTGTCAGACGTCAACTTAACAATGGTTGGTCAGGTAAAGTTAAGGTTTATCTTTTAAGAGTTCAAGCTGAACTTCAATGCAAAGTGATCAGGAATAAAGAAACATTTGTTACAAACACCTGTACCCACTTGATAACAATACATTATAAACACATGCAGACGTTAAAGGACTCCGTACTCTAAGCTGATAATGCATCTTCGTTCTCGTCTAATGTCTTCGTCTGATTTTTGCTGCTCGTGGCGGCGTCGTTTTCCTCTGGCTTTCCTCCCGATCCAGGCTTTATTGGCTCGAAAAAGCAACAAAAGATTCTGTATGCTACTAACACAAACAGACAGGCCCCTGTCATCGCACGAAAGAGATTTCGTGAACCATATCGCTCATAGAACAGACCACCTAAAATGGTTCCAATGCCCTCACCTGTAAAGAACAGTTGAATTCAGCAAGTAGTATCAATGGGAAGTAATTCATCTAATAATACATTGTATGAATCCATGTACAAGTTTCTTTAGAATATGGCCTAGACTGATGCAACTTGCGTTTTTGAATGAATAAGTTAGTTCATGGAAACAAAAAAACAGCTTCAAATCATGACAGAACATTGTTATCACTTTTTGATGCTTGTGATGGAGAATCGATTTATCATTAATTTTCTTTAATATTTATGCAATCTAATAGTTGCACTTAAAGGTAAAAATTCACAGAGAAAGTAAGGCGTATATTTATTGTTGTTGGAATTATATTTGTCAATAAAAGAAGAACAAAAACTGAAAATCCAAGCATAAAATTACTATTCTTTTTTATATTTAAAAGGAGTTTTGTAATAAACAAAACCCTTTGCCTCTTTCTGTTGAGGTGTCTTCCTAACGACAATTGGACGTTACATTGTTTTACAAGATTCTTGAAAGAATGGCATGTTTACAAGTATATATATATATAGCAATAATAAGAAAAGATAACACTAAACTCCAACAAGTAGTAGCAGTTGCATAAATGTGTATTTAACGTTTCAACCTGCCCTGAGGTCTTCGTCAGAATGATACGTAAACTTACAGTGTAGAAGGGACTTGCTTAGTGACAGAGTAGTGGGATAAGAAAGCCATATCTTTGTTAAGACCAGTTACATGGGAATTAAGCTTTGAAATTAACTGTTGTTCGTGTAGCTTTCTGCTTTCAGAATCCGGGCTTTCTGCTTTCCGAATAACTCAGTTTCCAACACACGGTATACGTACATCTGTAAAATCATGTATATATATATATATATATATATATATATATATAAACACAATAACAACGTGGGATTACGTTTAGTCACTACCCGCAGGTTTCGAACTTAAAGTACAGCACTCTTCAGGTGACTGAATCAGCTTGTGCAGTGTGGATTCCGTTGAAGGAGCTGGTTTTATGCTTGACTGGTTTTCCACAATACTAGGGGGTGTGTCGACAAGCGCTAAGCTAGTCGTTTCGTGTATTGAGGAGGCGGTTGCACTTGAAAGTCATGATACGTATTTTCTCTTCTCTGCACAAGTTGCATCTCCCAGGGTCTACAGATTTGGCTGGTTGGTTATGATTTTCCAGCTGATGGAGTAGTTGGTGTTCTGACTAAACGTAGTCCCACGTTGTTATTGTGTTACACCAGCTCTACTCTCACCAAGTATTGAGCACTCTACACCGGGAACGCAAATCACTTGCATGCATATATATATATATATATATATATATATATATATATATATATATATATATATATATATATATATATATATATATATATATATATATATATATATATATATATATATATGTATATATTATATGTATATATATATATATATATAAATATCTTAACAAATATGACAATTTTGAAGCACAAAAAATTTAACAAGAAGAGGTGTATATTTCGGACACGCCTGTGTTCTTCTTCAGCACACACTAATATTGAAAACAATTTTCAAAAACAACAGACTGCACACGCCCTAGAGTACCTTTACAGGGAGAGTAGCGACATTGACGTTCCAAAAATTACAGGTCATGTGACTACAGGAGCCATTTTGTTTCCAAAAAGTTTTGGCCGCACGCAGTCAATGGCAGCGACTACACGTAAACTTTCCAGTTCTCCAAGAAAAGGACGGGTTGTTGTGCATTTAGTTGCCACAGTCGGTTCCAGAAAGGGTTTAGGATGTACAGATTCCCCACAAATACTAACAGAAGAAAGATTTGGGAGAATAAAGTCAGCCGTGTCAATTGGAAACCAACCAACGTCGTTTCTCTGCCATGTAACGTTAGAACTAAGTTATAGGTAGTAGACTCAACGCTCAGGGGCATAGACTACTAACGTACTGTGAATAGGACGAAAAGGGTAGCTAGGCCTAACTTTAGGCTCGTCTGTGTTAGGGTTCCTTCTCTATAAACGAACCCTAGTCTGTGTAGGACGGGATAAACCGTCGCTTAGCCTTTATCTGGCAAAGTAAGTTGGATTACTAAAATTCATTGGATTGGTTAACCAACTAAACTGCTATTCTGTATCAGTTGCTGAATGCTGGGAACAAATTTCTCCGCACATCTCGACTTACTCAGAACTGCCTAGAGAATTTATCGGTATTAATCGGTAGTGCACAGCTCCTCGCTCTCAAGCAAGCAGGAAGCTATGACCAAGATGATGGAGAGTTTTTGGCAGAGTTCTTCAACCAGAATTTGCAGATGCCACAACAAAAAGCCAGAAATTCCTGAACCTTGCTTATCAGATGAGGAGCTTTTCTCAAACCTTCCCCAAGTCGAACTTGACAGTTTTTATAACCTTGCTGGGCACTGTCTTAATTCAATCAAGAAAAATGAGAGGACTTGTGACGAATGTTTGCATGAGCTAGGTTACCAGTGGACATCAGGATGGGCCACATCAGGCAGCTACGCTCACCCTTTTGAGAGAGCACAGACAAGGTTGTTTGCAGCATGTATCTGAAAAAGCCTTTAACATGCTGGTTAAAGTGGAGACTCTGTTCAGGGGCAAGTAAAGAAATCTCATTAAGGGACCCAACATCAAAGATGTTCTTGTCATTGAAGCAGAACAGCTGACCAAAGATATCAAGATCTCTCCCTGCCACAGTCTCAAACATAATCTCATTAGTAAATTCATCAATGTTCCCTTGCACTTTTTCTCCCCCCCCCCCCCACCAAAAAAAAAAGAAATTAGGAACTGTTGAAGGAATCAGCAAGACTGAAGAGACATGGTGAACTTGTCAGCAAGAGTATGACTATGGGTACACTAGCTAAGAAAGTGAAATGACTCTTGAAGTGTCTCTTTTTTTTCAATTTTTCTCAAGTTTTGTGTTCACTCATCATTTTTTTTTTGTTCGCTGTTTCACCCTTTCTTGTAATTTAGTATATACAGAAATAGTTAATAATGCTGGCATTTGCGTAAACTTCAAATACCTTTATGATTCACCTCAATAACCTACCTTTCAGATCAAAGTCTCCCCAAGGGCTTTTTTCGACGTCTTTCTACGTTTCATACGGTGTATGCTGTCAAAATTTCTAATGTTTGCTGTCAATTTGATAAAAGTGTACCTACAGTTAAAAATCCAAAATTAAAGACCATTAAGAATGAATTGTAACAGGCTAACTCCGATCTTCATAGGGCATTCCTGAGCTGAGATACAAAATGTTGAAGTTTATTCACTCAAACTGAAATGTTGTGTAGGAATCAAGTTACACAGGATTAAGAACTGCAGTTTTATATTCTCCTTCAAACTAGTTATTCATAATTACCTTTCATGCTGTACTTTCTAATATGTTATGACAATCGGGCCCAGGACCCAATGTTTCGAGAACTCTAAAATAAAGCTCTGATTCTAGACAAGATTCAATGGTGAACATGAACAACAGTTTTGTATATTTCTTCAAATGCTTTATCCGTAGATACCTCACATGTCATACTTCGTATTACTTCGAGATTGGTGGGACCGGGATCCAAGGGCCCGGCCCAAACTAGGGAGAGGGTTCTTAAACTAGTACAATGTAGCCTAAATGTTTCTATCACAAATTTTCCAGCCAAATGAGTTCACCTGAACTTTACTGACCTTTCGGGCCTTTGTTGTTGCCAAGGGGCATCTTCCCATTTGCAGCCCCTGCCCCCTCTTTGTTCTCCTCCTTGTACCCCAGAGGGATCTTCGGCGAATAATGTTTTGTCTCCCCCTGACGTGGTATCAATATCAATTCTAAACGTTTGCTTTAAAATCAAGAGTGTACTCCATATGTACCATGCAGTCATCAAAATAGGATGTCTACTCTGGCCCCTTGTGACATTAATTGTCCCCTCCCCTAACCCATATCATTGTGAGTGATTCCCCACAGATTTTGTACACGAAACCCCACCCCTCTCGTTCAATAGAGACCAGAAATACGACAAAAGAAAACCCGCAACGCTTAAAAGGCAATCTTCAGCCACGTACAGTGTGCTCTAGGTATGCAGGAAATGGAAACAAAATGGCGTCCAATTTTAAGTTGTCGCTACTCTCCCTATAAAGGTACTCTAACACGCCCATGTGCAGCGCGCCCTCTAACAACCCAACAATATACAATCAGTGTGTTACGCGCTCCACTTCAGTGTGTGTTGCTTATCATTATTACCCCGCCCCACCCCAAACAGAGGGAAAATTACTCAACAACCCAAGGTCTTTATTTAGACCATTGGAATGAGTGGATAATTTAATTATCCACTTACTCTCCGCTCTTAACCTTTTTGTCACCGAAGAGTAGCCGTTACCCAGCAAAATACATTTACACATTTGTATAAATTGCATCTAGCAATACTCACTCAGTCCTGCAGTTAAAGCAAATGCAAGAGACTGCATGGTCGCCGCCATACCCGGGGGAGCCACTGCGTTACAGAAAGCGGTGACATTAGGCCAAAGGATGCCAAAACAAAAGCCATGGAGAAGTTCGACAGGGAGTATCCACCACGGATTCCAGAGAAAGCTGTATGCAAGGAAGCGAGTTGCATATGCTGCTAAGACCAACAAGAAAGAGTTCTCGTGACCGATTTTCCATATGATCTGTTTGCTGTAATATAACAGAAACAGCTCTGCCAAACAATTAGCTGCTGGACATAACGACCTCAGAATGTGGGGTGATCCTAGCTCGTCTAAGAAGAGAAATTTGAAGGTATCGACTTGACCGTAGGAGAAGCCAAATGTACACATCACGAGGAAAAACGCTACGATACGTGGGCTCTTGAATATTACCCCAACACTTCGAAACATCGTCTCTGGGGGTTCGTGAGGGGCAAAGTTAATATTCCAAACAGGAATGAGCGTGAGGATGATGAAGAAAAAGAAAATGACGTAGGCTGGGGAATATTCGTGTAGGAAGAAAGGATTGTTGGAATATACATCCATAATAGCACCTGCAGTAACTGAAAATATCATCCCACCCAGGCTGCCCCAAAGCCTTTGTCTGCCGTAGCTGGACCCCGGATGCTGTTTAGTCATCTCCTCTGTGTTGGCGTCCATCAACGGAACCACCCCTGCGTTGAACATTTGGCCACAAGCGATTAATATAAGGCACAGGGTGAAAGTTCCTTTCGTGTTTGCCCAATGGTCTCCGGCAGAACCCTTGGAAGTATCTGCCATATCGTCAACAGATAAAGTCGCATTGTACTGGCCAGACCCAGGTACGAATATGGTGCTGAAATATGCTCCTCCCACGCCGCAGACGTTTATCAAAGCTAAAGTTTTGTGGATACTGAACTTATCGGCCACTGATCCCCATACTGGACTAACTATAAAGTCAAGAAATGGCTCTGCTCCGCGAATCAACCCAATCTGGCTTGGACTCAATCCAAGGTAGCTCAGGTACACTGGTATCACTGGGAAGAGGGTAACTAAAGCTAAAAAAGATTTAAAAAAAACGTAGTTGATTTTAGAAGAGACAAGAAAGAGAAAATTTCAAACTTGCCTATCGTGAAAGATACTTTTAATGTCTCAGGTACAATGATGTCGCCTTGAACTACACTTGTGTTGACAGATGGCCATGTCCTAGTACATGCATGACATTAATTCGTGAGTTATCCTATCGAAACAACAGACCTCAGATCAATTTGAAAGAAAGAAAAAACTTTCTTCATGTGCAATAGCTAAAAAAATGAAAAACAAAATCTTTTCTACATTGACAAGAACCTGCATAGCTGAATGAAAATATTTCTCACCTCCGATGTAGAATAAATAGCCTGCCTTTACTGGGAGAAAAGATCGGTTCACACTGGGTTTGCATCCTCTCATACCAGCGGCCTCGTTGCCGTCCTTATCTGTAATAAAAAATGTGATATACAATGGCTAAAATGATAGAAGGTCCAACTGTTTTCGGAAGAGGTCAGGATACATTGCAAGGCCCTTATGACTTTAAATTCATTTAGAACGACATCTTTCCATAAGTCAAAGTCATTCATCCTTGCATTATTCTTCTTTGTGTCATCATAAATATATGTATATAATCAGAAATTTATGTGGTTCTGAACAATCAAAGACTTTGTAAACTGTACTGAAGTTGCTGTTAACACTCTGTTAAACGGTATTGTCTACCGAGAATATTTCATATTTCCAAAGATGTTTAGTGGTACTGTACATTTAGAAGTCACACGTGTGACTTCTAAATTATGGCAAAACTGCTGAAATAATATGATATGTATTTAGACTTCCGACACAAAGACACAGACAAAAATAGGATGGCACGTTTATTGTACAGTACACTGCGTGGGTAGCAACACAAATTATCCTGATTCAACACTCCACTGCAAAGTCCTAACCCCTAACATTTGGAACGACAAATTGTTGACTTGATATGTCAGAGCAGTGTGAGAGAGAAAAATACAGAGAGCTAACACATGACACTGAATTGCCGCAAGAAATAGCGAGCATGTATTACTTTTTTTTCTACTTTTTATTTTTAAACATCAATGGCTTTGCTTTTTCAGTGGAGCAAATGGCGGATACTGTACGTTGTAACAGTTAAGTGGCAGTTCTTCTTACTAAGGGATATATGTATAATTTGTATTATGAACACTTGGAACGAAAAATTACCTTCCTAGATTGCTTAGTTCGTACTTGTTTTCTACATGGTTTTTAGAGTATCAGATGCACACCTTATATCCCTCGTGTTATATTTTTCCCTCCTTCTCTTTCGTTCCCTTCGTTCTCTTTCATTTTCTTTTTTTTTGTTCTCCCCCACCCCCCCCCCCCTTCTCCTTCTCTTCACCTACTGTGGCAAACTTAGAGGTGGTGCCCTCCCACAATTCTGCCGGCTACAACTGACTACTACTTGTAGACGAGCAAGCTACGTCCCTTAAACAATGTGTTACGTTGAAAAAGTGACTACTGTGCTTCAGAGAGCGAGTAAACACCTATGTGCCCTTTTCTAATAGAAGGAATGCGAACGCTTTCATGAATTAAATGGGTAAATCGATGTAACAAGTTGCTCCCCTCCATTCATACCCAAGTACGTTGCGTTCCTGACTTCTTTGGCACGCTCTAAGGTGACTTTCCAACTAAAACCAGTTTGGTTTCAGACTTTGGCTGATCTGAACGTTACAATGAGCAAATGGCAGGTTGGATTAATTTTTTTCCACTTGAAAGACAATCAACATTTTAAATCATATAAACAAATATATCGTAACATGTTAAATACGGTAAGACGATATGACAATGACTTAATTTCAGATATGAGTCAAATCTCGAATCTTAAATTTTACATTTGACACTTAATATATATGTTAACCATGTCCTTACCTATTTCGACCAAACTTAAACATAGTTTGATTTCCCAGTTCTTTTGGACCCACAGAAATTCACAAAAGGAGTGAATATAGTGCGTAGACTAAGATTTTAAATACTACCCAACTTCACTTTTTAATCGTGGACAATCTGCTGAAAAAAGGTAATGTGCGCTGGAAAGTGGCTGACTTTAAATTTTTAACTGAAAAATGTAAAGGCGCGAAAATGTGTATATACCTGCAGATATTCTCAATATTGATAATGGGATTATGTAGTGCTTCTATCGTATGTTATCCACGTTATATTTGAAATACATAAATGCAATAAATATAGAGGGCATATATATATATAGAATACTCACCGTTCTGTAGTGGCTGCATGTTCTTCAGTCGATTTTGTTTTCCAACTGAAGGCCGTTCATCCGAAACTGTTAAGCAAGCAGGAAATGCTTGATTCTTTTATCTTTGATCCTCTCTTCTTCTAGTTTCGCTCAAATCCGGGCGATATATTGAAAAGTAACTTTAAAAGATGCTGGTATCCGTTGCAATCTATGAATCATGTGATTGGCGTTTATGATCCTTCGCTGATGATGACTGCTGATCAACTATTGTCAGTTTGCAGTATGCAATTCTACGGAATCCTCAAAGCACCATCCAATGTACTGATAATTTGTCTAACACGTGACTACACTCATAGCGAGAGTGCTTACTGTTTGCTGAAGATCGTTAACGGCTGATTTGAAGGTTAGCTCATTCGTTAAATATGTCTACATGTTAGGTCAATGGGTGATCAATTTGTGAAGTTTCTGCGCAGAAGTAAGAATATGGCCATATGTGAATTAAAAAAAAAAATATGTTGAAAACGCACTGTAAAAATCATATCTGATTTGAAAGATACACTTAAGTGTCCACTTAAACAGTTGATATATATTTCGTCTACACCGCTACACTACTGGACCATGAAATCCGAGTTACGCAATGTGCGTGTGATTCCTAGAACAATTTTTATTATTTTGTAGTTTTAGTGTCTGAAATGTAAGTAAATTCACCGAACGAATTCAAATTTGCCGTTCTAAACGGACGGATCACGTAAGGAAAATGCCTGTTTGGGTAGTTATTAAATGTCGAGGGGGGTTGGAGAACCCAGGGCGGATAAAATTATTTCGACGTTAATTGTGTGACAGTAAACGTGAGAAAAAAGCGCTCTTACCCACTTCCCTATGTGATCTTAAAGTCTCTATTCAATTCTAAACATGCCTAAATGTGAGTATCACCGCCAAGAGCAATGTGTACCGAGCAGGAATATTACATTTCCATTCCCTGTGAGTTAAATTTAAGCAATTTAAGGTGGTATGAAATTGCACCATATTCTAAGCCCTGAAAACGTCAACGATGGAATTGATATTTACGTGATGTTATGTTATAGAAAAGTCCACATCGGCCTTCCACATACTTGCAAGTTGATGAGCTGTTGCAAAATACAGCGCCCATTCGAAATAAGTGCTAGGTTGCTAGTGAAAGGGAGTGTCTCTTCTAAGTTAGAACACAGTTGTCTCTACAACATTTTCTAGTGTTTCGCACCAATCGCAGGTGTTTTGTAAATTGGAGTCTCTACGGCTTGTCTAGTTTTGCAAAGTAACCTTTTCTTAGATCCAGCATCTGTGCAACTTCTTAACGAAGTACCCGGACTTTCCACTACAACGTTACGAACCGGTAGACCTAGAAGGCGTAGGTGTTAATGTAGGTGTTGTTATATAGCAGGACTGCCTCTGCCTGCTATCATCCATCACAAGAGCATTTTCCAAAGTGCTGGAAAGACAGACGCTTAAAAAAGAGTGTGTGGGTCAGTGGTCGTCGATGGTAACCGGACCCTTTTGCATTGTTGCAAGTGTCATAGGACAAGCTAAGATAATTCATTTGGACTGGATTATCCAAATGAATTATCTTTGATGAAAAAGAACCATGGTTTAAATATGTCGTCACAAATTGCCTGCTGGCCAACTTTCTGTAAATAGAGATCCTTCAAAGTTCAGTTTCCGGTGTTTGCCCGGGATAACTTATGTTAAGGCCTTTCCTGCTTATTTTGTTTTCACCATATAGGGCCTAGGCCTACCAATACTGTAGGCCTACATTATTTGTGCTTTGGAGTTCTCTGTCATAAAGAATATTAATCCGGTGGTTGTATGGAGACCCTTCAAGATTACTTTTGAACATCTCAGCAGAATTCGACAAAGAAGGGATGCTAATTCCGGTAGCTAGCTATCAAACTTTCAAAGGTGTTCAAAATATACTGAAGAAGCTTTCACCCGACACCGTTCTGATATTTAGGTAGATTACCATATGTCAGAACGATTACCACTGACAGTATATACTGTGGTGTTGTTACGTAGATTTACATTTTACTTTTGAGTCGGTTTAGGCCCTATGCGCGGCCTAGGCACATAAGATCTACGAACTTCAAATGGAACGTTATTTCACTAGGCCTGTTATAGCCATTGTCTTGTGTAAGATATGGCAGACTGAAAACACACTGTCGATCTAAAGTTTTATTGTATTCATCAGCCGTTGATTGACCGTGGTTTACCCAGTTGGGTTATGAGCTGTTAACCCACCTGACTGAAAAGGGCCAAAAGGAGTTGAGGATTCTTTCCAAGTATGTATGAGCTAACTTTATATATTTGAGAAACTTATTTTTAGAAAAGGAGAACCTTGCTCTTCCTTGTTTTGAATAATCTATCATTTTGTGCAACATCGGTCTCGATTTTTTTTTTCTTAAACAACGGCCCTAGTAACACTTTAAATACAAATTGTGCTAGAAGAAGTTGTTGTAGAGAGTAATGCTCAAAGAACAGAGGATGCGTATATAATCAAGATAAACAGTAGCAGACTTAGCTAAATATCATTTAAGCCCCATCCATTCTCCCCTCCAGAAAAGGGACTTTTGGAAAAGTGGTAGGCCCCTGATGATTATGGAGTGAAAAAGAGATAAAAAATATTGAGACAACTGATGGGATCAACTAATTTTTTGTCTACCACAATTCAAATTGTGAAATTGGAGGTTTTTATTCTTTCAGCATACGTCTATCTGCGGTGGGGTTAGAAATAATTTCCATGAAAATATGTGATAGCTAACGTTTGACAATTCTTCTTTGGTGGACCTGCATTAAGTTAACTGCTGCAGGAAAACAAAACACTTACAGACGAAGAAACCTGTACTATATCATCAATATCATTCTACAGAATGTTATAAGTAACATCGTACATCGCATAAATGTGGACAATCGAAAAATGTACTTGGACCTCAAGCTAACAATGAATGATTGGCCATTGCTGGTGTATTATCGCATTCTTTGATCTTCATAGTAGCGACCTCTTTGTTCCTATCTGGCCTTTCATCTGATCCAGGTTTTATAGGTTGCACGAAGCAGCAAAAGATTTTGTATGCGATTAGCACACATAGGCAGGTCCCTGACATCGCACGGTACAGATTTCTTGATCCGAAACGCTCGAAAAACAGGCCACCTAAGATGGTTCCACAACCTTCACCTTTAAAGGACAAAATAATGTTATATAGTGAATATGCATTTTTACTTTACCAGCACTGGTCTGAGGAGAAGAAAGAAAAGCCCCTTAATGAATCGGTGTAACAATCGCTTGAATAAAGATTCAAACGTAACAACGATAAGAAACGATAAGAAAGCAATTTGCATAGACAAATGGCTCACAATAGATAAATACATAGATTGTGATAGGACATACATAGATATTGTAATATAATATAAAAGAATAACCTTTGCTCTTATAAATGCGAGAAAGATTTCAATTAGAGCAATCCGCTCACTGACGAATCACCTTCAACGTTCTGTTATTGAAGGATGTTAGATGTCGATTACAGTTAAGTTCTTTACAGCTGTTAAGTGGTTAAGGCATCGGATTTTGCTCCGGTATTTTATGATCAAGACCCAGTTGACAATATTTCCTTTGCATAAGTTCAAATTATCACTTTTTGACCGATACATATTTGATATTCGACTGTGAGGTAGCTGTAGAAATATCCAAAGTTCTATTTGTGGTGGCAATTATGTCGACATGAAATTTTGATAAAAATTCTAAGACAGATAAGCTTCTGGGAGCGAAGGAACCCCTATTACTTGTGAATTTTCGAACAATATGTGGAAATAATCCGGAAGCCTATAAATAAACATGCTAATGAATAAAAATTGTAAGTATTAGTGCTGCATAACAGAATGTTCCAGTGCCCTATTTCCCTCAATAATCCCTCATTAATGGACTTACTTAATCCTGCAGTTAAAGCAAATGCAAGCGATTGCATAGTAGTCGCCATACCCGGGGGAGCCACTGCGTTACAGAAAGCGGTGACATTAGGCCAAAGGATGCCAAAACAAAAGCCATGAAGAAGTTCGACAGGGAGTATCCACCACGGATTCCAGAGGAAGCTGTATGCAAGGAAGCGTATCACGTAAACTGCTAAGACCAACAAGAAAGAGTTCTCGTGACCGATTTTCCATATGATTTGTTTGCTGTAGTATAGCAAAAACAACTCTGCCAGGCAGTTAACCGCTGGACATAACGACCTCAGAATGTGGGGTGATCCTAGCTCGTCTAAGAAGAGAAATTTGAAGGTATCGACTTGACCGTAGGAGAAGCCAAATGTACACATCACGAGGAAAAACGCTACGATACGTGGACTCTTGAATATTACCCCAACACTTCGAAACATCGTCTCTGGGGATTTGTGAGGGGCAAAGTTAATATTCCAAACAGGAATGAGCGTGAGGATGATGAAGAAAAAGAAAATGACGTAGGCTGGGGAATATTCGTGTAGGAAGAAAGGATTGTTGGAATAAATATCCATAATAGCACCTGCAGTAACTGAAAATATCATCCCACCCAGGCTGCCCCAAAGCCTTTGTCTGCCATAGCTACAGTTTTGGTATTTCTTGGTCATCTGTTCTGTATTGGCATCCATCAACGGAATGACTCCTGAGCTGAAAATCTGTCCACACGCTATCAATAGAAGAGAAAGTGCGAACGTTCGTCGAGTGTTTGTCCAATGGTTTCCATCTGCAACATCATTTTCAGGGATGGTGGCGTTGTGTCGGTCAGAACCCGGCACGAATATGGTGCTAAAATATGCACCACCTACACCACAAGTATTGATCAATACTAAAGTTTTGTGAATACTGAACTTATCAGCCATTAATCCCCATATTGGACCGGCGATAAAATCCAGGAAAGGCACAGTCCCTCGAATCAACCCAATCTGGCTTGGACTTAGGCCCAGGTAGCTCAGGTAAACCGGTATTACAGGAAAGAGGGTGACCAGAGCTGAAATAAAAGATATCACTTCTTTTTAAATTTATTTACGTGACATATCTTGGCTTTTTTGCTCCACTACATATTTTTTTGTAAATCTATAACGCGCAATCGTATTTGCTGCTTCTTATATTATAGTTGTTAGATTATCACGTCTCTTTCGTTATGGTGATATCATGTTCTGTACGCAATAAGTCGTTGGAGTAGTATCTTCAGGATATCAGACAACGCGCCCTGATAAATCCTGATACATGAACCTCCATCCCCTCCCTTCCCACTCTTCCTTCCAAACAACACTTATTTAGTTGAAACACAGTTTTCAATGTACGATTTTTTCCTAAAAAACAAATTTGCTGGAAGGAAATGCTTTTTACCTCCGATGTAGAATAGGTAACCTGCCTTTACTGGGAGGAAAGATCTGTTAATTCTGGGCTTACATCTCATTGCACCTGGAGCATCGGTGCCGTTGTCACCTACAAGAGGAAAATAATATATGTGGATAAAACTATTTCGTACCCTAAAAGTAAAAGCGTATTATGGTGCATCATATCTGTAAGAGAAAGGCTGTAGGAATTTATATAAGGTTACACCA
The DNA here is from genome assembly GCA_021234535.1 of Stichopus chloronotus. NCBI lineage: Eukaryota > Metazoa > Echinodermata > Holothuroidea > Aspidochirotida > Stichopodidae > Stichopus > Stichopus chloronotus. The sequence continues at coordinate 27,890,641 of CM037834.1, read as the reverse complement.
GATGTTATTGTTGTATTCTTCCCGTAAGATGGTAGACCTAAATATGCCTTGATTTGAATTTTTACGTTGCACTAAAATCAACCTTGTAATGAAACTGTTGTTGTGATTTTAGCACAAAACACTCTGCCATTGTAACATTGTGAGGTATACACAAAGACCATCCAAAATAAAGTTAATCTCACCATTTTCTAGTCGCTGCATTGTCTGTTATTTGTTTTCTTGGAAACGCTGCAGATCGAAAATATCAATATCAAAATATCATGTCAGTTCGAAAAATATTTCAATCTCTTACGATAGTAAAAATGAGCACTTAGTACAAATATTAAAATACAAGTCGAAAGAAATCGTGGAGTGACAAGAAAAACCTCGCGAGATGAGGAAGAATGAAAGATGTTAAAAAAAACCCGAACAAGAAAAGAAACATAAAGTTCACTCCACACTAGTTAATATCAAAGCGAATTAGTGTCCATCTTCACTAAGGAAGAAGAAGTTTTCTAGTACTGGAATAAATCATTTCAGTCATTTTGCAGTCATTGTCGTATTTATCTCAATGCGAAATATTGTAGTTGTCTGATTGCTAAAGGGTATTACTTCAATGTCAGTTACCATTACAACAGTATTTGTGGTTGCTATTTGATACATTTTGATTTAACCTGGTATGGTAATTAACGTGACTTGGATCAGCCCCATTTAGGTACAGGACAAAACATGCAAAAATATGTGAGTGTGTATGATTGAAGAAAATTCCAATTCCAAAGTTTTCGTCCACAACTCCTCTTAGACGACACAGCCGATGATGTCAAAATTTAAGGTCAGAGGATAAGGTCAAATGAGTGAAAATGTTATTTTGCATTTCTTGATTTAAATTGGCTATTTTCATTGGATCTTTAAAGATATGACTGTTATACAAGATTTTATCAGACAATCATGGTCATCTGCATTTTGAAGTCAGACTGTCAAGGTCAAAGATTAAATTTGACATATAGGTGACCGATGGTCTAACGTTATGTTTCCCGTCAAAATTTCAGGCCAGAGATCAATGTCAGAGGTCAAAGGTTAAATTAATGAAAAATTTATTTTTTATCCAAAATGGCTATTTTTAAAGGACCGTTACATATATGATCGGTATACAAATTTCATGTTAAAATTACGTTTATAAGTGATTGGAGGTCGAAGATCAAAGACGTAAAAGGTGAAATTAATGTCGAAAAGTTTGCATCACCAACTCTCCCAAGACCACAGGGTGGATGAAGTTTAAAGTTGGTAGGTGGGAGCCCAATTGTCTGAAGTCGTCTTCCATAATCATCTAAGGTCAAAGTTGAAAGGGCAAAGCTCAAATCAGCAAAATGTCGCCAAAAGGTTGTTGCGATCTCCTCTTAGACAGTAAGCTGGAAGCAAAAGATCAAGCTTAGCTGCAGGTGCTCGAGAATGAGATCTACTGCCCCCCCCCCCAACGGTCGATGACGTCATAGGTCAAGTTCTCAATTATTTTAACATTTTATTCCACAGTTTGGTAGGTTCTGGTAACACAAGGTATGTACATTATTTGTTACATCTTTGATTTTCCATAAAGTAGTAACCATGTCTTGGGCTAAGTCATTATGACTGATAACAATGTAATTTTGCTTGCTTTGGAAGCACCTTCACTCAGTATGTTTTACAGTCAAATATGTACTAGTTAAGATGTTTACAGGACGTTTTGGTGAGAAAATGGAATCACACACAAGACGCGTTACTTTGAACTATATACGTCCCGGGTGACAGCGCGCTGATCTCAGCAACACTGACGCACACGCAATTTCTGCAAGGGAATACTTTATACTTTGACATGATTATGACGTTGGTAAAAATCCAAACCCTCATTTACATCGGGTTTTAGTTTAAGCAGTACCTTCACAGAAATGTAATGATATGGAAAGATTTTCTGTGCTGTCCCTTCTCATTTTGAAATCGAGCACAACGTGAAACCAAGATTTCTTCTGTGAGAAGCAGAAGCATTTTCATGCACCTAAATTGACAAGTTGTAACGTTCGTGGAGTCATAAGCAAAGTCAAATGGCAGAGCAGCACTAGCCATTAGATGTATGTATCATGTAAACTTATGTCTAGCAGGTGGATCATCATTTTAGAGACATGGTGGTATTTTGAATTTCTGGGGTGTTGAAGTGACATTCCAATTAGAATACGAAGCTTAGCCTATAGACACGGACGGAAAAATCCTATCAAAGAACCAGAAATGTGACAGGCTTCATCGGCAACATACTATGTTTAAGGAATTATGTCATTCTGCTTTCAATAGAATAGGTTAGGTTGTCTGAAGTAATACAGTTTCAACAATAGCTAGGTGTGCATCGTTCTAGGAGATGCGTCAGCTAGGTGTACTTGCAATACATAAAATGACAACTGTCGAATGATCATGCAAAACAATAGAGATGGGATTTGCAACTTCTTTGATTTGTAATTATAACTTGTTTAATTGTGCATTTAATAACGCATTCCCGGTAAAACGATCAGTTTGTGCTCGGAAAGGCAATCATTTTCATTTTTCACACTTGTTCATTTCATGCTAAATAGCAAAGACAGAGAATTCGTTACGGTCCAGATACACTGATTAACGACATAATACAAAGTTCAAGTAACATCGTAAAATAGTTGACCTGCGTTTGAATCCTCCTTGTGTTTGTTTCAACTTTGAGAACGGGATTTACGAGGTAGATATTAGGCCTATTTGAACTAAAAGTTGTAAAGTTATCTGTAAAAGGTCGGTGTGCGATGTGGCCAATGACCGAAAGTTAGGTTTGCAGATTTTGCGCTCCTTTGGTATGGGCAAAATATTTTTACTGCGTGTGTGAGAAAATTAGACTGAGTATCTGTGGTTCATTATACATACAAGTTTTTACGGTAGGCCTATTTGTGATGTACTGAAGTCGTAATTTTAAAAGTCACAACACAGGTCTGAAATCAAAACTGGATAACTTCATGCATGTGTGAGAAAGTGTGAAGGCAAAATTAGACTAAGTATCTGTAGTTCATTATACGTACAAGGTTTTATGGTATATGTGATGTACTGTAGTCATCATTTTAAAAGTACTTCTATTGTTCTTAAACACAGGCATGAAATCAAAGCTGGATAACTTCAAATTTAGTGACTACGCCCCTGGGGGTAACCATGAGGAGAAGTTTCTGGGTTTAAGTTATTTGTGATGTATGAAATTTATCATTTTAATGATAATTCTATTGACTAAACACATGTGTAAAACCAAAGTTCAAGTTGTATAACTTAAAGTATGACATAAGACAGATTAAAGCCAAAGTTAGTTCAAGTCCACCGGCAAGACACCTGTGGGAGTCCTACGGTATTTGTGATGTATTAAAATTTTAATACTAATAATAATATTAAAATCTAAATGTTATAGACTAACGCAGGTCTAGCTTCAAAGTTGGATAACTTCAAGTATGACAAAACACATTTTTAAAAACTTGAGTTGGATAATTCAAGTTCATAGAAAAAGTTCCTGTGAGTGGCGAAACCCCGAAAGTACCTGTGTGTTATGGTTATTGTGATGAATTAAAGTCACCATTTAAAGGGTAACTCTTTTGATCAAACGCAGATCTAAAATAAAAATTTATCTTATTTGAAACCCCAAATCTCAGTTGAGCTGACACAGGGAACAAGGTTCACCAGGGGACTCCTGAACTCCCACACCCCCCCCCCCCCTTCCCTTCTTGACTCCACTGAGTGAATATGCGAGGTGGGATAAGCCATTATTGAACGTTTGCTAGAGCTGTACTTAAGTTAGCATAACAAACCGATTTGCAAACTGAATGTCCGTGATATTTCTGATAGTAATTACAGTTTTCACTCTTATCAAACCACTCAGACAATTACATCCCACTAATTGTTCTGCCATTTTTCGACCACTTCACCGTTAATTGCATTTCTCGAAAAGATATGAAGTACTCACGAAATGAACGTCAGCTTATTTCCTTTTAGGTATCCCAGAGGAACTTGAATAGGACGTTTTCGAGTGTAGGCAAAAGGATGCAGAAACAGAAGTTACCGTTTATAGTCCAATACTGAAGTCAAAGTGCATGAGAATAGGTACCATGTCAACCAACACAAAGTTCAAGTACTGGAAAACACCGTAAACTCAACGTACCTATTTGCGGTTGAATTGTGTTAGAGGTTGTGTAACATGCTTCTAGAAAAGGGCATCTTTCGTTTAGAAGTTGAAAGAAGAGTGAAAATCCGTTGAAATTTTGTTTATATCTTTTACCTTTGTTTTAAATATGACTTTTCAAAGTTTGAGCAAAATGCAAAACAGATGACGTGGAGTGCTGCAGAGTGTCAGTATTTCTTTTGTTAAGCCTTTATATTTTGCCACTTAATTAATTACTGAGCTTCACATTGGCAAGTGCTATCGATATTTTTAAAATCCTCTAATGTCATTGAAAGAAAGGTTACACAAACAAAGGATTAGCATAAGACATATCATAGGAGTCCATCTCTTGATGTCACAAATTTGCATACTTAGCCAATGTTTATTCATGATACAACTGTGAGGCGCTAATTTGCCTGTAAATTGGTCAGTCTTTTACGATTTTGATGGAATTTGTGGCTATTTCTAAACTTTTTGATACTGAAAGCATCCGACACTCTAAATTGTTATTTTCACGTCATACGATGTGCACGAGGTGCAATCTGTGTTATGAGTTAGCTGGTAATTGGAATCTATGACAAAGTTATTTTTAGGTATTAAGCTAATTTTTTCCCCTATGTGGTTTTAAAATTCCAATAAAGGTCTTTCGGTGCTTTTCAAATTAAATAATATTCCATCACAGAGAAAAATGTTAACGTACGGTTGACAATTTCAAGCAAGATGCGCGGTTTGGTGAAAATCATCTGATTGAAACCTGGAAAACAGCATTTATCCACGTTTCTTCCCGAGGAAATTTCATTAATTATAGTATTATTTACGGTAGAAAGAAGAGTGATGTACTTTTTTAGATAAACAAGTTAGCGAAATCGAGCCCTGTGGTAAATGCGCGTCACTTCACACTCTGAATGACGGAAACAAATTCTCCTCTGCAAATGCATTTCTTTTGAAAAGTAGGTCAAATAGATCGCGATGGCCTAGCTTTGTAGCTTCATTTATTTTTAGTAGTATAGCGAGTCACTCGTTCCTTTGAACATGCAAGAGTGTTAAACAGCAAATCCTTCTTTAACAAAATTACTTTCGAGAGAAGGTAGCCTCGATTTCGAGCAAAAAATTTAAATTTCTTTACCATTTTCATTTCCAACTACTGGAGACTCAATAGCAGCCAGGAATAATATCATCTGACACGTATATTTTACACGCATTGTAATTATACCATACATAAGACTCACAAGACACAAGAACAAAAACGTGAATTGATTTTACTTGTATTTAGTGGAGCAGATTAAAAGATCTTGTGGAATTATGTGTAATGAATTTCAGTAGGCTGGCTTTGAAAATTCAAAAAAACGGAGTAAGCAAACAAAATCGTCATAAAGCTAATGCAAAGGCATTGGATATCACTATCTAACCTTTCACCCTTTGAGTTCTCAAGCATTGTAGTAAGTGACTTAACAATCTGCTATGCCCTGTATATACTTTACAGTACGTTAGGAACTTTTAGATTGTTCTTCATTACTATACGCTTCGTTGAAAATAATTTTGTTCAAACTGACTGTTCCAAATATAAGCTGCACTCTAATTGGAATAAAACTAAAAACACTTTCAATGGCCCATAAATGAGGAGAAATGATCAATGTTATATTTGCATACACCGGGGCGCTTCTTCTCACAATACAAGTCATTCCATTTCCCCAAACCGGGTCCTCGGTTGATTTCTATGCAGTCCGCCCTACCACCTGTGTCGTTCGGCTGGTTAGGTTTCCAGTTGCTGTAGGCCATCTCTTCCACGCTACCAGCTTCTTTGACCCAAGCAAATGTAGAATCTATTGCACAGAACAACACGTAGACAATTCAAGGAATTGCGGATGGTATCACTGTTTGCCCACGGTGTGTGTCATTCAATCGTTAATACACTTACAACAAAACTAGACACGGGGAGAAAAACACATGCAAATGTATCTGCCCTCTTTAAGTTCCACGTCCTATCTCCAAAATTTCTATGTAGCCTGACCATAAGAAAATTGTTACACCTGCTGTTGCACAGTTTGAACAGGTACCTGACAAACAATAACAGGTTTCAACAGACATTAACAGTTTTTAATAGGTATTAACAGGTATCAACAGGTATTAACAGGCCTGGTATCAACAAGTATTAACAAGTACCAACCGCGGTTTGACCTGGTGCAGGTTTCAACAGGTATTGACGGGGAACAACGCCTTTCGACTTGTGTTAAAGCTGGTGTTAAAATATGTCAATTGCTTTAATGTGTTTCAACAAGAAAGTTCTGGTGACTAAAAATGGTCCAGTGGCGAATTGTCTTAGATAAACTTCTAATTCCAATGATCCCTCTTTTTTAACTTTTCCGTGCAATGTTACCCTTGTACAAATTCATTCTAGCTCAGCTTATTAATGAATTTTATATAATGAGCAGTTTACTGAAGGGGGAACCTAGTTGTGGGAACTTTACATACTTTTTTTCAGATCTGAAGTCATGGGGGAGGGGAGAGGACCCGAATAGGTTTTTCTCGACCATCATACACACACAAAAATAAACATACTTTGGATGAAAATTATTAACATCATGTCACATACATATGTGTCGGTGAGTCCATCTTACATTTCTAGTTTGCCCATTTTTTCTACTTTGATAAGAATGATGGCATTTTCGTGGCTTGCAAGAAACAAAGGCTTTTTAGAGAGCAAAAGAAAACATTCTTTATTTTAAAAATCAGAAATCTTACCTTGTCGCTCACCGCCTATCCAAGCACGGTTGCCATCTGCAACCACTTCGGCAATGAAGTCGTTTTCAGTTTGAGATTCAATATCGGCTAAATAGGCAAACGTGTAGAAACCACGCATTGGTCCGGCAATACGGCAAGCATTTAATATGGTATCCTTGGTACTATCTTGACCATGTAAGTCACGAACTAATTTGTAGCAGTTTCCATTGAGTTCCATCCATCCTGAATCCAACAGGCAACCTGTAAGTGAAGATATAATCAAAGGGAATGGTTCAGTTCAATAAGCCTTTAATGAATCTCATCAGAAATTAGCTCTAATTAAACAGAAAAGCAGTCAGTAGAATGTGACAGGAAAAGGGAACCACTAAAGGATTTTTGCCTTTAGCTACAAATATCCCACCGTTTTACATTAAGGATACTTGTGGAATTGTGTGCATGAGTAATCCTCGATACCCCTGCCTTCCCCTCTTCCCACCATCATCATTGCTATCAACAAAATGTTACATTTACAACGTAATATTACAGAGCGCCACCAGTAATATATGCAGCTTTCACAGTGACATCTTCTTCATGGTTCGCGCAGATAAAAAAAAAACTTTGTGATTCCTTAAAAGTGGCCTCGGCCTTTGGATGTGACACACTATTCCATAGCCTCTGAGAAACCCACTGTCAAATCTACGAAAAAGAAAGTATCTATGCAGTGGACCCTTTGAAAGTGACGTTACCAGTACGATGCTTGTGTTTATAACATTACATACTATGCTGTCCGCTGACTTATGTGCACACAGCTCTTGCACATCGCATATATGTATTACCGATTACGTGGAAAGTGTAACTCATGAAAGTAGGAGTAAAAGACAGAGGCAAAATATGAATATCTTTGCTGAAAACACGAGTAAAGAAGCGCCACCATTTAAACATGCAAGAGCACTGGCTTCGTCCAGTTCAAGTTGGCACAAATTTGGGTTTCGAGAATGAATTACCAAGCTCAGACAGAGTAGAGGACTGTGCAACCAATGGATAGTCAGCATATCATGAGTATTGATATCATGAAACAATACTGGATATTCATGGACAGATGCGATAGTTAGAGCAATTTGGCCAGGTAGTTTGTTGGGTCTTTCACCGGCGGAACCTGCTTGGGAGGAGTCAAACTGGTGGTACAGTGAGGTGGAGGAGAGCCTCATAATGTATATCGCAACCCCTTTGGAAGACATTTTCGATAACTGAATGCCCCTCAGAAACTTGTGGCGTAAGTACATCCTTCCTGGGGGTGGACGAGTTTCGAGTGGCACACATTACCACCTAGCTACAGGATCTAAACAACATTAGTTAGAGCATACCAGAGAATTTTTTCATAAAGTACCCCTTTGATCGTCAGAAATCGCCTTCCCAAGCTCCACACTCTTGTGATATGGCTGTGCAGTTCAGATATTTTTGTAACACCTGGGGGAGGATGCACCCAGCTGAAACATTCATTCGTTAATATCATATATAACAGAAAAGTATTAAGATTATATTGTTAGATTCCTTATCAAGGAAATGTAGGAATTCCTGTAAAACAAAAGCGTAAAAACACACTAGACTCAAACACCCGTACGTTTTTGTGTAACACGTGTGTTTTTGTCTTCCAAATGAAAATTCTCTTTGTATCAAAATGTGCTATTCTGATTACAAAACTATTGACTTCCTATGAGATAATGTTCCTGCACCTTCTGTTTTACACATTTTTCACTTGAATAACATACCGTCATTCAAATAATTTTTCAGGACTTGTTAAAGTTCGTTAATGCACAAGATGCATATGAAATAAATCAATTAGTATAAAAGCAATATTACACTCTTACAACAAGAGGAGTACGTATTCGTGGTTAGTTAGTAGCTAGGCTACTACCGCCTACGTCAGAATTTGAAAATGTGTTACAACCAGCTTTGGTAGATGAAATACCTGACATTAAATGGAAAGCCTAACTTAAGTAACCGGTAAGTCCTTCCAATGAAATATGTCAAGTGTCACCAAAGTTTACATCATTGAGTGTAAAGCAATTCAATACCATAAAGACCCTTTGACACTAAAATATGACTATGGGATAAAAAAAATGTCGCGCCACGATAATGTTGCCAAGTTCACTCTAATGGTGACTTAGGTTTTCGCTTCTAAGCAAGACGCTGTTAATACATTTAATTATAATTCTTTCACGCGACACATTGCGATACAACGGTAAAAATGAAATCATGTTATTATTTAGATCTTTTCACACCATGTGCGAAGCGCCCGATGACGCCAGGCGATTGAATGATGTTGAACAATTTTGACTGAGACAGTTTTCTCGTGACCCATCTTTTTTCCTCCGTGAAATCATATGATTAACAGGACATCGCGTATTACCTGAATAACAATATGTCTTCTTAACATAAAGACCTATACGGATCGTACAGTATCCCATAATATCGCTTACAGAAGATTTCAGCCATTACTTTTTAGCGAAACTAACAAAAATAGTTATATGTTAATCACGAAGAAAGGTAAATGATCTCTTAGTACTTTGTAATTGCATTTACTGGTTGTTCTGTCTAATTTATATCACATAAGCTCACAGAAATGACAGAAATCCTGTCATTGTGATCCAAAATAGCATATCGTTGACAAAACATGGTTACCACGTGCCTCAAAGTGGAGTTGTATACAGTATAACAACGCTTTCTTCTTCAAGGAGATATTGGAACACTAATTAATTTGACATGGTAACCTAAAAATAAACTGACCAAAATCAAATCCTCCCTCTCACAGAGAAAATTATGAGTGAGTTATACATGAAAAATATTAAAACATATCATCGGACGAGAAGTAACGGTTATCAACTTTATTGTTGAAAATATCTTTCTCAAAGCACGTGACATCGTAAACGTTTGCTGAAATTCAAGATATTTGGAAGTTTCTTCTTCGGATTTTACTGCAACATTCAAAATTTTGAATGATAAATCACAAAGGTTTTAGGGATGCCATAAATCGGTGATTAAAATCAAAAAGGACGTATGCCTTCGCGAAAACGAAGCAAAACAAAGCAACTGTTACTCAACTCATACTTACTACATGTAGCAAGAAAGAGAAGACAATAACAACACATTTCTAAAACACATTTTCAATAAATTCATCTGACGAAATTAACAAAAGGGGAAATATCGGACTCAATCAGTTTATTTTTGATGTGTGCACCGACAGTGGCACCGGATGTCCCAGAAATCATGGAGATGAAAAGGCCTATTGAATGTCTTGTGATATAGCGTCCCTTGCTGAAAGTAAGTAAGTACTAAAAAATAAGTTCGACGATGTTTTCGTACAAACATTAAAGTCCTGTCTCTGTAAAGATGCTGGAATACAACAGACTAGCTGGGAAATTATGTCGTGTGCCCACTGGAAGTGCTTTTTGCAACTTTTTGAAAAGAGAATCGTTTAAAACACTTCGTTAAGATGGTACATTTTGTATAAAGATAACCTTTCAGATGGCTGAGCTCAGTATTGAGAGAATCAGTGAAGTGATACAAATGGCAATTTCTTCTACGATAGCTTGCAATGTCTCGAATACCCCCACTTTCTTCCTTTGATTTATATGTTGAGAGAACAATGAGTCTAAGCCCTTCTTCTATGGATCTATCATTTAAATCTTTTCTAATATTTTCTTGATAATTGCACGTCCATCATATGAAAATGTAAGAGACGAACCAGAAAAAGGGAAAACGTCCTCCCCTTTTAGTCCACTGCCTTTTGGTGAAGATCCTTTTAGATAAGGGTCTGTCGGCGAAGAACCCTTAGTTGGAGGTCCTTTTGGTGGAGGTCTTTTTGGTGGAGGCACGTCGCTAGAGAGTGTCTCTTTGGTCAGTGTTATTATACTTATAGCCAAAACGATTCTAAGATTCATCTTCGACAATGATGTCAATTGCTGGGATTACGTTGAAAAATTTGATACCATTCATGCAACAGGCCGAAAGCTGGTGTCTATCTCACAACTGTCTTAACTGTGGAAGACCGACGGTGTGTGTTTTGATGATTTATATATTTTACTCCATGAATGTCTATATACACATGTCATGAGGAGAAATCCGGCCAGAACCGTCGAAAAATCAGGTGACCAGTTTGAACCATAGTGTCGAGGTGGTAGTAATAAACTCTTAGTGTCTACATCAGAGGGACAGGTGCAAAATGCAAACCACCGTTGTATGACCCTGTGTTCTCTCTGCGGAGTACCGCAACTTACAAATAAATGTCCTAAATATGGCAACCATCGTGTAATTCTTTTCTCAGACGTACCGCTAAGGTTGGCAAGTGTCGGACAGGGAATGGGATAGTGTATGAGAGAAAACATAGAGCTGCATGAACTGATGAGATGTAACCCAAGAAAGGATACAGGGGAAGGTACAAGGAGTCCTGACACCCTTCCCCCTTTTTTCAAGACAAAAGTTTGTTTTCAGAGAGAAAATACGACAGTCATAGTTGCCCTTCCGTGTACACCAGCAGAAGCCTGCTGAAATGGATGATCAGAAACTTGTAACTAGAAAACTTCTGGAATTTTTTGCTTATTTTTAGCCTCTTTCCGAAACACATTATTTCCGTCTCTTTGATGTCAGCGATTAATCAGTTGCTTATCACGTGATTGTCCTGCCCTGAGACTTGTTTGAGTGATGCGATGGTATATTAATTGTAGGTGGCAATACACGGACACGCACCATCCGCCAGGCATTTTATCCACGTCGTGAGTATTTCAAAGGTTTACCCAACCAATTAACCAAAGATTATTTGCATGATGCTAAAGAATTCTTCCCAGCAAATTTAACTTACTAGGGGTAAACACGATTCCAGTGAGTTACATTTTTCAGGAAAAAAAAGTGAAGGATTTCAGATGCATTCTCAGACAAAATTGTATGACACCCTTGAAAAAACAAGAGAGAATAAGCCAAAAACGTTTCGCAATGATATTCATGAAATCACTCTCTTCGTTTGTATTGTTGCCATAGTGATGGAAATGAAAGCCAATTTTAAATTAATGTCCCTCCGAGAGTTGAACAGAAGTTACGAATCGGTGTTTATTTCACTATAAAATTACTTCACAAAACCACCACCAGGTCAAACGACGGAATGTCCTCTTTTTTTCGTGGAATTTACTGACGTCTTTGAAGGACTTCAGGCCTCGTGCTGTTTGTAAGAACAAAGCAAAAATTTGAATTATGGTCATTTTCTCTAACACAGTATTTTCTTTTTTGGATAGTCGCTCCACAATTTTTTTCGCCAATTCTTTCTCCCAGTAGAGATGTTCAGTGACGCATCTAAGGAGATCCAAGGTCGTCTTTCAGTAATATCACAACACTCAGCAATTCCACGTTCACTTGTGGACCGACGAAATTCTAAGAATCCCAGGCTGGCGGATGAAAGAGGAGGGGGAATGGGACCATCCACAGAGTTGGGCCAAAATATTGTCTTGCTGAATAATTAAGGAAAAAAATGTATTTTGTGGGTGGAAATCAACTAACAATCAACAATCTAATGTATAACTTTTTTTCATGGATTGACTTTTGTTTTTATTACTTGAGAAATTGCAGACATCCAGTCTTTTTCAAGGATGGTTACATGCAGCTTGAAACGATCGGGTATCTGGGGGTATTTGTAAAGCCAAAACTTTTAAGTGTATCGTTTTGATAACGCATGTGGAGGAATTTTAGAGAGACTGTGGGAGGGACTATAGACGTAAGTGGGTAGGAGAATTGAAACTGTCTAGGGTGATGAGTCTTCGTCTTTAACCGACAAAACAGAAGACGATAGGTCTTCAAGTTGCTACTTCACCCACTACAGTCACACGTCTTGAGTATGTGTTGATTACTTGGCGATCACTGGCGAATTCGGCCTAAGCTAAATCTCTCCACACATGAACTGCATGTGTCAACCATGCATCATGTCGGAATGGTCTTATTTCGCCAGAAATCCCAGATAATATCTGCACAAGCACATTTTTCCCCGATTTCCTCACCTGCCATTGTTGGCAACGCACCCACGTTGGCTAAAAAATACAACCCAAAATGAATCGCTCTCAAACAGTGAATTTGATTGATCAAAATACGTCATTTTTTTTTCAGTTAAAAATTCGGATCATTTCCCCGCTTTTCTCTTAAATGTGCAACTTCTACAGGAGGAATCGGCCGCATTCACCATCAATAATTAAGAAACTGTCTTATGATAAACTTAGGTAGTCTCCGGAGGTGGGTCACAAAACTAAAAGACTTCTGTGCAACATAGCCTAGTATTGGTATCTCAGATCTCTCTGTAGTTACTTGGATGAACTCTCTTCAAATCATTGACTGAGACAGCTTAAAGTTTCTTTGTTTTCATTTTGTTTCATAAAGTCCTCTCGTGGAAAAACTCGGTGTACAAGTCATTTAATGCTGTCACTTTCTAAACAACTTAGTCAAGCTCTACATGGCTATTGTGAATTCCTTCTTATTTACGTTCACAGGTGCAGACTCGCCACGAGACATGGTCTCCAGCTGTGTTCATAGGATTGGTTTAAGCAGGACATCAACAAAGATGGTTCAAATGGCCAGGGAGCTGGACTGACACCTTATAACAGGTGTCCGATTGTGATATCTTCCATTTTATTATTTGTTTTTTTCTTTCTTTTTCTTTTTTATTTTGCTTATTTGTAATATTTAACATGTAGGAAGGTTTGCAACGTGTTTTGCTATTACTCAAACGTGCTATCGTGACTGAATTGCTACCGTACATTATTCTGTACTCGTTACCCAGCTGCCTAGTTACCCAGCTGCGACTCTAATTACTGCCAATAGAGCGGTGGTAACGTCATCAAGCACATAAACCACCGTACATCATATGACCATTCTGGGATTGTTGGAATCTGGTAGCGATCTTCTTCTTTTTTTTTATCGTTAGGCTGCACTAGTGACATGGCGTCCACAACAGGTGCTTTCACGATACTTGTCCTAATGCTGTATTTGCAAATAGATTCAGCGTTTATATTCCCTTCTTCAGGTGAGTGCTTTTTTCTCTTGCTTGGAAAGTTTGTATATTCATAACTCAATTTAGAACTGAACAAAGTAACCAACCAATAATTCATCAAAAGTAAGAATCTGTCGATCTTGCAAACACTACATTAAAACAGCGAAACCTCAACAGCTGCAAACAAGACACTGTCGTCAATCCATCGACCAGTATCACGGACAAATTAATGCTAGAAATTTCAGATGATACCACGAACTTCTATATACTGTACTATAGTGACCTTTCAAAGGGGAAATGTTATTCGGGTGGCCTTCTTTTTTTTTTTTTTGCCCATTCTGAAAGTACCATGAAAGTTACTTTTATTGCATTCAGGTGAACTAGTGTTCGAATCGTTATCTGGAAAAGTGCTTAGAATGAAATTTCGGTAACAGCTGCCGAATGTTTAGTATTTTGTGTAACCAACGTGAGATCACGAAAACGGGCTGACCAGTTGTAAGTATGGTACGGAAATCGAAACAGTGCAACCGATTTTCGAAACGTCAGCTGACAATTACAGCACATTCAATACAGCAATATACGCAGTAACATTAACACATCACGATGTTTCCGTGAACTTGACAAGAAGCTTGAAATAACTGAGCTGGTGGTTCTAAAAGAGTTGAAGATATTTTAAAAAGGAAAAACGAAAAATCTTATTTCTCCTGTATGAAATTCCCCTTTTTTTCCCTCCTCTTTTCATTCCCGGTATTTCTTTTTGTTTCGAGATTTTCTATCTTTTTTGTTTGAGGTTGTTTCCTCTGTTTATTCATCGCACATGACATAAAGAATTAAGATATAAAAAGTATAAGTTACATAAATAACGCAAAAATAAGGAAAGGAATGTAAAATAATAATAAACATAAAGCAATTGAAGCTTGACTCACTGAAAGGTAAGTACTCACAAATCCAGTGAAAAACAAAGTATTCTTTATACTTCATTACAAAGACAATACCAATGTAGTAAAAACTTCGTATGACTTATACTTTAATCCATTACTGGTCTTTTGAATATCACTTTTAACAATTAATCTCAAACATTCCCATAAACAATGCGATTATATGAATGGCTAGGCTACTAACAAGAAGTAAAGAGTACTGTTGAATTTTATGTTCGCAAAAACCTTAAAATGGACTCAAATATTTTGGACATTCACTGAAAAATATGTAGTAACGTCTCGCCTTCCGCACATCCTTCTACTGGGCAAATACCGTCACCTTCATAGCCCATGTCTTTTATCCTTTTGCATTTGTGTAGGACCTAATGAGAAGGTCTCCACTAGAAGTCCTTAAGTTGATTATCTAAATATCATTAAACGTCAGCTTTCAGACATTTCACCCAGGCATAATTAGGATATTTTCGAGCAATAGCAATAGAAACATCTTTTGACATTAACTTGGACAATGTTTCCAGTACGTTTACAGGAGGAGATAAAGTTGTTGTTCAAATTGATCAACAGTTCAGAATGCCACGGCCGGGAGAGGTTAGGGGCAGTGGCATGAGTACTATTTTAAATGTTCAGGCTTATGAATAAGTCAGCCCAAACTTGTCCTTTCATGTAAAAAAGAATTTTATGAAAGAAAGATATAAGGAAGTGGTGACCAACTCTTTTGGATAATATTTGTTCATTTTTCTTCAAAGCAAGCCGTAAAAGCTGTGTAACATGAAAACGTCTTTTTGGAAGGAGTTTGGGCGTTTTGCAATGATCATTTCAAAGACAAATCAAAATTTGAGTTCCTAAGAGATATCGCTTTGAAGTGAATATTGCTGATTTATTGAAACTGTATAGGCCTACATGTTGGACCTACATCAATTTACAATGTTCCGTTACAATTACATCACTTACTACAGGCTGTTTGACGTCTCAAGGATGGAAGGAATATGAAGGACATTGCTATAAGTTCATGTACGACCGATTCACTGCAAAGGGCAGTAACATAACAGGAATGAGGGACACATGTAATGCCTCCGGTCCAATCAGGTTTGGAACATCGGGTACAACTGGCTTGGCCTATTTGGCGGATATTCACTCTGTGGAAGAGCATGACTTCGTTGCACGAGAGGTAGCTGGTGGACACCGTGCTTGGCTCGGAGCTAACAAGATAGGTATTAAATTTGTCAAAACTTGCATAATATTATTCTTTAGAGTTTAATAGACTGATCAGGGATTGCAATGAAATTTAGAAGGATATACACAGGAAAGTTTAATGTATGTTCGTCCTGCCGGATTTTCTTGGGTGTAAGAAGAATCTCAATTACTAGGGATAAATAAATGAAATGAATGTAATAACACTGAAAATAATTTTAACAAGTAGTACAAGTATCATTTTTATTGATTCCTTGCCGTAGGCAGGGGAATCTATGCAGTCCTGATGTCGTGTGTGTGTAAGGGTGTGTGTATGTGCGGGTGCGTGTGTGTGTGTGTGTGTGTGACGGTTGCTCGTAAACACTCTATCTCAAGAAGGGTAACTCTGAGTAATTTCATTTTTGGCATGTAGGTTGCCCATATTGAGTAGATGATCCCTACTGTTTTTGGTGTCCATATCTTGCATATTAATGAGGTTATGTGGTAAAGCATAAAAAATGTTAAAACTGCCATAGTTCCTTATCCGTGGGTCAGATTTGTTTTTAACTTGATAAGGTTGTCTGTTATTAACAGGTTCACGACCCTGTGAAATTTAATGCTTATCAATAGAGAGGAAGGGATAATTTTTCACTATAAAATAATAATAATAGCCTAAACACCATTATTGTGGTTATTATAAACTACCGCACAAATGCATATGGGGCTACATTGTGCAATTTCAGTTTTTGATTCTGTCGCACACAGTTAACTCAATGGGATTGCTCCTTACAGTACTGCATTTGTAACTTAGTGAGTAACTTCTAGTGTGAGGAGCCTCCAATAAGTTGTCCGGAGAGATAGTCTTGGTATGGGGGGTCATGGGGTCAGATAGACAAGGTGGCATTCATGCATTGGAATGTTAATGGCTTTATAAAAAAAATGAAGAAAATAAAAAAAAAATCTGTTCTGTCATTGATTTGGATAATACCAATATCCAGAGGAACAGCTGGTAGCAGAACAAAGTTTCTTAACAATCAAATTGGAGTGCTTTCAATCATATTTCACAATGTCGGAAAGGATGGAGGAAGCAAAAATATTGAGGAGGAATCATAACTTAGAGTCAACTTACGAGGACTTTGAGTGTGTTAAAAGCTACTTGTAACAAGGAAGAAATTATCGCAGAGTCGATAAAGGAAAATTTGCAAAAGGCAGAGCACCAATTTGAGGCAATGGAAGAGGTTCGTGCTGATCTGGCTGGGCTGTTGTCTGATAAAGCATTTGAGCAAGCAGAAAGCTGGATGTTGGAATGCCGAAAGCATTATACTGAGGAGAGGGAGGAAGCATTGAAAAAGTAAAAGGAGGAAATTGAGTTTCAAATTAGCGTTGGAATTACCTAAGGCGTTTATGCAGAATTTTTAGGTAAATATGGCAGACAAGCTGAGTTCAGATGAGGTAAGGTTGAGTTTTTTTATTCAACTAACAACGGGCAAGACTAGAAGCAGCATTGATTACTGTGTGTTTCTTGGAGCTCAGAGATAATGTTGACTGATGTCATACTCATACCTGGTTACCTTTTATTGGGGCATTGACTTTGACATTAGCATAAAAGAAATCCTCTGCGAATATTTTAGAGTCCTTGAACAGGTAACGTGTTCAACCCATAAGAAAGAGTGTTTGGCCAGTTGAGCAAGCAAGAAAGAAATCGTTCTTTTCAGATTCGGCTTGGAGAAGTGTTCTATCGGTTTCATTACATTCTTTACCTTCCCATTCCCTTCCCGAGTGTATTCAGACGGTATAAGAGATAGTATTGCACTCCTTGTGTAGGGACTGCTGGTCAACGTAAAACTCTCATCTTAACGGTAGGTTTTGCCTCTCCTGTTGGGATAGACGTATAAGATCCGTGCGTCTGAACGCTTGCAAATTAAGTCAGCAGTAGTGACATCGTGCACACATAATGTTAGCATAGTAGGCAAAGTATGTATTTAATGTAGAACAATGTTTAAGTGGCAGCACTGAAACCACATGATCAATCAGAAATTGTGTTCTTAACACTCGAGCGGTTTCTTTGTAAGGATTCATACCTTTATTTATCAATGCTTGTCTCAACAAGGCTTTGGATCCGATTGATGAAAACTACTAGCTTACCGAATAGAGAGAGTCATTAGTACAGTGCCACCATGTGCCTCACTCTATAAAGGAGGTGCTATTTTATAGCTTTCCTTAGAGTCCTTATTGTTCCAAAATGTTTGAAAACAGTTTTACGTGAAGTACCATTGATCAGGCACAAAGACATTTGGGTGTTACTAATTTAACGTTACCATACATTGAGAACGCTTAGAAACGAACTTGTCGTCTTTACGTCTTTGTTTCCTTCTATAGAGTCCAGATTTTACTGGATACTTGACAGTGAGAGAAGCAACATTGAAGCAACATATTTCTACTGGAAACCGAACGAACCAAACGACCAGGGCGGCAACGAAGCTTGCATTGAAATCAACCGAGGCCCTTCGGGAAGGTGGAATGACCTTCCGTGCAAAAGAAAACGTCCAGGTGTTTGTAAATATAGTATTGCTGCCTACGTTGATAGCATAACAGAATGACTTTCCATACACAGTACCAGATGCTACCTTAGCCTTTTCTTCCAGTCTGTTTGTTGATAGGGAATTATCCGTCTTTGCCATCACACCAAATTAAGTTGACACTTGAGAACGTATTAACTTAAATTGCTGGTAGTGATAAAGTGTCAAACCCCGCAAAACGTTAGGAGATGAGGATCATTATGCCGTACACGAAACATATTTATGTGACACAAGAAAAAATACTACGGACGCATATCCAGCATTTTACGTGACATTTTTGCATGTTATTGCTCGCATATATGTGACCAGCCCTTTGATCAAGTCGATTAGACTGGTACGTCCATAACCTTGGGTAACTAATGATATGCATGACTCTATGTAGGAACCATCGTCTATGATTACCTTCTCAAGTTTACAATTAGACTAATGATTACTACATGACCAACGGCCTAAGCAAGCTTTCCAACTCCACCGGATCCAAATCTCTGTTAACATTAGAATTGAATAAACTATCAGATTATCTGCATACTAACTGCTACTCGGATACCAAATTCGAACTCTGGACCTTCCTGTGGGAATGTTATGTTAGAATGGTTTATTGTTCTATCTCTGGTGACCTCAGCTATCTCTATCCAGTTGAAAAAGTTGAGACGGACTAACTCTACTGTCCACTGTATACTTATAACCATTTCAATTGTATTTAAAAATGACGTTGCATCCCCCCCCCCCCCTTTCGGTTTTGAAAAGACTTGGCACTCATCACCTCACACAACACCGTGTTTGAGAGTCCGGCAACTGTACAATATTGCAATACTGTTGTTTATATACTGAATTTGACCTACATAAAATCTACTCACTATGTGTACCTTCGAGTCATGCTGAAGTTTATGCATTTATTTATATAATTATGTCTAATATAACATTTTTATATTATTATATTATTGCACATTATTTAACACATAAAAAGCATTTGACCTTGGTAACTCTTCGTCATCGATTGATATTATTGGTATCATCTGCCCACTAAGCTCTGAGTTTATACAGAGGTAAAAGTTTCAGATTCTCCTCACTTGTATACCTTATTTACAGTTTCTGACTTTGAACTTGACTTCCAAGTTGGCAAACAATAGATAAGCCACCAACCAACCAAACAAAGTTGATATTAATCTCAATTTCGCTCACTCAATTTCATGGTTACAAGGTTTCAACACTTAAACCTTTGATGAAGGATCATTGGCAACTAATATAAAATCAATAATAAAAAATAATGTACTAATGAAAATAATATTCAATAAATATATAATAAGATAAATACTAGAAAATATCAGACAACGTCTCTAATTTTTAAATTCTCAAGATTTATTTCGTTAAATGACCTTTGACTTCCATAAAAACGAAAACCAGTCCTTAATACCGGCTAAATAAATACCGGCTACGGGTATTGAATACTTGATGATACTTGAATGTTGATCATTCATATCATGAAATTTATCCCCACATATCATGAAGTACTTCACATGTTTAAGTACATGTAAAGACAAAGACTCATCAACCCAAACAGTTTTAATTTTCCTAACTACTTACGTCTAGTTCCCCCCCCCCCCCAAAGCCTGTCTATAATTTCTGCAGATGTGTAATGAAAACAATCTATCCTTGTGTACGCTTTGTAATATGAACTACTCTGCATCTTTCAAATTTGCAGTCAATCAAAGAGAAGAACCACTTGAGAATTTTGCTATACCCAAGCAAAAAACATTGGGGTGATCCACTGTTTCAATAATTTCTTTGTCTAAGTCAAAAGAAGAAATAGCCTCCATTTGGCACTTCTTATCGATGATTTTTAGCATTGCGGTCATGTCACCGCTTTTGCTCTTTCTGTACTTCCCAACAGACACCTTCAAAGGTTGGCTAATTCAGCCATTTTTTCATTATATTCAGAACAGAGGAACAACACTTTTCGCCCTCTGCAGACTCCTACTCATCCGTTAATCTTGCGCCATATCACGAAAACCCATACATCCCTACTTCAAGTAATGACTAAAACCAACACTTTCCTTTTGGAATTTCGCATTATGCAAAAACGCCAATACAGTTAGCTAGTTCTCTATCAGCGTATGCTCATAACAAGAACTTCAATGTTCCATTGAAACAAACATATTCAGACCCATCTGGGTCCTATATGGGTAAAGTGGTGCGCACGTAGCCCACATGACACCTATCTGGGACCCTGTGGTTCATATGGGCACCATCTTTCCCAGTTAATTGAAGCCCAGATGGGTCCTATATATTTTGCCAGCTGGGTGTCCACTATCCAAATGATCTGAGGATGATACGGAGATACCTTCAGTTGGTTATTGATAAAATTCACTAGAATACACCTAAGCCTCAGAGTATCTAGTTACATAGTCTCCAGGCCCAAAGGCATACTTTAACCCCTTTGCAGCTGGGTCCTATTATGGCCCTCTTGTATCCACACCTACTCGCTTAAAGGGACTGGTCGCAACAACTTTCAGGGGAATTGATTCAAATGTGCTTTAGGAGCTTCATTGTGTACGAAGTCTTCTGGCACATTGTTTCACGATTTCCACTCATCTGCTACCCTCTTGAATTTTCTAGGCCAGAAAACCTTTCTTTATACATTCTGTATTTCTTTGTCGAGATGAACAGGGCATATATTTGGCCAATATGAGGCAACTTCCTTCTAAACTTTAAGGGCACTACCACTTCTTCGATAGCTTCCCCTAATACTTTGTTCCAAAGTACGTTTTCTGATAGAATACCGTCTTCATAGATAGATAGATAGATAGATAGATAGATAGATAGATAGATAGATAGATAGATAGATAGATAGATAGATAGATAGATAGATAGATAGATAGATAGATAGATAGATAGATAGATAGATAGATAGATAGATAGATAGATAGATAGATAGATAGATAGATAGATAGATAGATAGATAGATAGATAGATAGATAGATAGATAGATAGATAGATAGATAGATAGATAGATAGATAGATAGATAGATAGATAGATAGATAGATAGATAGATAGATAGATAGATAGATAGATAGATAGATAGATAGATAGATAGATAGATAGATAGATAGATAGATCTCTAAAAGTTCATCATCATACCTACGCCTTTCATCAGACATCACATCCTCGCCTAGATTTCCACCCACTATATTCTAGGTTTGTAATTTTCATATTCCTGGAAGGTCAAGGTCATCTGGGGTCAAGAGGATGGGTAAAACATTGCAAATGTTTGATATATTTCTTACTAGGTGCATGAGTCCATTATTGTGCGAAATTTATTCATATTGTTTTCGGAATGACTTACAAGGGTTATCTGGATCACCTGAATTCAGACACTACACTGTGACTTCGATATTCTAAAGTACAAAACTTGGGATATATTTCTTATGTCGTCTTATGTCGATGCTTATTATAAGAACAATATATTCTATTATTTTGATTTGGGTCAAAGGTCATCGAGGGTCAAACACTGAAAAACTTGTTCAAGCTTATCTCAATTTTGGACGCCTAGATAGATTTGATAGGTAAAATTTCAGCTGCGTTTGTGATTGGTATGTGTAGACATGCAGTACAAATGGAAAATGTTAGTCATGCGGAGGTTATCACTGGTTTATTGGCAGTCAAGTTGTGTATAAAACACCATAAACTGTGACGGAAAACTATTGCGCTCACCCTTGGTAAAGGGATGTCAACTAGAGTAAAACTGAATGGTTATTTATAAGTCGGCAGGGATGCTTTCAAGGTGACTTGTGGATGTATGTAAGACTGATGAGATGATGAGATATCTTTAAATCATTTAATGCCAAAAGTTTGACACGTCATTGGATGCAAAATTACTGATCTCATATTATAATTTGAAATCAGACGCACACAGTCTCATCGGTGCAGTTTCAAACGAAAAAAAAAGAGTTTATGGAACTATTATACCATGGAGAGTATATTCTTTTCTTTAACCTTATATTGTTGTAAGAATTCAATGTGGTAAGTAAGAATAGTTAGAGCCGACACATCACAAGTTCAGTGTCTAGTTTCGTATTGCTAGTGACAAACGTCTGTCAGTTCCTTACGCTAGACAACTGAGGAAGTAATTATGAAACTGTGGTGAGCAATTCAACACTTTATTGATATAGCTACGGTCACTGAAATGTCCTGTAGGCCTAATATTTCCGGAACGGAACTATACTCCTCTCAGGAATAGAAATGACTGTTTACTTTTTAAAATAATATAATGTTGATTCAAATTATATTACTAGTGTAACAGTCTGGATTGTCAAGTTGAAGTAAAAATTGTTATAGGTCGACACACTGATCACACACGTTTAAATCAACTTTATTGTTTTTACATTTCCCATGGACGTTATACCAGCTGTTATCTATTGTCGTCTTACTTTGCCACCCTCCCCCCTTCCAAGGCCCAACAAGTCCGTGCTTCACTCAACGGAGATGACAAAATTTTCAGTGGAAAGAATTCCACTTATACAGCAGACACAGAACAAATTAAAAGTAAGTCTATTACTGACCAACGTTGAAGTATGAAGTTTATCTGTCTGATGCGTTTTGGTGTAGGATTTAACAGATTGCAGTAATGGTGAGAAAGGCTATAGAGTACACTATACTGTGTACTCTAAGTCAGGTACTACGCATCATATTTAAAGGCAATCTTTTCTAGTCCCTTCATGATAATAGCCGGCAGCGATCAATTCGTGGGTGGTTAATTTTCAAGGTTGTAATAAAACAAAAGATATCGATGATTACACTCATCAGAATGTTTATTAGCTGAGCAATAGGATTATCCGATACAGGTTTACCACCTCTTGGTACACAAACATACTCTCTTGGTGAATTCAGCGGAGTTATCATGAATGGTCTTACAAGGTAATTAACAGTAAATTGGGTATAAAAATAAAGTTGATAAGTTTGCGATCCTTTGGAGCAGATAATGAACGTTTCAGTTTAACATTACCCCACTGCTTCGACCTGAAAATGTTATGGGCATGAAAATCACACGCACGTACACTATTAACCCTAGCGTCGATTCCACATTATAACTTTGTACATGCTTCCGTTCAAGAGATCGGATTAGACTAGCAGTACCTCGCAAGGCATTGACCTGAAGTACTTTGTTGACCGTGGCACTTGTCAAGTTGTCAAGTTCATGGAGAAAAAAAAAAGTGCGCAAACACATGACACGCAGACATACGTGTATGCATTCCGGAAATTAGACAAAACTGTATGATGGGATGCTTACTCCTTGTATATGGTTATGCATAATGTACTGATGAAAATCTTGTAGGTTAGGTATGCCCAAAATTGGCACCAAAATGCATTTATTCACGTGGAAAGAGAGAAAAACGTAACTAGTCGATACCGTGATATGAATGTGACAGCAACAGCCATTATAACCAAATAGAACCTATTTGTTGTTCCAAACTTGACAAAGTCGGTGATAGTTAACGAACATTGGTCCGACATTGGACCAAAAGGGGAAAGACAGTGTTCATTGACTCAGTGTTGGAGTATTATGAGACAACCAACCGATGGGCAATGTACATTGGACCAACGTTGCGGACAAAGTTATACAACTAACTGCTCAGTGGACAGTTTACATTGTTGAAACGTTGGACCAATGTAGGACTGACATATCGGGTAGTGTTCGTTGCTTCAACGAATGACTACCATGGGTAGTTCATCGCTATCCAACATTGGGCAAGCGTTACACAACCAACAGTTCGGCAGTGTACATTGGACCAACGGCTGCCACGCATGACACTGAACTGTTAAACAGTGTGTTGTACCAACGGTCACATGAATATTCATGATTGTCATTACACCTGACATCTGCCGAATTAGGGGGAACTATATGTAATTAATACATACATCCATTAATCCATTTCAGGTTATTGAACAGACCAAGAGGTTAGTTAATCGCATTTTGAATTTATTATGCACTAGACATGGTTGAACAGGTTTTGTGCAACATCACTGTTTCTGTTGGTAAATAATTAAAGGAGTTGTTATCAAAATGTGTACATTGTGAAGATTTTTGTAATTATACCAGTCTGATGTAACAATCATTTAATACTCATTGAAACCAAATTTTTTTTTTCTGTTTTGTGTGTGTGTGTGTGCGTGTGTGTGTGTGTATGTAAGGATTTGAGTTCTTCAACGCAGACACTAATATGCTGCTTGTCGGCGCAGAGGTTCCCGAATGAGAGAATCAGCTACGCTAACATTCAACGAGTGTCATATCACATGAATTGTGACTTATTTATGGCAAGATTTAACTTTTGTCGCAACCCAACAACTTTGACCAAACTAAGCTCATAGGTTTCATCTTGCAAAAGCAATCTTTTATCTTTAACAGATTCCAAAATAATTGATGTAACCCTAAACTTGGATGTGGTCGTCATGGCTTGCATGGCACTGTAAGTGCAAGTAGTATCCAGAAACAAAGGCGGACACAGGGGGAGGGGTTCCGAAGGGTAGAGACACCCTTTTACTCGAAATACGACTTGCAATTGGGTCCGGAATCCCCCCCCCCCCCCCACCTCCTCTTTTAGAGGTAAATTATTTTCTCTAGTCTGAGGGACACTACGACAGTAGTAGTTGCTCTTCCGTATTCACTAGAAGTATCAGCCTGCTGAAATCGCATAGTAGTGAGGAACCTACACGAAAACTCCTGCAAGTTTTGTTGAATGTGTAGCCTCTGTCCAAAACACCGTATTACTTTGTATGACGTCAGCGAGTTATCGGCTACTTACAAACCGATTGGACTGCAGTGAGGGTTGTCTGAGTGAGTATATAAGCTGAGATACACGCGGGATATGCGTCCTCCGCCAGTCATCTTGTCCAGCGAGTACTTCGACGGTTTTATCAATTGTCACACGATCTGGTTCTAGTGTCTCAGGTGGTACAATCTGTTACCCCTCGGGAGTACCCACTCAGTCTCATCGTTACGTAACATTGCATGGAGAGTATTCTCTCGTGTCTGCTTTGTGTATGATTCTGCGCTGTGTAACAAGTATTCTAAATTACGTAACGGCAAAGCAAGTGCTTTGAATAAAATGCTATGAATTGGTAGGTAAATCGTAGCGACTTCTACTACTGCGGTCATGCAGCCCGAGGGCTGACACCCAGTCTGGAGGATGTAGCTGGGGGTTGCTTCCAATGTTGATTCCCTCTGTACCTGAGGTTCAACCTTTTAAGTCCCACGTTGTTACGGAGTCGAGGGTTACGTTTATTCACTCCTCGGTTGTGAAGTTAAATTAACTTCATATGTGGATTCATGAGGGCAGTGCCCTCACAGTGAAAGTATTACCAGTGCATAATGTATGACATTGCCAAGCATCGTGCTAGTGGAACCACTTATCTTTTCCTTACGATTTCCGTATGTTCTACTTCTGTTTCCTTTCAAGTTTAAAAGCCAATTCCATTCATCTATTTGTTTTATCAAAATGGATCTTATGTTTATAGTTATGTTACGAAGATGGTGTCAAGCTGTCAAGTAAAGACCCAATTTTAGTAAATCCATAATTTGCATGTTTCTTTTATGATAATTCGTATTGGTGTGTCACGTAACCCGACATGTGGCGTAATAAGTTTGGTACGAATTTGAAATCCGTGATCAAAAGTGACGTCACCAAGGGTACAAGATAAACTAAAATCGTGACTAATAGGGTCTGTGTCTACTTTTTTAAGTGGCCTCTGATTTTTCTCAGGGATCGGTTTTTGTTGTTTTTTTTTTTCTTTTATCTCTTTTTTCTTTCATTTTTTTCTCTGAATAATTAAGGAATGAACTGTTTCGTAGAAGGGAATTATACAATAATTGTACACTTTGTTGTATCAAATTGCATCGCGCTACGTGGAGGGAGGGGGCAGTGATGACTTTAAACAACAGTGTGGCACATGCTTCGGTACGCTCTAACTCAATTGAGGGAAGTCGGATGAAAGTCAAACTTGGTGTGTAGGTCTGCCAAGGTTTGCCCTACTATTTTTGGTTGAGGTCAATGGTCATCTAGGGACACTGGGGGTAGAAATCTGAAAAACCTTTTAACGCCATATCTCACGCTACAAATTTTGGCAAAGTTTATATTTCGTGTATGGAAACATTATGGTGGTGGTGCCTTTCAGGATTTGGGGTTGCAAGGTTTAGATGGGCCATATGGACCATTTTATAAAATCATGCAAGATTCCTCTTCTCCTACAGATTGTATGGTATTAAGTTGAAATTGTGTCACATTAGTACTATGGCTGAGGTTCCTTCATGTCGTTCAGGATTATTGGTCCCATATGGGCCGTATGGACCATTTCATGAAATCATGCGAAACGTTTCTTTTATTGCATATTTTGCAGCATTTTTAGGCACAAATGGGTCTACTGCCATAGGTATCTTGTCAACATTTGACGTAATGTAGTACATTTGTGATAAGGAAGCTACCTGTGTCCGTATCAATCACCTCCTGGGCTAATTAGGTCAGAGAGTGCTGGACAGCTTCCTATTTGGACATTGTCTCCTTGTTGAAAATATAGGTCAACGGAGGGGTTGACAGGTTTCGTATGAAGGTCATCAACATTCTTCCAAGTTGGTTTCAGATTAAGGGAAAAAAATAATATTTCTGATCAAGTTCTGGTAATAAGTTTGCAGTTCATACGACATTCGTTAAGCCTATGCATATATCGTTTATAGGCAAAGACATCATAGCTCAACAATCACATGTTTTTTAATCAAAATCATTCTTGTTTTACTCTGTTTTCAGCATTTGATGAAGGACATTGCATGCTGCCTTCTAGTTCAGATGAGTACTGTTGCACTATTGTACGCTTGCCTGATCAGCATTTTTAAGGACAACATGGGATCCAAACTTTTGGGGGGATGAGATAAATTGTGAATTACTCTTGGTTTAGACAAAAAAAAACTACAGCTAAAATTATCACCACGAAAGGGACCCCAGAGAGGATCGTTGGGGGGTTGCTCATAAATTGCTTTCGTTTTCAATTATTGATAAATTGCAGACATGGTATATCGTTTTTCGAGCCTGGTTACATGCGGCTCAAAACACTCGGAGAGTGTATTTTTGATCACTGGAGTCCGGAAGACTTAAACCTTAGTTTAAATATTATCAGATTGGGTCTATCTGCCATTAACGTAATTCTCAGCTAGGACTTGTGTTCAAAAGGCTTTCATTATTCGACTCGCTGTTAAGTGTGTTGGGATCGTTTTTGATGAGGTACCTGCCATGTATTGTTATATGGGTATTCGTAATATTCATATATATATTCAAGTATTCATAACTATCCGCGTTCATGACTTTGCGCGTTCAAGAGGACGACGAGAACTACCCTACTTGTGTATTGTTTGTTGGTGACGTAAAATGTGATAACACTGATTTACGGATATAACACACCCCAATTACTAAGCGGAGAAGTTAAATTTCATTTTGGCAGATGTATTATTGGGTACACTTTTAATTCCATTCTCACCATCATAATTGAATGAACTGTTTTTATTTTCTTTTCTTCTTGCCGTTCAGTCCCCCCTCCACCCTTTAATTCACTGTAGAAAGGGATACAGAGTCGATAATTTCGTCATTAATTACGTCATCTAATAGCCGATCAGATTAGACTTTGAAGGATCACTCTTTCCCTGGCACTCTTGCAGCATATCGTGCAATGTTGTATTTACAAACAGCAGGAAGTCTGACCGTACATCTTATGTCATTCCACATCCCCCGGCCCGGAGGTCCTCGGTTGATTTCAACGCAATCCTCGTTCCCTCCGAGGTTGTTTGGCTCTGGCCCAGGCTTCCAGTGTTGATACTGGCCAAGTGGGGTGTTGCCATCTGTACGTATCCAAGAGAAAGTATCGTCCTCTGAGAAAAAAAAAACCCAGAAAGCCAAAAGGCTTTGTGATTCCTTGCTACATGGTTACATTACAACAAACATGAATTGTTCACATGACAAGTATAAGATCAACTGCAGTTATTTTTCTTGATAGCCACCACAAGCCTTTAACCCAAAACGACCTTTATTTTGGTGACCTAAAATGACCGCGACATTTGACGTCCACCAAAAGCAATAGGGATCACCTACCCAGGCCATACAAACCACACATCAAGTACAGTATGAGTATGGCATCAGTCAACATTATCTCTGAGCTCCAAGAAACACACAGTAATCAATGCTGCTTATAGTCTTGCCTGTTGTTAGTTGAATCAAATAACTCAACCTTACCTCATCTGAACTCAGCTTGTCTGCCATAT
Source organism: Stichopus chloronotus (assembly GCA_021234535.1). Classification (NCBI taxonomy): domain Eukaryota; kingdom Metazoa; phylum Echinodermata; class Holothuroidea; order Aspidochirotida; family Stichopodidae; genus Stichopus; species Stichopus chloronotus. Next base: position 27,861,755 of record CM037834.1, on the reverse strand, counting down.
TTACCTCAAAATTCTTCATAAACGACCAGAATGTTCTTGGGTCTCCATCGTATGGTGGAATTTCTGCCTTAGGTAATTCCAACGCTAATTTGAAACTCAATTTCCTCCTTCAACTTTTCAATGCTTCCTCCCTCTCCTCAGTATAATGCTTTTGGCATTCCAACATCCAGCTTTCTGCTTGCTCAAATGCTTCATCAGACAACAGCCCAGCCAGATCAGCATGTACCTCTTCCATGCATTGCCTCAAATTTGCGCTCTGCCTTTTGCAAATTTTCCTTTATCGACTCTGCGATAATTTCTTCCTTGTTACAAGTAGCTTTTAACACACTCAAAGTCCTCGTAAGTTGACCCTAAGTTATGACTTCTTCTCAATATTTTTGCTTCCTCCATCCTTTCCGACATTGTGAAATATGATTGAAAGCACTCCAATTTGATTGTTAAGAAACCTTGTTCTGCTACCAGCTGTTCCTCTGGATACTGATATTATCCAAATAAATGACAGAACGGATGTTTTTTTTATTTTCTTCATTTTTTTTATAAACCCATTAACATTCCAATGCATCTATCTGACCCCATGACCCCCATACCAAGACTATCTCTCTGGACAACTTATCGGAGGCCCCTCACACTAGAAGTTACTCACTAAGTTACAAATGCAGTACCGTAGCCTTAAATCTGGAGCAAAAAGCCTCTGGTGACTTCAAATGACCTTCGACCTCCACTACAAACAAAAGAGATCATCTACTTAATATGAGAAAATGTAGCCCATAATTTGTACGGTAGTTTATAATAACCACAATAATTGTGTTCAGGCTATTATTATTGTTTTACAGTGAAAAATTATCCCTTCCTCTCTATTGATAAGCATTAAATTTCAAAGGGTCGTGAACCTGTTAATAACAGACAACCTTATCAAGTTTAAAACAAATCTGACCCACGGATAAGGAACTATGGCAGCTTTAACATTTTTTATGTTTTACCCCATAACTTCATTAATATGCAAGATTTGGACACCAAAAACAATAGGGATCATCTACTCAATATGGGCAACTACATGCCAAAAATGAAATTACTCAGAGTTACCCTTCTTGAGTGTTTACGAGCAACCGTCTCACACACACACACGCACGCACACGCACACGCATACATACACACACACGTACACACATACACACACACACGACATCAGGACTGCATAGATTTCCTTGCCTACGGCAAGGAATCAAAAACAACAACAAGGTCGAATGAACATCTTCAACTAATTCAACACACCAATTGTCGTTGCTACACCGCCCTCTCTGTTCGATGACATTAATTTAATATTTTTTAAAGATTAGCCCAGCAGGTGTAGAGTTTCCACGAAGTAATCAGTTGTTGCACTGTAAGAAATGCCACACTCCCTCAAACACCCATTCCGACACTTGCAATGAGTTAATTACAGGTGCATGAAACAAGCCCAAGTCTATTGAAATGGCCTGCAAACAGCTCACATATCAGCCAATTTTTTCCCGTCACACTCTTAAGAGTACTTTGAGGCCCAAAAGACGTCGAGTGCATTATTTACTGTTAATGCGTCTCAAGGGTAACTATACATGCGATGCCAGCACATAATATCTGTAATCCGTTGCTAAGGCCATAACTTAACTCTTGGAAATACACAAAATAACAAGAATACACTGATATTTACATTAAATAAACAAGTAAAATAATCCATCCCCTATTCCCATTGGCTACCGGGTCTATTGTCTATGAAATGTGAAACTAGTGGATGTGGCCAACTAATTAGCGATAACAGGCAAATCACAACGACACTGATAGTCGACTATTAAGCATCACAAGGCAGCAACAGAACTAACACGCAACTCGCGTACGTAGGTATGTCTCGACTCCACGCACTCACGTATGTACGTACGTACGTAAGTGCGCACGCACTCAGGTACGGACGGACGCACGCACGCATCGTACGTACCGAAACACGTACGACCATCCGCACGTACGTACGAGCACGTATGGGCCGTTCCCACGTCGTATATACGTAGGGCTCACTCGTACGTATGAACTTAATAAAATCTGAAATCTGTAATTAAATTTGTTGAATTGACTGATGTAATAAACACAATATCACGTGCAATCCTCCCATCAGCTTTTTGAGTTCATGCAATTTTTACTTACCGTGAGAATGTACACAAGTCATGAGATTCGTGGTTTGAAAGTGACAAGGTCTTTGACCTCATTTATTTACCAACATTAAACTCGGACCAAGTTGAAGATCGAATGAAATTCATTTCGTGATAAATAGTTGCAAGCACGGTCACAACAAGCAAGGGTGCCCTCCTAGAGGCAAACAAACGTTGAGCACATAGCGTGCTTTGCACTAGATCCTGACTAGATACACTGATGTTATCAGGAGATCCTCTCTCGGGGGGGGGGGGGGGAATAGAATGAATTGATCCCGACGCGTTTACACTTATGTCGTACTCTGATCCTCCCATGCTTTGACACCGGACAAAAACTTTGTGAGTGAGGTATACACGCGCAACAGATACATTAAATATTCCTGCGAGAGTTACAGCTGTGACGTGTGACGTACAGAACTGACGTGAGGTCACCGAATATCTCAGGTCACCGTGGATGGGGAAGCGTTTACACTAGAATCATTGATCTCGATCTACAATCATTGATCCTGACGTCGAGATCTGAACCGGATCTAGCGTAAAAGCACCCATATTGCTACGCTACTAAATGGGATGGCAGAGACGTGGCACTTAAAGACGCCCTCCTATTAAATTTAGGAGGGCGCTTCACTGTATCACTGTGACGTCAAGTGCAAGGGATTTGTAGTGTCCGCCCTACTGATGCAAGGGTCACAGATCAAGCAACAACAAAAAAAAAAAAAACATTTTGATTATTATCTCCATGTGCGAATGTTCTAGAGCTGTGAAAGTATCATATATGACCTATGACGTCACTAGTTGGGTGGACACTACACGTCATACCCTGGCACTTACCCACCAAGTTTTAGGGTCAGCACTACTTATCGTCTAGGGGGAGATTGTGAAACACTTTTAGTACATAAACACATATTTGGACACCCCACCCCTCCTCTTCTAATATTAATCCGCAATCTCTATCCCATGTCATTTGCATACCACAAGGTATATCTTCAAGTAAGGGATACTGACCCACTTAGTTTCGTTTGGATACCACAAGGGGTGTAAGGTGAACTACAATTTAAGTGTCAATTTTGGCCACGTGAACCGCTCAATGGAGTAGAATGCAATATCTCCTCCCTGTATACCATGTATACCATGAATACATAGAGAGTGTGAAATAATAAAGTATGACCGACCGATGACGTCATAGGCTAAGGTCAGAGGTCACGGTTGTTTCAGCACACAATGCAGTGTAGTAGATGCTCGTAGTACATGATATCAATTGACATGTTTTACATGTTCACTTTCCCATGACTGCGATTTCAGCCTACGCAACCACGTTTTGGACTGAGTGATTATGGTATGTCAAGTATCATTGTCACTTTTAATGCGTTCTAGGCTCACAGGCAAGATTTGTGGGTATTTCAACGCGTATACTCACACGCGATGACAGTGTATCAGACCACTGTATAATTTTTCATATTCAGCATTCTATTCCATCCGCCTTACAGAGTTGCAATCTGAATGATACATATATACAAAGAACGCAGTTTGGGACTACATAATACAAAAGACGATAGAGACGAGACTTGCAACTCCGTGTATTGCTTACTTGTTACAGTCTTCGGCTATGTAATTAATGATCTACGTTATTATGATACGATTGCCATAGCTTAAATGTTGATGAACAGCTATGTAGTATACTAAACACAAACAGTTTGATTCTAAATATCCTGTATGTGAGCGTATGAGATCGATAGAGGGAAAAAGTCGGGGCAGGGGGACTTCAACATCAATGAATACGGTAGTATTGGAAATATCATTTTCAACATTTGCATTTTTGAGATATAATATAAACTAATTACACATTCGGTTCAATTCATGTTTCCTTGAGATTGATTTCATGTTTTTTTTAAGATGTTAATTAGGAAAATGGTCTTACCCTGCCTCTCAGCACCTATCCACGCCCTCTGTCCTCCTGTCACTACCTCGGATACAAAGTCGTTTTCTTCCTCGGATAATATATCTGCCAGGTATGTATAAATCACCACACTGTTACTAGACGTATTATAAAATAGAGGACCAACGTCTTGGCACATCGAAACCATCTCGCCATGCGAAAGGGAGTACGCCATGAATTTGTAGCAATTGCCGTTGTATTCTGTCCATTCCCTCTCACCATCGCAACCTGGGGGCAAAAAGAAGACAACGGTACTTCCTAGTAGGTTCGTTGGTCGGTAGGTCGTCCACACTTGAAGGTAAGTTCTTGACACACTTTAGAAATCACTGTTGTAAGGACTGTTGCTTTCTGCGTCATGGCTCAACAGTATTAAATATAAACTATTGGAAGATCATTGAAAGCACAAGACAGAAGTGGCTTCAGATAGTATTATCTCCCCTTTGTTTTTATTTTTGCATTAGTGGCCATATGTAAAATTAACAGAACAAATGGATTGGTGTGTTGACTTGCTATTTGCTCACCTGTCCTGTTTACTGAGGTTAAGCCGGCTTAACCTCAGTAACCTGAGAATCGACTTCGAGCCAACGTGACCCTCATGACAATCAATTGCGAACTAAATGCATATTATCAAGATTAAATTTGTTCACTGGTTTAATGGTTTACTTTCAAGTTACCTTTCTTTGTTTAGCTTTGTAAATACTCTATTCTGCTGGCTGAAATTATCGGATTGGACGACTATCGTACTCACATAACACTTGACATCATTTACAGGGGGCTCTCTATAAGTCCAAAGCCAACTTGTAGTTGCTTTTCCAGTTTCAATCTAACAGATGACATTTACTGTAATGTTTACATCTTTCATGACTTAAAAAACTTCTTAATCTTCTCAAAATCATTTTCACCATTTGGTAACTAACAGCTTCCTGTATGTTAAGTTTGATATTATTGGGAGCTTTTTTCCCATGATTGCAAGAGATATATCTCTTATGCGTTTTGGATATATCTTTATACAGAGAGATATAAAAACAGCCTAATTGATTAAACATGTCATTACCCTTCCATAATGAAGATTTATGATACTTACTTCACGTCACATCACATTATCTTTTCATTTGGAGAAAAAAACTCTTTCTTTTTATGAACTATCTGTGTATGTACATACAAACATTGGAAAAAAGGTAGAAGCGTTAACAGTAATGCCAGTAACGTTCCGGTTAGCTTACATTACGTTTACACTTTACATTTTGTAAAAGAAATTGCTATATGGTTCACATTTTGATTGTCGAAATAACTCATTCAATACAATTTATATGTAATTCTCTTTGGGCTACCTTTTCGGGCAGTACAATTTGAACAAACGGTTTCCCTTGCTTAAGCTTAAAAAGGAATTCCCAGTTATCCAAATTTTGTATAATTGTTTACTGCTGCACCTCTCCTTATAAACTTCAACACGATTTTCAAGACATTTAATGACCGAAGAGATGATCAAGTTGGTTGGTTGCAAAGAAAAAAAAATCGAAAATCTAGACTGCCTAATATATTTCGTCACCATTACGAAGAACCAAAGACGATCAAAAACGGTCCTAGCAATCTTATGGACATGGAAACATGGACATGGAGTTATAAGAAAAATCTTGTATCCATACCAAACTTTTTATTTTCAACAAAATGAAGTACTTGATTTAACCAAAGCAAGACTGCTTTTACTTTCAGGCAATTACAAATATATGCTCCGTGCACCGACGCGATGTACACACAGAGGTGCATTGGACAGATTCCACCCCCCCCCCCCTCCCCATTCCCCACTTATTTATCCTGCCTCCTGTGAAAAGAACACCATGAGCTATTCGTCGTTGAAAGTCTTTCAAGTCTTTATATCTAATACGGGATCGAACGCTTATTTCCATATCTGACCCCACGGAAACGCTGGGGTTTCGCTGGATACGAGCAATACTCAATTTTGGATGACGAAGAAGTTTGACAATACCCTTCGTGCATGTACAAGTAGAAGCGAACTCAGTGTTTAGACAAAATAGTGTCATAATGACGTGCATGTCAGCGTTTGGCTTGGAATTAGACCATACCTGTGGAAATAGCCTGCGCAGTAGCTTAGCGGTAAAGAAACTTGCAAGAGAAAGCCAACTGGGGATTGTACCACTAACCATTTTATGGAAGAGAGACTTTACTAGGAGGGCATCCTTCTTGTCTCTCAGATTATCAAGATTTAAGCCTCCATCTTCTTTGGGCAAAGTCACTGCTTTCCAGTGAACAAGATCAGGTTTATTGTCACCCCAAATAAACGCAAAGATGGTCCGATTTACTTCCTTCAAAACTGACTCTGGAACAGGAAAGACTGGGGCAATAAAATACATCAAATTATTGAGGAGTGAATAAATGACCACAACCTTGCCAACAAGGGACAAACGCGCCCTAAATTTGTCCTAGCTACTATCTTCTTAACTTTGCTTACCAATTCTGCTGGACAGAATTGCGGGAACGGAAACAAATGCCGGTAATTTTAATCCTAGGATCACTCCGCTCTGCGTCAACTGGAATGTGCTTTGAGGCCATTACCTATAACATGAGTGCTGAGGATTTTTTTTTTCTAAATTAATAGTGGCCCCGTAGCTTTCTGAAATAGCTCAAAGGCTTTTATAAACTTCTGAATATCATTAACATTTAAAGAGATCATGCAAGTTGCATCATCGGCATACTGGATGAACTTGATCTTTTTGTCCCTTCCCCAGAGGCAGAGACTATCCTTTTGTCACTGCTATCAATGTATCTTGCTGAAGGTTCAATGAAGCGTACGTACACAAAGGGGGACAGGGGACAGCCTTGTCGTACGCCTCGGTAAATACCAACAGGTTTAGACAACTCTCCATTAATTAACAAACAACTCTGAATTCCATTGTAAAGTATCATATTATCAACCGTTCGTTCAATTATTTATTTGACTTATATTGTCTGTCATCTCAAACATTCAAAAAATATATATATTATATTAAGTTTACTGAAACCTGACAATTGTCGCTATAATCATTCGGTCTGTATACCATTGTTTAACTTTCTTTTAATGATTTTACCTACTTACCATGATGTGGAAATAAAGGATAGCCACCAGCATGTACCCGTCCAGATAACATCAGCGCTACCAGCAGCGGAATGATCAGCGTGATCTTCATTTTGAAAAATCCTGCACAATCGTTTCAAGTGAGAGTTGTAAAACTGACGTGATCTAACGTCAACGAGGTTTGACACTTCTATGGTTCAAATAGCACGCACATGATAACAAATAGTTTCACCTCTTGCCAGGGCACTAATCTTACAAGTGTCCACCTGTTGCAGGGATCTTTTCAACACTCATGCGCAATGCCCTCTACATTTCCTCACTTTGGGATTTGCCGGACAAACTAATATCTAGGACATCTGGTTACGATTTATCGGCACCGTAGCTGAAAAACAGTTTTTAGTTAACGGTTTTAAGTTCTCTTTCACTCTATAGTTCAATCAAGCTATGGCTTGACCTGGAAATATGAATTGGAAATTATTTCAATTACATTGGCTTCAGAAAACCCCCTTATAACAAATTTAAAATCCGCAAAAGCCCATAAGAGGGAAAAGTTGTCCAAAATTTTATAATTAAGTAAGTAGTGTCCGCCCTAAGCGACTGCACCCAGTCGAAAACATGATATCATGCATGACTGTAACTCTCGAGATATACTTTTGGTATTTCCTCGTGTGTCTGACGATAACCTATTACCTTGTGACATGATATCATGTATGACACACATATCTCGAAACGGCAACGTGAAACATTACAAAAATCAACCTACCGAATTTTGAAGAACAATCAGGTTGAGTTATCATATCAAACGTGAGGTCTATACCAACGATTTGAAAGTCAGTGAATCCAGTGCATTATTAGAAACTTTCATGGGTGAGAAGCGGAGGAGTAAAGAGAACAAAAAAAAAACTCTGAATATACAGTACCTTTGCAACAAACTGGACAATTTTTCATATTGATCTTACCAGGAAGAGTGCAAATTTACTTTGTTATAAGTTTCTTCCCAATAGGAGAACTAAACGTAGCGGCCTTCCCCCCCCCAAAAAAAAAAAAAGTGGCCAAGGACCTTGACCACAGTTTGCCTATTGAGGTTTTTCCTTAGATAAGACTAAATTCCAATGTTTTTTTTTTTTTTTTTGCTACATTAACGATGCAGAAGCATACGACCGAGTGCTAAACTAATGTTCACATGAGATACGTACTTACACGACGATATCGATTGCGGCTAAAATTCCAGGGGCTGATTTTCCCCTCCCACATGAAAACTGTTTGATCATAAAAAAAAACGTTTAATGAATACCATTAAATTGTATGGATTCGCAGCTATTACGCCTGGCTTGTGTGTTGCAAAGTTATCTCCCCCCCCCCCTTTTTTTTCCCCATGCAGTTGACTGCTCATTTAGGCTCCTGTTAAGCATATTTCATGTTGCGTAATACCCACGAAAGACGTCATCTTCATTGCCATTAAATGCACTAACCATCCAGAAAATGGATGTAGACAACGCTTTTTACATGATAGCAATGTTTGGTGCAAAATTATTACAGTTTTCAATTCATGGCTCATGACGGAAACTTATTATCATAATATTAGCATATTGTGTAATTGTGACAACCGTCTCCTTCCAGGATTTTTGAATGTCCATGTTGTATAATACCCAAGAAATGTTGTTGTTATCATCATCATTGGCCCACGAAATAAAGGTATAGACCTCACGTCTAATAAGATACCACAGTTTGATACAAAGTTATTTAAGATCATGACGTTTTGCTTTGTAAGGCTTCCCATTCTCTCCTCCAGATATGTTTTATCATACATGATATCAGGCCACAATTTTATGTTATAGTCAGACATATGAAGAGAGGTTTGAACTTTAGAGAGTTATAATTATGTGTGATAGCATGTTGTCGATTGGGAGCATTAGTTATGAGATATAATTGTGTAATTTGACAAATTTCCATTATCAGGGGTTCTTGCATATTTTGGATATGTTGTAAAACGATTGAGTACCCAGAAGTCTATACAAGTGATTTTATTTTTGTTTCATTTTTTTTTCCAAGTTCAACTGATATTTAGTCTGGATTAACTGGACTATTATTATCTCATCATTATACCAACCTTACAACCCCCCTCCCCCACCTTGAAATATTCAACCGAAACTTGGTGGGTCAGTAGTCCTTATGTGCGGGTACCACCTGGTATACAAATAACATAGATCGAGACTACCGTTTGGTAATGATCATCAGTGAATTTCGTAATTATGAACCAACGTGATTGTTAAACATTAGATTGACGTAGCGTGAAGTTTATCATGTGTCAAAAAAAAAAAAACGTCATTGACCCACCTGAGGAGAGGAAGACAACGGAGCATATATTTCGCTTCCCAACATACATTGCAGGTAATATCTTTAGCAACGTCTATGGCAAGCCAAATGCCCAATAGGTTGATAAACATGGTTTACACTACGGGGAGGTAACAGATCAAGTTTTGGCCCATTATGTGACACTGTGCAGAATATTCCTTGTAGGAGAGTACTATGGTTCATTATACTACCAAAATGTCGTCAAAATCGGTAGCTCATAGTTGTTTATTTTTGCAAAAAAAATATATAAATATTTTTGCAAACAAAGAACAAAACGGGCAGGCAATTGTAATTACAGGCTTTGTCATTGGGCAATTGCGTCTAAACAAGTTTTATATTTACATCTCATGCTTTAGAAGTGGATTAAATAAAAGATTTAATTCAATTTTAAATATTTCACTTTTGATAAAGGATTCTAATGTTTCCTTCGTTAGAGGCACTAGCGAATTGGTAAATGGACCCTTTCCGAGGTAAGCACCGTCCTACCGTCTGTAAGCACCTGACTAGGTGAAAAAGTCTTTCCGAAGTTGCTGAGATCCAGAATGGTGATACATACATTTTCGCCCTTTCCCAGGGTATGTATATTCGACATTCTATTTACTTTTACACAAAAATCAGTCTTGCAGAAAAAACAAACCCGATGGGCTCTGTGATTCCTTGTGTGGAGATTATTTTGACTGTAGTCCTTCAGTCTCAACCAAGGGCAATCCGCAATTCATCAATCACAATCCAAAAGAAGTTTCGACCCCATTTTGTCCGTACGAATTCTGATCAGCCAAACGTACCCTACTACCATGGTGAGGGCAGCATGCAATGTCCTTTATCAAACTGAAAACGGAATGTTGCCTATGGCAACTAAGGAGGACAGATAATGACCATCAAATGGACCCTGTCTTCCCGCTCTATTGACCTATATTTTCAAACAGGAAGTTAATGTCTGAATAGCAAGCTTCTTCTTCAAGCTTCTGCACTCTCTGACCTAACTGAACCCAGAGACGGATGGTGATTCATACAGTACAGGTGGCTTGCTTACTGCAAATAGTAAACAATGCATGGAATATTGATACACTAACTTTATTGGGAGACGAATGACCTGTTTTGAGAATTGAATAACACCCACTCTATAAGTAATGAAAACATAATGAACGGCAGTATAGGCCCATTTGTCCAGAAGAATACTGATCAGCCAAAGGCACTGACTTCCACAATATTAATATAAATACCCTAAACTTTGTAACATATAATTTGTAGAAGACTATTAATTTAACAATTTAATAATTTACGGCCCACTCTGAAGTTGGACCTACAAATGTTGAACACTACAAAAAGTTCTACTACCACAATGGTAATTTTACAAACCCTTTCCATTGTAAAGCCAAATATGCAGAAAAGAATCATTTTGCATGATTTCATGAAACAGTCAATATGACCCGTATGATACATATAATCCTGGAAAAAAAAAACCCTACCATAGAAGTAGTGTGACACAATTTCAACTTAAAATCACACAATCTGTAGGAGAAGAGGTATTTTGCATTATTCCGTATGGCCCATTTGGACCTTGGACCCCCAGCTCTTGAAAACCCACACGTACCACTACCATAATCCATCTACATACCAACTATAAACGTTGTCCAAGCACTATAATTTGAGATATTCTGTTGAAAAGGTTTTCAGAGTTCTGTCCCTAGCTTCCCTCAACATGACAGACCTACGTAGGAAACTAGAAAGAGGAATAACGTGTATGTTGGTCTGGCCCATTGTGCTCCTATTCATTCTTACAATTTTTTTTTTTTTTTGCATACGTCCCACGCCTTAACATTTCAGTCCAGTCTAGGTTATTTTATAAGCCTACTCTGATTTTATTTAGTTGTGATTTACTGTACAAAAAGGGAAGTCATAGACATCCGCAAATTAGACTGCTTTTAGGAGTAAACAAAACCATTTAATTTTGAAGCGTCTCACAGGTGTTTGTTTGCCATTATAACAAGCTCAGCTGGACCAACGGAAGGGTCAGCTAGCCTAACCTTTATTGTAACCTCTGACTCTTATTCCCTTATGCCTAATGTAAAATCACTTTGTGGAGTCCAATATGATGGGATGATTCCTCATTTTTATCACACAGAGTTTGAAAAAATCACTCAGTTACCGATTTTAAAGAGTTGAAGTTTAGTTTTCATTTCCAGAGCTTGAATATTACGAGTATTCAGCTTGCAATAAAAAAAAAAAACAAGTACAAATGAGCCGAACAGAATTACGACCTGCTCACCCAATATACTTAAGGCTCCGAAGGTTAGCTCACCAGCGTTGCCCAAGCATGCATTTCTCAGCAATTCCCTGCCGTGACAAACTATGAGGAATACGGGCAGCCACACTTTCATATAAAAATAATCGTTACCATGTCCTTCTTTCCCAATAAATCCACCAATAGTAATAACGTGGGCAAGTTTTGACAAAAACGAATTTGATGCACACGTTAGGCCCATCTTGAAAACAGTGATCTGTTTAGAATTTTTTTTTTTCCACTGGTAAAACAGAAGTGGTCCTTAAAAATAGTCGTAGAAAACAAGAAGTTTAAAAAATGAGCCAAATATTCAAAGAGTAAAAGCTACATCATTTTTGCTGAAAAATTGTCCAAGAAAAAAAAAAAAAGGCGTCCTATAAATACGTTGCCAACATACCGGGATCTGTGAGAAAACAAATACTTCTTTTAAATAATCTTGTATCCTCCAGCAAAACCATGGTCATAGCGTACTTCAGAAGGTTACGAATTCGAACTATATGACAGCAGTGCAATATTTTGTTTATAACTTTTTTTTAAACAAGGTATTTTTTTTTATTTGTTGGAGGGGACTAGGCTGTATCCCTAGGTACAGAGAATTTGTTGCAAGGAGACTGGTGTAATGGGAGTGGGGAACTAGGAGAGTCGGGGTGAGGTAAGATGTGGTCGAAAAAGATAACAGGTCTTTAAAATTATTGCTTTTGTCTAAACGTTTTAAATTTTGTTACATTTTTACATTTTAGTTGATTATTGTTGTAGATATTAGGGACACGCGACATTCAGTTTGGTACATCAGGAAAAAATGCTGATATTTCATGCCTAGCATGAGATTGAATTTGTTGGTTGCAGACTATAGTCCTATGGAAGCTTTGTTTTACAGTTATCAACATTCTACACCATGTGAAGTTTTTTTTTTCAAATCCATGATAATGATAGACGTGAACATTTGTGCACTACTTAATTGTAACGTTGATTGATGTGTTTCAGAATTTTGATATTGCCACCGTAGTAAATTGCAAACGAGTACATTAGGATTCATGAATCCTGAGCAATCCTTAGCAATCCTCAGCAATCATGAGGCCATTGAAGTTGTGGCTCTCACCAATAAAGGTGTGAGCATGCCCCCCAAAACATATAACTTTTCACGTGGTTTCTAGCACTGCTCAAGTTTTATTGCAATGGCAATCCAATGATGTGTACCACATATCCCTGGCGGATCAAAAAGAAAGCTACGTAAGTTTGGAAGAAGCTGCATGCTTTATAAGAACAAAAAACAACTTTCCAATAACATACTTTTTCCTTCGAATCCGGCGGGTTTGAGGGCTACGTGGGGTTGGGATTGGAGTATTTTGGGGGCCGGGTGGGTCGAAAGTGTGAAAATCGGAGCCTGGAAAAAAATTTCTGGATCTATGGACAAACTCAATTAAACAAAATGGGTTATCTTAGCACAAACCAATAATCCAAAGGGGGTGGGGTTTCTCCGCACTAGATCTCTCTCCGATATCTCTATACCACCAGTTAAGCCCCTCTTGGACAAAGGTCCAGGACCCGCCAGTGTCACATTCAAGATTTTATTGCCATGTGTCTTGTTATATTTACAGATACACGTACTTAAATATTTCTAAAGTTTAGTGTGTATTAAAGTGATTGCGTTTTTAAGATGTAAAATGGTTAGGTTTTGCAAAGTTTCTTGTATTAAAATCATCTTTTTCCTTATTGGTTATAGAATATTTGGGGTATACTCTTAATTCGCTCGTACAACGTCTTACCAGATATAGTCGAAGGTGCAATGCATTGCTGGTAACTGAGTGGAACCTTCCACACCGAAACCGTGGAGGAAAGCAGATACGGGAACCGCAGAGGGTCAGCGTACAATTCGCTCACCGACTTATTCCCCACTCGCGGCCGTCGTCCCCCTTTTTGATACTCTCTAAGAAACAAAACCGTAAGTTACTAGCAAAATTTATCATTCCGTTTTTATGTTTGATTATGGAATGGTATTTTTACCGTTTACGTACCCCTTCTGTCACACCGGGTACATTTTTCGCTATTCACTCTCGAGCGTGATATTTAAGATCTTTTATGTGGCTATGTACAGACTTATTTTTTTTTTCTTATTTTTGACTCTTGTAGATTAAAAAAAGGTCCTATATAACTTCCACATCGTCTAATTCAGTCATTTTTTTTACATGTGGATACATACGCTCTTCTTGTCTCAGAACTTAGAAATTGCATAGCTTGTAGGCTACTTTCTGAGGGAAAGGCTGTGATTGACTTCTTGGTGTGAATCACTTGCCGTGCGTTGAACTTTCCTTGTGAACACGCTTTTACTCAATAGGTGTATTGTTCGTTGATGCTGTGTGACGAATTGAGTTATATACAACGAACATTTGGAAATTACTGAAAGGAAATTCATTTTACTTTTTGCAATTTATTATTGGATACACATTTACCGTCGTTACTACAGACATCACTGATGAATGGACTTTTCCCCCTTCTTTTTAAGTACCCCTTTTAAATTGTAAAATCATTTTATAAAGGCGCAAATAAATTTGTATAACTACGTGAAAAATGTTCTTTCATCGGGCCGGACTTAAATGTAAGGGAACACTTTGAAAAGGGATACAGAGTCGATTATTTCGTGATCTAATAGACCATGATGTAAAACTCTGAACTTAATTAACGGCTGGATTACGGCTTCTTTGGCACTCTTGCCGCATATTGTGCGATGTTGTATTTGCATACGCCATAACGTTTGACCGTACATCTTATGTCATTCCACATCCCCCGGCCCGGGGGCCCTCGGTTGATTTCAACGCAATCCTCGTTACCTCCGAGGTTGTTTGGCTCTCTCCCAGGCTTCCAGTTCTCATAAGTAACTGCCGGAGCATCCTCCATACGTACCCAAGAGAAAGTATCGTCCTCTGAAAAGACATTAGAGTAGAGAATAAAGAATAAGAACGAAAGCGCATGGAGGTAGGGAGACGATCCTATTATTAAGGTACGTCATGACCAACATATTGTAGTATTACTTGGGTAGTCAACAGAAGAATCACGCTAACAAAGAGGCTAAAACTGCAATCGCAGAAATGGCCACACTAAAACTTCCTTTGTAAGTTTGATGTTTCATAATATTGGCGTTGATGAGTACGAATGCCATGAAAAGACATCAATGGTGCGACTGGTATATAGAGCAATGAATGGATTTTTCCGATGTATCCATTGTGGTCACTTATCACGCTATCTATACTTCATCTCCACTGAATTAGTTGATGGCATTGACATTTCAAAACAACGCTGCGAGTAACCTTACCGGCAGTTGTCGGTATGTACGACTGTTCAACCAGGAGGCAATGAGGCACTTCCCTTGTTGAACTCCGTAGGTCTATTACGAAACTGACGTTTCATTACACAAGGTAACAGTTGTTCCCCAAAAGAAATATCCCTATTTTATTCGGATGTCCACCCCTCCCCCGCCAGCTCCACCACCTGCATTTCCTCTTTAGCTTTAAAACGGTGGACGCGGCCAGGTCAAAGACTATTTTCAGCAACGGCATTCATCGGGTTTGATGCTTTCTTTGACTTCTATTTAATCACGATTTACACGTTATACTGAATCGGCAATGTATAGGTCCATGTACAAGGTGCAAGTACTGTGTGCACGCAATCAGCACCAGCACCAGGGTTTGTTGTAAAACCAAGCATCGTAATGCAAAAGGTCAGTCATCGAATTGTTCGGCATGGGCAGTTCTTAGCGTTTTCATTCATTCTCTCGGAGAATATGAAATATTGTGCCCCTGATAAAACGGCTGAGACCGTCTCTACGCTACGCAAAGATACAAGCAACAACTAACCAAGGTCTACAGCATGTACAAAAGAATCCTAAAACTATCCCAGCCATTATCGGTCATACTCCACAACCCATGAAGATTACTCCGAGACCCAGAAAGATTTGCCATCGATTTCCAGCAATGTGTATATTATCTATTGTTTAATACTCCTCAATATCATCTACACTAGCGAAAACCTCTGTACGTAATTCTACTTTCCATGTATAGCTCAATCTGTCGCCACGTACTAATCCATCCTACCTCAGTTTTGCCCTGCATTGAAGTGCCAGTTGCCGTAAGTTCGTATGGAACTTCCACGTATGGTCACTTTCACATATAGTCATGTAATGTAACAGTTATTTGTGTCTCCATAATTTATGTTAGTCATTTTGTTTACAGTGTAATGAATTGTTAAAATCGATACAATATCGTGAAAGGAAACGCTCAAAAATGACCAAGGATCTCATTTGTACACCAGGGTGAACATTTAAAAGTAATCGTGGAAAGTAAAACAAGGAAATAACCACGCACCCACAGCGAAACAGTGTAGTCGAATGTGTTTTCACATCAAAACAGTGTACTCCTGGATTAACGTTTCCATCAACAATTACCACGGTGAATTTGTTATCATGACCCACTGAAGATTAAACGTTCGAAAGCCAATTGTTGATGAAACGTACAGTGTTCTTGATATCTCATAGTGCGTCAACATGTGCTCTGTTATAAATGTACCTCATGAGGATGATGGATGGCGAAAAAGGGGAAAAACTCTTTATTTCTTATATTGCGGTAGATGAAATGCAATGTAAAACATACTTTTTCAAAAAGATTTTTTCCTTTTCTTCCTTACTGACCTTCCTAGCTCCATCCTTCTCTTTACTCTTCTCTCTCCACCCTCTCATCCTTTTATTATTACTCTTACTTTTCGCTGTAAATTGCTGTTGTTAACTTTGCTTTATTATTTAGCTTGAAGTTCAATGTTAATTAGTATAATTTTATGTACTTTGTCTTGAACGTCTGCTCGAGCTCTCTCAGAGCTTAGGACGATGCTTAATGTTCTATATAATTTGTTACGTTTGCACATATTCATGTATGAAGAAATACATTCAATTAATTAATCAATCAATCAATAATCCAATCAACCATTTAATCTTTAACAAAGTTGGATATACCTAAGAACCATCATGAATTAAACAAATAACACTACTTACACCCTTCGGATTGAACAAATCAGTGATTTTCTCTTTAGCAAAGTATAGACTTTTTGATTTGTACGTTTGGTTAAATTCATGCTTCGTCGTCGTCGTGATATCATAGTAGGACAAATGACAGCTTACCCTGCCTCGTAGCACCTATCCACGCCCTTTGTCCTCCTGCCACTATGTCAGCTACAAAGTCATTTTCTGCCAAGGATTCTATATCTGCCAGGTATGCGAAGATGAATCTCTGTCCATCGACATACCAGTTCGGACCAAGCCTTTGACACATGGACAACATTTCGGGTTGCGTATCGGGTTCGTTGGTAAAAATGTTATCCATCAGCTTATAGCAATGACCATTAAATTCTGACCATCCTAGTTCTCCATCGCAACCTGAGGAGAAGAATAAGAAGACGGGTTGTTTCTACTTGAAAGGTGTGAAGGCACTTTTTCAATTGCATACTCGACAAATCACACTAGTAGTGAGAATTTTTCCCTTTCTCGTGATTTTGCTTGTTTCTGCGAAACATCTTGCGGGATATTGATCGAAAAAATTCAATTATGTTACACAGTATTATGATTAAGTCTCTCAAACAAAACCGACTAAAATTCACTTCACAAGAGTGTCTACTCCGCAAAGAGAGTGAATTTTAGCAGGAATTGAGTGGAAAGTCACTCCGAAACTGGAGCGATATGTCATTCCATGTGTATGAAATATTTCCAGATTTGGAGTGAATTTTTCACTAACCTCTATGGTTTGTTTTATGGTATTCTATTACCTATATGAATTTCTGACCAGAGGTGACTGGGAAAAAAGTACAGATCGGTCAAGTACATATAACGTACATCAACTTCGACTTCGTCCAGTGATCACTCTATATGCAAGCGTAACCATGTGTCATAGATAATCTACCGGACCATCATACACTATATACACATGTATTACGTACATTGGCCAATTCTCATTCCTTGATAATGAACAGAAGTTTCAGAATTGATCTCAACAACTTTCGAAAAAAAAAATGAATATGATCATTTACTCACTATGTTGGGCTACCCTCGATACCCAGTTTTACCGGCCCACACCTTCAGTCCCAATTGACTTCCGCAAGAAAAGTTTTCCCCTCTGACTTCACGATTTTGAAAATTATTGACCTAAATTACATTAGTTATCCAGAGGAACCATCGATTTATTTATGTTTTAAGGGCTACTTATACCGATTGAAAAGTGATTAAGTTTGTACTGCAAAACCAAAAAGATAAGACTATGTTTGATCTTAACTTTTTCTTTATTTTTAAATGTACAAGCGAGGCTGTACATGTACGGACTATGTCTTTCAATGAAGGCAAATGACAGTAACTACTTCAAAAAGCAACTGGATTGGCATAAAAACAGTGAAAAACAGAAATCATATTTGAAAATTAACGGTTCTTACAGGCGCCTACATAATGAATATGTAAACGTACAAGTCTCACTAGTGTATCAAAAACATACTACTCAGTCGTCGCTCCTTGGACGCTATCGGGAATTGTAGTATTTGGTGAAAGGAAGCACTGTATTTACAAATAACCTACGAACTGAACACAACATTGCGACGTCAGTGACTTTGAGTTGTTGTGACTTACTGGAATATTCAATACCAGTTTACTTCCCATTGGCTTGTTCAAAGAGGCACACCGTTGATTTGAATGAAAACTGTCAACCACTACATTATCGTATTCCACATTTTTGTCGTTATGTCAAAAGAATTTGAAAGCCTCATGTAGCAGAATTAACCAACTGAAACCTATTTATTTTCCCAGATCGTCTGAATGGTGTAATTTAAGGCCTTACCAAACTTTTGGAGATGAAATTTCAATGTTTCTACTTTGTGCCTACACACGCAATCACTTTAAGTCTGAACATCAGGAAATTTGTGTTCCTTGGAATGTTTATAAAGTCTACAGAGTTTCATAGCTACAATTCTTACACTGTCTTTTACTGCCACTGAAAACGATAAGGGGCCATAAACCAACGAGATCGTACCTAAGTATGTTTCCAAGATGGACGTTCACACATTTTTATTTTAAATTTTTTTGGCGATATTGAGTGTTGCAGACACCCACGGAGGGACATTCACACGCAAATCAATAGCACAAACGAATAGCATCCTACTGTCTTCTCTATAAGAACTCTTTGAACCTTGAGCATCTGTATAGAGGGCGTGGTACTATATTATCACCTACCCATGGATATAACGTCTGCGGTACGGTACAGAAACACTCACTACCTGCAACCTTACCTTTTGAACTCTTTGCACCTTTGTGAGTATTTATGGACTGTTCGTACATACCTCAATAGTCACTGTCAGCCCATGACAGTCACAGCAATAATCTGGCCCCACTTTTTATTTTTGTTTTTTTCAAGAGAGTGAGGGAAAATGATGTTTCATAAACAAACACTCACAGACTCTCACATGGACGACACTGGTTAAATAAAGAGGGAGGAGATCATTTCTGTGTGAAATAAGTGGCAGTTAGACACTAGAGTACTGCTCCAGTTCCCCCCCCCCCCCCCAAAAAAAAGATAAATAAATGGTAAAAGTGAGTGAAAATGTAGCCTGCATGTATTGGACGATATATATAAAAAATGATGGGTTTGTCTGCGACGTTTGTCGAATTAAACCCACGGAAATGTCTGCTAACTTCAACGTCGAACATTACAATCTTTCAATTGTGATTGTAACGGTCCACATTTCCAGATAATTCATGGGAACAAAATTCATGTTCATCGTAAAATTTACTCGGGTCATTGTCATGATTAGTTTCGAGTGCAGGTAAAAGTGCAGGTAAGTATCAGATTTATGGTTGAAGCTGATCATGGGTCAAAATTCCATCCCGTTCACGTTTCAAATTGCTTTCCGAGGAGAAGCATTCGATTTCGTTTTGGTAGGAGTATCGTTCCGGTGTCCGGATATCGGAATAGTTTATCGGAATACTTTTGCTACATATTGTGGAACCAGACCATAATTAGGTTCAATTAGCCTTAGCCTTAGCCCTACCTAATTTTGGTAGTTGGGTCAGGGACGTGCAACTGATGTACACCTCTGTTGCACGTACCTGGTTGAATGTACAGGTAAGGTATTTCTGACAATGTGAATGGAACAAACCCAGGGCAGCAGGTGTTACAGTTAGTCTGTGATTAAAGTGACCACTGGTTAAGGCGTTAGAAGCCAAGATCTTGAATAGATTAGTGACATCAAGACGGGTCAGAGCTGAGGGGAAATAGGATGACTTCTCATCAGATGGAGCTGATGACTCATCGTCGTTCTGAAACAGGGTTATAAGGGGGGGGGGGAGAGGGATAATTCCATTTTGATGAAAAATGCTCACTTAGGATATGGCTTAGCCGCAAAAAGTATTGCGGTGGATTGGAATTGAACGTCTTCAACAATTCGGATCTTGTAAGAAACGATTTTAGCGGAAACAAAAATGCCGGAAAGACCAAAGATGGCCATCAGGAGTCAGGATAAAATCATATGGTGAGGGAAGACTAACGGGTTGGCCACAAAATGCAACCCAAACCTGTTTTGAATGTAGGAATTGTTGAGAAATTTCTGCTAATAGGTCCTCGTTAGTAGGCAAATGGGGGATTTAATATTGGCAATGTTGTGGGTTTTGAAACGCAGAATTAAAAGATACATTACTTATAGACTCTCGATGGTTTGACAAAGTCAGTTCATTGGGTATT
Organism: Stichopus chloronotus; assembly: GCA_021234535.1. NCBI lineage: Eukaryota > Metazoa > Echinodermata > Holothuroidea > Aspidochirotida > Stichopodidae > Stichopus > Stichopus chloronotus. Next base: position 27,841,174 of record CM037834.1, on the reverse strand, counting down.
TATGACTATATGTCGGCTTTTCTGGATGGAGGAATGAGAGTAGAATGCAGTGTAGATCACTCTACATTTTCATTTTATTTTTTTCATTCTTCCTAAGGAGCGAAACTCTAAATTGAAAGGGTGAAGGGGATTTTGCATCCACGTACGTACCGGCTCGGACCACAAAAAGTTTTGATGCTGCTAATTTAGCGATGTCCATCACAGAACTAGTGGCGTGCATGGGTGTATAATAACAGTTTAAATTCCCATATTCGGGGTTCTTTAATTAAAGAGAATATATTTTCACTGCAGACATTTCAAACCCAAATGCCATTACATAGTTGTTCCTAGGTCATGATATTGTAGTTTAAAGTTGCTCATTGAGTTGGATATAGACAGATATCTGAGGAATTCGAAGCATACAAACACATGGCAATGCTTACACTTACACATCCAATTTCACATTTTAAGTTTCACATCGAATCTTTAAGTGCACTATCAAAACTTTTGAATTTTGATCCTGACTTGCACTTGCAGTGTGTGAATGAATTAGTACTATAAGTCATTATAGTACTATAAGTCAGTAACATTGTGTCAAATACCTTATGTTTACCTTACACATTTACTTAAATTTGCGTCATAAATATTGCCATATATGATTACTTGTGCTACTCTGAGGTCTTGTAATTATTGTAAGGACTTACCTTGATGTGGAAATATAGTAATACCAGCGTATGTCTCTCCGGGGAAGGTTAGTGCTACTAACAGCGGAATGATCAATAAAATCTTCATTTTGAAAAAGAACCCGACAAATTTGTGATCAACGAAAGCTAAAGAAGAAGATGAACAGCACCCTGTCCCTTTCGCCTTACTCTAACATCTACCAGGGTTGACACAGCAATGAATAGCAATATCCTTGCAACAACAGATCACCAGTTTATCATCTGGCCTCTGCATTGGCTTAGCCACTGCCGATACCCTTCTTAATACGCAAGCGTTAACGTCCTTTATATCACCTCAGCTCAATTTAACCCTTCGTGAAGATGGGCTAGTGCAATCGGCAAGCACCAATCTAGCATGTCATTGGGTCAACATTTATCACTATAACATACAACATGTAGCAAAGTTTGTTTTGATCAATATCAGTTGAAGTGGTAGGTACGTGCAGCCCATATGCGTATCCTAGTTCGCATACTGAAACTTATTTGAGTTTCATCCCTTATCTGTCTAAAATTGTTGTCAATGCTCAGAGACGGAACGTTTTGTAGGTGTAAACAATACTGAGCAAGGCTATGTTACGTGTATCATGAAGATCTGTTCCTGTCTACAGATACTTACAGATTAAGTTGCAACTTTTATCTAAGACTGTAAAGTATTAATTAAATGTTAAATAAATAAATATTTTAATAAATGTTGATCCTGTAGTCTTGAGGGCACCAGCCTGATTGGAAGTTTAAGAAAAAATATGTTTGCTATTTTCTGGGTGAGCACAAAATATACGTAAACTACCCAACTCTAAAACTTATCCAACTCTAAAACTTCAAATTGATTAAGTTTAGTTAAAGGCGTTGTCTTTCTTTTATCGACATGATTATTACGATCATTTGCGTAAGTCCCTATTTAACCGTCATCCATATGTTGTATTTGAAGCAAGTTAAGTTGTATATACCATAATTCAGTTGAAATTCACATGTTTATTTGTTTACTTTCTCTTTTAGGATCCTTTATTGTTTAATTAATTTCTTTTCAGATAGACCAAAATTGTTTTCCAGAAATTATGTAACATGTTTCCTCCCAGTACAGGAATCGGAATCGTTGGAGGTTTCAGTTCCTATAGTGCTTGCTTGTGACCCCAGATGGGGTTGCTACATAAAGAGTGTTGTTTCATACCCTGTTCCAAAACTTCCAGTCACTTGACACGTGGAGCCATTATGCCTCCAACCACCAAATGGCTAGTTCGTCGCTTAACCGGTACTTTAACGTTATGATGCTCACAAGCGACTATGGTGATGAGCATCCCGTCTTGATGTAGGACCATGAGAATTCCATTTCAAACTGATGTCAAAATGGTGCTTTGGTGTGCATGATCGGTGCATGGTAGCAAACGTCTAGAAAATCTTTACAAAATTGATGAAGAATTCCAAGAAATAGGACGCGAGTGAGATAGAGGAGGTTCAAGCCAGCCGAACGTCTTGGACACCGAGGCTGCCATCACGTTACTTGGACCCACAGCAGTTATTGCGCTACATTCCAAAATTCCGCGATTACACATAAGAAGGCGTCCTCACTGATTTTGCATGACAAGTTGTGAGGCTACTTGCGGGAATCTCCTCTTAGTGGTCTTTCTGCACATGAATCACCATCAGAGACGATACGTAATCAGCTGCTATGTCCTCTGCAATTCAAACAATACAAATTAATTCATGAAATCATAAAGTATAAAGGATGTTCAAAATGCCCACATGTGGGAGATCTGAACGTTCTTGATGTTAGGGTGCTAGACTGTCATGACGACGTCAGGTGAACATTACTACCTACACGTTATGTGCAGACTAATGTTAATGGCTTAATGCGGGTAACAAATTTGGTATACTGCAGTATAAGCTGGTGCGTCAGTAATTTAAGCTTGCCCCCTAGATAAGTATAGGCCACCAAAGTTAGCTATGAGTATTGACAGGGAATTCTATTTTATTTATTTGGATATTCACATGAGCGTGGGCAACTCGGTTAGGTTATAACAGGATAATCTTACCCGAGGCCCTCGTTAAAAGGTAATCCGTAAGAAACAAACAAATACAAAGTGCGACTTACTGAAAAAAAAACAATAAAGAAGAAGAAAAGTTACAATTTCAAAGTACGTAAAAGAAAAGACTTTCAGAAATAGGCCCACACATTAAACAGAATTTAGAATTTCAAATAAATAATACGATCCATGTAAAATAAATCATAAATAGACGTTAATAAGACTTTTAAAATGGTTCAAAGAATTGCGTTCCAGGCTACATTCGTTAGTCGTTAGATACTAGCCGATTCTATTCTAGTGAAGCTAATCATGCAAAACACCTTTTGCGTTATTCTATTTCATTATATATAAAATAAGTGATTGTATGTTTTGGATCGAAAGCAACACGTGTGGACATGGCGAGTAAACTGTCAAAGATGACCACGGAGATACTGAGGTGGTAATCCATCCAATCGTCAGTTGTGGGGTATGATCGACCTTTTCGCTTTCGCACGTTTTTTCGAAAGGTTGCTTATTAACTTAAGCCTTAAAAAGTTCATACGACCCGCACTCGTAAACCGGTACCGATTATTTTGCTCCTTTTCCTGTCTTTTGAAAACGTAAAACCTTGTTGAGGTCATCTACTCTACAAATCTGTCCTTAAATACTACAGTAATCTAAAATTGGTAAAACGTATCCATTGTAAAAACAGATGTCAGTGGTTTTATCTAAGAATGACCTTATTCTTCTCAAAATCGTCTACCGTTTATCTGTCTTACCTACGTTTTCAAGATGATCATGCCACATTTGTCCTTGCACCATTTTGTTTTGCTCACACTATGTTTTCAACTAGCCATGTCATGACTCAATTTATCATCTATTCCTTGAATGTTTTTCCTGCTTCGTAGAAAGTGTCGCCATCGGCATTGATACCCGCCGTTGCGTATTTTAAAGACAGATCCATATATCGTTTATGCAAATTAGGAACAAAATTGGATCTTGTGGTACCGGTAAACCACGTGTAACAGACATTAGGGTATAAAATTCCCCTTTAAGGTAAGAGCATTGAACTCTTCCTGGCAGGTATGACTTAAACCATTGTAAAGCATTTTAAGATAATCCACACATACATAGATTCTTCAATAAGATATCGTGGTTACCTAAGTCGAGTGCCTTACGAATATCCAGAAAAAATCACACAAATTATGTTACCTCTTTCAATAATTTTCTTTTACCAATAATTTTCAATACAGTTCTGTCTCACATGAATGCTTGGCTCTTAAACCCGATAAAGCAACTCTCAGAAGGCAGTGGACATTGAGAAATGTGCTGAGGGCATTATGGACATGATTTTCAAGGATTTATTTTATCTTATAAAAAAGGGTAAAACAGATATAGGTACATTATTTCATACGGCAAGGCAGGAATCATGACGTGATGATAAGGGAAAGGTAAATTTGTTAGTTTATAGGCCTACTAACGCTAAAGACTTTCAGAGTACGTGATAAAAACGAAAATACAAAGATGAGCAGAATCTATACTGAGTCTCTGAAAGCCATACTAGAGGGTTTTTTTTTTTTTTTTTCTTGTGAAAGAAATAAAATGGTTCATACCGGTGGGATATGTGTTTGCCCGTACACATTTGAAACATTTAATTGAAGGAGGATATGACTATTGATTTATATCATTTGATTTTTCTTTTCATGGCAGGGTGACATATCACACTTAAAAGGGGCGATGGTATCTGACTGATTTAGTGTATTAATTGCTAAAATTCCGTTTACGAAAGAGCTAAATTAAAATACTCCGATTATTTCGAGGCATCCTGGTGTGGTTATCGTTGCAGATAGAATAGTTGTACATCAATTGCCTACCGGTGGGTCAGTGGCAGATGATTGTCATCCGTTTTTGGTCTCTTGTTTCAATATAATCTTGTTGAATCTGTGCGATGAATGTAAGATGAACCTGTGATAGTAATATATATAATATAATTAATATAGGCCTATACAATTTACTCACACACTTCATAAAAACATGTTTATACATAACCTGTTTACATTACTCGTAACCTAAATAAATTCCAATAAGCCGTATATTTGTAACTGCAAGCTTTATATCCACATACTTCATGATTTGTCACACTCGGAGAGGACAGAAAATTATACATTGCTACCAGGTGAACGATACGCGAATATGTGGTGCTAGGTAACAGATAATTGACACAAGGATGGAGCAAGTATAGGCAGGACCGATCAGCTAATACAGACAAGATTTGACAAGATTTGTCCCTTCATAAAAACATGTTTGTACATAACCTGTTTACATTACTCGTAACCTAAATAAATTCCAATAAGCCGTATATTTGTAACTGCAAGCTTTATATCCACATACTTCATGATTTGTCACACTCGGAGAGGACAGAAAATTATACATTGCTACCAGGTGAACGATACGCGAATATGTGGTGCTAGGTAACAGACAATTGACACAAGGATGGAGCAAGTATAGGCGGGACCGATCAGCTAATACAGACAAGATTTGAAAAGATATGTCCCTTGACAAGATTTATCACAGCAGATTATATAATCTCATGCATGCCCAAACTCAGATCGGAACTCCCTGGTCAGATGTCGGATCTGTTCGGTCGGGGTGATTGAGGGATGCATGCAGGCTTGGGTAAAATGCAGCAATAAACTGCATGGTGTCCCTCATCCATGTGTATGATCAAATGCCATTGAAACACATGCAGTGGTTATGAGCATTACAACTCCCTGGTTCATGTACTCTTGGTCACAACTTAGTGAATCTTTACCCCCTTCCTAATTCCCACATTCCCACAACGGTAACAACGTACGATACTGTTGTTAGCGTTAGAGCAATCCCGTGAATGGCCCTTTCTGGGTACTGCTCTGCTGTGAACTGTTATATGCTCGAATTGCTTTCGTTCACTAAGCATTGTGGTGGGATAGTTGTTGATGGTTGAATAGTTGTAGACTGCGTATATCGTAGTAGGCACGTGCTTTGTAAATGGTTTCTAGAACTGTCTGGGATGTATCAGTAAGGACTAGAAGTAAACACTACCATTGTCTTGACACAAGAGTGACTATGGTTTATGCAGAGAGCTTCCTGGTTTAAGGTATCTTCTAGGTGTGTCATGAAGTCACAGTAACTTTTGAAACCCATGAAGCTGAAATCCATGGTTAAGACCAGTGTCATTATTCCTGAAGTAGATGCCAAAATTGCTACAGACAAGTGTGCTAGCTACATTAATTGGGCCACAACTCAGGTGATCTTTCGTACGACACACTTTGCATTGATTTTGACCATTATATGTGAGTCAGAAAGTGGGGTGTTTTGAATTTACGATGTGATATATTGCAGGGACGATAAGATAGTGTAAGTGCATGAATGCATGTGAATGATTTTGTTTAATGCATCGTATGTATTCAGTATCCAACTCCGTTCCATTTTTATTGTCATTTTTTTCTTTTCTCGCTCTTCTTTATGTTGCATAGTCCTCCGCTCTCTACAGTGCAGTATTAATTGAGATTTCAAAGTCAAGATCACAGTCTTAAACGATTGTGTGTGTAATTCTGTTCAGTAAAATTCAAGCACTGAAGGGACAGTTACTTTACCACTCTCAAAAGTATTTGCCAATTGGCAAACACACAACTTGGCAAGTATGAAAGCAGGGTCGTGACGACCGGGGGTTAAAACGTAAAAAAAAAAAAATTATTATTTGAAAGTAAAAGCTGTTGACTCAACTCTTCTAGACATTACGATAGCACAAATATCCTAGACAAGAACAATCCAAATTATTGGATTATTGGATCCACATTTTTTCCCATAGAATTTTGCTTTTATCATTTATTTAGAAATTTCAGAAATAAGATCCCTACTCCAAGGGTTAGTCACATGCAGCCTAGGACAACTGGAAAGTACTGTTTTCGGCCATGATTGGGGGGTGTAAAACAAAAATTTCCTGGTACGTTCCCTCCAACTGATGGTAGCGCTCCGCTTAGATAGTTCTGCTGTTACTCAGCCCCCCCCCCCCCCCCCAGCCCCTAGCCATTTTTGTTTTGTTCTTCCGATCCTGATAGTGTCCTTTTCGTGAAGACTGCACCCATTCCTTTCAGGATCCCCTTCCCGGTGAGGTATTCGTGGTGTCAAAAGCTGTCTTCCCCCAAACACCCCTACAGATATAACCCTGCCTACGACCCTGTGTGGGGGGGGGGGCTTTGACTTATCGTGCAGGCCATCCAGGTCTCAAGTAAGTTCACCCCTAGTAGCGTCGGGCAATTAGTACCCGTGTCAGCGACACATTGAAGGCGTCGCTGTGATCTTTCCTCTTCAGAGTAACAAATCATAAGAGGCACGGCAAGCGACTTCTCTAGAGGAAAACGCACAGATAACAGATAAAATCGTATTATATTTGTTAAAAAAACTGATATTTGTTTTTAAAAAAATGATAGTAAAAGGGTATTTGAAAATTATAGAGAATATAATTACCGTATCTTGGTATCAGCACAACAGACGGCCACAGAACTAAGTCCTATAAACAAATTTAGCTGTGTTAGCTAGAACGGACGAACAACATTGCTTCCGACTGTGAAACGGAGTTTCGGTGTGCTGAAAATTAAATGAACAATAATCAACATGTGCCACCCCTCATTTAAATGTACCGCCCCTCACGTAAAAAATAGTTCAGATGTTCTTTAATATACAAAGAAAACAGGCATTTCTAGCTGCATAGGCCTGGCTTGAAATTTATGTGATCAGTATCCTTGGAACAACTTAGGAGGTGGCGGGTGTGCGTGCTAGTGCGTGCGTGCGTGCGTGCGTGTGTGTGTGTCCTTGTTTTCGGGTGCGATCGAGGACAGAAACAATAGATTTTAGGTCCTCTGTAGAAAATTCAATAGATTTCTCTGGTCTTCTCAAGATTAACAATAGACAGTCTATTGTTAAGGTTAGGGTTGAGGAAGAAAAAAAACAAAAGAAAGCACAACGAGGTCCGCGGAATGAATGGAAAACAAAGCTGTGTGTGGTGGGGTCTATTTCAACGGCATGAATATGAAAACTGAATTGGTGAATGTTTTTCATGCCCCTGCCTCTTTCAGGTGGAGACAGGGATAAAGTGCATTTCATTTCCTTATTTTCTCTCAAAATCTTTGGGTGCGTGACAGACTTTCAAGGTTTTCATTTCGGTTTTTGTTTAGTGAACTGAATTGCTTTGCATCTGCATTTCATTGCTTCAGGTAATAAGAAATAACTATTTCCTGAAATTTCCTTTTGTGCCGCAAGTTTACAAAGTCAATTATTCTCCATTGATTGTGAAGTACACATGGTCAAAAGTGGGGGGACTTCTTTCGGCCGGTTGCATTGTTTGAATCTATGCAAAGCTAGGACTCTGCACGTGTAGGGCCACATGACCTTCTCGGGAATATGAGGCAAAAGAGATGCGACATTCGTTAGTTGAGGCTGGTCTTTGTTGGGACCCTGGGATCCATAACTGAGAGGGAACTTGAAAAGCAATACACCGCTGAAATTACTTGTCCCCAAGTTGACAATGGCTTACTACTGGATTGACGGGCATTACTACCCACATCTCATTACCACTGCACTGGTCGATTCAGAAAAACTACATAAAATACCGTTTGTTCTCTCGGCATACGAGACGAGTCCATTACAAAACGCCCAAGTTGGCGCATTCAGGCCCTTGCCAGTATACATGCTAATGGATTTCCAATGAAAAAAAGCAGGTGGGGGTCGTAACAAGACACGTACACATTTTCACATTTGTTTGCCGGCAAGTCTTTTCTGAGCCCCATCCTCACGCATAGTAATCTCATTAATTTATTCAGAGCAACAGATATACGTTTCCCTCGAATCTTTCCGTCGTGAACCTTATCCACTTCAAGCCAGCTTAGAAATTGTGGAAGAAACTTGGTCAGGTTAACGGTAGAGAGTCAAAAGCAGTTTTATATCTGGCTTCAGATTAGTGATACGCCAAAACAAAATTGGACAGGTTCAGCGAAAGATTGGTTATAGCCAGCTGGTGTGTCAATTATCAAAAACAGCATTAAACAAAAAAACAACATTATTCTCAAGTTAAAATCAAACGTCGAAGACTACACGGGAAAGGAAAAAGCAGCGTGATAAGCAAAAGGGAATTCCTTGCCAGCATCAGTGGTAGGGTGGGGGGAGAGTGGAGAGGGTGGGGACCGGGTTGTCAAAAAGATCGAATCCACCCACAACGGAAAACCATTCATTCATCACAGTCAAACAATCTGCACCTCACTGTGACTTGTCCCAAACTTAACACAAATGTGTCCATCACGGCCAATCATGTACATAAATAAGCCCACCCCCCCACGTCACTAAATGTACACAGGATACTGTTATAGGTTACTCAATGTTGGACATAATCAATTTTTTGTTTTCAGTTGTAAAGGTCAGAACCACATCGGTATTATCCGACAGGTTTGACTAATCTTAAATTAGTCAGCAAAGACATCATCGTGACAAGCGCTACGTCAAGTTTGTAATCGGTCAACGACTGATTAATGTAATTAATATACATGCTACTCTCAGTCAATCTGTCAGTGGTCACAAACTAGTCGGAAATACACTTGGTAGCCTGACGAACTAATAAGCCTATCAGCAGTCAGTAAACTGGTCTGTTATATCATGATCAGTCCAGAATGTTGTCCAAATTGTAGAAATTTTCCAAACGTTAGCCCATATCTATATTTTGCAGTGGCGGAATCTTCTTCCCTGTAATATCTAATTAGAAGTTTTTGTTTAAAATCATCCCTTTTCTCGATGAAGTCGGTCCCTTTATAGAAATAGAGACTTACTAAGTATTTTCCATTCAATGATACCTTTTCTTTTTAAAAGTGACTATATGACGTTCAGAATGTCCATCAAAGGAATAAGAGTCATCGTTATTCCACACACTCTATCGTATCGTGGTCATGAAGGGACATTTGAGATCTCCATCTTTTGACTTTTCCATTTCGATGTTTCGATCTCTCGTTTCGATGTTTCGAAATTTGGATGTTTCTATATTTCGACTTTTTTGTTTCGCCTTCGGAAAAAAAACATGCCCCATTTTTTTAGGCTCATCCAATAAAAAAGAGCGCCCTCTTTTCTTGTCTGACAGAGAACGTGGATGTGTGACAAGTTACAAACTCAGAGCAGGTTTTACTGTGTAATGGTGTTAATTTATTCGCCGTTAATACTATACCTGCTACGAGAATTGGCTGAGATAGTTAAGGAGGAAACTGCATGACTCAATGAAACGGCTCATTTGCAATGGTACACTTTCGGTGCCTTAAATCTAAGGGCTACATAAAACGTTGTTTTGCGGGTGCTCCCCAGAGTGAAAGGGCGCCCGAGTGAGCCTGAAAAAAACGATTCGAGGCGATCTAGGGGGCATGTTGATTACAAAAAAAGTTTAATCTCCGCTCTAACGATGATGACGTTTTGTCTGGAGACTCGTCCCCTAGGCTCCAATAGTTATGAAATGTTTCGCATTTTTTATCCTGACTTGTACTGGGTTGAGTCCATATGACTCAGTAGACAGATGTGAACAGTGTCTGGTCACGAATTTTCAAAAACGAAATCGAATCGATAATCACTCCATCATAAATGTTCCTTTGTATGTAAAACAAAAGGGATCCTCTTAGTTTGGCAATTTGTGATTAGTATGTGAAGAAAACTTGACAGATTTAGGACGATTTAGTGACTTTCACGAAACAACTCAGTGAACCTCTTAAAGGTAGCGACCAAATTGTGTGTGCAAGAGCAGGAGGTAAATTACCCTTTGCTTGTATTGTTCGATGGTGCTGGGTGATGAATTGAGTTATATAACATACAGTTGAAAATTACGGAGAGGAAAGTCAATTTACTTTTGCAGTTTATTATTGGATACACATTTACTGTCGTTGTTACAGAAATCACTGATAAATGGACTTTTTCTTGGTTTCTTTTTAAATACTGACTCTTCTTAATTTTAAAATCAAATCATTTTACCAAAGAACACACATAACTTCGTTATTTTAGATGTTCTTCATCAGGTCAGACCTATATGTAACTGAGACAGCGTCGGCTTTCATCTGAAACAATGACTATTATTCCGGTGGTCTTGCCGCATATTGTGCGATGTTGTATTTGCATACAGCATGACGTTTGACCGTACATCTTATGTCATTCCACATCCCCTTACCCGGAGGTCCTCGGTTGATTTCAACGCAATTCTCGTTACCTCCGAGGTTGTTAGGCTCTCTCCAAGGCTTCCAGTTGGTATAACTGAGTGTCGAGGTGTCATTCATACGTATCCAAGAGAAATTATCGTTCTCTGAAAAGACATTAGACGCACGCTGGCAAAGAGGATAAAACTGCAATTACAGAAATAAGTATACTAACATTTCCTATATAGACTAGGTCTGATGTCTTATGTTTAGTAATATTACCGATGATGTGTATGCATTGCTTGAAAGACAATCAATAGTGCGTCTGGTAGCCTATATAGAGTATCGGATAGATTTTCCAACATAGCCATTGCACTCACTTATCATTCTTTATGCGTCATCTCTTTCATGACATTAACATTTCACAAGATCACTAAAAGACTAAGTTTTACACTACGTAGTGTTTCATAACACAAACTAGCAGGTGCTTCCCTCAGGAGTATCTCTATTTTATCCCCCTCAACTCAACTTTGGTTTTAAAACGGTGAACAGGGCTAGTTAATGACTGACAGAAGTCCGGGCTTCTTCACTCGTGTCTACAGCAACACATATTCAAATCTTGTGCTCGATACTTCTTCTGACTCCTACTGCCGTGTGTTGCAAGTTACTTTCGGTCGATATGCACGATGCTTAAGTCTTGTGTGGACATTGACAACATGGTCACCGTGCTGCAAACGTCAGTTTCGAAGGGTTCAGCATATGCAGTTCTTAGATTTGCCATTGAGTTTCCCAGAGACTAGGGAATTTCCTGCCATAAGACGACCGAAACGACCTTAAGGTTCAGCAAATGTAAAGGGTCTGGAGAAGTCTATAACTATCCCACAAATTTGTGGGATATCCCACCAATCTTTCTCCACCATTATCCACCAAGACACAGAGAGATTTGGTTTCGATTGAAACAATACGGTGCATTTTATTTATTGTCTAATATTTCTCAATGTCACCTACATTGGGGAAGCCACTGTACATCATTTACCACTCCGTTTAGCCTGATCTATTGACAAAGCATTAGCAAGAGCTGCACGCTTCTATCGTCAAATGCCAATCCATGATCCGATCTCAGCTTTGTATTGCACTGAAGTGTCTCTTGCAATGATTTCATATGAAACTTGCACATAATCAGGAATTGTATTAGTTGCTTGTTATGAACAGTCACGTAAATCAATCAATCAAACAATATATAACAAATGTGTAAATACCCTTAGAATCATCATCTCAAATTAAAGAAATAATGCTACTTACACACTTTGGATTGACCTGCTTTTATTTAATTAAATTTATTAAATTTTCATTTGTTTATTCAAGCTTAGTCCTGTTATCACTGATAAATTACGTAGTAGGAAAATGATCGTACCCTGCCTCCTAGCACCTATCCACGTCCTTACTCCTCCTGCCATTACCTCAGCTACAAATTCATTCTCTGCAGCAGATTGTATATCTGCCAGGTATGTGTAATCCACTATTGATCCGGGTTCCTTGCCATACCAGTTCGGACCAACCCTTCGACACATGGACAGCATTTCGCTATATGTATCGGGTTCTTTTGTGAATATGTTATCCACAAACCTGTAGCAATGACCTTTAAATTCTACCCATTCTCTCTCTCCATCGCAACCTGCGGAAAAAGGAGAATTCAGTAATAGGTTATCTGCAAATGAAGGTACTTAGTCAATTAGATCAATGAGGCAACTAGATAACGAGACATTTAATAGTTCAAGCTATTCAAAAGTTCAACAAAGTCACTTGAATTCTGAATTACAGACTGTTCACAATATCTTGAAGAATCTGGAATGGAAAATTCTAACGTGTCGCCAACAGAGGTTGAGCTTGTGGCTGCTGCTTGTCATCTGCGAACAGATATTTACAGGTACGCTTTGGTCACCAGTGGATGTGGCTTCGGTATGATGCATGTGCTAATCTTAGTACAGAAATAGATTCCACGAAAAGAACAATATACCTTAGAAATACAAACAGTAAGCACTGCGATGTTGTTACTGAGTTACCGAGTGAATAGCAATTGCCACTACCAAAAACAACAGAAGAGCTAGTGAAAGTTGTCTTAAACAGGCAGACTCTTTGGCAAGAAATAAAATCCGCACACCTTTAAGTTACAAAAGCTTCGACCTATGCATCCTCCAGCACCTTACATATGACCAAGCCAAGAGCAACTAATACTCACCGTACAGATAAAAAGAAGGACCAAAGAAAAAAAGTGAAGAATTGAGGGAAGCTGAGAGAGCCACTAATGTAAAACGTATCAAAACGATAAAATTAAACGAAATGTACTCAGAAAATGAGTAACAAAAGAATCGTCAACGAATACAGCTCAAGCGATCAAATAAAATGTACGTAGCTCGAGGACATAAAAAGAAAACCTGAGAAGGATGAAAGGAGCTTGGCAAAATAAAACATACAAACAGAAACAAAAACTACAAAACCTGAATCGGATGAAAACTGCAAGGAAAAGTGAAACATACACGCTGAAAGAACGACAACAAAATCTCAAACGGATGAAAACTACAAGAATGAAGGAAGCTAACAAACAGAAAGAACAACAGCACAACATCAAAAAGTGTGATAACTACAAGAATGAATGAAATTAAAATACAGACAGAACAACTACAAAACCGTAATCGCATGAAAACTGTAAGAATAAATCAAACTTACGAACAGAAAGAACGAGAACAAAACTGCAACCGCATGAAAACTACGAGAATGAATGACACTTACAAACGGAAAGAACAACAACATAACCCCAAGAAACCTTCAAGAGTGAGTGAAACCCACAAAGAGAAAGAACTGCAGCAAAACCTTAATCGGATTCACTCTCTCAGAAAGGATTGTGTCTACTTAAACAATGAAAACCTGGCTGATAAAAAATGATTCAGAGATTGAGAAATGTGATTCTTACTCTGCAAAACAGGCAGAAAAAGTCGCATTCGGAACTTAAGAAACGATGATAATGACACATTGCAAGAAAGAAAGAAGAATCTCCAGCACATCAGAAATGGTAGAGCAAACTGTGGCAAATGAAAGAAAGACGATCTCAGCAAGGATGCAAACATTGCGAACAGCAAAAACATAGACACGGAATGAAAGAGTAGCAAATTGCAAAATAATGCAACAACTTAGAACAGATGAACAACATAATCAGAAAGATTCCACCTGTATATCCGAAACTCATTTTTGATGTCATCTAAGATCATTTGAAAGTATACAGAAACGTCTCTGGCAATCCGTATCAGTTGGTCCTGAGTATGCTTGTTGCCGTTGTGAACAATTATGGTAAAAAGAAAGTGTCATCTCTAAACAAAAAAGAGCTCGTATTAGCTTGGAAAGGAAGTAAATCCTAACTTGATGAAAATAAGTACATCTGTCAAACATGAAACCTCTATGTTGCAAATGGCAGAAACTACAATGATATGAAACACTGACTAATAACAAAGCACAGTAAGTAACCATGCGAACAGTACACTTCATGTTCCAGTCTTCATTCCAGTCATCATTGCAGGTATCATTGCCTAAGAAAAGGGGCTGTTTGTGCTCAGTTGAAATAAAAAAAACTTGATGAAAAACAACTACTTCCTCAACTCACAAACAACCACCTCTACACTGAAAGTATGAAAGTTTGAAAATCGAAGAAGGTACTATTGCACTCAAGAGATAAGTTCTGGCAAGAATTCTTCGACCTACAGACGTGCTACTTTCCAAACGTCACCTATAAATCAAAGTTAAATTTTTCAAACATTTCTTAAGATTTAACTTTGACAAGCTTCCTGACACATCTCTTGACCTCAGACGGAGTTTAGCTTCCATACCTTTTGAGATGTCGTCCTAAGTACAAGCCAACTAAACGTCACATGATCGCACCCGACCCATTGTTATCGCATAGATTGCTTTTGTCATGGAATGTCTGCAAACATGATGCGATCCTATTGTGAATCACATGTGTGGACAAGAAATGCAAGTCAGTTCTACGAGACACTATTTTCCTAGGTGAAACTCTAGACACTATTTTTGTGAACTGATTACAAACTGTTTGTGTTAAGTAATGACTTATAATTTCGACGACTTCTCACTATATGCCCTAAGAATGAGAACCTCAGCCATGACTTGATAATAGTAATTTTAGCAAGTTATTTGCCCGAGACTTTTCCTATGTGCAGGAAATATCCTTCCATTTTATTGCATCCCTATACGGCATTCTTAAAGGTTGTGTGACATGCGTCTAGAAAGTGGACTCTTCATGCAAACATTGCAAAGTAAAATCCTGAGTGAAAATCCTTTAAAATTTTGTTTATATCTATTACCGTTTTTGAGATGTGACTTTTCAAATTTTGAAAAAAAGTGGAAAGTAGATGACGTGGAGTTTTGCACCGAGTTAGTTCTTCTTTTGTTAACTTTATATATTTTGTCTCTTAATTAGTTAATTACTGAGTTTCACATTGGTAAGTGATATCGATATTTTTGAAGAATAAAAAACATGCAAAAAAAAAAACCATGCTTCCAAAATAAACCCTCTGGGCATATACATTTCTCAAAAGTCCTTGAAATACGGGTTAGGTAAACAAAGGATTAACATAAGACATAACATTGGAGTCCATCTCCTGACGTCAACATTTGCATACTTAGCTGATGTTTATTCATGACACAGCTGTGAGACACTGATTTGCCTGTAAATTTGACAATCGTTGACAAATTTTGATGGAATTTGTGGTTATTTTCAACATTTCCAATGCTTAATGCGCCCAATACTCCAAACTGTCATTTCCATCATGTCACCCCACCTTTGACTGCTGCAATGCAGTCATAACAGTCATACACAGTTTGATAAATTCTTGAACATATATCAACGTTCCTAATATCTGCAAGGCATTCAGGTATTTAGCTACAGCTCACAGAGCAAATCATTATTTAAAATTAAAGCAAAAGAGACTCAAGTGACTTAAAGTGATTTTATCAATATAAAGACATACAGTGTACACAAGCACACTATTCTAACCTACATGTATTTCTGACTAGATATAATGAGAAAAAAAAGTACAGATCGGCCAACACTATAACGTACAGCAACTTCGACTTGTTCAGTAATCACTCCTATGCAAGAGTAACCATACGTCATAGACAATCTACTGGATCATCATACACTATATACACATCTATTATGTACATTGACCAATTCTCAGTCCTTGAAAATGAAAAGGATTTTCGGAATTGATCTCAACAACTTTCGAAGAAATTGAATATGCTCATTTTCTTCATAAAGTGGGCTTCTACCCGCGATACCCAGTTCAATGGCTCCATTACCTTCTTCCCGATTGACTTCCACAAAAAATGTTTTGAAAAAAATACCATGCTATTTCTTCATGATTTTGGCCACTTCAATTACATTTAATATCCGGAGAACCATCAATTTATTCGTGCTTTAAGTGCTACTTACCAAGGTTGACCATGATATTTTGCATTCCTTGAAATGATTATGAAGTCTACAGACTTTCGTATCTATAATTCGTCCATGGTCTTTGACCGCCATTGAAAACAACAGGGACCATTAACTAATGGAATCCTACCAACTTATGTACCAAGTAAACATTTTCATCCTCACTCGGCTGTAAGGTATTGCAAGAGAAAGCGTCACACACGGACGCGCGGGCGCACACACACAGTGATATTTACACACAATTCAATACCACAAACGAATAGCTTGATATTTTACCTTCAACAAGCATCGTTTTAACATTGGAGATATCTCTATAGAGGACGGTGTGCTACATCACCGATACGAGGGTTATAACCTCTTCCGTACAGAAGCACTCAATAACATGAATATTACCTTTGGAATTATGGATAGTTCCATGGCTGAACGTTATCGAAAGTGTGTGTAAAACCGAAAAGCAATACACGTGCAGAATTGCCCTGGTGCTCGATGTAAGTAAGAATACAACCATTGTAGAAACACAAATATATATATGTTCACAAATACGGTTAGCCTTACAGGGAACAACCTAGAAGGGCCCTATCGTTCCTTGCGTGAAGATTATATTAATTGTAGTGATTTAGTTCAAAATTAATTAAACTATCGCTTTGCCCAATGCAATAATTTATGGCACATATGGCCCAGTCTGAAGGTGGACCCACAAATGTTGAACACTGCATAGGGTTCTCCTACCACAATGCCAATTTGACAAACATTCCACAGTGAAAAGCAAAACATGCAGAAAAAATACTTTTTACATGATTTCATAAAATGGTTCATATGGCCCCTATGAGCAAATTTGATACTACATAAGGTCATTAAGTGACTCAAGAAACCAAAACCGCTAAGATAGGATGTGGCATATGTAGGAATGTCCTTTGTGGATTTGAAATGAATATATCTTCAGCAATTCCTGTTTTGTATTTTTGTTTTTGTGTTTTTAGATTTTATATATGTTTTTATCTTGTTTGTTGAGATATCCATTCTTAAACTTTACCTCTGTCTCTATAGATCAAAACAAATAATGTCGGAAAGATCCATAAGGGGTCGTACAATCATCTGTTTGAGGTAAAAATGTTTGCGACAAAATGTCTGAAATGGACCAAAAATTGCAAATCAGTCAAAGCAATCTGAAAATCCAAGACGAAAGCAACTTAAATCTGCTTTGAACCTGGGAATCGTTTTGCATTTTTTTTTCTATTTTACTTTATATTAAATCGTTCTGAGTAGCGAGACCCCGCGTCCCCACACCGACCAGCTGACTTCACAAAAAAGTTTTGATGTTTCTAATTTGGCGGTTGTTACAAATGGACACATATATAGTGGCAAGTAGAGTACTAGTTAAAACTTCCATGTTCAGTGAGCAAGACTGACGTTCTAAAGCAGTATTTCACTGACAAGTGAAGAAGGTTCTTAAATGGAAAAAAGAATAAATCTTCACTGCATACATTTCAAACCAAATGCCAATATCTTGTTCATAACTCAAGATATTGCAGTTGAAATGATCTCACTGAGATGATATCGAGAAGTTTGTGAGAATTTGAAGGGTACCAACACCTGACTATATGCATACAATGTCACATCCAAATCAAAATTTAAAGTTTCACATCTAACTCTTCAGAAAACTGTCAGCATGGTCGAATTTTGATTTTGACTTGCACTTGCTGTGTGCATATCAACGGGTACTAATGTGAAAAGTGTCTTTTCACAAATTTTCAAAAACCAAATTGAATCGTTAAAGTGATAGCGTGCGTAGGCAAAAAGTAAAAACATTGAATTTTCATCTCCAAAAGTTTGGTAATGCTTTTAATTACACCATTCAGACAATTCGGGAAAATAAATAGGTTTCAGTCGGTTAATTCTGCCATATCATTTCAAAATCTTTTAACATAATGGCAAAAAAGTGTAGAATACGATACTGTGGTAACTCATTAGTCTTTCTTTGTATGTGACACGTTGGGATCTTCTTATTAGATTGACCGTTTGTTGTTAGTTCGTGAAGTAAAACTGATATTTTTAGGAAAATGTGGTTAACTTTACAAACTACTCAATGTGCTTGTTTACAGAAAGACTATGCCCAAGAAATATTCCAAATTCCAATTACCTCAAAAAATACCATGTAACAGACCCAAATTAAGCGAGAAGTCCTTGTTTTTTTTTTTTTTGGATATTTTTGGAAATTAAGGTCACATCTTTTTAACTGTCGTAATGTCTCTTTTGAGACATTCAAGGTTTTAAATATAAACCGTACAAAGGATATTCAAGTTGCTGTGTTTGTGTGACATCACAAAGTTCCCACAATGAAATGTGTGCCATTTGAAATACCTATTTCTTTAACATGTTCTAACGTCCAAGCAGAACATACCATTGAAATATGTTTCATTAGTTATTTAAAATAAGACGGAGAAACTATTTTCTGTGTGTTTGCTTACATTAAAAACCACCTTGCACTTAATAGACTTATACTTTACAATGTGTTATAAATATTGTCTTTAGGCTCTATGATTGTTTGTACCTTATTTTAAGTCGTGGGTAATTACGTTAAGGACTTACCTTGTTCTGGAAATAAAGTGAAACCAGCGTATGCCTTTCCGGGGAACGTTAGGGCTATAAATAGTGGAAAGATTACTGAAATCTTCATTTTAAAATTAAAGAAAAACAAACAACAAATTCCGTCAATGCCAGTTAATATAGCATCAACGAGACTTGACACCCCAATGACTGGCAATGTGCACAAGATCGATAACAACATCTGGCCAGGGTACCGGCTTATCCACCAATCGCACCCTTCTTGACACGCATGCGTAACTTACTTTGTTGCACCCAAATAAAATTTGACTTGGAGAGAAAACTCTCAGACGGTCAGTTCGTATGTACTCCATACAACATACTGCTTTGCCAACGTTATCGGCACAGCAACGCAGTACCTGCGTCATCTAAAACGCTAGGACAAAGTCGTACATATTTATCAGCCTGTTTCTAACTGAAATAGCCGGAGTACAAGTTTCCGTGGAATATATCTGTAATTTTTTCTCTGGATTACCACAGAATGTATATAGAAAGATAAAATTAAAAAATTCAGATAAGTTCAGTTTAGTAATGTTTTATTTTTCCTTAAACAACAACACGAGTCCTCATGTCCGCCATTTTCGATGTTCAATTGTATATCAAATTTATACTAAATTTGAGTTACATACTATAATGCCGTTGAATTCTCTTTCCTTGTTTACTTTTTGTTGAAACCTTCATTGTTTAATTCCCCTCTTTCTTAGATAGATCAAAAGTGTGCCAAATTCATGTAACATCTACCCTTTCGGCCGTTCGGCACGTTCATTATCGGTCGGGGAGGAGGGGGGAGGGGGGTTAGTTACTGTAGTGCTACTACAGAGACTGGGTAGAGATCGTGCTTTGAGAATTTGTGACATAATTGAAAGGGTCAGGGTATGGAAGGGAATCGACCAAACTTTATCACAGTAAACGTAAAATCTCTCTCAGTTACAGATGCTCGCACCACTTTTGTAAAACTAAAGACGACAAATGCAAAGTACGCTAAAAGTATTAAAAACACATGCATGCAAAAATAGGATATTTGTGCAGCATGAGGAGAGATCAACGTCAAACCGTTTACGGTAAAATGATGAGATTTCAAATTACAAAATTATCTACATCGTTGGCTTGATAAATTCAAACGGAGGATTTTTCCAGCAAAAGAGTTGTGTAGATGCTGAAAGTACAATTAGCAGCTCCATAGCTTTTGTAACAGGTGTCTTATTTCGTGTTAGCCAATCTTCACTAGATATTATCCACGCGTTTACGCCATCCCGAGAAGAGCATACCTTAACCATTACGGCATGTCTGGATATCACGTCATGTTCTGTCGTGCAGCAATGGTCTTCTCGAGACATGATTTTAGCACATTATATGTAATTTGTGTTATCAACAGGAGTAGGCTCATTCCAGTGTGATAAAGTGCAATTAAAGCATATCTGCAAATCTGAAATTTCAATTTCTTGCAAATTCACATTATGTACCCTGTGTTTTCTGACCATACAAAGAACACATGCATTTGCGACATTTGTTATCTTTCATCCAGTTTCTATATTTACTCGCGATGTTTGCAGGACTCTGAACTTGGCGTGAATATGGCTCATTCGAACGGGGACGTCATGCACAAGTACGTGAATCATAAATCACATGCCCTCATTGAGGAGCTAAAAAAAAAACTGTAACCTTTTGATTACTAGGATTACAGGGCCTGTTTAAAAGTTCTTCCATCGATGCATGTATAGCTAGTTGTATGCTGCTCACTGGGTGGACCGTTTGGTCTCATGAAATATTTTGTTTCGAATGTTGGTACACAGACCCAGTTATGTGGAATGTAAAGCTATCAAAGCTCAAGAAGCGTTAAAGACATTTTACAAGATTTAGCAAAGGACATTCAGCAGAGATCTAGCAAAAAGCTCACCTCATGTGTCCTTCAGGTAATATTTATCAGTAGACCTTTACCTAGCGGGCAGGCATGGAAATCGGATGTGTTAATAACTCTATTTTTCAAACTGCCTTTTAATGGCTTCCTCATAATGACCTGGTCTGAAAAACTGGACCAATGTTCACAACTGTTGTATCAGTTGCTGATGATATTCAACAAGCTCATTCCAACCTCAGTAAAGTTGGCATTGGTAGGATAAATGGAAGGTCATTCCGTCTGGAGTGAGAAGCAGACAAGAAAAACAAAAAAGAAAAAAAACAACAAAGGAAACTCAATCAATGCAATCGACCGATCCTTTGTCTGGTCACCCTAGTTGTTACCGCTTTGATTGAGAAAACTCAGGAAATCACAAAACTCTCTTTTAAGATTATTTGCGTAACAATTTCACTCTTGGTTCCTGGCGTTAGCAAAGGAAGCAAAAATTCCACCAGGTTTATTGGCGTCAGGATGACGTGTGTGTGTCAGTGTGTAGGTACTTGGGCGTGTATGTGTGTCTGCGACACTTGCTTGGCTTAAATTCAGTGAGGGGAAAGTCGGATGAAAGTCAGTATGTCTGTTTGCCACATTAACACAGTGTGCCCTACTGCTTTTGGCCAAAGTCATCTTGGGCTACTGGCGGCAAAATTTTAAAAATCTTTTTAGCACGATATCTCAAGATGGAAAGGTTGAAAAATTATTCTTGGTATCTGGATGCATTATGGTGGGAAGATAGATTTATTTGTTTTTGTGAAGATCAAGCCAGAGACAAAGGGCAGGGGACCTTTTTTAGTCATAAACAATAATTTTATAGCAATTTTGGACTACCATACAATTTTAATGAAACTCCCATACCTTACAGAACATGTGAAGTTGTGTTTCACTTCTAGTATGGTAGTGGTACATTCCGGTTGTTCAGGATTATTGGGGCCAGGCCAGGCTTAAGAATAGTTTATAGGGCTATTTATGACATCGTGCAAATTGTATTCCTACAGGTTGTGTGGTACAAGTTTAGGTTGTGTCACGTTACTGCTATGGTAGTGGTTCTTTCTGTGATGTGTGATGAACACCAGTAACTGATAAAAATGGATGAAACCAATGTTTATGATGATCAGCATTCTTAGGGACACATTGGGGCCCAAACGTTTTGGGAATGCAAAAATCGTAGATTAATCTTAGACTGAGTATCTTGCTTAAAGGAGCATAGGGCGTTGTAAATTGCATCTTGGATAACTTTTTGCTCTTTCTCCAAATCGACTAGTAGAAGCATACCTTCTTAACAGATTTGTGGTAGGAAAATGATCTGCCAATGGCAATTTTTGTTAGAGACCCCTCCCCCCAGTAGCGAGAAAGCAAACCGTTAATATTTGAATTTCTTACGTTGTGGCCCGCAAGATAATATTCTTGAGTATGTCTTTTGTACCTCCTTAACTTTGCAGCAAGAATGTTGTTGGTTGAAGGCCATCAATGTCTACCT
The DNA here is from genome assembly GCA_021234535.1 of Stichopus chloronotus. Classification (NCBI taxonomy): domain Eukaryota; kingdom Metazoa; phylum Echinodermata; class Holothuroidea; order Aspidochirotida; family Stichopodidae; genus Stichopus; species Stichopus chloronotus. Next base: position 27,818,803 of record CM037834.1, on the reverse strand, counting down.
GCTGAGTCCAGGTAATCATTAATAGTATTCGATCAAACAACGATCCATGGGCAAGCTAGGGGGAGGCATATCCGCCGAATAAATGGACGTGACCAAAACATTCAAACATTAGTCAACCAGAGGCAAAATGTAATAGATGTCGCTGTTTTACTGTGGTTTGTCACAACCAGGATAGTTTGTTGTGGTACGGATTTAGTAAGTCCTTATGCTATACCACAAATTTAGAGTTGTTTAAGTTTATAGAGCCGTAACTAGTCTGAAACTACAGTAAGCAGTCTGCGAGACTAAACGTCTTGTGACATGACTCTCGTCGTGACATGATAAGTAATGAATATTGAAAAAGGAAAATGTTCTGTTGCTGACGTCCGAAATTGTTAGAGAATATTGAAGTAAATACTGAATGGTTTGTGTTTCAGGCTAAGTTATACTAGTATAGATAGGCCAAGGCCCAGCAATGTAATGACTGACGACCATTGCATTTAGGAGGATGTCATAAAATGTTAACGTTATTTAACGTTATGTTGTCATAAATGAAAACGTAATTTTGTAAATCCCCCCCCCCCCCTCACTCTTTTGGATTTCTTCTTTTACATGTTTCCGAAAACGGGACTGGATGGTTTACAAAAACGTCGATTACTCCATTCCACCGCACCTCTCGATTTCCGTAGTAAATGACGCAGAGGTGATGTTCGTGCGTGAATGTGTGTAGTATTAGTCTTGGTCAAGATCCTAACGGTACCAGTTACTACAGCATTTGAGAATCTCAGGACAACGACCTCTACTCCATCAGAAATTCTCGACTCCGTAAAAATGGCAAGTTAAAGGGCGCCCTCGATTTTGCCTGGTAACAGGAAAACATGTAATAACGTCTTGACCAAGAGGAGTGTAGAAGTCGCTGGTAGAAGTGCGCGTCAAAGTATTTTTATGCAGAAATCGCGTGTGCGTGAAAGTAATTCTAAGAGTTCATTTCTGTAGCATTTCTCGGATAAGTTCTCCGCCACTGTAGGTCAGTATGTGATAGTTCAAAGAATCACGTCAAGATCATTTGCTTTTTTCAATTTCGTTTCAGGCCGAAAGGTGCTGTGAACAACTGAATTCCTTGCCTAGTGTGAACAAGGCAATAAAAACATACTGAATTAGGGTACGAAAAGCATGGAAAACGACATCGTTATTAGACATAACCGGTTAGCCCAAACATGGTTGCATAGGATGAAATATTAGGTCACATTTGATTGAAAAGCAACCTTGGAAAAGTACATCTTGTACAAACAGAACTTACCGTACTGTAATATGTGCTGTAATAACCGTGACCTTTGACCTGTGATGTCATCGATTGATGAACACTTCATAACATATTCAGGTAGCTAACAATCAAGTTTGAAGTTACTTTGTCTGTGAAACTTACTTTCAATAAGAAAATCACAACACACTTTTTCAAAACATTGTTGTTTCGATTTGAGGTTTGACCTTTAACCTCTAACCTTTGAGCTCGGACCTTAAATTTGGATGGAACACACAACTTCAGAGCATGTGTAACCAATTAACTTTGACCTTCATCCATACTGTGGTCTAGGAGGTGTTTTGGACACAAACTTTTCCGTGTCAAATTTTGACCTGAGTACGGAAATTTAAAAGTGCCATCAAGATAAGTATATCTTTGCCCCATAAGTTGACAATTTTCAGCAAGATGTCTACATAACGAGATAATATATCATAAAAAAAAACAGAAAAATGATCAATTGTTCAATTGTGTTATCTTAACCACTCAGCATTTTTCTGCAAAATGTTAACTTGTTAACTTGATTTTTAGTGAGGAATTCAACATTTTTTTTAAAATGTTCATATAACAACTTGTAACATCCTGTCAATTGAACAATTTTCTGCAAAATGTTTGAATGACAACGTATAGTATCTTGTCATTTCGCCAATTTTCAGCAAAATAACTACTTGTTCACTTTCTTTCTAAGTGAGCAATTGAACAATTTTCTGAAAAATGTTCAAATGACAACTTATTACATCTTGGCATTTCATCAATTTCCTGCAAAATGTATGGAAACGTTAAGGTGCCAGCAAATTACCAACCCTCTGCTACGAAGGTATAACGTTTACAAAGAGAGTGAATACAACTTATTATTTAGCAGGCAAGCTATAGGTATCAGTATCAGACTTTAATATACAGGAAACAGGCAAAACAATTAATAGTGCAAGTATTGAAACCATGTATATATGTTAACTTTGCAGTAATGGAAATGAAGAAGGACACTCAACTGTCATTTCGGTCTTCAGATATGAGTTTGCTTGTATAAAGAAATCTAAATCTTTATTGAAATTTTCTTTTATAGCTACCAAAGTTTTAATCACAACTTGGCAGAATTTCGGGCAAACTAGTCATGCAAAATTCCTCCCAGGATTTTGAAGTCATAGTAATACACCTACACAAAGTTTTCAATAATTTCTTTTAGAGAAATAAACATTTCCAAAGCTTCAACTGGTGATGTCGGCATATGAAAATGATTCAATGGGGTCCCACAAATTTCTACAAATTGAGTAAAGTCTTCTTGGCATCCATACGGAGGCATTTCGCAACCAAACTCTTTTGCAATTTCATCTAGGTCGACTAAAGGACAGTCTAAGCGTCTCTTACAGTCCAGCGCATTGTAAAATTCAGGACAGTAATACAACAGGTTTGGTTTTCCGGAGGGGCATTAGATGTTTCTTTGAGCTCTCAGTCTGTGTTGGTTCCAGGTTTGCCTCACCATGTTTTGTTCATCTTGAATAAGTCGTGTGAAGCAAAACCGTACACACTCCACCTGGAGACGGTCACTGTTGTCATATAAACCTTGTTTTATCATGCATTTGAAGAACACCGTCCAATACCCTGTACACATTTGACTTAAACGACCCCACCAGTTCTCGATCCGTTGGTTTGCTGTTGATTTCCCATACAGAAAACTTTTCTCCCTAGCCATAGCGTCATTGTGATACCACCTTAGAGCAGTTTGTATTTGACGTATGCCAACATTTTCAGTTCCTCTATCTGAACGAACGACCATTGACACGGCTCTTAGATCTTTTACAAAGTCAATGTATAGCTTGTTTATGACGCTGGGATTGTTGTTACTGGGCCATGCGTGTAACCTGACAACTTTTCTAGAAAATCCATCGATTGCACCATGTAAAGCTATACCGTACGGCTTCAATTTGTTTTATCCATCGATATGAAGTACATGATTTGGCCCTTGACAGGTGTACATACACCTATTTAATCGATTGGCCCTCCGACTTCTGGATCTGTTGCGGACTGTATCATACGAATTGCTGACTAGGTTACTCTAAGTCCATACTTGGTTTTTATACGAAGCCACATGGACTTGTATCCAAGAAAGTTTCCGCTCCCTTGCATTTCCTTCAGAACTGCAGTCACTACAGAATCTATAGGACTTTAGCGTCGAGCATATAAACCCCAGGCGCGGAACAACCGTCTCAATTGACGCAAACTAATAGAAATGCCATGAAACAGGGAAACCAGCAATATAATTTCATTTGCTTGATAACCTTGCTTGAAGTAATGAACTATTAACGCATTTCGATGTTCTCCCCTAAACTCTCCTCTTAGTTGTGCAGCTGTGTAAACGTTAGGAGCGGTAATTGCAGGCAAGAACATCAAGAGAAGTATGCATTCCTGTTAAAAAGGAAATGAAAATGAATACGGTAATAAATGCTTTTAAGGGAAGAGTTCAAGCAATGATTAATTTCATTATAACGCGGTGAAACATCCATTCAAAACGTACATAAATTTCTCGAGATATCACAAAATGAAGTTACCACATTTGTGAATTAAAATGAGATGGAGGGGCAAACAGAGGTTTATGTCTTTCCTGACAATGACAATAAAGAATGCTTTGTATTTTGTCAGTCTATCAGGTTGACCTTTAGGTCAATTTGGCCAGGACATCTCCATGCATGTGGAATATAAATTTCTCATAGGGAGCTGCCTCCCCCATGGTTTGGAGACGTTCCAAAATATTGAACAGTATTTCTTCATTTCGAGAGGGGCGTTAACTTATCATGAATTTACTAACACAAAGACCTGCGACTCCGATAGTGGTTTAAACAATCGAATAATGTCCTTCAAAATGAATATAGTTTGTTAAGCCATTAATACATTGCTGCATAATGCATGAAAGATTTCAAAGGAAAACAGTTGTAAATTTTCAAGAAAAACTGCTTGTTGTGAGGATATGACATCATACGTTTACTTCAAGGTCATTCTGTGTTAAAATTGTGAAAACGTAGTAACTACATATGGTATACTGAGAACCATCATCAGATTTCAATAGAAATGTCACAAGATTGTTTAGAATAAATATCCCTCTAATCAAGGAGTTGTTTTAACAACCTCTTGCTTTAACATATCGAAACTTGGCTTGAGATTGAACTCTCATTTAACATCCACTTGTGGTAGTGGCAGCTGTCGAGGTCGTCGCCGCGATGGTAGTGGTCGAGGTACAGTATTGTTACTAGTATGTACAGTAGTACAGTAGTGGTGAGTGCATGCAGGTCGTGGAGACGGCTGCGCGACAAATAGCTGTAAAGACTAACAACAATGTTTGATCATTTGTGCGGACATGAGGTCACGAGAGGTCATTCTCTGAAATCAGAAACAGCATAAAACTCTTCAAACCGAAATTTATATGTAAGTATTCAGTAAATTTAAGCTAAAATTGTTGCAAAAAATCGCTGTTTCTGATTTCAGAAAATCTCCCTTGGTGACCTCAGATATCCGCACAAACAATCAAACGTTGTTGTTAATCTTTACGGCTTTTGGTCGCGGCCACCGTCTCCACGACCTGCACGCACTTGCCACTACTATACTACTGTACATACTAATAACAATTCTGTACCTCGACCACTACCATTTCGGCGACGACTTCGACAGCTGCCACTACCAAAAGTTTATGTTAAATGAGCGTTCAATCTCAAGCCCAAGATTCGATATGTTAGAGCATGAGATTGCTAAAACAACTCCTTGATTAGAGGGATATTTATTCTTAACAATCTCGTGACATTTCTATTGAAATTTGATCATTGTTCTCAGTATACCATTTGTACGTTTTGACATTTTTAACACAGTTGTAAATTCTAAAGAAAAACTGCTTGTTGTGAGGATATGACATCATACGTTTACTTCAAGATCATTTTGTTTTCCCTTGAAATCTTTCATGCATCATGAGCAATGTATTAATGGCTTAACAAACTATATTCATTCTGAAGGACATATATTCGATTGTTTAACCCCATCTGAGTCGCAGGTCAGTGTGTTAGTAAATTCATGAAAAGTTAACGCCCCTCTCAAAATGACGAAATACTGTTCAATATTTGGGAACGTCTTCAAACCAGGGGGAGGCAGCTCCCTGTGAAAAATTCATATTCCACATGCATAGAGATGTCCTGGCCAAATTGACCTGAAGGTCAACCCGATACACTGACAAAATCAAAGGAAAAACAAAGCATTCTTTATTGTTATTGTAAGGAAAGACATAAACCTCTGTTTGCCCCTCCATCTCACTTTAATTCACAAATGTGGTAACTTCATTTTGTGATATCTCGAGAAATTTATGTACGTTTTGAATGGATGTTTCACCAAGTTACAATGAAAATTGAATCATTGCTTAAACTCTTTGCTTAAAAACATTTATTACCGTATTCAGTAGAGACTTACAGGATATTAAGTTAATGATAATACTTTAAGACCCCCCCCAAAAAAAAAGAGTGAAGACCAGCTGTGTAATAAGCTCAAAGGTTTTTCTTTCCTTTACTCGCCGTTTCTACTGCAAGATAATTCACCTAATAAACGTCATTTAAGCCAGTTAATCCTTAAACAAGAGACTCACTCAGAACAATGCTTTGAAGAGTAGGTTTGTACAGACAGCACTTACAGATGACTTACGACTCGAAACAACCGTTTAATTCGTTCGTTTCGTTTCGTTTATTTGATTTTCCACTACACATAACAAATAAATTAAAACATACATAAAAACATACGTTATTCACACATGGAGTGGAAGGAAGTGGACAGTAAACCCATCAAGGCTTGGTGAAGTCCACTCCCTTAGGAAAGCAAGAAAATACATACAGAAAGACAAGTAAAGAGCAGAAAAGAAAAAAGAAAGAACAAAAAACCTCCCAAAATGGAAACCAACCAAAGAGACCCACAATCCCACCTTTAAGCAACCCCCCCCCCCCCTTTCAGGCAAAAACGGCAAGACAATAAACGGGCACCTGTGACGAAGACTTATTAGAGAATATGAATGTCACAAAAGAGAGTGGAATAGGCCTAGTAACTATACTGACAAAATATCTCAGTAAAGATCCCCTGAAAGACTTGACGCTTGACTTGGCAGTAACAGAAAAAGGGAGTGAATTCCGAAGCCTAATAGCACGGTTACGGAGGTTGTTTTGTTGGGAGAAATTTAAGATTGGATCTTGATGCAGCAATGTCGACTGTCTGGTATTGTGTTCATGGATTGTAAAGTTGTGTGAAAAGTAGTTCGAAAAGTGATATGGTAAGAGGTCATGGAGGGATCGAAATGTGAAAGTAGCAATATTGGCGTTGACAATGTCGGAAAATTTCAAGAGATTCAGAGACTTGAATAAACTGTTTATGTGGTCCAGCGGTTTGGAACAAGTGATGTGTCTAGTAGCTCGTTTCTGCAACACATTAACCTATTAAGATGAGATCGACTAGCACTACACCAAATAATAGCACAATAGCTAAGATGTGGATAAATTAAAGTAAGATAGTACGGAGAACATTTCTAGGGAGTACATGCTTCAACCTTCCAAGAATACCTACGGACTTAGCAACTTGGGAAGCAATGTAGGAAATATGGTCGGTCCTTAATAACTGAGAGTCAATGTGAACGCCAAGAAATTTTACAGTATCGACAGGCTGCCAGCAATTATCATCAATAGAAATATTAAAGCTGTAGTTACCGTTATTGCTTAGCATTGAAAACCATATAATTAGTTTTTGCAACATTCAGTGACAGTTTATTTGACGCAAACCAATCAAAGTAGAGCTTGAGTTCACCACAAACTAGCTCCTCCAAGCGTTTCATGTTACAATCACTGAAAAAAATATTGGTGTCGTCAGCAAACAAAACAAGTGAAGCTTTTTTAGATACATAGCTAAGGTCATTAACATAAATGATAAAAAGAAGTGGTCCAAGAATGGAACCCTGAGGAACACCGCATTTTACTCTGTACAATTCAGAGTTGATACCCTTAAAAGAAGTGAATTGCTCCCTGCTTGACAGGTAACTTCTAATCCAGTGATGAGAGACACCTCTGAAGCCATAGTTTGCTAATTTAGTAAGGAGAATCCCATGATCGATAGTATCAAATGCTTTAGACAAGTCTAGGAAAACCCTAATTGAAATTTCTTTATTGACCAGAGCATTGTTTAGTGTATCAATGGTATCTACAAGAGCAAGCTCTGTGGAGCGACCAGGACGAAAACCGTACTGACAGTTGGAAAGTATGTTATGTTTTTGAAGAAACGAATAAATTCTGTTATACATTAATCTTTCCAAGATCTTGGACAGACAGGGAAGAGCAGAAATGGGACGATAATTAATAAACTTATTCCTATCAGCTTTTTTGTGGATAGGAATTACTCTAGCAACCTTTAATCTATCAGGAAAAATACCTTGAGCCAAGAAGAGATTAAATATAAATGTCAGTGGTTCTGCAATATAAGGAAGTACACGACGAACAATGGCCGGTTTCAAGCCATCGTAGTCAGCGGCTTTTTTAGGATTTAAACACTCATAAGCAGTTTTCAGCAGCTCCTCTACGTTTATAGGAGAAAGATAAGCGGAGTTAACATTTATGTGATTACGATTGCGATTCTGAAGAGTAGAATTTGGAATTTCAGAAGCCAGAGACGGCCCGAAGTTAATGAAAAATCTGTTAAAGGAATTAGCGATGTTTTGAGGATCGCTAACAACTCTGTTCTCCTCAATGGAAGTATCAGGATAGTTAAAATCCTTGTTACTTTTATGAAGAATACCATTTATGTGCTTCCAAGTAAGTTTTGAATCAAATTTGCAGTCGTTGAAAACGCCATTGTAGTGCTTCCTCTTAGCAATACGCAAAATATGATTGAGTTTATTTCGATACAGACGGTAATTTCTTTTGTTATCCTCTGTTGGTAATCTTAAATACTTTCTGTAGAGTTTGTTTCTAGTTCTGATTGACACCAAAATTTCTGGAGTAATCCAAGCCTGTTTTTTCCTCTTTCTTTGCTTCATGCTTACAAAAGGAAAACAGTCAGAGTAACTTTCATTGAAAATGTCTCTGAAGATATTAAAACAGATATTTGTATCATGGTTTTGATAAACCTTACTCCAGTTAGTATTAGAAATACGTGACACAAAACATTCAATATTGTCATGAAAATAATTTCTAGCATAGACAATTGGCGTACACCTATCATCATTCTTTGTAACATAGGAAGAATTAAAAAATATAGGTAAATGATCGGAAGTATCACTGACAAGAATACTCGAAGATATAACATTAACATTATGGTCAATAGTGTTTATATTGGTAAATATATTATCAATAAGAGACACACTTATATTACTGATTCTCGTTGGCTTATTAATATTTGGAACAAAACCACAAGAAAATACGTTATGTAGGAAATCGGCAGAGTCTGGTTTAAAGAGATCTACATTAAAGTCACCCATAAAGAAGCAATACTTAACTTCTGATGATATTTTATTAAAAGTTCGGTAAAGATAGTCATTAAATAACGAAGAACTACCATTGGAAGGACGATACTCAACCCCTAAAATGGTATTGTGACAAAGATTTGGATTTCGTATCTCAATAAATATACTCTCGATGTCCTCATTAAAATAAGAAATGTCCTCACGACGATCAAACATTAGATAATCAATAATGAATAAACAAACACCTCCTCCTCTTTTGCTTTGCTTTGCATGTTTATGTCGAAGATGGTAGGTAAATGTTACTGATGAAGGGATATCGTACTATCTCACCTGTTTCATACATACTCATCCGCCCGCCTCCATTTTGTGCGTGCACAGTCTGCCTTAACGACCTACTGCGTCACTTGATAGAACCGTCGTACTCGACTTATCATTGCGGTTCCTTGAATTTGCACAGGCAGAAGAACAACCTGACACAAAAGTAAACCGGAAACCGTCCCCTTCCCCCCTTCGGTGTTAAAATTTGGGATAACTATCCGTTGGAACAACATTGCGCGTAATGAGTGCATGCATCTTGTGCACACTGTTTCTTTGTGTAGCCAACATTTAGAAGGGGAGCAGGGTGTCCCGACCATACGATATTCCAAATTTAAACAATTTCAACATGAAATGTCGTGGGAGGGGTGGGTACCGTCGACTGTTGTTTTTTTTTTTTTGGTCGACGATTGCTTCAACTCATCTACACAGCTATGGGAACGTACCAATATACATACGGTGGTATAGAAGACAAGGGTCCAAAATTTGTTGGACTACTTTGTGGTGATAGGAACTTCGCTGTAACCAGAAATAGAATTGTATTATTATTATTATGAACATTCGGCGCTACCAGCCATTGGTTTATGTCGAAGATGGTAGGTAAATGTGTGTGTGGAGTTGACGATAGCATGGTCAGATGATATCGTGCACTGCCTACATCCCACATATTCGTGCATGATCGAGTTCTTTGTATATATAAATTGAGACAGTGTCATGAAATTCAAACAGCGAGAGATTGAACGCAGAGCGTAATTGTGTTTGAGAGTGTGTTTAGTAGGTGTGCAGTGTTTGATTGACTGATCCGACCAGATTTTATCTTTATTCAGTTTGTTTCCATAAGTGCATTTAATTATTGGTGAAGTAAGTCTCTTTTATTACACTCATTCCGTCATTTTTGTAACCCGTCGAAAAGAAAGACGATACGGATAGTGCAACTCTCGTTGGTACTGCGTAAAATAGAGGGCGCATAGCCGTCACGATTGCACAGTAGTCGTTTAATGCGTTGCATGCGTGCCCGTGCGCTGATGGTGTGGAGGAAAAATGGCAAGAATTGAAGTTATTATGAATGGACTACTTATTTGGCCATGGAAAACGACTTTTAGTTTGACTTGACTATCAAGTATTATTTTGTCAGAGTAAAACTCAGACAGACACGGTGGCCTGTCAAGCTACGGCAACGCACCAGACCGAGTGTTTGCGTGTGGACGGTCATTTAAGGCGTGTCAAGATCGCAAGGTAAGCGTCGGTGCTTCGGCATGCACATTTTTGTGCCCGTAACGGCTTCGCTAAGGTAGAAGTGCATATGGCCTAGGATCCGTGCCACAATTCCTCCCTTAGATCCGCAAAAGCGATCGAGAGAGCTCGTTGATGAGCCGGCCCGAGTTCGAAGCCAGAAGTGGGCTAGCTGACTTGCAATTGAGGGCTCCCGTCATTGCGACGGGTCGATTAGCTTCGACCGGTGTGAGTTGACGTTCAACGTTCAGTGAAACCATGGCCTCAAATGAGGCGTGTCTCTCTTGCTAAAATTGACTTTTGGATTTTCATAGGAATTAACGGAATAGCCACCGCCAAGATCTTTTGTTCAACTGATCAAATAACGAAAGTCGTTCTATTTCGCCACATGCATTTATTTATTACTTCAACCGCAACGTGCCACTTTCCGTGCCACTGCAGCACATTTGAAATGGCAAAATTATTTCACCTACGGCTCTCCAAAGGCTGAGGTCTCGTGAAAGAACCATTGCAAAAGCAGTTTTAAGAATGACAACGTTGAAGGCAAACGGCGAGGGGAGGCTTTAGATTTTACACAATAACAAAAATGCAATCAGTGGAGTTTCAATTTTTGGAACGACTTGGCCTATTGTCTTGCTCTCTCATCCTAACCGAGGATAGAGACGGCTTAGAATTCCTCGACGTGAACTAAATTATTGAGACACAAATAACAGAAAAAGAAAAAAAAAAGCACTAAGAGGGGAGAGAGAAATGCCTTTAGCGTTACACCAACAAGAATAATTATATCTACGTAATATATGTACAACGATATGACAAAAATGATGGAACACTTTTACACAAACGTACAAATCTCAAACAAATTGGTTGAAAATTCTTGTCAAAGCAGTACTCCTAGGCAGTCTCAGTTCGCAGGAATTCAGAAGGAAATTTTTGAAGCAAAATGCTCCATCAGAATAGTATTTAATAAATCTTTTAGATCAAAGGATTTTTCTATTACCGTAGTGTGAATTTAGACTATGGATATAAAAAAGTACGTGTACGTAATTTTTTTTTTTCTACTTTCGGAGATTAATTTTTTTATACCTTCTTCTTTTTTCGGGTAATCATAATAAATAGACTATTTCGTGGTTTTGTAGTAAATGCGGACAGTGCTGGTTGTGTACAGGTGTTCCTTAATTTTTTGTCGAGGATTGTCTGAGTTGCTGTACTCTTGAGTAGAGTATACGGAAGGTTTCTAGTCAGTTTGGGGAACAGTTTGAGAACCGTCATGATTGGAAATTGGCGGTGAAGTAATTAAAGGATAGAGTGTAGGCCTATTCTTACTTTAAAAACAGGCTGAAGAAAATTCAGATGAAGTAATTTAATTGTGTTATTGTAATTATTTTTTGGTTAACCTTTGTTGTTGTTGTTGTTCAGTGTTGTTGTTGTTCGATCGTTGCTGTTGTTGTTGTTGTTGTTGTTGTTGTTTTTGTTGTTTTTGTTGTTGTTTTTGTTGTTGTTGTTTTCACTTCTTTGAGATTTTGAAGTTATTTTGATTTTCTTCATCGCTTGCATTTATTTTACTGGCTTTCATTCAATGCATTTTGTACATCTTTTTACATTTTACTCTAACTTTAACATCTTTCTTGATATTTGACATCCATTTATGTTGTAGATATTCATTTGCATTTACTGCACTGACTTGCTTTTCACATGTTTTATGCCTCTGTCACTTGAAGTGTAGCTTACAAGTGTAGCATAGAGTGTTCAACTTTACCGTCTTCTTTCCTGATATGGTTTTTTTCCCTCTATATTGTCGTCAATCACGTGATTATTATTGTTTTTTTGTTTTATTATTATTGTCAATTACTGATGAAGGGATATCGTACTATCTCACCTGTTTCATACATACTCATCCGCCCGCCTCCATTTTGTCCGGGCACAGTCTGCCTTAACGACCTACTGCGTCCCTTGATGGAACCGTCGTACTCGACTTATCATTGCGGTTCCTTGAATTTGCACAGGCAGAAGAACAACCTGACACAAAAGTAAACCGGAAACCGTCCCCTGCCCCTTCCCCCCTTCGGTGTTAAAATTTGGGATAACTATTCGTTGGAACAACATTGCGCGTAATGAGTGCATGCATCTTGTGCACACTGTTTCTTTGTGTAGCCAACATTTAGAAGGGGAGCAGGGTGTCCCGACCATACGATATTCCAAATTTAAACATTTCAACATGAAATGTCGGGGGAGGGGGTGGGTACCGTCGACTGTTGTTTTTTTTTTTTTTTTTGTTCTTTTTTTTTTTTTTGGTCGACGATTGCTTGAACTCATCTACACAGCTATGGGAACGTACCAATATACATACGGTGGTACAGAAGACAAGGGTCCAAAATTTGTTGGACTACTTTGAGAGTGGTGATAGGAACTTCGCTGTAACCAGAAATAAAATTGTATTATTATGAACATTCGGCGCTACCAGCCATTGGTTTATGTCGAAGATGGTAGGTAAATGTGTGTGTGGAGTTGACGATAGCATGGTCAGATGATATCGTGCACTGCCTACATCCCACATATTCGTGCATGATCGAGCTCTTTGTATATATAAATTGAGACAGTGTCATGAAATTCAAACAGCGAGAGATTGAACGCAGAGCGTAATTGTGTTTGAGAGTGTGTTTAATAGGTGTGCAGTGTTTGATTGACTGATCCGACCAGATTTTATCTTTATTCAGTTTGTTTCCATAAGTGCATTTAATTATTGGTGAAGTAAGTCTCTTTTATTACACCCATTCATTTCTGTAACCCGTCGAAAAGAAAGACGATACGGATAGTGCAACTCTCGTTGGTACTGCGTAAAATAGAGGGCGCATAGCCGTCACGATTGCACAGTAGGTCGTTTAATGCATTGCATGCGTGCCCGTGCGCTGATGGTGTGGAGGAAAAGTGGCAAGAATTGAAGTTATTATGAATGGACTACTTATTTGGCCATGGAAAACGACTTTTAGTTTGACTTGACTATCAAGTATTATTTTGTCAGAGTAAAACTCAGACAGACACGGTGGCCTGTCAAGCTACGGCAACGCACCAGACCGAGTGTTTGCGTGTGGACGGTCATTTAAGGCGTGTCAAGATCGCAAGGTAAGCGTCGGTGCTTCGGCATGCACATTTTTGTGCCCGTAACGGCTTCGCTAAGGTAGAAGTGCATATGGCCTAGGATCCGTGCCACAATTCCTCCCTTAGATCCGCAAAAGCGATCGAGAGAGCTCGTTGATGAGCCGGCCCGAGTTCGAAGCCAGAAGTGGGCTAGCTGACTTGCAATTGAGGGCTCCCGTCATTGCGACGGGTCGATTAGCTTCGACCGGTGTGAGTTGACGTTCAACGTTCAGTGAAACCATGGCCTCAAATGAGGCGTGTCTCTCTTGCTAAAATTTACTTTTGGATTTTCATAGGAATTAACGGAATAGCCACCGCCAAGATCTTTTGTTCAACTGATCAAATAACGAAAGTCGTTCTATTTCGCCACATGCATTTATTTATTACTTCAACCGCAACGTGCCACTTTCCGTGCCACTGCAGCACATTTGAAATGGCAAAATTATTTCACCTACGGCTCTCCAAAGGCTGAGGTCTCGTGAATGAACCATTGCAAAAGCAGTTTTAAGAATGACAACGTTGAAGGCAAACGGCGAGGGGAGGCTTTAGATTTTACACAATAACAAAAATGCAATCAGTGGAGTTTCAATTTTTGGAACGACTTGGCCTATTGTCTTGCTCTCTCATCCTAACCGAGGATAGAGACGGCTTAGAATTCCTCGACGTGAACTAAATTATTGAGACACAAATAACAGAAAAAGAAAAAAAAAAGCACTAAGAGGGGAGAGAGAAATGCCTTTAGCGTTACACCAACAAGAATAATTATATCTACGTAATATATGTACAACGATATGACAAAAATGATGGAACACTTTTACACAAACGTACAAATCTCAAACAAATTGGTTGAAAATTCTTGTCAAAGCAGTACTCCTAGACAGTCTCAGTTCGCAGGAATTCAGAAAGAAATTTTTGAAGAAAAATGCTCCATCAGAATAGTATTTAATAAGTCTTTTAGATCAAAGGATTTTTCTATTACCGTAGTGTGAATTTAGACTATGGATATAAAAAAGTACGTGTACGTAATTTTTTTTTTTTCTACTTTCGGAGATTAATTTGTTTATACCTTCTTTTTTTTTCGGGTAATCATAATAAATAGACTATTTCGTGGTTTTGTAGTAAATGCGGACAGTGCTGGTTGTGTACAGGTGTTCCTTAATTTTTTGTCGAGGATTGTCCGAGTTGCTGTACTCTTGAGTAGAGTATACGGAAGGTTTCTAGTCAGTTTGGGGAACAGTTTGAGAACCGTCATGATTGGAAATTGGCGGTGAAGTAATTAAAGGATAGAGTGTAGGCCTATTCTTACTTTAAAAACAGGCTGAAGAAAATTCAGATGAAGTAATTTACTTGTGTTATTGTAATTATTTTTGGTTAACCTTTGTTGTTGTTGTTGTTCAGTGTTGTTGTTGTTCGATCGTTGTTGTTGTTGTTTTCACTTCTTTGAGATTTTGAAGTTATTTTGATTTTCTTCATCGCGTGCATTTATTTTACTGGCTTTCATTCAATGCATTTTGTACATCTTTTTACATTTTACTCTAACTTTAACATCTTTCTTGATATTTGACATCCATTTATGTTGTAGATATTCATTTGCATTTACTGCACTGACTTGCTTTTCACATGTTTTATGCCTCTGTCACTTGAAGTGTAGCTTACAAGTGTAGCTTAGAGTGTTCAACTTTACCGTCTTCTTTCCTGATATGGTTTTTTCCCTCTATATTGTCGTCAATCACGTGATTATTATTGTTTTTTTGTTTTATTATTATTGTCAATTACTGATGAAGGGATATCGTACTATCTCACCTGTTTCATACATACTCATCCGCCCGCCTCCATTTTGTCCGTGCACAGTCTGCCTTAACGACCTACTGCGTCCCTTGATGGAACCGTCGTACTCGACTTATCATTGCGGTTCCTTGAATTTGCACAGGCAGAAGAACAACCTGACACAAAAGTAAACCGGAAACCGTCCCCTGCCCCTTCCCCCCTTCGGTGTTAAAATTTGGGATAACTATTCGTTGGAACAACATTGCGCGTAATGAGTGCATGCATCTTGTGCACATTGTTTCTTTGTGTAGCCAACATTTAGAAGGGGAGCAGGGTGTCCCGACCATACGATATTCCAAATTTAAACAATTTCAACATGAAATGTCGGGGGAGGGGATGGGTACCGTCAACTGTTGTTTTTTTTTTTGGTCGACGATTGCTTGAACTCATCTACACAGCTATGGGAACGTTACCCCTTTCAAGCCTGTTGAAATCATTAATATTACAGTAAATAGAACTGCTGTTGTCATCAAATTGATCATCAAGAATATTCCTGTGACAATGTGAATTTTGATTAAAGGAGAAGGCAAGTCAGGACTTTTGACAATGTTAAATGAGAGACTAACATATGGTGAACACCATTACCAAATTTCAGTTAAGTACGTTGTTTAATTCTTAAGATATTGCAATTTGAATGCTCATATAAAAATTATGAGGAATCTGCCATTTTGAGATTGTGATGACATCACCAGACCACATGTGATTGAAAAGCTATTGTTTTTCTTTATATTTCATTGTCAATAAATTTTAACAGTCATGCATAGATTCAAGTCATAGTATTAATGATTTGATTCTTACATGATACTCCTCAATAATTCAACACAAAATGTGCACAAGTGTGTTTCGGATTGACAGAAATAATAGGCAAAGAATATAAAGAAATGCATTAAAATTTTTGCTATCTGTGGTTATGTGACATCATTATTCGACTTACTCAAGTTGTTTTACATTCAACTTAGACAAAAATGGAACCCCCCTATCTGAATTTTAAAAGTGTGTAACTTGGATAGGAAACAATATTTCTGAATGAAACTTTGGGAAGATGTTTGTCAAACACTCCTGCTTCACTTTGATAAATATATTCCCAGGGTTTCCTTCTCCTTTA
Organism: Stichopus chloronotus; assembly: GCA_021234535.1. NCBI lineage: Eukaryota > Metazoa > Echinodermata > Holothuroidea > Aspidochirotida > Stichopodidae > Stichopus > Stichopus chloronotus. The sequence continues at coordinate 27,802,447 of CM037834.1, read as the reverse complement.
AAATCAGATGCTGTAAATGTATTGCAAAGATCAGACCTCTCGGAAGTGTTATGAAAAGGAAGGACGGAAAACATTTCATAATTACAGGTGGCTGCATTTATGTCTGGACTATTGACAATGGAATTATTGCCGTAAGCCTGAGGATCCCCATAACAATTAGAACAAAAATTATTAGCCATGGAAGAAAAAAAATGAAATTAATGAGAGTGGCTTTAGCCTATTTATTAAGACGTCTTAAGCAACAGTAGGATATACACGACAGTACTGTACATTAACGAAGATAATAGTGAGCAACAAATGACATTTGGTAGACGCGTAATTCATTATATTTCTGCAAAATGTTGAATTGATTACTTGTGATAAGTGAGTAATTCATCAATTCTCTGCAAAATGTTGAATTGATAACTAATGATAAGTGAGTAATTAATTAATTTTCTGCAAATTGTCGAATTGATGACATTTGGTAAACGCATTATTCATTATTTTTCTGCAAAATGTTGTATTGATGAAATTTTGCAAATGGGGAATTCATCAATTTTCTGCAAATTGTTGAATTAATTACTTGTCGTAAGTGAGTAATTAATCAATATTCTGCAAATTGTTGAATTGATGACATTTGGTAAATGCGTTATTCATTATTTTTCTACAAGATGTGGAATTGGTGAAGTAAAGAACGTTTGCATTTCATCATTTGATTGCAATATGTTACGATAATATGTGAACGTTTTATCATTTTGTTGCAAAATGTTAAGATAGTACAGTGATTAAGTTGGTAATTTGACGGCACCTTAACGTTTCCATATTTTGCAGAGAATTGTTGACTTGACCATATACAATAAGTTGTCATTTTGACATTTTGCAGAAAATTGTTGAATTGTTCACTTAGGAAAAAAGTAAACAACTGGACATTTTGCAGCAAATTGTTGAAATGACCAGATAAGATAAATTGTCATTTGAACAATTTAGAGAAAATTGTTTAATTGTTCAAATAACATAACTAAACAATTGATCATTTTTCCGTTTTTTTTTTTATATTATATTTTCTTATTACCAAGACATTTTGCAGAAAGTTGTCAAGTTACGGAGCAAAGATATTCTTATCTGGAGGGCACTTTTAAGCTTCCGTACCTGAGACCTCAATCTTTGACCTTAAAAACATATAAACATGAATTTTAAACAAAATATTGTACAGTTGTCATACATTTGAAAGTCCCATAAAGATTACCATTTTGGATTGAGAGATACAGCAACTATATGATTTTCCCTTATTTAACCTTTAACCTCTGACCTTTGATCCTGACCTTACATTTTGACAGGAGACACAAATTCAGACCATGGGTCACCTATCTACTAACTTTGACCCTCATCGGCTTTACGGTATCTAGGAGAGACAAACTTTTCTTTGCCAAATTTTACCTTTGCCCTCTGAACTTGAACTTTGATCTAAAAAAATGCAAACATGATTTTAGATAACATTTTGTATAATGGTCATATAACCGAAGGTCCCATGTACATGGCCAATTTTGATTAAGAAAATTTTTTTCTCTAATTTGACCTTTGACCGTAAATTATGACCGGAGACACAAGTTCAGACCATGGGTTACCTATCTACCAACTTTGACCCTCATCGGCTGTGCGATCTAGGAAAAGTTGGGACGCAAACTTTTGAAATTAGAATTTTCTTTCAAACACACACACACACATATCTTCACACATTTTGACCTACAAATGGGAGGTTCTTGGTCACCTTAAGTACCACACGAGGTAACACCACCCCCCCCCCCCATGTATCACATATCAACCATACATAATATAACCATGGCAACTGTTGCTATGGCAACTGAGAGAGCAATAATACGGCCTCTTACCCCAAAGCAACCATAATATTTCATCCCGTACATAACATGTATAATTAAGAGATAATGAAATCTATTGCACATCGCATGCTCATTACGAGTTGTGTGCTTTGCAAGTCTTAAACACTGGTAATTTCATTGTGACAGAAACATACTGATGCTTTGTTCCCCGCGTGCACGCATTGCAACATACGCATTCACTGGGTAAGGAAATGTTTCATATAGCACAAACAGACGGGGTTTTGTTCTTGTTAGAGAGTAACGACAAACTCAAATAAAAACTGCTAAAAATTTCTTAATTACTGGCAATTGAGAACAATCACTGCCAGACGAGATTTTTACTGAAAAAAATACACAAGTTTGACAGAAAGAAAAAACAATCCCAATCAAAATATGGAGTTGACAACGTAACACTGACTGAAGGTATTCTCTATTCTATATTAATTATACTATCTCCTACATAATACGGTGCAAAAAAAGACCTGGTAAGTAGAGTTCCTCGCGTGCACGCATTGCAACATGCGCATTCACTGGGTAAGGAAATGTTTCAGATAGTAAAAAAAAGAAGGGGTTTTGTTCTTGTTAGAGAGTAATGACAAACTCAAATTAAAACTGCCAAAAGTTTTTTAGTTACTGACAATTGAGAACAATTACTGCCAGACGAGATTTTTACTGCCAAAAATACCCACGTTTGACAAAAATAAAAAACAATCCCAATCAAAATACGGAGTTGGCAACACTGACTGAAGTTATTCTCTATTCTATATTAATTACACTTTTCTATCTCCTACATCATACGGTGCAAAAAAAAGACCTAGTGAATAGAGGGCGCACTTTCGATAGCGCTAAATGTTTGGCGGATAACTTCAATCGCTGAATATCACTTTATCAGTAACTTATGAAAAATAGCATTAGATTTTCTGTGTCCGAAGGAAAATCAGCTAAACTGAATTCAACGTAATGGGATGAGAGCTGGCAGGAATTTCGTATCTGGTGACATATTCCATAATGGCATCCGAAGATGTTCCTTTTCTCAGAGATCAGGGTATTTGGTTTGCTGACTTAACATTAGGCTTCAACTTACAAATACTAGGTTTTACTTCAGAAAATTACTGTGTTAGCCTAACGTTAGGCCAAAGACATGTCACCCACTAGGCTAGTCTAGCTGTCTATGAATCATTGAATGATTACGTTCCCACATTCGTGCATTCGTGCTTGTGCTTGTTTTCGTGAATACGTGTGCATGACAACGGATACTTGGAGAAGACCTTTCAGTACTGTACTGATTTACAACTATTTTCCTTCAAAGTGACCAAATTTAGTAACATTGGAATTCCAAAGAATTCTGTTTACCTCAGATAGAGTCCTTTCTGATATAGCCTAGGTTTTTGTCTGGTTTGGACTGTAACTGTTAGCCATTCCGAGTCTGGGTGTACTGATATTCAGGATGTAAACAATTGCAATGAGAATGTTTTATTTCTTCAGCTTATTAAATTTTCGGTCTCTCCTTGACCATCATCAGAATACAACTGATAGTTTAAATACAACATCAGCATAGTCAGTTAATGTACAAGTACTTAAGAGCAGAAGAGAAGAACAACAGGAAACAACAATGGAAAAAAAAGTGGATGAGTGAACAGGATGCAAACAATATACTGCACAACAGGGGGAGAGAAATGGAAGGAAAGAACCAGAGTTTAATGCCTTGAGTTTCTTTGGATTATCATCCTGCCAGTGCACCATTCTTCATTTTCTATTCATTAAAAACTGGAATTCCAGTCAAGGAACATGTCTTCTGAGTTATTTAAGACATTTCAAACCATTTTCATTCATATTCTTGACCTTTTGAAATGAACTTCTAATGGGCAACATGGTATGTTCAAACTTCCCGCCCCACAGAGTTTCTAACACTATGCTTGAACATGAAGGGCGCGGCCATTATGATGTAATTGACTGTGATCTCTGAGGCTTGTGACATAGTCGACGACCAATCTAATCTACGACGACCAACCTGACTGTCCTACATAATTCGTAATTACATGGCTTATTCCCCTGTCTCTGAAAAGGGTCACTTAGTACTTACTAAAGATTACGTTTTCTTTATATTCATGGTATTGAAAACCTTGCAAACCTGTCGAACCTGGTTCGTGGGAAATCGGCGACGCTCGCGGGAAATTCTGCGTGTCCAGACACATTTTTTTTTTTTTTTATGAAAAACGGTAAAAAACCGGGAAATCTTCAGAGAAACAAAATAAATGAGGGAGAACAGGGAAAATGCTGTTAAACGAATATTAAAAGAAGCTCTGTTGATCGCTATTGCTTATGATACTCGCAAAGGCAAATAGCGCATGTTAACTCTATGCCAATAAACCACAATGTCCAGTATATCCCCCACGACCACGCAAGTAACCAGAAATTATGGCCAGTTTGCGTTTAGGCACACTTCAGCCGCCCTACACACCCTATCAACCACAGTGCCCAAGGATGATTCACGCAGAACTCATGCACAATTTCACCTCTGTCGGTTTCAGTGTTTTTTTTTCTCGGAACTCAGCACAAGATTCTCTGTGCAATTAATGAGAACGGAGTGCTTTCATACAGTAGGTTCGTATGTACACAGCATACACACAGTACATAGCAGCGCAACAGACCCACACAGCATGGCGTGACCTTTGTACCTTCTTTACGTTTACAGTCCTACACACAGATGCAATGGTAGCGCCAAACACCTTTCTGGAAAAGGTAACGTTACATGCAGTAAAAAAATTGCCTTGATTAAACCATTTTGAAATATGGGGGACGGCTTTTATTTCCAACTTTTTTTTGCTGCAAATTTCTGCTGCCTGTTAATGGTCACAGTTATCAGGGATGAAAAAGTTGGGTACAATGTCGTAGCCGCAACAGATGGCTGAATTTGAGTATTATGAATGTGATAAATGTCCATTTTGGGACAGGTGTTGACATTTTAGCAGTCGAAAACTTTTCGTGGAAACATGCCAGGATTTTTACGGCAAACTCACAGAGCTGTTTGTAAGTAGCACAGCTTGTAGTAGTTGACAGTGTATGTAGTGGTCTATGATCAAGACATTCTAGGCCTATGGCATATCTATTTAGTGCAATATCTGGCTCAAGTTTCACTCGTCTTTGACATTTTGTAAGTGACACTTCTTCACTTTTAAAAAAGTACCGTATATTGCAACAACGCAAGTAGCCTAACGTTATACTTTCGTGATTGATTTTTCAAATATTGTGGCGAGTTTTCAGTTATATTTTTTGTGCTCAGCTGCACAATTTTACCCCTTCGATGTGCTAGGAACCCCAGTTTTCGGGGAACTTGCCCCTGAACCCCCCACCAGGGGCTCCACCCCTACACAAATGGTCAGCGTTACTTGTATGTTAGGGTCAACGGTATTAGCAAGGTTACTTAGTTTATCCATTGTTTTTGCATCTGTGTCATACTCATCTGTTTTTTCAATCACCCAGAAAATGATGTATGAGAATAGGCCATTTGAACCGGGAGTCAAGCGAAATGTTGCTCTTTTGTACATGTTGTGCCCAAACATAACAGTACTCTCACTTGCTGTCCTGTACATTTTTTGTTACAGTGCAAAGATTAAACGCCGTCCTCTCTATTTATCAAGAAAAGTATCCACCACTGACAAATGAGGAAAAGGTAAAGTACCTCAATGTGTCTGGCTATTCAGGAGACAGATCAAATCATGTGTTATGGAAATGCCAGAATACAGAAACTTTTGTGAGAAGTGCTTGTAGATTCGGTGTTTGTAATGGTTCGTTTTGTGGCATAGTGCCTTTAAATAAATTTATGCCACTTGTCACAGTGCAAAGATTCAACGCTGTCCTCTCTATTTATCAAGAAAAGTATCCACCACTGACAAATGAGGAAAAGGTAAAGTACCTCAATGTGTCTGGCTATGCAGGAGACAGATCAAATCATGTGTTATGGAAATGCCAGAATACAGAAACTTTTGTGAGAAGTGCTTGTAGATTCAGTGTTTGTAGTGGTTCGTTTTGTGGCATAGTGCCTTTAAATAAATTTATGCCACTGGTTTAATTTAAAGAGACTCTTGAATCGCATTCTGAGGTAGAAATTTTATGTCAACTGTAAATGTATTACAGTAGCACAAAGGTGCACAACAATGGTGAATGGTTTAAAACTGGAGAAACAATCAGTTTTCTCTCTGATTAGGTAAATGTTTGCACTTTGGTGTGTTACGCTCCAAACTTGCTTTAGAGATGCTTAAAACAAACCTCTGTTGTTTATAAGGAACACGGAACAGGAGGTACGTAGCACAAAGGAAAGCAATTGCACAAATTTAAACATGCTAAAATATGCTATCAAAATGATTCAGGGCATTTTACTCAAATACAAATGGTGAAATGTTTTGTTTCCTTCAGTTTAATTATTTGATTTTTCAGTGTCCTGCCTCTTTCAAGTCTAATGTGAACTGATAAATCAGTGGAACTTGGGTTTTTGATTCCTTGCCAAAGGCAGGCAAGGAATCTATGCGCTGATGATTTTGGTTTGGTTTACTGTAATTGTGTGCGTATGCGTGTGTGTGTATGTGTGTGTGTAACAGCAATCTGGTTATCATTCCAGTTTTTGAAGGGAAGATAAGAGATTGGTGAGAGTTAGTGTGTGGGTAGGACATGGGAAGATCTCGGCTGGGATTGTTTTTGGTGTTGGTCAAAGGTCATATAAGCTCACCATCAGCCAGTATATATAGACAAAGTATGTTTGCAGTCTCTCAGGGAATATGTGTTGCATGAACTTCCAACTTATAGGGTATGTACTCCTTATGATTAAATATCATTGTGATGATTTTCTTGGAGGTCAAAGGTCATATTGGGATATCAGAGGTCATACAGTGAAAAGCTTGTGAACACACTATTTTCAAGGGAGAAGTAACCCTGCACTTTACTGGTAGTGTTAAGGTGCAGATAACTTGTGACATCAATATGTACCAGGTACTGGCTGCAGAACCCTTGGCAATCAATCACAAACCTGGAAGGACACTGGAGGAAAACTTCTGTGAATAATGTGAAATTTTGATTTCAAACTTTTACAGTAGAAAAAGGCTTTAAACTAGAAAAAGGATAATATACAGTAGTTAAACCTGTTTTACTGCGTTCATTACTTTCAAGTGGTTGTAATGATTCAGTTTTGCCCTATTACATGGTATGCTGTAGACAGAAAAGACCAGTCCTTGAATTGAGATGTGGTGTCGCACTAAATTTTTCTGGGGCACAGAATCTTAGGAGGGCAACATTCATGTGTTAATAGCAAGGAATCACTAAGCCTCTTGGCTTTCTGGTTAAATATTCGAAAAACGTTACGAGTTACATTTACCTCTCCTGTCCCTTTACAGTTTGAAGTCAATGGTCGAAGCAGCTTCCTCCCCCAGTTAGTCACTGATCAAAGGTTAGTGCTCCTATAGATCTTCATGGTAACCATCCCCGCTGCATTTGTTTTGCTGGTTTTGCAATTTGTAAATGCATGTGCATAATTATGTACATGCAATGTATTAATGTCTGACATTTTAATTGTGATATCTCAACAAGGGAAGTTTTGGCAGTTAAAGGTTGAAACATGAGTGTGCTCTGTAACATTCAAAGATACTGTGCATGGTGGATTTGAAGTGTCCCTTAGAATCTCCACTGTGGTCAAAAAGTAGATAACTCTTGCAAAAACCTCAAGGAGGTACTGTAGTTCTACAGTATGGGAAGATGGCCTGTTTGATATGTTGATGTTAAACACCAAATATTAGTTAGAATTTGAGGATCAGAAAGTCTGAAGACTCATCGAGGATCCTATACCATGTTGATTGCGGATGAACTCCGGCGAAATTCGCCTACTCTTTTCGATCAGTGTCCAGAGGGTAACTAGGCAGGGGTGAACCAATAATTTCATACAAACCCAAACCTGCTCCCGTGACCACCATTCAACGTCCCCATCTGAAGGACGAGAGTGTATTCCCCCAGTCTTTAGCCACTTTCCCAAAGGCGGGGGAGGGTGGAGGACCTGCCCAGCTCAGCAGCCCACCAGCTGTACCGAGCAACCTGAAGTGGACAATACCTAAATTGGGCAAAGAGAACCCAAATTGAAATCACCAAACAAACCCTCAGCTCCACTGTAAACAGTTTTACTGAAAAAGTAATTTTGAGTCCCCAGAAAATTTCCAAGTGATTCCACCTGGATTTGATCCAGGGACCTAGTGATTGCAAGATGGACACTCTAACCACCAAGCTTACCCTCCATCCTTAAGGGTTTTCCTTTCGTTGTGTGTTTGTGATTCCAGTGACATAATTGTACTAAAAAAGTTCTATCAAACTGAACATTAATAAGTATTGTAGACAGCCACTGTGCCTATTAAACATTCCTCGATTGGAAGTTCAATGTACAGTATAATGCTATTAAGTCCTTTTTTTTCAGAGCTTTTTCACCTTTTTGTGACTGAGGTCTGTAATGTTTCTCTCTCTTATTTTCAGTGTACTCACACCTCTGCTTCTGGAATATGATTTGGAGAACAGCTCTCTCAGAAATCAAGTGACTTCCCACAGGGTCAGTAGTTCAGGGTCTCTAAGTCTAGAGATAAGTGTGAGGGGAGGCGGCTAGAGAGGAGGGGAGAGATGTCGATAAAGATGGAGGAGATGTGATAGCTTGTGGTATGGATGAACAGCAATGTTTCATTAAAAAAATTCATTTTTGGTGATATTTAGTGTACTGTTAACTGTCATTGAAGCCCCCCCTCAAAAAAAAACTGTTGTAATACATATTCACGATGCGAGTATTGTCAAACTTACACGTTTTTGCCTTTCACTTTAGGGTGAAATCGAAGATTTACGGAAAAAGGTCGAGAAGTTGGTGAAAGAAAATGAGAGGTATGCAAAAGGTTTTTTCTTTTATGGTATGCAGAAGAAAAATTGAATTTGCGTATTTTTTTTCCCTCTACTTTGATGTCCTATTTTAGGGTTGGGGGTTGGTAGTTTAATATATATTTTGAAACCACAGCCGCAACAATTTTGTCAGTCAGTACAAAGTGTTGATTGGTGGTGCTTTACTGACTATGTCATGAGTCTGTTGTCATTAGATTCATAGCTATTCATGCTGAATTTGTAAGGCTGGGTGTAAAAAGCAAAGAGGGAACCATCAAGTCTCATCTGTTTTATACCCTGGAAACTTCAACTGCTTATGACAATAGCTTGAAACTTTGGTTAACGCCACACGTTTCTGCATAAATTTCACATCAGTAGTAACTTTCTTGATAAGAAATGGTTGCATAAAGTTACCTTCAGGGTGGTTGCGCACATCTGTCGGCACCGGTCTCGTCTATCAGCACTGACCCATGCGGACCCCCCACAGAGAGTGAAAATGCTGGCCTCACGACCAGAACCAGAATGATCAGTTTCAGAACAAAACTACTTAATGCAAATTACAACTTGCAACCCATGACGTACCCTTTGACCATGTACGATGCCTAGAAATGATGTGAATCTGATTTTCAGCATTGTGATCCCCAAACTGTGACATGCACTGAAATCAGAATACACGCAACTTACTTAGTAATGTAATGAAGTATATTGTAAAGGAAAAATGAATGGCTGGAAAATGCAGGGTGAATCCATGTAGGGTTGGTAGGGCGGGTATGTTTTAAGAATTAGCAGGCACTCAGTTTGGACTGACGTAAGAGACCAACCTGGTCACCCTTGTTAATGGTCATTGACAATTTGACATCTACAGTAATATGACGAAGTTAGTACTTCATCTATCTCGCAGACTCCAGACAGAATTGAAGGCCACAGTTGAGGGTCAGTTGGAAGTTCTCGGCTGGGACGGCGAACCTAGTGATGGCCACCTCGTTGCGAAGCTCCAGAAACAGATTGCAAGTTTGCAGGAGGTATGTCAAGTATTGTTGAAATTAATTCCTTTTCCCAGAAAACGGAGAGAACTTTCTTTCCGATGCAGTACATGCTCATCAAAAGCCTGCCTCTCCCTTTCTTTACTCCATAGTTTCAAACTTGAAGACCGGATATTGGCATATTATTGTCTAAGGTTTTATGGTATTTGATTTTTAAATAAAGATAATTACAGTACATCTGCAATACTCAGTTTATGACACTCTGTTGTTCTTCTCCCCCCCCCCCATCTCTGTCTCCCTCACCTTTGGAGAATTTTCAAGTTTTGCATTTGTTAAATACCATGGTAACACGGACACAGTTACTTTACCCATTAGTAGTGAACTTCTAGATTTGTTACCTTATTTTGACAGTGAATTAACTCAATACCTGAGATGCAGGCTGTAACAACATGAAAGTAAACCGTGTCATGCTATGGCATATTCACTGAATGCTTTGCCCGTTGATCCGTTCACGCAGAATTGATGAACGCAGCAATCGTGGATCCCTTGTCAAAGGGTCAATTTCATCACAGCGAAGGGTCACAGATAGTCAGAATAGTCATCATGGCAGGTCTGAAACAGTGAAACCGATGCACATTGTGTAAAAATTTTCAAATTGCATTTTATCTTCAGGAAAAGGAAGCTGCTCTCGACCTGTGGAGGGCATCATCACAAAAGTGTGAAGAACTGAATGCCAGGTTTAGGGTAAGTTGCAGTTGGCTCTACATCATCCTTTATCACGTCAGCAGAGATACTACACTAGAACTGTGTGGGAATGTCGTGGAAATAAACCAGAATGACATGAAGGAGCAATAAGTGAGGCCAAGGATGATAGGTGCGTCCTAACTCTAAGGGACGAAAGGCTGTCTCATGAAACCGTAGGTAACGCAAATCCGGTCAAAATAGGTAACTGAATGGGTTTCAAAAGTAGTCACATGTTGTGCAGCATTTGGCTATGACAATCGGTTGAACTGTGATCACAACATTCAGTATCGCAGGTATCTTATCAGACAGTATTCATGGTGATAGTGTATCCACAAAGTTAAGTTATGGCACATTTTAGGCCCAGATGTATGCAGTGTCCGTAGCTTAAGTCTGCCTGGTAAGTTACATAAAGTATTAAAGAAAATGGTAAATTGTATCTTGTATGTATTACAAAAGAGAAGTTCAGATGTATGAAACAATAAATCTAATGCATATTAATGTTATGTGATTAATGCATATTAATGTTATGTGATTAATGCATATTAATGCTGCTTATGTACATGCTGACGTACATCAAAGAATTATTACTAACGTTACCACATTCGTACCCTGTCAACACTTGGAGTAACAGTTGCCTTAGTGTCTGGGATACCATAATTCACAAACAGTTAAACATTGGATTTCCGCTTTCCTAGATCTTATTTGATCTGCTCAAAAAATTGAATAGTTGCATTTACTTCTACTACTCAGAAGCTGTTGTTAGATATCAAATGGACAAATTCTCGGGCTGTACGTTTATTTTATATGGCAAAAGTTGAAAGCATAACCATTTTGCCTCTCAGTGCAAGGCACTGAGAGGCAAATTGGCAAAATCTCTTCTACAGATTGTATTAATTTGTGTGTCACATTACTATGGTAGAGGTTCCTTTGGGTTGTTCAGGATTATTGGTCCCATATCAACCATTTCATAAAATTATACTAAATGTTTGTTTTCTGCATGTATTGCTTTACAGTGTGGAAGGTTTGTCAAATTATCATTGTGGTAGTGGAACCTCGCTTGTTCAGGATTTTGGGGTCCAAGATCCAAATTTACCAACTCATGCAAAATTCTCTTTTTCGTCATAATTTACATTGCATCTGTGCAAGGAACCACAGTGCCCTTGGGTTCTTGTTTTAAGTCCCTTCTAACTGGTTGACAAACCTTTTTGCATACTGTGTTCTTAATGTTGTGCAAGAGTGCACTCTTTTCAAGTTTGCATTGTGCATGTAATTCAGAATAGTATGTTTTAGTTTCAATATGAAAATACATTAGTTTACAGCAGTCTTCTCTACTCCTCAGAACATGCGCACAGCCGATAAAGCTGAGAGGTCATCTTACCAGGTAGTGGAGGAGAAAGCGGAAGACCTCCTGAGAACAAACGATGAGCTGAGGACTGCAAAGCAAAAACTGGAGAGAGCCAACGCCCATCTGCAGGAGATCTACTCTGCACACAGCAAAGAACTCACTGACACCAGAGAACAACTCAAAGTGATACGGACAGAAAAGAGAAGTTGCGAAGTGAAAATAGCCGAGTCAACACATGAGAAAACATTACTAGAGGAAAAGTTACACAAAAAGGTATGTGCTGTTAATGTTTGTCCTTGGTGGACAGTATTCCGCTAGTCTGACCAGACTGCAAGCCTGGAACTTAATTGTCTTGTATGCTCATCTTCAGGTGAAAGAGGCTGATTACTTCAGACGGGAATCGGAATCATCGGAATCGAAACTGAAGGAGTTGAACGCTTCATTGATCAATCTCAGAGAGGGCATGGAGCAACTTTCTCAAGAGAATGAAGTTCTGATGGAGACAAAAGCAGAGCTGGAACAGAAGATTAAGAGTCTTCACTGGAAATGGTAAAGAAACATTTAGTCTTTGATCATTTTGTCTCCATTATCTATCAAAAACATCACATGCAAATGTAACCAGTTCCAAGACTTGACCAATCTGGTCCCAGGGTACTTTCTGATCCTGGAAAGTCATGGAATTTGATTGGTCCATTTACAAGGCCTTGAAAGCCTTTGAATTTACTTCCTTTCATGATATGTCGCCGGGAAGTCGTGGAGAGTCATTAATGTCATATCCCCATATCCATAGGAAACAACCCAAACTTTTACATGTGATGAAAACCCCCAAATAAGCATCTAAGGTAGAGATTAATTGTCATTTTTAAGGGTGCTGCTGCCTCTAAAATCACATGTATAGCCTGGAAAGTGGAAAAGTCCATGAAAAGTTTCCATCAATATGTGTGCAAACCTCGTATTCATCTACCACCCCTTCCCCAAACTCCCAGATGAGGAAATTGTAGGCAGTTGACCTGGTCGTGTACCAACTTCTACTGATGAATCAATGGAACCAACCACAGTGAAATGTTTGGGAGATGTTCAGTATCTCAGCACCGCTGCTTTAGTGGTATTATCCACAGCATTTCAGGCGGTATAATATCAGTTTGAATTATTTGAATGGCTCGTTTTCAAAGTGTCGTACAGAATATCCAGAAAATGAAAAATGTTGAGATGATGCCATTGATGGTAAGGTTTTGAAGTGAGTCTTTGTCCCCATCATAAACTTCAGACGAAAACACAGTTTGGCATTGAGGTTCTGATAATGCTAACATACTGTGGTCTGCAATTGCTGCATCCTAATGAAATTATAGAGCTAGGCAAAAAGAATTTACAGTTTGGGTAAACACTGATGACCCAAACAATGTTCTGCGCTCAAAGCGAGGGAGAGGCATAAAACACTTGCTCATGAATATTATGTGTGAGATATCGACATAAAAAAAAATTGAAAAAAAATATAACAATTTTTTTTTTTCTATGTACTGAGGCACTTTGTGAATGTATTGTCATTTATAATCAATCTGTTGGAGAGACAAGTCTCTACAAGATTTTGAATAAGAAAGTGCTGCTATAAGTTATGTAAGATGTATATCAGAACTACCTATCCACCCTTAAGGACTAAATCATGTTCTGCTTTATTCCACAGTGCGGAGGCAGATAGGAGAGAATTTGAAGCAGTGAATCAAGTACGGGAGAGCATCCAAATCGTCGAGAACTCGCTGTTAGAAAAAGACGAGGTCTGTCAAATTTTCCAGGAATTTTTGTGTGTGTGTGTGTGTGTGTGTAAACAACTGTACTTAAACCAGAAAGCAGTTCTATGCTTTGGGCCATTGGTTCCCAACTTTAGACCCCCTGTATCCCTAGCACCCCTTTGGTATACCTGGAAGACCTCTTTAATAGACAATTTAAAAAATAAAATGTTATGCAGTAATCAAATGCGGGAGAGGGTGAATACAATTTTATGGTAATTATGGGATGGCTCTCACTTCTGCCTTATGGTGGGTGAAGGGGTACAAGAAGATAGGATTTACAAATTAGGGGTATGGTTAGCCCTAGACATTGGGAATCACCGCTGTAATCATGGACTCCATTTTGAGACTTTCGCTAATGTTGTTAATCCTAAAGTTTTCATAGCTTCCCCCACGGTGTGATGTTGCTTTGATACTAACCGGAACTTTTTGGAAGAGCTGATTGCTCTTTTTGCTCCAAATTTTGCAGCATTTGATCCTCCTTGTAGAGCTTTGCTTATAGGCAACGGGTCGTCTCATGGATCTCTTGAATGCCTGAGCGTGTGCACGGTGTATTTTGATATAGTGTGTTCATGTTAGTTGCATGTACAAGTCAACTGTTACTGTCAAGTGTGTCGATTTTCAGTGAACAGTGCAGTAAACTAAATGTGGAAGTGAGGTAACAAAGAGGTGCTCATTTCATGAGAGTCAATGAGACGACATGTTGCCTTTAAGCTTATAGCATACTTTTGTACATTTTTCCACCCATCAAGTATTAATTAGAGTTAAAGGTAACATTTAGGTACTTCGAGTAACCTCTCCCTGCAGATCTTTTGTGAATTGAATGCAGCCATCTGTCACTGCTACAAACCAAGCTTTTGTGGATTTCTTGAAGTTTTAAACCAAAACATTGAATAAATCTGTCAGTTGCATTGTTATGATTTGAAATAAGGTGGCATCATTAACTCTGTGCTCAACTGCAAAAACAAAAGGCTAAAATGCATGTCAGGAGAATGAATTGGCTTTTACCTTATTGTCAAGGGGATGGTTCGACAAAATTTTGAAATGGGTGAATCTCTGGACGACAAGAATTGAATAAAATGGGGAGGGGGCCAGTGGGAGTTGGATTGGAATAGGGACAAAGATGTCGTTTAGAGTTTAAAACACAAACCAGATGTGGAAAAAATACAACTCTAAAAGTTTGCATTCTATGAACTTCATTATACGTCTGTGAAGATGAAGGTTTTTGATGGTTATTACGATTGACTAAATGTCACTTTTCAGTTTATCGATTTCGTATGATGATTGTCTGTTAACTAAGAGAATATCATCGGGTTTCTCCAACAGGCACTGGTCAGAGAGAAGCAAAAGGTCCAGGAGATCGACAGGATGCAACAGGTGATGGAAAATCTGGTAAATGAGGCAGGGAAGAGGACCAGGCAGGAGGTGGATGCAGTCAGGAAACAGTGTAACAAAAACATAGCGAAACTCATGGATGAAATACAAGCCCTCGAAAATGTAAGACTCAAAGAGGGATAGACGTATATGAATGTTCACTCTTGAAGAACTTTGTTCAGAATGATCCTTCTGAGTGTTGTTATTGATTACGTCAGATTAGCCTGTTAATGTGAGCAGGACTCCCTGCAGACTGCAAATGTTATGGGAGCCTAGAATGCGTGGCAGTTGAAGTTGTTAAAAGCATTCTCTTGCTGGAAAATAGGTTGGAAGATGGAAAATAATGAGGTTGATTCTAGATCACAAAGCACTGGGTCAGTAGGTTACAGAATATTATGGTGTACTCTCGACTGCTATGTAAAAAAAAAGAAGATAATTGTGAACACTTGCAAGGTAGTTACCTACATGCTTAATCTTCAAGACCTAGTTAATGTCTTCATCAAACTACATACTGTATTGTCGAGATTGTGTCAAGTTAATCCACTTGTCATTTTAATGTAGTAAGTACTTAAAGAAGACATGTAAAGCAGTGTAGAAGAATGGAGTTTCGTCTCGCAGCATTGGTGTATCTTCAACTATTGGACAAACGTTCAACTGAATCTTTAAGTATAAGTATAAGAGTGCACTTACACAAAAAACAGAGTCCATGAGAGAAAAGACAGAGACTACTTCATGTTCGAATTAGGTGAAACCAAGGTGCCCAAAAAATCATCGAGACATAAAAGGGGTACAGTCAACTATTCATCATATTAACATTTTACACTAGAAATAGAAAAAAGAAATACCTAAAATAAAACCTAGAACAGCAGTCTCATTAAGCTCAACTGAACCAGTTGACAGAAAAGGAACATACAGGAAACTGAGCACTACAGGTGCGTATCTTTGCTGCCATGTGGTCCACAAGACAGTTTCAATAGAAACATGGTGTCACAACACAGCTTTTCTAACCAATTTGTGTATTTCATAGATTCCCCTCTTCTCCCAAGCTTGTTGTGAGAAGTTTTCGGCATCTTTTGCCGTGTTTTCTTTCCATCTCACTACCTGCAGGAAACTAGTCAGAAGCAAGGTGAGATCGAGAAGCTCTCGAGGGAGAAAAGAGCTGTGGAAGAAGAACTGGAACATGTGAGTGTGGCTTTATATTGATGACGATGCTATTGTTGTTAGTTGGTTTACAACTTTAGGAAAATCAGATCGTAGTCATGCACTTTGATGTAAACAAACTTGTGAATACCAAACTTGTCTCTTGCATTGCCGGCAGGTGGCCTATCTCAAACTATCAGATTAATCGACTTCAGAAATATTTGCCATTGTAAAGAAAGTGTGCAACTCATGACCAGACCAAAGTCAGCGTGTATTTCATTTTACCGTAAAGAATAACAAACTCATGTTGACATTCAGTGTTTTTACTTTGAATGGATGCCATTCTTGTGGGCATTTGCGCATAACGGCGTTCTCCGCTCTGCTGTGTCATGTAAACAAATTAACTGTTCTCATCATTGTCATTCCATTTCCAAAGTTGCTCATAGTGTCGGTGGGAATAGGCCAAAATGTTCTGGGAGAGTCTGTGATTGGAAAATTGTGATTTTTCTAGACTATCTGACAGTAATAAATAATTTGTTTGAACATGTGTTTATTTTAAAATACACAAATCAATTGTAAGAGAACACAATACCCTGTGAAATATCAAGATTTGCTCATATGTACTGCACTGTAAAATAAATCCCGACAAAAGTGATATGTATGTGAGGTTTGTGCAATGTAACACCTGATGACCTAGCTTAATCTTCTCTGCTACATAGGTCTACAAGGAAGGATCCGGTCAAATGAGTGACCAACTGGTCGGTCAGATGCACGATCGTCTCATATCAGCGGAGAGGCAGAAGGAGGAAGCCCTGATGAAGATGGAGCGCCTGGAAAATGAGATGAAACGAAAAGAGACGAGGTAATTGCTCATAAATTGTCAAAAGTTGGAGACAGAGTGGTGGGAAGATAAAGCTGTGATTATGGGAGGGTATGAGGTAGTGTATATGATAAACATTGAAAGCATGTTGTACTTTAGAGGTCTGTGTGATAGAATTGTCCTCTATACATAATTGATTTTGCAACATTTTAACAGTTTGAATCCCCTTCAAGAAGCTAAAGGGATTGTTGTGTTTCAAGAACCAGAAACTGGGTCAAACTTAAATGGTAGATTGCCCTTATGTGGGCAATACAAATATAGATTCCTACTGTCACTGATATTTGTGAAAGGTCAAATTGAGGTCAGAAGAGGTGATCTTGTGCAACCTTTGTGGCATCTCTGCCTGTGAAGCCAGTTTGGACGATCTACCCTGTACCCTTTACTGCTACAGTGGGGGATAAAACAACATTTTGTTGTACAATTCTGCATACAAAGCTCTGCAAGTGACAATGTATTTTCTTGTGCAGCTCAGTTGGACATCTATGTGGTCTGTGTGTGATCGCTGTCATAATCATTGCAGGTCAAAGGTCCCTTCAGGTCAACAGAGATCAATGACTAGAGATGTTGCATAATCATTTGATAAATGGTGAAATAGTGATGGTAAAACTTATAAGCTTCCTTGTGTACTCTCCCTTGTCGAGCAGGTTGTATGCTATCACTTTTCGTGAGATCAATACCTGAAGTTCCTGAACATCTTGTAAACAACATGTAAAGTTGGTTGGAAGTAAAACTTTACTTGTAAAATGGATATTAATGCGTAGATGAACACATGGGTCAAAGATCATTTGAAATCAAGAGAAGTCCAGCAATAAGTCTTGAAAAATATACTCTGACAAGGAATAATTTATCCAGCATCACATTTCAATTTGCAGCACGGACTGGCCATATTGCTACACGTACAAAAAATGTGTAGCAATTTTTTATGTTTGCAGTACCGTTGCATTTTCATCAATTAGTTTCCCATACACCTCAAAAATCCCCGAAACTTCCACACAGAATGTAAACACTGTATTATTCCCTGTCTGGTGCACATCTCAAAATGAAAAAAAAAAAAAAAACAGACGGTCAAAATCGGTGAAATTGTAGTCTGAGCTGCTGGATTAGTGAAAATGTCACTGAAATACATATAAGTTCAAAAAACAACGTCCTTCTGTAGCATCCTCAGGTTGATTGGGCTGGTGTTTTGCAGTGCAATCATTGATGAATAAAATGCATTTCAGAAATATTTAATTGTTTAGAAAACATTCATTGAAAAAAGTGCAATAATTTGATGTATATTAAGTTCAGAGCTGTTTGTTAGGAAGGTTAAATAACATGTCTTGTTTTGAGATCAATGTTCAACCAGTTGATGCTTCTGTCTGCCTCAGTGAGTCTGTATTCCTGAGATGACTTAACCTGGTAAGGGGACTATCGGTTGTCTCACGTGATTTCTTTCGATACAGTCATAATGACAAGCAAGCCCAACTGTCAAATAAAGCAGAGGAGATGAAACAACGGATGGAGAGGGCAAGTAAAGAGGCAGAATCACTGGCAGAGGAGAAACTCAGACTGATTCAAGAGGTTGACCAACTCAAAAAGAAACAGTCTCAAGTCCAGAAAGAGAGAGATTCATCAGAGAGAAAGTTTAATAAAGAGGTAAAAAAGTTCATCATTTAAAAAACAGGTGATAATGTCTGATTGGAAATGTAATGGAGAAATGGAATGTGGACATGTCCATGGTGGGAGAGGTAAAGCAAGGTTGACATTGCCCAGTCTGGATGTAGCATTCTGCGTGGACATGTCCAGGAGAGGATTTATTGTGTAAAGTTGACATGTCCAAGGTGGGAGATGCAAGTATGGTAGACTTGTGATATATTCATGTCCAATATGGGATGTACTATGTTATGCAGACATGTCCAAGATGGGGGATGCAGTAGATAGGCTTGATGATGTAAAATATGCAAAGTAGACAAGCATGTAAAGTAGACATGTCCAAGGTGGAATTTAATACGTAATGCAGACATCTCCAACTTCTTGAGGTAGCATGTAACATGGACATGCTTAAGGTGGGAGATGCATCAGAAGTTAGACCCGTCTAAAGTGGGAGATAGCATGTAACATAGGCATTTCCAACAGAGCTGTTTGCTCCGAAACCCTGCAGCCATGAAGTTGGCGTAATTCATTTTAGTATATTTCTTTCAGTTATCAGCTGTTCAACAGGAAATAACTTTACTAAAGGCAGAATACGAAGCCAAAGTGGACAGTGTGGAAGAGAGCAGCAGGCACTCCAGCAGAGAACTTCGTCAGATGTTAGCAGCACATCAAAAAATTAGTGCCAAGTAAGTTCGTAGGATGTGCCTGACTGTACCTTCCTGATTTTTCATGAGACAGTGAAAGTTAAGTGTCATTGCTGTGGGTCAAATGTAATATATCCAATGTTCTCTTCTGGTAGAATTCCTTTATTTTACGTATCTTACATGGTGAATTCTTTTGCCCCTGGTAAGGTTCCCCCCACAGACATGTTAATTTCTTTCCTTGTCACAGTGTGTGCATGTGTCAGTAGTGGTCAGGCATGTCCCTCTATATGTGTTGGGTTGTTGATACCAGTTACATCCGACTTTCTACTTGGTATTCAATTTGGCCTTTGTGAGCAGCTGCACTCTGTTGTCTCTTATGAGTGTCCACGGTAAACAAAGATTTGAAAACATCCATGTGTAGTAATGCAAGAAGGCGATGTTAGGTCAAAGGTCATTCTTTTAGGGCTGTTGACCCTTCTTGATGATTAATAGAATTTGAATGTCATTTGATATCAAACTTTGAATTCTTGTTAAATCGAAAAATAAATTGAATCTATAGTTGGTTGAAATGTAATATCAGTACAGGTGCATTACCTGCTATTCATCAGTCATACTTGTAGAACCATTTATGTTCACTATGGGCCAATATTTTATGGAATCACTGAAAAAAAAAGATCTTCCCTTAGTTGCGAGGTTTACCCTTAACAAATCCCTTAGTCATTTGTAGTTTGTCATTTTCTTTCAGTATTTAATCAGTAGAATCTACAGTCACGATATGTGTAATATGATGGCCTGCTTTGATCAGGCAGTGGCTTGATCCATCTCTGACACACACTGACATAGCGTTAAATCGGAACCAGTTCATTCAAATTTGTTTCTTTGTAGTGAATGGTTCACTGGAAAGTCCATACAATTGTCGCCTATGTGCAGTCGTAACAATTACCTATGTATATGCCAAGTTAGCTTTACTCTGAGTAGTGTTATCGGATGCACACTGTTCTGGTGGATTGTGTCTTGAAATTATTCCTGCTGCTGTCATGGATTACCAGTTAAGACATAATTGGTTTTTATCATATGAAACTGCTGTCACTTTACAGACTTTTGGTGTTAGTACTAATTTTGTTATTTTCGTATTTCAGTTTTCAATTTCAAATTACTTTGCATGTTTTACAGTATAATATTTACAAGTGTAATTTTACAATTAAGTAGTGCCATTATGCATAGAAAGACATATGAAGGGCACTAGATAAACAGAGGAAACTATCTTGCAACTAGTAACCATGTAGAAAGTAACCCCCCTTGTGCCTCATTTGTTTTTTTTTTTGTATTTTTTTTTTTCATATTTCTTTTCCCATTTCAACAGATTAAAGGAAGAATCCAAGACACTTACTTTGCAATATGAAACAAAACTTGCAGAAATCAGGTAAAGTGACTTACTGTTGAATTTCAATTTGTCATAGTGACACAAAAGCACTCTCCTTTGAATTTGTGGATATGGTTCTGTATATAATATATGCAGAAAAAGCTATTTTGTAGTCAGAAACTTACAAGAACAAAGAAAGAAATGATGAGTTACAAGTCACGTAGTGAGTTGCTGACTATGACAGTGAATTCCATCGTTGGGTTCGGTAATCATTGTCATGCCAAAAGAAACTTAGCAACAGTAGGATATACCAGTGCTGTGTGTGTTTATCAAACCTGAGTTGGACTGTGAACATAACCAGCGTGAGACTGTGATAATAGCCAGTGCTGGGCTGTGAACGTAACCGGCACTGAGGGGTTAGTGAGACAAGACTATGCTGTAGGACACCCGTCAGATACAGCGAGTTCCAGTGAGAGCATGGAAATACCAACCAACAAGTATCTCTATTGTCAGATAGTGCTTGTAATCTTGTGTTCTGCTTGTGTACGCTGGTCAGATGGTACTGGCATCCAGTATTTATGACCTTATGACAAATGCCATTTATAAAGATGTTACGATAACACACACTTTTCATTTCTTGTCTGCAGCTCCGAGCTTGCCAGGTTAAAGAAACGGAATGAAGACCTGTCAGTGCAGTTATCTCAATCAAGAGAAGTGGTATTACAGGTAAAAACAGGTTGATCAGATCACCAATAATCACACTCCACCAGTGATGCCTAGATTAGACTGCTAGTAAACACCTTAACCAGAATGAAAACAGAGTCAGATTTGCTTTCTACCTAAAGTGTAAGGTTTTGGTGAATTATGTACCTGATGAATGTTGTGTCAATTTTAAATTAGTCAGAGATTTTGTTTATTAATCAATTGTTCATACCCAAGTTTGATATTTTTTTTAGAATCACAATTGTTTTTTTTTTTTTTTTTGTTCATTTTTCGCACTGTTAGTCGAAGCATCATATTAAGATGGTCTGATGCCTTAACATGAAACATCTTTTCCCATGGCTGGTGTTACCATTACTTTTCACAGACAGAGCAACGTCTTTCACAGCAAATGAGGATCAACCGAAAGCTTAGCCAATCAGCAGCTGAACATGAGCATAGAGCTGATGAATTATTCAGGAAGGTGAGTGTAAAGAGTCATTGGTTTTGTCATTTTAAATCCTTGAATCTGAAATATGCTCCAAACACATTTTAGTGACTGGATATTATGAAGTTTAGGACAATGACGGAAGCATAACAGAGTAATGCATAGACAATACGATTAAAGGAGGGGTTTCAAAGGTTGCTGTGAATATGTGTGGATGAATATCTTTGGTCTTTTATTGCTTACATTTTAACATGGTCTGTGCTCATCCATGTAGACACTTTTCTACTAAATGAGAGTGAGATGGGTTGTAAGGTAAAGTTATTGGGCACACCGTGCTGTACTAGCATAGTAGAACCAAATTGTCAAGTCTATAGCTGCCATTTCCCCATCATTCTGTGTCACTATTAGGTCTCTATCTTGCAACTGAAGACTGAATGAAAACCTAAAAAATTTGACTGGTATGGTGACTAGATCAACACTTTTGTAAAAAGTAGCATTTTTTAGTAAGTCCAAATTTGCACCCTGGCATCCTCAGTCTATAGTTGCTCGCATACCCGGGTACTCAAAAATGTAACTTAAGTCAGATTGCAAGTTCATTGTAAGGTCATAATATGACAGTTTGCTTTACACATTAATATAATACCATGTATCTTGCATACAGGCATTACAATGGAGTCTTTCAAGTAAGAAAAATTTGACATTTTAAGATTCTTGGTCACACGTACAGTGTATCTAGTGGAACTGTGCATCTAGGTAGCAATTTCAGAAGCAGGTCCTGAAATTGTCGATAGGATGCTCTAGCACCAAGTTGCAAACACAAGGAAAACCCTACCCAATTTATGATTCCTATTTTGATTATTTCAACAATGTTACAAACTGTGATACTGGTTGTGAGTGTATAAATGACACTATGAATTGGTTGATTTAAAGAATGGATACATCATCACTACTTTAAGCTCGCTATTGGTTTTGAGGTATTCACATCAACAATGTTTGCAATGGGATGTTTACATCAGACACATCATTGATGGCAAAATGTTCGTCCAATGCGGCACCTGTTTTGTTCCTCTTTTGTTTGTAGAATGAAGTACGTTAAAACAAAACACTAACATGGTTCCCATATTTTTATTTCTACAGCTTGCCGAACAGGGTGCTACTGAGAAGCGACTGATGCAAGAGATCAAACATTTAGATAAGGAAGTTAACAGGATGAGAGAGGACAAGATATACTCAAGAAGGTAAAGCAGATCAAAAATATCTTCTCTTTTTTTTAGGTTAGATTAGATTTATTTTCTTCACAAGTCTTAAATTAGATTTCTCAGTGGAGGATAGGCAGTAGTAGGATGGACTTAAAACATTCTTTTCTGCACAGAAATCCTCCGAATGTGCCCAAAACCCTGCATTCTGAGAACATTATGAGATGAAAATGGATTGACACTAAGTAAAAATTCAGACAATTCCACAAAACATTGAACTTTTAGTCAGTTTTATCCATTTGGGGACCAAATTTTATGATCATTTCAAGAAATAGAGCAAAGAAAGGTGTAGCATCCTGCTAAGATCAACCTTTCCTCTCATACATAACTCACATTGGTTTGATGTCAGAATGAGAAGATTGGTCTGATATCCGACGACGTTTGATGCAGAGCGTTAACTTTTGAACATAGTTTCATCACACAAGGTGCTTACAAATCTCAACATGTGTTGAGGAATTTGGCCTTCACATAAAGTAACTCTTGGCCACAAGACAGTGTAAATAAAACAGAAAACTAGGTCTCTCTTGATGATTAAAATAGAGTTTTGTCATTTCACATGTCAAATGCTTTTTTATTTTTGGGTTGGAAAACTGTCCTTACCTGTCCATCGGCAAAATACCAAAGCACTTGCCTTGACCAAAGATCGATTTCCCATAAACCTGTTGGATTCCTGGAGGTCACAAAATTTTGTTAAGAAAAAGAACTACAAGCATCTAGAAATACAAGAGAAAAGAACTACAAGAATTGTTTTGACATATTCTCATCCTATAGGTCCACCAGTATCAGGAGTTCCTTGAATGAGGGCAGCAGAACAGATTCGAGACAAATTGCTGGCGGCGGTGGACGACTGCCTAACATGTCTGGGCTCAGGTCATCTTCATTAGATAGCGAACACTCTTCTGCAGATATTTAACAGCCGACAAAACTCATCCCTGCTTGATCGAGTGGTTGTGACATTTATCACAATTTTGTAAAAGTGATCAGTTTTAAACTTTCACATGAAAGCTGAATGAAGAATCTATATATGTGCCTGGCCTAACCGTGGCAGTGCTCCAGTGCAATTCTATGGTCACGTGAGCAGGAAGACTGTTCTGCATTGACAGACCCTCACTCCCATTCTGTGTGTTAAAGACTGCCAAAAAAGTGTGATGGTTATTTTATATTCTATTACTATTTTGTTTGTAACATACAGCTACTGTGCTGATGATGCTTTATGTCATTTTATGATTCGTTATTTTACAATTCCAGCAATATCCTTCACCTTGAAATAAGTCACAAAGCATTCTTCCAACACTGCGCTTGGATAATGTGGGTCCTGTTTTTTTTTTGCCCCTTCATTCCCGAAATTACTACTGTTTTCAAAGTATTCCAAAATTATGAATCCTTCCTTGAAATGTTTTCAATTCCAAATTTGCTTTTGTAAACTGTGTGTGCTAATGAAGAAGTATTATTGTATTAGAATGACTTTGAGAGCTTTCTGTAAATCCCCAAAGATATTACTTGATCACAAACAGGGATGACTGTATGAAACATTCTTATTATTTTTTATTTGTATTCTCCCACTCTCATTTTGTTTCCTGTTATCTTAAACCTTGTAAAATCACATCTTTTAGATATTCACCTCTAGTACCATATCAACAATGTTTCTGTACACCTGGTGGTCATTTACACCTCACCCCATCCCCTACAGATGCATTTGGCCTAAGTTCCTTTACCATTAAATTTACTTTTTAGGTCAAAATATGAATTTTGAGGCTTGTACATGCTGGACGTTACAGCAAGCGGTGGCTGGTTCACTTTTGTTGCTTCATGCTGTGGTCACTTCATTGGTGTCTGAGACTTACTTTTTGATGGAACTGACCAGAAGGGAATGCATCTCTTTTGACATTATCATCATCAGATTTTGGGTTAGAAAATGCATCTCCATCAGCTTAGTAGCAGTAGACATGTATCACTCATGTAGCTATGAAACTGGCATGTGGCTTCTGTGGTCAGATTTGAACTGAATATTCAAAGGGTTTGACTGTTTAACCCACCTACTCCTCACAGAATTCCTGTAATGTGCTAAAATCATGTCAGGAGAAAACCCTTTTCTGCATGATAGAACATGAGGGGATATGGACGCATACCATAGTGGTTAGGGTTTGTTCCTTTGATGAAACCTTATCATGCATAATATTATGTGAGGATTGGCTGGTTTAACTTTTATCCAGTGCAAGTACAGCATAACCTCCAATCAGCAGAGACATGACTGAGTAGCTTGAATTTTGAACTGATGGTCATCAGCGGTCAGTATCTGCCTAAGGACAGGTATCGGTACAGGTGGTTAGCTTCATTCTTTATGACTAGACACAGGTGTCTGCATATGCCATTAATATTACTCCAAGCATTTGCTCTTTGTTCTGTTTTGGAAGGTTTATTTATCTATTGTAGCCATAGACATGATCATCCCCTCACCTTGATTTTTAGCTTCTTTTGGGGGGTTTGTTCTTATATAAGGGAGAGGCACCTGTATTCATTATCTACCTAACACCAGACAATTGGTATATGGTTGGTTAACTTTGTTTTTGGTTTCTTTTATGCAAGGTATATATAAGCAATATGGACATGCCCCCCCCCCTCACCTTGAGTTTTAGATGCTGTGGGGGTCTATTTTTATGCAAGTGATTGATGTCTAAGTCATCAGCTGCCTTTCACTCCAGACGATTAGTATAGCTGCTTAACTTTGTTTTTTATGTTATGTATATCCACAGTCACCATAGGCATGGCAGCCTCACCTTGATTTTTTTGTGTGTATGATTGTTATGCAAGGGACGTGCATTTGTAGTCATTAAATGCCTACCTCTAGACAATTTGCATTGCTGATCAACTTTGTTTTTTTTATGCAAGGTATATATATATCTGTAGTCACCATTGATTTGACCCTACACCTTGACTCATTCATTTAGTATTCTTCGCCTGTTTTGTTTTTGTAATCAGAGTTCCATACCGATACATATATTTAACGAAGAGGCTGACCACACTTCCTGTCCACCACACAATGTTGTCTTCATCTTTAAAAGTTTGTATTCAGTTACCTTTTGATTTTTTCAATTTCATGCATTACATTTACCTGACATTTTCCTCGTCTTTGGTAGTAGATGAAATTTGTTTAAATGATTCTGCTCGTGCATTCAAGTAGCTTCATTCACAACTGTCTGCCAAAGCATTTGGTCTTGAACTGATCAGTATCGAAACTTAAACCTAAACTGAATTAATCAGGGTTCCCATGGTCATGGAAAACCTGGAGGAGTCATGAAAAGTTGGAAAATTGTTTCAAGGGTTGGAAAATTTTTGAAGTTGTTTGGAAAAGTCTTTAAAGTTTCCACAATGTGATATTGTTTCTTTTTCACTGGTAATATAGAAGTGCATTCTCACTGGCAATACCAAAATTTATTATTCGCTTTACCTCATATTGTTTTGGCTTTGAGTGTTGTAGTATTTTAGTAGCATTCATTTCTTTTGGATGAACAACCAGTCAAGATGAACAGTGAACAAGCACTCGCTGTGGCTATGTGCACGCTAAGTACATGGGAAACTGTGTGTTACATGAATAACATGCATATGCATATGAGTGGCTTGCAAATGCACATGGGTTTCACCACTTTTTTTGACAAATGTGCAAGACGTTTGTAGCTAACAGGTCCTTGGATGTATGCAAATCTCTGTTGGTGTGTGGCCCTCAGGTGTTGAACAGCTCATGAACAGGGTGCTGTGTAGTAGTGTGACAGTTATGTTATACAAATTGCATGTTCTAATACTCAAGAAGAACAAATATATAATATATAAATATATATAAATATTACAAACAACTTGACCAAGACTAGGTGAAGGTCAGCAGTGGAGGTTAGCCATAGAAAGATGTTTCATCTTCTCCCTGGAGGTTGGCACATCTTTTTTTGATATTTTAATTATTCTGTATAATGTTAACAGTTCTAATGCTCTTCTGACCATTTTCAGTATTTCCACAAACACTTCAAGTATTCTTTTGCAGCATTTTATGTAATCTTTCCCCTCCTCGTCCCCCATTTATTTCAAACACGGTCTTCAACATTCTGAACATTGTAGTAACATATTTTGGTCAAGCGTATTGTATTTCAGACCCATGCAGAGTATCACACATGCAAATTTATTTTTGCTTTATCACAGACAACAAGTTAAGATACAGCATCTTGAATGTTTTCATTATCCTATGTAGTTAAACAGTTTTAATATGGCTTTGACTATTTTCAGTCTACAAACATTTCATGTATTCTTTTTTTTAACATTTTATGTATTCTTTACCCCCTCTCCAGAATCGTCTTTAATACAGACAAATAGATCAATTAGTGATTGATATTTTTGTGGTGGGGGAGGAGTTCTGTTTATGCAAGCAGTTGTCTACTGTAGCCAGTGCCACACCAAATGTCAGACTGCACAAATTGTGTCACACACTGCAGGCCTGTAACGCAGCAGGTCAGTCACTGCCAGGCAAGCCTAAAATGGTCCTTTAGTCGTTGCCGACTGGTCTGATCATAAGGGTGGAAGCTTCGTGCCACGTGCTTGTGCACCAAAGGGGGAGCAAACTGTTGTCTCCAACCTTCCATGGTCATGCTCTTGTGTCTATGTTACTGCTGTTGGGTAACATACAAAAAGATTTGGTCCGCATGATGCAGTCATAGTAGCGCCACTCAGAGCCATTAATGTGAGTAGATGTTACTAGTGAATATGCAACAGCAGGGCTGAACATTAAAATTCAAAAACAACTTGCCCAGTGGGGCAAGTGGAATTCAGAATTCACTTGCCCCACTGGAATTTTTACTTGCCCTGAAATGGCAGAGAGTAATAGCAAAACAACTGAAGTTTAACCGGTAACTGAATAAGACAAGTTCTCATGGTAACACACGTTGTAAAATTGATGATAGCATTCAATTACTGTGGCGGAGGTGTGGTTTGGTCAGGTTGAGGCAGGAGTTAGCAAACCTTGTAGCTATCCCCTACCCCCTCTCCTACCACTCAAGTTGATTTGAGAGTAGTCTAGTGCTGGGCTGACCTTTAAAAGCATTGAAACAACTTTACTAGTGGGGTAAATCGCTTTCCGAATTCACTTGCCATGATAAATTTTTATTTTCCCCCAGGCAGTGGGGCAATCCTTAATCTGAGGCTTGAACAGAAATGGCCATATAAAGAGAAATGTTTTCCATCAGATCTAACTTAAATCTAGCAAAGAAAGAACACTCTCACTTCACATATTGATCCAGTTCGCCTTTAACATGTGGTGTTTAACTTTCTTAGTTGGGTGAACATTTCATGGCAGGTTGAATGCTGATGACGGTTTATATTGATAGCATAATGATTTTCAATTCACTTTCCCAATGATTCAAGTTTTCTTATAATTTTGACAAATTTCATTTGTTTGTAAGTTATTTCTGTTAATGTTCTACAAATCATTGGAGGCTGTTTTTTCCCTTTATTTTTTTGCCTTTACAAGTACCCCATTTTGTTTTGTTGGTATGATACCAGCTGTTACTAATGACCCTATTTTACGGTTCCTACTGATATACCACACATCTTGGAAGTTATAGTTTTTGCCATTTTTGGTATGGTACTAGGATTCACTGTTGCTTTTACCATTCTTGCTGATGTACCACAAACCATTGGAGGCTTTATTCATTGCCATTCTCATTATAATACTAATAATCAATGGTAACTTCTTTGTTTATCCTGCTGATATGCTGCCAACCATTTGGATCCCTTTCTAGGATTTGCTCCTGTTTCTATCGTGCCATTTATGGCATATTAAACATCCAGTCCCCCTCACCATTTCTGTCGTGTACAGCTGTGTTGCCAGGTTTCAATAAGAGCTCCCTTTTGAGCTCCAAACTTTGCAGCTGAAAAATAATGACCCGTAATGACGAATGGTTACATGTGATCAAGTATTCTCTCTTTTTGTCTCACAATTTTGGCAAATAACTAAGTCTTCCATGGTGGCATAGTTGTTCTCAAAGCTTTGGAAGGACAGCATGAAGGGGTAGAACTGTCAGTCATTCCATCAGAAACGGCAGCAATTTTAATTCTGTGATGCTTGATTAAGTTTGATAGATACTACCTTCTTGAAATGATTGTCTCTTTGTGACAGTCCCCTCGTCATTTTGCATCAGAATTTGTGCTTTCAGCATGAAACCGGTGAAACTCAGGTTTCTGATATCCTGGTCAATATATAGGCAGACAGTACATGCACATGGATGAAAATCTAATGCTTTGTTCATAATCCCTTTAATAAATCTTATGCAAATGTAAAATAACTACTTTTATAAATCTAAGAAGCTTCAAATGTTTCAAATGAATAATATGCGTAACGGTCAAGAATAAATGTTTTTGTGAGAAAAAGTGGTTGCTGTTTTAGTGGTAATTTAGAACAATGGATTTGAAAATCACTTTTTATTGTTTGCAAGAAGTTTAGAATGTCCCATTGTGAAAGTTAATTCCTTACTTGACTTAAGCCTTGGGCTTGCCGTACCAAGCATGTAAGTTAGATTTAGTCACACCCACCCAACATGATCTTGCTATTTTTGGTAACTCCCATTTGACAGTGACAAATTTGCAAGCAAACAGTGCACAATTGAAGCCGTGATTTTAGTGAATCAGCATTCAGCTAATGTACAGTCACATTGGCACTGTGATATCAATGAGTTTCAAACAAATTTTCACCTCAAACAAAACACTTTTTGGTACAGACTGGTACAGACTAGTAGTTTGAGGATGTGTGAAACAAGGAAGTACCTACCTCTCTAATGGTGTATTGGAAGGGAACCAGGAGAATGTTGTCTAGCAACTGTCTCTCATTTAATATGTCCCCTTCCCTTCATCCATCGATGAATCTAAAATTTTCAATCAATATACCCAGAAATGTACCCTTTTGAAATAGGCTAGGCTTTTTAGGAATAATTTTATCAATATTTTCCCAATCACTGTTTGCTTGGCACTCCAAACTACGTTGCACTGCACGAGTGGCTCATGTGCTGCAATTTGATGAAGCCTAATCTATAAATGTATGTGTGAACAGATTACATTAGACTGCTTTTCTTCTTTCTTTCTTTTTCTTGCCAAATATGCCGAATGAACGTCTGAAGTCTTTTGCATGGCTACTACTTAAACTATATGTGAACCATTTGCTGCTTTCCCAGTGTCTCCATGTACAGCTCTGCAAAGTTTTGAGGGTTTGAGTTAGCAGTGAATAAAATGTGTGGTTCAATAATACTTTGGTGAATAAAACAGATTTTGACCCACAAGGAGAAGATCTTTGCCTTGGCAAGTAGTGACTCTGAGATTACTTATTTTGACATGTCAGGTTTGGCAAATCACCTGACCATGTTGTTACAAACTTTGAAAGCTTGGTTTCTGTTTAGTCTGTCCTCATGCGTCCTCCTAAAATCCTTCACTCTTGCCATCTGTCCCTCTGCTGGTCAAGTAGTGATGATTTGAATGTTTGTCTTAGCTGTGATGATTAAACCACCAATAAAACGATGTACACACAGATATGTGTTCAAACCAAATCACACCTTGTCAATTGTTACTATATATGGTAAGTTGTATGTTTACCTTTGTACTCATCTAGGAGTGGTCTGTTGTTGTAAGTACCCTTCCACAGATATTTACATTCTCGTAATCCCAGATAGACTGGAAAGGTGATACCATTAGTTTTCTCTTTAGAGCTGACTAGCTCAGTCTTACGATTTGACAGGACTATTGACTAAACTGTATTGGCTTTTTGGGTGACTGGGTCATCTGGTCCACCTCTGTAGGTAACAAGGAACTTTTTGTGAGTTTTAATGTCACTGTTTCATTGTTTTGTTACGAAACTTTTTCGATATGAGACACAGGATCGCATCTACAGCTGAAGTCGGTGAGTTTTCTTTCTTTGATTTTATGAAGTCCCTTCTGCTGACTGTATGAGCATAATTAAATCACGTAATACTTGTTACTAAAAAAGATATTATGTAGCTGAATTTCTATGGCAACAACTGTGTAAATTGTCTTCAATTTCTTAACCATTTTTTTTTTAAATTTTTGTGATCATAGGTATTAACTGGTATCAGCCCCATGCTTCATAAAATGTGTCTGTTTTACCATTTTAATCTTATTGCCTATAGAGATACTGGGGATTTCAGTGACCTGCCGACCTACGATGTCTTTCTCGTTGACAGGGTTTTAAAAGTCCGTAGACATCCTTCAAATCGACTGACCTGGAAAGTTTTTCATCTTGAAACCATCCATTTTCAGTGAGTGGATTTCATATGAGCTATTTCTGTCTTCTTGCCTTATTCTCCAAAGTAGAGGTCACACACATAATGCTGATGGCCGATTTGGAGTTTGAATCAGAAAAAGTTACTGGTAATAAGATTCCTTTTGTGCATGAACTATTTCCATCAGCTCATTTTAAATTTGTCTATTTTTGTTCAGGACTGACTGCTGGCCGTTCGGATGATGTGCCAGTCAAGTTCATCCATATTTTGGAGTGCAGCATTTATATCGACAAGGTGAAAAACTCTTTCATTTGGACTCAATTTTAAAGGATCTTGTGTCATTCTTTGATTTGATTTGTGAGTAATATCTTTTAAGGACTAACTCAATGCTTAAATGGCATATTTAAGGCAGTGTAAGGTTTACTTTTTGTAGAATTTTTTCATGATAGTCATGGTGTTTGGTGTTGTGGTACCTGCCGACTGATGAGGTAGATTTCAAACATCAAATAGCACTTACGTGTCATGTTTTAAAGTATGACATCCAGCATGCATGTCATTTCAATATCGGACCCAAGGGGCCATCATTATATCTCTTATCATTTGTCTTTTATTCCAGGCTTTGCGAGTAATTATCAGACCGCCATTCAAAAAGATTCATTCACCTCAAATCTGACTTTCTTTTGACGTGCAGCTGCAACGTGTTTTTGAAGTTCGAAACTTGCATGGTAGGCAGTCCCACCTCACGTACATTTTAGAGGTCATTTAGAGGTCATCTGTGGTAGATTTTCTAATCAGTGGACCTTACTGCATAGCTATCATGGATGCCAACTGACACGGTTTTACCGAGAGTCTCACGATTTTACAGCGAGTCTTACTCAGGCATCCTGTCACGCTTAAAATGCCATGTCTCATGGTGACAATCAATCTGTTTCAATGCAAGATGTGTCCTAACATTTACGAAGGCAATTGCCTCCCACAGCTGGACCACCTTGCTATTGAACTGCAAATGTACCACTGTCAGAGAATTGACTAACAATAATAATTTACTGCAGGGGATAGGATATCTATAAACTACAGTTGCATGTGTTTCATGTGTTCTAACAGCTCTTCGGTATCACACAGGTATCATTTTATCAAAAGCTGTCCGTAATCGACATTTACTTGTGCGTGCGTGGTGTCGGCCCGAAGCTATTACGGTACCGGCTTGTTAACATTGTTACCATTGAGTCTCCTACCAGCAATGACGGTGATACAATTGGCCCTTGCTACTGTACTGCTTGATGTAGAGGCCCCCTTTAGTACCAATTCATGTCCTCCGCACAAGCTATGTGCATTTCTACACCATTCCTGCTAGATTTGTAGGATTGTTTGAAGTAGCATTTTCAGGGTAAGAACATCTGGTTGAAGAGAATGACTACCTGGTTTTAGCATAGCATGCAAGATAATTTTTACCAAAGATGCAGTGTTACATGCCAAAATTAAAACTTATAATACATTTAGAGATATTATTTATTTTAGAATATTTGTTTCGGAAAATTAGTATGACATTGATTAACATGAATATTCAGTTACATTAATAACAAGTGACTAACACTTGTGACTATAATCTGACAGACCAGGTAGTGTAAAGCTTAGCCTTACTACACAATAAATTGATTACTTTGGCCTACAAAATGGTTTATCGATCAGTGCAAAGTACATCCTATTTATATACATACATGTTTTAGCACCCAGTTTACCGTACTATATCGAGGAGAAAAAAATTGTTTCCGTTGTCTGCACGAGAAATGTAAACAATTTTACACGAACATATGAAAGCATTTTCGTACTTAGTACATTGTTTTTTTTTAAACTTCTTTTTAAGTATGAGGCAAGCTTTCCATTTTGCTACTGATCCTTATCAATTCCCTTTCTTTCATTGACAGATGGTTGAGTCTGTCTGATTGATCAGTAGATGGCCAGTAACTTAACCAGAAAAAGAACAATCTGTAAGTTACAAACGTAATGCTTTCATTTCAAGCTAAAGAATACTTAGTTTTCTGTCCTCTTTTTTTTGTCTTCTCAAACAAAGAGATTCTTCTTCTTTGTCCTTTCATGTGATTTTCAACTTCTTTCAATTTGCGTCTCCCTGTGAGCAGGATATGCTGTCCTTTTTTCTCCTTTTCTCTCGCACTCTTTCTTTTTGCTCTCTGTGTGTCCCTAATTTTCCATCTGTTTGTAAGCACAAAAATTTGAAGTTGTGAACACAGCGGTTCAACACGTTCTGCTTCTCAAGGTACTGTTTACAAGATTCTGTTTTATTTATATTCTGTTTATACCACGTATTCCAATATGTGTAACTTCAACAGTGTTAGTGTCACTGCTACTCACAGTGTTGCCTTACAGGGTACCTTGAGAAATCTCAACTCATCTGTCAATATTTAATTTGATGCAGTACATAAATTTTGGCTTGTGCAAGTTTACTCTATTCTTGAAGAGCAGGGATTTGGATTTTTAACACATCTATTGATTATATAACAAGAGGAAATCTATATTGACTCACTAAATTGTAAGAATAAATAAACTTTCCACAGCGTTTTCCATGGTCTCAAGAATGTTGTAAGTACTTTAATTGAAATCTGTCACTTTCAAGACCTTGAAAGTGCTTGAATTTCGTTCTTTTGCATTGAAGTCCTTGAAAAGTGCTTAAATTTTAGTGATTTGAAATATAGCTACATTTTTACTTAATTATCATCTGTAATATGTAGTTGGACCAGGATTATGTTTGTTCCCTGCAACCTCCAGTTTGCATAAGAATTTCCAAAGATATTTTCAGATCATTTTAAAAGTGGTTTGACGATCCCTGAAAACAAAAGTTCTAACTTGAAAAGTGCCTGATTTTTTTCATCAGAAAAGGGTATGAGCATGCGTGACCGAAAAGGACAAAAGTATGGGTCACAGGGTTCCCGTGGCCTGGAAAAGTCATGGAATATTGTAGAAATGACAGAAGTCATGAAAAAAGTCATGAAATTTAGCCTAGAGCAGTCTGATAATTTGTTACAAGTAAATAAATTTACTCATTTATTTGTCATGATCATTGCGCCATTTAAGATTTTGTATGCTCTTCCATACAATAGATGATAGGTCTTTTGCAATTTGATCATGGAAATGTCATGATAAGGCCATGAAAAAGTCATGGAAAAATCATGAAATTTTATTTTCCTTTAGGTACAAGAACCCTGAGGTCATGTAATTGATGTAAAACAAAAGAAAAGAATTAGCCGTTAGTTGAATACTCATAAATATGTGAATGTGTATGGATGACTTTATAATGTGATAAGTAATATTGTTGTAATTGTTGGTGTTTGCAAGTAATGATGCAAGCAGAATTGTCTTCTGGCTACGGTTAAAGGAGCTTAAGATGAAGGGTGTGCTGAATAATTAAATAATTCCTGGCTTTCTTATTACTTCCCTTCCATTTAAAGCTGCATTTAAAGGATTCTATACACAGCTGGATCTTAAAGGAGTATAGGTAACTGACATACAGCTTACATAACTTTTTGCATTTTCTCCTTACCAATCGGAGGAAATGAACTAGCTTCGGTACATAGTTTCTTCTGTCGTTAAAAAGCTCAAATACCCCTAAACCACACGCAGACCTTCATGATCATTATTTTACCCTATTTTTCCTTCCCACTGGCCCTGCGTCTGTGTTCTGCAATTGATCTGTTAGT
Organism: Stichopus chloronotus; assembly: GCA_021234535.1. Lineage (NCBI taxonomy): Eukaryota > Metazoa > Echinodermata > Holothuroidea > Aspidochirotida > Stichopodidae > Stichopus > Stichopus chloronotus. The sequence continues at coordinate 27,767,428 of CM037834.1, read as the reverse complement.
GCAGCATTTTGAGAAATGTGGAGCATGAGGAAAGGTCCTGAACTTGAACAGCTGTGTCTATCCTGCTTTTTTTATTTGGATTGTAACATGCTATACAACCAGCTGGTATTTGTCTAACAATCATTTCCATTACAGCAATGCTGCACTTCCATTGTATGTGTGTTAAAGTATTTGTAATCAATGCCTGCAGCTGGGCTTAATATCTCCGAATTACGGTTTGAAGAAGGTAAACAGTAACGTCATGTCCAGTGTTGTAAAATGAAAGATTTGAGGAAATAGTTAGCTGTTAGTTTGTAACGGTGCTGAAAAAAGTTAGATGAATTTTGTTACTTTAATGGTGGAATTCATATTAAGTTGAGCAAGTCACAAGGATCACATCCTTCCTTGGCTATCAACTTTGCCAACTTCTGGATACTTTCAGTCGCAAGCTCATAACCTGAACTGGAGGCAGTAGGGATTGCAGCAAGTAGCTGAAATAAGGAGGGGGGGGGGGAGGGCAGGAGAGTTGAAGACCCTGGAAGCGTATGTGAGGTGGCAGTTCTAGTTATGAATAAATGGTTCACAATCAACATCACTTCACAGCCTTTTACAGTGCTTAAATTAGTACGTGTACCCATAAACCAACAGCTCTTGTGAATCACATGAACGCACAGTATGTGTGTAGCGTTTTGATGAATTTTCTTTAATAAAAATCTCATGTAGTATGTACAGAGTCTACATTAAACAGCTTATGTACATTACTAATCGACTCTTCAGCTGAAAACAAACGATCAATTCCTCAAGGTGTTTGAGGTTGTATGTGTTTTTCTTTAATCAGTAGAGTTTCTGGCGTTTGTTCGTCAATTACATCCAGTCAAAGGGACCGACACCAGTCGTCCTCTCTCGCTGAATTAAAGCTTTGATGTGTAAACAGCTTTCAGTTTTCTACTGTGTGGAGTCTGTCAGTGCTCGACTGGTAGCCTCTTTCAAGTCTTGAGGTGGCTACCCAACATTTTGTAATTACTTTGACACCCTTGACCATCTGAGGGTCTGTAGCATAGTCACTTTATGACACTTCACGCTGTTTGTTCGGTAGAAAAAAAAATCATCAATGTCAGCGTGATTTCTGAATAATTACATCACTCATTACTAACAGAATGTCAGTGGTGTGTGGTAAAATGCTACTTAAATGTGAAAGATTTGTTTCTAGGAATACAGCATAGAGCACTCCCACTATTACTCTTCACGAGACATCTTTTTTTTCTTTTTTTTTCAGATAACTTCCTTGCTTAACACAATTTGTACGGTAATGCTTCATTGCGTTTAAATGTACATTATAAAGAAACATATCAAATGAAGTGAACCAAAATATATGATAATATGGCAAAATGATCCGATGAAAAGTACGCTTTACACTTGTAGGACCCCTCCACACCAACTGTGAGTTAAGATACTGTCAAGATGCCAATGTTAACGATACGTCCCACATTACTGTCAGGTACCTAAATATTGATCTGACGGGTGCAGCTACCAGTGAGATTTCGGAAGGTCCCTAATTGGTATAGGCTATATCAATGGGCAATGAAGCATTTTATGTTTGTACGTGAAAGAATGATGCTTATGAAATATTTCCATGCACTGCAAATAGAAAGACAAGCATGAATTCACAGCGCGTACTCCCTCACCTCATGTAACCTATGCATTACAGTATCGACCGTGGTCTAGCATCTGGCAATTGTGTGTGTGCGTGTATTCGGTCACCATTCTTCCGTGATTCTATCACTCTTCTTGGGATGAGATGAAATTCTGATTCAGGTTTGAGGTGTAGGTGGATAGAACCCATTCAAAGCACATCTATATCAAATGATGAGATGTACGTACCTCAAATAGACATCCAGTATCTTCACTGATTGGGGAATGTACAGTATGTGGTATCACATTCACAACATTCTAACCATGTTGTGTTTGGAAAACTTTAAACCCAAGTTCCTCCGATTTTTTTTTTTTTTTTTGTTCAACAGTCATATTTCTGTGAAAATCACCCCTTGAATCACTTCCTTTATACAGTATGTATGTACTAATTTTTCCAGTGATGAAAGACGTAGCAAAGTCAAGTTCGTATAAATTTACAAATGTAAACTTTTCTTGATAGTCTCTTAGGAAATCTTCCCCCATGGATTCCCAGAAATTCAATCCTGACATATAATGATGGCTATGGATTAATGTCTCTCTAGTGTTTCAGTTTTCGAGAATTTTACGGGACTGAAGTTTAGTATAATGGGAAGGGAGGCAGAGATGTAGCCCTTACAGGCCTGGAATAAACTTGCTGTTGCTACAGTATACAAGGAATAATTCAGTGATCCGAGTTTGCAAAGCAGTTTTCAGGTTTCTTCGGTACTTTGTCACAAAATCAGAAACAAAAACCCAAAAATGTTTGAACAAAAATTGCTACACAGCATTCCATTTGTGTAGCAATTTCTTCATTTTGCGTAATGAGATGCGATGCCAGCCTAGATAAATTATTCACTTGAAGTACTGTAGATCTTTACATGCACAATAGACAGCCCACAAAATTATGTCAAAACTGTGAAATAATGAACCACAACTCATGCTTTTGATGTTATCATTTGTTATCGTTGTCAATGCTTCTAATTTAGTGTCGTCACGGTTAAGGCAAGGGACAGATTACTATCCAATTCTTCCATAAAGTGAGCAAAACACTCTCTCTTAGGGCAACATTGCATGTTACACCTTTTTTTTCTCACTGCTACCATCTTAAGCCTACCATGGTTTTTTTTTTTTTTTTTCAGATTACTTCCTTGCATAACGTAGCGTAATGCTACATCGTGTTCAACTGTACTTTTCAGAGAAACAAATAAAATTAAGTGAACCAAAATATATGATAATATGGCAAAACGATCCTATGAAAAGTATGCATTACACCAGAAACAGCCCTCCACACCGCCTGTGACTTAAGGTGCTGTCAAAATGCCAACGTTAACGATAGGTCTCACATTACTGTCAGGTACCTAGGTATTGATCTTACGGGTACAAGTCAGTATAATCACCCAGTTCTGATTTTAAGTACACCCTTTCTGCTGCAGCCACATACCTTGATAGACTAAGCCCTCTCTGCCCCAACGATCTTCCCATCCATCATTACAGCAATTAGTCTGCCCCTTATGTTGTTGCTTTAGAACTCTTGAGTCCTCAGTCTCTGCCCCCATCTACCCTTTGTCACTTTACAACATTGCATAGCCCTGTTTTGTCCATCGACCTACCGTACCCATGGGGCGTAGCGTTCTTAGCCCTCCTCGCCCCCTCCCACCTGCAATCTGCCCATTAAATTTCACATCCTCAGCCCCTCTCTGCAAACTAGTGAAAAATTCACAATCTTAGCCCTATCTGAATACCTTTCAAACCATGCACTGTAACCTCTTAACTAACTTCAGAGACCCGTGCTTTAACCTTTACTAGATAAACATGAAGACTTGACCAATCCTTGCTGTGCAGCTGTCAGCCTTAATTCCTACATTAGACAAATGTGCTTCACCCATCCCTTTGCACACATTTAAATGAAATGTTGTCTCGTCCTTTAGTTGTACTACACATGCAGCCATTTTACAGTCCTGTATTACCAGATTACCCAAACATGCTTCACCCATTTACTGCATCCATTTAAATTTGTCTTCTTGAAATCACTACACTCTGAATTCTTATTCAGTTACTTGTATTTTTGAGTGCTGAACAGGTGAAAACTCTTTTCATAGCACCCTGTTATAGTATGAAACTGTCCTGCGTTAGTCACCTCTGGATATTAAAATTCAGTGTGCAGATACAACCAACACATTTTGTGACTTTGCTGTCACACAAAACAAAACAAACACTGTTTAATTGGAATTTAATTCCTATTTGTTCGCCAATGGTAAAAATCAACCTCACTATGGAAACGTATCCCATAAAGAAAGTTTTTGTGATATGATGGCATTCCTTTTCAAAATTTGAATGGGTTTGAAATTTACATAGTATCTGCAAGGACTAAATAAACACAGTAGCACACACCTGCACACTGCATTCCGTGCAACAACCTTGACATTCTTGTTCAAACTATTCAAAATCACTGTTTGGATTTTCTCCTGATTCTGTACCAATTCAGATTAAAATGGAGGCCTTTTCTGTCAATATTATGGAAAGCTGGAATGAGGCTGGTCTGGGTTCACGTCCGGCTACCGATTTCGGAGGCTGAAAAATTTAGTTTGTTAAACACCCCCAGGCTGATTCAAAGATCTTCATTGAGGACGGTTTGATACTCTGGGGAGAATCTTAGAGGAATTATAGCTTTGTGTGATGGTTTGCCCTGCTATCAAGTAGAGTCTCTAATCTAGTAACGCTCCAGCATATATCATCATGCAATTCTTGAATCATGCCAGTGTGTAAATTGTCACTATCTGAAAGGTTCTAAAAGTCTGTGGAAGGTGGGCAGAGGTAAGTGGATTACTATTTACTTGAAAGGCTCATCAGGTAGTGTGGATCCATTGGAGGCTTACATTCTGTTACAATACTACAACTTTTTCTCCATGGGATAGGTAATCTCTGTTGTACTGTGATAGTTGAGGTTGTATTACATTCAGAGCTGAGATGGCATGTTTTACCCTTAATCATTGTATCGATTGCCACGTGTCTGTGCAACTTCGGCAGCCCTGCTAGAAATCATCGTGCTTGTACATGCAGGACCACCCACCCACGCATGCAGGGGGAAAAAATCAGGGCTTCATTGCCATGGTGTGAAGTAGCAGTAACACTTCACTGAAACAGTTATGCACTGTGCACCTGACACTTTCACCAGGTAAAAATTGTGAGAGCAGTTTGTCTGACGTACATTTTCAATGGCATTGCATTGTTCAGTTTGTTTCCATCAGACTATGGTAATTTTACAACCTGCAGTGAGAGGAAGTCAAAAAGGGGGGCTTAGGAGAAACTGAGGAGCAGAGAGAAGATGAAGAAGAGATGGTGATCCGGGTGATGCAATAAGAGTTCATAACACCCTTAGGGGAACATAATACAAGCAACGAGTAGATATGGTGTCATGCAGCCAAAATCATATGAAATAATACTCATAGTAAAATGAGTGTTTGCTGATTTAGATTAGTTACTTGAAACTTGTTAACTGAAACAAAAGGTATTTGTTTTTTTGTCGTTTTTTTTAGCTGTCAGCTCCATAATGGTCACACTTGCATGATGCTCAGCTTGTAGGTCTTCATACTGAAGAAGACTACATAGCAGAAAGTATGTGAAAACTTTTGGGACACTCTGGCATAACTTTTATGTATTTGATCCAAACACCAATCTCCACCCTACCCTTCCCAACCAGGAAGAAGGTTAAGAGATGACTTTCCTGATGTAGACAACATCTCTTACAAGCAAAGCTAGGTGTCCTCATAGAAGGCTGGCTGAAAGAGGATAAAGATTTTTCGACTTCTAATTCCTGGATAAATAAAGATGTAAGAGGTTTAGCTGTAACACACAAGTGCTACTTACCCTTTAAAAAGCCCATTGTCATACCTTAAAGAGTAATTTGCAAGGAGTGGTTCAGTAATAATGGCATGCATACCATCTGAAATGCTGTGTAGCAGTAAAACCCTCTGTAATGCAGCACTGCCTTTGCTGCATCTTCTAATAAACACCAGAGAGAAACGTGGTAAATTATGTAGATTATCAAGTGTTTGATGAATATCAGCTGATGCAATTACATTGTTTTTATATAGAGCCATTTATACCATTTAAAGGGAGTGTGAGCTGAATGTCAAGAAGCCAACTGTTTTTAACTTTAAGTGTGTGGATCTAATTTGCCTATCTTGTTTATAACTGTTACAACAGAGAATCATACTGTGAGATGTCTGCATACTAGATATGATTGTTGATATTCAATATAGAGGACAAAGAAATCCCTGGGTACAGCTAAAGCTAGTTGACCTATTTTGTTTTTAGAGACTCATTGAGCTGTTCATTTTGTGAACAAGTTCGAAGGATACCATTGCAAGCCAAATACTTCTAATTAGCCTCCTCAATCATAAAGTTTATTGCTGACCGTTACTGAAAATGGGAGAAAGTTAAGTTTTGATATGACCAGGGATACCTATGCCCTAGTACCCTATTCAGCATATGAATAACAGTCAAGAGGTGTTACAAAATATCACAAATTTTGTAAATTATCTCAATGAAGCCCCTTTGAAACTGAATAACCTTCCACTTCTTTAAGTGGTTACAGTACCTGTATCTATATCCATGGTCAAGAGCATATACAGGATTACATTGTCAGAACCTAAATCAACACAGGGCTTCAATAATGTAATGTCAGTACGCATACCGCAGAACTACATTTGAAGTGGACTAGTGGAAGTTGCTTTGCCAAGTCGGCAGACTGATAATGTGACCCACATCGTATGTCTCTTCATAGAACGACCATGCCATGACCCCCCCCCCACCCGATATGAAAATTGACCAAAATGTGGGTGGTTGCTGGATTTTCAGGCTTTTTTTGCTTTCATCATATCACCTTGATACTTGTGTGTGTCAGAGGTTTCTTTCGATCTCTATTTTCGTTCCCTTAGAAGTGACAAGGAAGGGTAGACTCAGTGTGAAACAAAATAATATCATGGTCAAAGGCATCATGCATTAAAACCACATGGGTGAGTTTATAAAAAATGAAAATTTGTGTAAATTCGTTTCATTTTGCTACATTGAAATAGTTTGAATAACTACCAAAATGTGCTCCAATGTTTTTGCTGCAAGAATTGTAATAACTGGTTCTTATGGTCAGTCTTAATTAGCAATGCTACTTAATATGCAGAGTTTGCAATGGAAAAAAATGAATATCATTGCTAATTGTTCACAGAATATACCTTAAAATTACATGACATGTCAGTAAACAGCAGATGCCCACCTGCATATCATTTTTATATGTTTTTATTTTTTGTTTTCAGCTGGGCATATTTCTTATGAAAGATTTAGTCATTTCACAAATTTAAATGTGTGAGATATTTTTTTAACTCCTGTTGCCTAGTAACATTACTAGTCCTTCACAGAACAGTTGTGTGGGCTATTTCTTTTGGGTGCACACTTCAAACTCTCCATGACAGACAGAATTAGTCACTTACTGTATGTTCAACATAGTTAATGGTAGATGATCAATACGGTATGAAACAAACATGAGTGTGCAACGGAGGTTGTGCATCAGAAGGAGCATTTGAACTTAACACATGTACCACTCGTGGCAGCTGCATTGTTTAAACCGTTTAAATGATGTGAGAACTCCATTTTTATTTGTATGGTGCTTACGTATATACAATATGTATCTGTTCAGCAAGGTTCAATCCAATCTTCCTTTTCCATAATGTGTTGCATATTGTAAATATTGATGCTTACTTCACACTCATTGCCTCTACACATCTTTTGCATTCTTATACTGCTTGTCTATTAAAGCAGTATATGAATGCAATAATCTGGTGTCATTTCTGCGTTTTCAAAAGTTGTACACCAAAAGACTGGCTATACTTTGTGACACTTGTGTAAAAGCTTTAGAAAGTACCACACAGTGGCCTATCTCTCCAGATGTAACCTAATTTACAAATGAAAATGCTTTTGCATAGGAGTTTTGTTGTGGTAATATTCGCACAGAAGTGTCACACATTTACTGCAAGGGCGGTTCCGCTTTTAGCCATAACACTAAATCACTTTTCTTTCTAACATACTTAACACTCTAATTAATGGAATTCCTCTCAAAAGAAATGTTTTGTAGGTGCTGTTTTCCAGATTGCCATCAAACGAAAGAGAAGGATGGAAGATTAACAAGGCAATTATTTTTTTTTCCCTTCAAACAGCACATCTTGCTTTAAGTTAATCCACATATTGACTGTAGCCTAGATTTAGCCTAGACGACAGCCCGTGTCTTCATACATCTCTGTCAGTCCTTATGTCTGTTTATGTGTGACTGGATGGCTGACTGACTGGCTATTTGGATTTCTTTCTTCTTGCTGCAATAGGTTATACTCACATAACAGAGCTTTGGACTATTTGCCTAAAGCAAAATACCTTCTGGTACGTAGGCCTAATGCTTTCATTTCAAGTCACCATGTGCATACTTGTGAGCATGGAAAGTCTTACCTTGAATTCATGATATTGAAGTGTGGTTAATGAACCAATGATTAGTGCTTTTCAAATACCACTGTGTAGGCGCCTGTTAATGAACATAAAAAACTTTCACTTTTGGTGTTTCCATCATCAGTATATTCGTCATCAAAGTCACTGGTTCAAAGTGATTATGTTCGTGTTATGTCACTCAAGTCAAGGGGTAATAATGGGAGTGTGGTATGGTATGCTTGTGGATGGCGCAGTATGTTTTAATGACTGTTTGCACATTGTAACAGATGTGATTGTAGTTGTTATTATTGGTGTTCAGCTACCACTGTGATCCATGTCGCACAAAATGGAGTAGCAGTTCTGTATCCACTGACATGTATTTATTGTAGGGATTGCAGACAATGCCAAAAATTGTGTCACTCTAACATTTTTCAGAAATGTCATTTAACACTTTCCACATCCAGGGTATCCCCCGCTTGGTGGCCCGATCTGGATGGTTCCGCCCCCCACTGGCGATTCCCATGCCCCACATGTCATACCCTAGTATAACAGTGGTCATCAATGCTGCCTGCTGCTTCAGTTGCTCTGGTGTTTTGTAAATCTCTGATGCATGTCCTAGTAGAATTATTGAATTTGTACACTTCGATGCAGATTGCAGTATACAAACTAAATTTATGTACTGAAATTTACATTGTATTTAGTTATGCCAATGATATAAAACGATTTCATCGTGGCTTAATTTTATCATCAATTTAATATAGTTAGCTTACATAGGAGTATTCTGCTATCACCAGCACACTTCTAGCCTTTGTGGGTAGCTTCCCATTAGTAACTGCAACTGATTAAAAAAAAGAACCCCAGTCTGACCTCAATTTCCCCATTCCCTAATCCCATCTCACAAAAGCAATCAGTTAACCCTTCCCTGCACAGCAATTGACTTGGTTTGTTGTTGTTGAATTTTGGAACTGATAATAATGTTGATATTCACATATTAAAAAAAAAAAAACATTGAAATTTCATCTCCAAATGTTTGGTAAGGCTTTTAATTACACCATTCAGACAATCTGGGAAAATAAATAGGTTTCAGTTGGTTAATTTTGCCATATGATTTCAAATTCTTCTAACATAACGACAAAAAGTGTAGTATACGATAATGTAGTGGCTAACAGTTTTCATTCAAATCAACGGTGTGCTTCTTTGAGCAAGCCAATGGGAAGTGTAATAGTATTGAATATTCTGTTAAAAACTCAGGATCACTGACGCCGCGGGCAAGGTTGTGTTCAGTTCGTAGGTTACTTGTAAATACAGTGTTTCCTTTCACCAAATACTACAATTGCCAATACCTACCAAGGAGCGACGACTTGAGTAGTATGTGTTTGATACACTAGTGAGACCTGTACTGTTGCATATTCATTATTTAGGCGGTTATAGTAAGAACCGTTAATTTTCAAATATGATTTCTGTTTTTTACTGTTTTTATGCCAATCCCGTTGCTTTTCAAGTTGTTACTGTCATTTTCCTTCATTAAAAGACATAGTCCGTTCATGTACAACCTCACGTGTACATTTAAAAATAAAGAAAAAGTTAAGATCAAACATAATCTTATCCTTTTGGTTTTTCAGTACACACGCAATCACTTTAATTACAAGTTATTGATTAGAGACGATTAGCAAAATGAAGCGTCATTTATGTAATAATTAACAAAATAAAGGAGTATGTTCATCATGTGACGTTATCAAGTGGACTGTAGTTGATAAATGACTGATATGATATTGTTCCAAATTGTAACAATAATTCAAACTGTGAGGATGAAATACTGTATCTGTTACAGTTTCAAATCACAATACGAAAATAAAAAGGCATATGCCCCATCTATTTGCTTGTACCTTGCCCCGAATTTCATCTTTTATTGCTAGGTTGTCCATTGAGTTGCCTAAGTTGGTGCTGTTGTGCGTTCAATGACGTCGTGAGGTTTGAGCGTGCTACGGTAGCAGTCATACAGGAAATGTAATTAAGATCCATTATTTATCAGTGCCAAACCATCAGCTTTTGGTTGTCCAGTGCATGCATATGCAATATCGAGATACACCTTGTCCTTGTATATTTGTTTTGAAATCTCATCCCACAGAGAATTTTCCCCCTTTACATGCATGATCAAATAGAAGCACTGTCTCAGGGGTTGTTATCTCAAAAAGCTATGTCTGTTAACATGAGAAAACCTGCTTGCTACTTGTTTTTTCAGTTTTTTTTTTGGACATGTAGGCTTTATGCCATAATCTCAACTGGTATTTCAATGTATATAGTGTTCCCTCCTCTCCTAATGAGGTTGTTGCCTGCCTCAAGGGACCTCTAACTGTGACACTGTTGGGCTTTATGTCCAGCAGAGACTGCCATCCAGTTTGTTTGGGACGTTACCATAACAGAGAGCAGCTCTGAATATTAAACATTTCAGTTGATTCCACTGTGTGATGGGTTCTAAAATATGTATTTGTCATGATCATAACCGTATCAGCCAGAACATTACAGTCCATTGTTGCATTAATATGATCTGAATGGTTGGGTATAGTTACAGAACAAAAATGATCTGGGATATATATAGTGCTGCATGAAAGACTGCTATCTGCAATCGTAGTATATACATACTATGGTACTGGGTGTCATGTGATCTATAGTGTAATAGGACTTGATGGTCCTAATAAGTAATGTTCATACAAGACCTACATACATCCCTACATATGAGTACGGCCCATGCAAGCCCAGGTTTGAATTTGAAAATTATTGACGTTGATTTGACTGTATCCTGTGTATGATGTGAGACGCAACCACACCATACCTCACACTCATACCTGCTTGTGTTTGGTTGTTCAAGCTACTAAGGGTTTTGTTTGACAGTTTGTAACATTGTTTTCCAGGCTGTTGAGGAAATGAGGGGGTACCAGCAGAGGGAGTGATGGGAGTTAGTGGACTTATGGAGATGATAATTTCAAAGTTATTATTTACTTGTGTGTAGATTAGCTTTTGCCAAAATGAAGCTACACAATCGATACAATTGTGGTAGTTCATATATGTGTTACCAACCATGTGTGTGACACTTTGTCTTGAAAGAAGGCCTTGGTCTTTTGAGATAAACTGAGGCCTTGATGTCCAATTACCAGGACTGAAGACAGCTGAAGATCTTTCAGTAGATATAATAGACCTACAGTTGTTCAGATTCCAATACCTGGGTAGGTCACCCCACAGTGCATGAATAGATAATCCCCTGCAATTGTTGTTTCATAGAAGTCAATGTTATTATGAGGTGACCAGTGATCAAAAGTCTCAAATGCCTCGTACACTTGCTACATCACAAAGAAAAGTGAAAGTTGCTCACATTACAAATACATGTAAGTACCCATCAGATAAGGGATTTGTTGTTGTTGTTGTTGTTGTTGCTGTTGTTGTTGTTGTGTTTCAAGGCAAAACTAAATCAAGGTCATCAGTCCCTCAAACTCAGAGAAAAAATTGAAATGTGTCACTTTAATTTACCAGACATTTTGGTTACAACTAGAAACTAATAAGCAGGTAACCATTTTTGAGAGGATCATCCTTATTCTATATTGTTTTGCATTTTAGGTCAAAGGTCATTGAGGAAATGTTCCTCATGGATACATGGATATATACACCCAGCATGAGTCTGAGTCAAACATTTTGAAATGTTGGATGACTTTGTACCCACAGTTGACTCTGATACTTTGGCAGTTACGAATATGGTTGCACATCACTTGCATCGCTGGTTACCATTTTTTGCGAGCCTTAGATTGGAGGAGAGAAGTGAAAACATCCGGTGATTATTTACAGTCAGCATGGTCGCATGTTCTGTGTGTGGTCTATAAATTCTGAAGCATAATTTCAGACATGGTTTTTGCTCTTCGTTTAAAGACTCGAACCCCGAGTGATCTCACTGTCTCTCTATTGTACATTGTTACTACACATGCATGCCAGCATGTTTATCGGACATGATTGTTTGGTATCCATGGTAATGTTTCATAACAGAAAAACTGCTTGGATGGCTGTTCAATTAGGCGAATTGGAAGAGACCATATCCTGAGACTGGGAGAATCATTTCAATATTCACCTTGCCAGGATTGGGTCATGTAATAATTCAGTGTATATGTGAGCCCTGTATTATCTTTTAGATACAATGGCTTCATTTGGTTCTGTTATAGAAGTTTAAATGCTCTTGCGCTCTGTATGGTGTGGTATGATACCAAGGGGTGTAATGCACTGTGATTGGTAAAATATAAATACTACATCACTTAGATGTTGACATAATTGTGATATGGTATCCTATATACTGTATACCTGAGAAGCGTTCAGGTTTGCACGCCTGCATGGACCGTACCTATAAATTCAAAAACTGCAGCACCCTCTGTTAGGAACCTGAATTTGATCACTGTAGTGATTTTGACAAGGCCAATAAAATCGTATCTGTTGCAGGTGCCCTAGCAACAGTTGCCATGGTTATGTGAAGTGTTCCTTAATAGAGATGATTAATTGGAGCAGTTACTCGCAGCACTCTGTACCATTCAGTAGTTGAGAATTCATTACTGAGGGAGGGGACAGAATTCATCGGTCTGCTTGCAAATAACCTGTGTATGTGCTTGTTTGTTTTCGTATACATGTGTACTGTATGTTCAATCATGATGTACAGTATACATGACTGTGTGTCCAACTTCATTTTGGGCCAAAGTAAAAAAGAATGGAAGACCTTTTTGTTTTGTGTATCGCTAAAATCAAAGGTCAGCGGATAGTTCAAATCAAAGGTGAAAGGCCAGTTCAATAGCTGGCCCACCTTGTATATTATGACATCACAATGCTACAGTGAAGCACCTTCCTCAAGGATATGCTACTAAATTTTAATGTCTGCGCATGACTCTGTCACTCGTGCATACACGTGCATAGCGTAGCAATGTATGTACACTGTTTGTTGTTTGTTGTGTGATGTCAATGCAAGGGGTCTTTTCAAAGTTCCAGTTTATTCAAAGTTCAAATACTGTCAGTAAAAAAAAATCAATTTTAGAAGAACTCTACTAGTTGATATTGAATTGAATGTGGAATTATGCAGATATTACAGGACTACCAAATTTGGACCATCAGATGATGCCTTTGCCCTGGTCACAAAGATGAACTGGTCACTGAAGTAAAGGACAAACTGTTGCCATATATGACATTGTGATTGATCTTGTCTTTGTTATTTACATTGCAGCATAAGTACCTATGTATCTTACCTTTTTCATTGTTGAAGCCCACAGCCTAGAATTAGCATGTCAGTATTAAGTGAAGAAACCATAAATATACTTTGCGAGTTAGTGCAATTCCTACAACAAAATCCCCCTGCAGTATACATGTTCAAACCATGAGACAAACAAATGTATGCAATGAGCTTTGTAATACCTATGTCATAAAAAATGCATGAGATTTACATCTAAACTAAATTCAATGTCAAGCAGATATCAAACAGATTGCAGTGTATACACATAGTATACATCTCTCTTTGGGATGTGTCTGTAGAGGGTGATTGAGAAGTACAAGAATGATGCAAAATATAGCAATAAGAACAAATTTAAAAGTGAGAATTTCTAAAAAAGTTCATGTTAATTTGTTTTCTGTTTCTGTTGAATGCAACAAATGTCATAGGAGGAGGATAGGCTTGTATGTTTGTAGTAAATCCTGCAATTACACTACAGACATGCTTAAAGACTTAAAGGAGAATCACATTAAGATAGCAGGAAGGTGCAAAAGGGGGGCGGGTAAGATGGGGGGCCCATGTAATGAAAGAAAATATTATTTCAGTGATTGTCATCATCTGCAAGTCCCTCTGGAATTTTGGTCAGTGTACAACACATTCTAAAGTGTTGTCAGTTACTGTGGTATGTCATAGCAATCGTCAAAACCAAAAGTACCTTGTCATTTTAGTTTTCTTGATATCATTGAAGGTTTATTCAGAGCTGTATGCATCTGGATGACCGCAGATCATCCTATGGACATAAATAAAACTGCTGTTATGATCTGTTCATACGAATCAACTCTTAAAAATGTTTTTTATTTGCATCAACACCTCACAAATTGCACACTTCCTTGGCAGTAGTACCACAAAGAATTACCCTACTTCTGTAGAGTGTCATGCATATGACAATTTTTCTTCTCCCTTTTCTAATAAGTGGACCAGTCCACAGGTGAAGTCATAACAATGGGCCAATCAGAACAAATATCTCTGCGCTCTGTGCTCATTAATTATGAATGCACTGCTGTACTGTAGCAGCACTGGGGAGAACCTGTCAATAGCAATATGTCAAGTATCACGCATTGTGGATGTCACTGTGTGTACACATAGACATAGTTTATGCACAATGCACAGAATTGCTTGTACTCTCATATAGGACTTTTATTTGGATTCCCCAGCAATGTTGGATTCATAACCAGCAAAATTTTGTGATTATTTTTTGTGTCGATTTTCTGCCTTTGGGGATGCATTCCGCAAGCCAGCCATGAATTCAAGGTAAGGGTAAGGGCCGTTTCTGTTTTGAGGTATTTCTCATGTAGTGGTATGTACATGTGATTGCACTGCTAGTGTGTTGGGTTGCCAACACCTAGCTTGGTGATTATCTATGATCAGATATTCTACATCATTGCAGCAGTAATGCCGGTTGCACCGTAACTGAGTAGTTGGCCATGTGACCGGCAGGGTTTGCTGGTATTTTATTTTCTAATGCGTCTTTCATGTGCTCTTTTGAAGCTTTGGCTGAGAACAGAATTTTCACAGTTTGTATTTGGATTGCAAGCTCTTTGAGTAAATGTCAGAAATTACTAAACTCTCTTTAAAAACATGTAACTGAATATTCATTCCAGGTAGGTGGTTCAGCTATATAAAGTACCTTTTCTATTGGGATGTCCCCTACTGTCACCACATATGTGACACCCTCTGAATACAACAGTGTAGAAGGTTGCATTTAAAGCATTGACAACTTGAAAATTTATACAGGGGGCTTGTTGCATGTTTCCTTACAATTTACAAACTTACAATCATAGCACGAAGCACTTCAGAATACTTTGAAATCATAGCATTGTTGATCAATGTATTTACACAGTAACTCAAGTGTGGGTTTGGTCATCAGTTAAACTTGAAGTTTTATTGATGCACTAAGTTTATTTTCCAGTGGTGTTGGATGTTGTTTGAATAGTGAATTCCTAATCCCATGGCACACAGACCCTTATTAAGCATGTAAAATGTGGTAATGTCTAGGTCAATTGTCATGATTTTGAAGGGAAGGACATATATAAGTGTTAAAATTTGTGGTTATGTACCCACCCAGGTAGGTAAATCGTTTGTTCCAAGTATGGATATTTTTAACATTGATGTGTAAAGTCACTTGATCTTCATCAGGTTTCATTTGTGAAGGTACAGATCAATGCCTATGCACTGTTTTGTTGTATCAAAATTTAACTGTAAATTCTGATGACCTCATAGAAGTGACCCCTCTACTGTTTGCTTTTGACTGGCCTGGCCCTGTTTATAGTTAACAGTTTTAAGACTAGATCAAGGTACTGCTCTGTTGGCATGGTGAATACCTAAGTTGGCTTATTGCACTGTAGGTGATCCATAGACTAGCCCGTGAACCACACAAAAATGCAGTTGGCCAGGATACACTTCCTGCCACTGCATAGAACATACATTGCTTGTCAATTTGTACAGTAGAGTCTGAAGTCTGGGCTTTAGGACCTCGACTTGTCTCGCCAAGACCCTAGTAATGTAGTATCAGATGCCCCATGCTTCTTTCGCACAGAACTGACGGGGCTCACTGCTATTCCTCACCGATTTCTACTTGACACTTGTGAAGAACAGATCCTCAGATAAAGTCAGTTGGGTGCAGAAATTACTTGTGAACAGCTCCCGAACAGGGTGCTTTTATTCTAGTAGTGTGATGGCTATATTAAAAGCACTGGGTGTGGAAACTAAAAGAGGACAAACACTTACGAATGTCTTGACCAAGACCTATAGGTCTCAACAAGCCAGTCATATGATGATAAAACTGTCTTTGCAATAGCATTCTATAATTAGAACCGGCAATGCTGGAACTTACATATTTTGAAGTTTTCAACATCTTAATTGCTTTCATTTTCTCTGAGGTCTTTATCTGTTATGTTTCCTACAGTATATAGTGACTTTAATATTAACGAGAATAATATAGTAACACCTATTTGAAAAGTAGCAGACATATTCTTTATTCTCTTTTTTCTTTCTCTTTTTCTGTCCGTGTTTATGGTGGGGGACAGGTCGATTTAGTTGTTTGATGATATGTAAAATGTGTAGTTGTCAAAGATAGTTAGGTTAATTTGTATTATTTTATTTTTGCCAGAGTTGACATAATAACAAATTAGAAGTAAGAGTGAATGGGGGGTGGGGGAGAGTGGAGGTATTGAAAGGGTGTCATACTGTATGTATTATTAGTATTTTGGAATACACCATACCAGTCATATGTTATCACCTCTCCATGCTGTGTTACCCACCGTTGGGTAAAACCTTTTTCGCTCTCCACTTAGAAGAAGCAACTTTACATTCAAGAAAGACGAGTCCAATACACTTGTGACTATGATTGAATTGAGTTTTGTGAAGTGTTTGGAAAAAAAGCTGATTTTGTGGAAAAAGTGAACCCCATTCTTGCAGCTTTAATGAAAAAGAAGGATAAGAAAGGGGTGGGGAAGGATTTGGAGGTTTCTCTTCCTTCTTGGGATATATGCATACTGTACAAAAATACATGCAGTATTTCAAATCACATTTGCATGATGTACACATTAGCCTTTCAATTTTCAATGTATGTAAAAATGTTCCGAGCCTCATGACAGGTAGATTTATGAGGTAAAACATTCATGACAGGAATATTAATGAGAAACTTCAAACAATTCAGGTAACTCTACAATTGTCATTGTTTGCCAAGCATGACATGGATGAAGCCGCTATGGAAAGTTTAAAGGCCACATGGAATCAGTCTAAATTTTATTCAAGAGAGAAGAATGGGGCCAGAGAAGAGGGAGCCATGAGGGACCATTCTGAGTTATACTCAGGAGTTCATAATTTACAAACAAAAAAGGAAAAAAATAAATAAAAAACTCACTAGCAATGTAATTACTGTATGATTGGAAATCGAAGAACTTTGTTATTGCCCAAGACTCCCTTACTCAGACACCTGCAAGTTTGCAGTCCTCTAGCTTTAAAGGTGTTTCGTGTGTGGCAGAAAAATGTTGAGAATGGAAGTTATGGTGAGAAAGATCCAAAAGGTTTTGGAGTAAAAACTTTCTGTCCTCTTAAAATGGCACAATGGGGGCTTAATTATAGAAGTTGAGCGATTCCTTCATTCTGAAGATTTGCTTATTCTGTATATCTAGGATGTAATTATAGCAAGCTGTAAAATGGACATTTCTCGAATTAATTGACCTGACTTGGTAGTAAAATGACCTCATGCCATACGTACAATAGTGGTACAGTATTAAAGCTGTATTGGACACCTTTAATGTGCTTATGTAAGAATGCGTTTTTGATTCCTTGCCGAAGGCAGAAGGAATCTATGCGATGGTGGTGTACCTGTAGTGTGTGTGTGCGTGTGCGTGTGTGTGTGTGACGCCCTGCTTGTAAACACGATATCTAAAGAAGGGTAACCATGAATGATCTCATACTTGGTGTTTGGGTTGGTCATAGTGAGTAGATGATCCCTATTGTTTTTGGTGGAGGTCAAAGGTCATTCAAGGTCACTAGAGGTCAAAATCTGAAAACCTTGAAACACAATATCTCAAGAATGCTAACTGTGACTGATGTTATACGTGGTGTGTTAATTGGTCATATTGAGTAGATGATCCCTATTGTTTTTGGTGGAGGTTAAAGGTCATTTGAGGTCACCAAAGGTCAAACTGTAAAAAATTTGTAAATACAATATCTCTAGAAGGGTAACTGGGACTGATGTCATACTTGATGTGTGGGTTGGTCATATTGAGTAGATGATCCCTATTGTTTTTGGTCGAGGTCAAAGGTCATTTGAGGTCACTAATGGTCAAACTGTAGGAACCTTGTAAACACAATATTTCCAGGAATCTAACCATGACTGATGTCATACTTGATGTGTGGATTGTATATACTAAGTAGAACACTCCCTTTGTTTGTGGTGTTTCAAGAAGAATAACTACAGTTGATCTCAAACATGTCATGTGGATAATTCATGTTTGTTATAATATAACCATGTTGCAAGGATTCACAAAGCCTTTTGGCTGTCTGGTGTTTTTCATATTAACATGGTCCCTTGCCTTCTCCACTGAGTTGCTTTTGTTGGTAAGTGATTGTGTGCGTGTGAAAAAATGAGATATCGGCAAGGAATCACTAAGTCATGTGACTTTCTGGTTTTAGTTGGTAAGCTAACTGAAACTCTATATTGCCCTCAGGTATGTTGAGGAGTATATGGACTTAATGGGGCACTTTGGGTTGTTTCATCTCATGAACTTCAATTAGTCTTCACAAACATATCACTTGTGTGTCAAGTTTCTAGTGACTGATCAATGTTCAACTAAGAGGACCCTATTATGAGTCAGATGTAAATGACCACTAATGAGTGAGTAGCTAATGATTTTAATTGGTTTTGGAAAACTCGTGACCATTCACTTTTCCACACTAGTACCAATTTAAATGCCCACAGCCAGTACAAGCCAATAAGAAAAATTAGTAGAAATTGACAGTTTTCATAATTATTGGATGTGAATAGTGATGCTTATTATAAGCATTATTACAGTATTTGGTAGTACCCATCAAAGTTTTCACAACTTTAATTTATTGACAAAGATCAAACTTCTGCAATGTTGGGGCTGTAGTTTATGAAATTCTGAAAATTGTGCAGTCCTACAGATTCCCTTGTACAATGTTGATGATTTGGTATAATGATAACTCAGTGGTACCTATGATTTGACATAATGATAGATAAATGGTACCCTCAGGATGTTGAGATATGAGCTTCTGCACCACTGGTGCTCTAGTTAGGTCTCTTGGGAGAACATTGGGTTTGCAAGTGAGTGTTATGCTAAGGTGTTCATTTCATTTTATTGACAGTTAAATGCTCATTTTAATTGGATGACTCACTGAGATGTGGTAACACTTTGGGACCAGCGCAACTTACTGTAAACTCTGATGTGTAATTCAAACATCGTGTTTCAGTAAGTAATTCACTATATCGTAATCGTTGCTGTCAGCGTGGTGGAATATCTCACATCGCAGTACAGCTATTCATAGATTAATGATTACTGTTAGATATTAAATAACTCCATGGTATACACTGTACAGAAAGTACAGTATTAGGTGTTCTTAACAGTGCCTCCAACCATATTAACTGTCTTCCTCCCAGTCCCATCTTTTCAAGTATTGAAGCTCAAGCCTCAAATGTAACAAACTGTTAGCCCACGTTTATCGTAGACATTAAGAATGAAGAGGTAAAACATCGCTAGTTATGATGTCACATGGAAAACCGCTGTAATCCCAACACCTTGCTCTTGCAGTAATCATAACAAAAGGATGGAAATAAACATAAAGGTACTAACTTTTTTTTGGCAGTTGGTTTTGGCAGTTGCAAGAGGATTTTCCAGTGTAGACACTCTTCCAAGGTGACCTGTAACACTTCAAAATCTTTTTCTCTTTCTTCTTTGAGAGTGTAGAGTGCTTTCACCCATACGTAAGCTCAAGTGTATTACCCCACTAAACTGGACAGCGGTAAATAAGTTCATTGACCACAGGTACTGGACTGTCAGGACTCTTAGTGTGCAGTGTTTGACCATTGACAGCTGTGCCGATGAATGCAGCTTACACAACAGACATGTATCATTCATACATCAGTTCTGACTTCATTTGTAATACCAACGTCCACAAACTTTTGCTCGGATTCCAACTGAATGTGTGTACAGACTGTAAGCTATTAAAATTCCTGTATGGCGACTTCATCAATTACACTCAGTAGCACTTAAAAGAAGGACTCATAAATATGGAGACCTTGGATCTTAGATCAGACAAATCTCTAAGCGTTTGCAGGTGTTTAGGTTTGTACCTATCAAATGGCCATACATACCAACACCTACCGGGAAGGTTACCATGCATGCAGGCGCAGCTTTGATTCCAGATAACACTGCACTCTGTAATTTCAACTGATCCATAGGCCATAAGTGTTATGAAAATATGAAAGTGAACTTTTGACGTGGAATAGCTGATAATGCTTTAGAGACCATGTGTCATGCATCAGGAAAAGTACTGGCCTCTGTCAGTTGTTTCAGTACTGTTTTCAGAATAAAACACAGAAATGGCAATCTAATGGAATTGTGTGTCTATCTACAGTAGTACAACTTTTGAGATACTGCTTTCTCAACTTTTGATGAAAATGCCAAAAAGGATGTGGCATCTTTCACAGTGTCAGTGGGCTTATACGTTTCCCTACTGTTATGAAATTTTATTTTTTTTTTATTTGTTGGTCCCTCCTCAGAATCAAGAAGATGCACAGTATACAGGTAAGTCTTTTCCCAACAGGACTGACTCACATGTTTGAGAAGATGCAGCTGCTCATTAAATGGTAGCGAACATAGATAGAAAAAGTTTTAATAGTTGTGGATAATGCAAGCAACAGAAATGTAAGCCACAGAAACTCATCCTGTTCTTGAAACTTAAAGTGATTACGTGTGTAGGTAAAAAGTAAAAACATTGAAATTTCATCTCCAAAAATTTGGTAAGGCTTTTAATTACACCATTCAGACAATCTGGGAAAATAAATTCATAGGTTATTTGTAAAGACAGTGTTTCCTTTCACCAAATACTACAATTCCCAATATCTACCAAGGAGCGACGACTTGAGTAGTATGTTTTCGATACACTAGTGAGACCTGTACTGTTGGATATTCATTATGAAGACGGTTATAGTAAGAACCATTAATTTTCAAATGTGATTTCTGTTTCGTACTGTTTTATGCCAATCCCGTTGCTTTTCGAAGTAGTTACTGTCATTTTCCTTCATTGTCCGTTCATGTACAACCTCGCGTGTACATTTAAAAATAAAGAAAAAGTTATAATCAAACATAATCTTATCTTTTTGGTTTTTCAGTACACACACAATCACTTTAATTAGCTATTAAAGATTATGCAAGTGTTTTGTATGTTTTTGTGTGTTTGTAAGCCACTAAGAGCACAGAAGTAGATTTGGCACAATTTGAGGTCTTTATTATTATTACTGTATGTGTGGCATTATGCATCATACAGATGTTGATATTTTACATAGGCTTGCCCTACTGCTCACTTACTCAGTGAAGAGGTTTAGCAGCAGTACTTTCTTGTGTCTGAGACACCTAAAAGTTTCAAATAGTGATGAATACTCAGCCAGACATTTGTGTCATCAGGTTACAATTTCCTTAAAGGCATTTATTTTATATAAAAAAAAAAATGAAATTTTCAACCCAATATTTGTGAACACAAAATGATAGATTATTCAAAATGAGGAAAGACTGTGGCCTCCTTTTCCTTAGAGGGAAATAAGGCGTTTATTTTATAGAAAAAAAATGATATTTTGAAACCAATACTTGTAAACACAGAATGATAGATTATTGGAGATAAGTAAAGACTGTGGCCTTCTTTTCAAGAAATATAGTAAGTTTCTCACTATTATAAATTCAGTTGTTCGTTGCCCAAGAATTATTAGTTCACCCAAACTTGCGAGCATTCAAACGATGCATCCTCCGTAACTCATGCACTTTCTTTCTCCAAATCGAGTAGAAGCATACCTATTTACAGTAACAGATTTGTGGTACAAAAATCTGTCAATGACAAATTTTGTTAGAGAGCACCCCAGTGCAGAGAAAAAATCATTAATATTTGAATTTGTCAAATGATGTGGCCTGCAAGATAATGTTCATGAGTACACTGTACGTGTCTTCTATGCCCCCCCCCCCCCCCCTAGCTTGAACATGGAATGTTGTTTGGTCGAAGATTATCAAAGTTTGCTTGGACTCTGCACGTGGATATTGATGGCCTTCAACCAACAACATTCCTCCTGAGGAATAAAATGCAGACTTATGAACATTATCTCTCGCGCCACAACATAAGAAAAATTTAAAAGACTAACGAGTTTTCCCCTTCACTGGGGCGCTCTCTAACAAAATTTGTCATTGGCAGATCATTTTTAAACAAAAACTGATTGGTCTTAAACAAGCCAGTCAGTTGGGACGTTCAGAACAGTTGATACTTGTAAACAGTAAAAACAAAAGCAGGTAATGAATTTGCACTTCGTAAACAGTACCACAAAGCCCTCTGTGTTCATTAAACATGAAACCTAGAAAACGAAGTCACTTTATTTTTAATATAATTATTGTTTTGTAGAAGTTAATAATTTTACATCCATCTCCCATCCTGTGAACGTTGAGAAAAAAATTGTGCATTTTTATTTATATACATCATAAGTACACTTAGTCAATTAAGTACACTCTCATCCCCTTATTAAGAATGAAGCTAGTCATTACACTATTTTTCCCATGCAGGAAGTTTTGCAAAAGATCGAAGCCTGGTAACATATTGTACATTTGACACCTTTTTCCTACTTTGTGTGTGGACAGTGTGGTGTAAAAACTGCTTTTCGTTGCTGTCGTTTGGATCTCAAATGATGTGTCAGGTGTGTATACTGTAAGTGCTTGTTTGTCAAATCGGTCACCCATACATTAAATAAATATCAATTTGGTGTCACAATTTCAATTGTAGCTGGCAATGGTTGCCATGGTTATACATTACCATAGAGGTTCGGAACTCAGAGGTGAAATGTTTGTTAACTTTGTTTGCAAATGCACTACACTGATTGTGTTGAACATGACAGGCAATAAGCATAGAGTGACAGCACTGTTTTATAGATCATCTAGACCCAAAACATTCCAGACTTTTCTTCAGGCGCTGTCAACTTAACCTATGAATGTACCTCGATGCAGGAGCTTAATCTTTTACTTCTGCCTTGAGTAAAGTTCTGTACTGGAGCTGAAGTTACTACGGAGGCCAAGAGATGTGGTGGGATGGAGTAATCGCCATAGTTGTAAACCATCAGATTCTCCTGTCCCGTTATTCTGAAAACATGTGACAGGAGGAATCCAAAAGTAGTGAGAGGGTACTTCAAGGAATACAGTTCTCATCGTTAACATTTTGTGACATCCCAATAAATGGACGTGACTAAACCACCACTCAGTGAAGTGGGCAACTTACTGCAGTTCAATTAGTTGTGATGTGTGCATTCATGTGTTATTCTCAATAGACCTTGTGAATTATATGTGACCTTTACTGTAAGTAGGTTATGCACACATGTTGGCAACACGAGAAGGCCAAACCTAGAGTACCGCAGGTTCACAAAACAGACAGTTCTAGTCACATATGAAAGCTGGGGCCTTTGACTAAATTAACTCCATCCTGAGGTTTAGATTCATGAGAATTCAGTATATATTACTTTCTGAGCAATACTGTTTAATACTCATTTGCTCTACTACTGTTTATACAGGACAACTTGTAGACATTGTAGTTCAGCCACTTTAATGTTTTTATTTTACCTTTTTTCTTGGTCTCATGACTGTTTAATACTAAAATGAATGACTAGACACATGCTATGGATTAATAGCATTCCTACACCATTTCAAAATCACCTCCTTGTTGCCATGTACAGTACCTGTCTATCTCAGAGATTTGCTCACATACAATTGAGGTCAGTTTCTTATATTTCAAACAAAAAGGATTATTTAACACATTTGCAGCTAGGAAACAGAGTGATCGATGACTACAAAGCAGAAACTTGCCATAAGTAAGTCGAAAATGAAGGTTTAATATCAATTGTGATGTAAATTATTATGTTCTTGCAAAAGTTCTGGTTTACCAGTCGATTGATCACACATCCACAAATCAGGCGGGATTGTACGTACAGTAATAGGAGCATGTGATGTACCGTAGTGAAAGTTTGAGTCAGACAACGTCAGAGCACAGTACTTGAATGGAAGCAGAAGCATGGCTGGCACTGTAGGTTATGATCTCATTGAATTGTGCAGTTTCAATTATTGCGTAGAAACTTACAGGAAGTCATATATAGGCTAGACAGGGTGCATGGACTCAGCCAAGACAAGTGACAGTCTACAGTAGTTCAAGACCATCGACCAGAATGTTCAAAATTCCAATACTGAATTGTACCAATATGTAAAGAATGGGTACAGTTTGGTGTTTACAACATTACAACTGATGCCAACTTAACATACTTTTCTTCTGTAGTCTTCTTCTGAAACAGGCTCAGCAAGAAAACCACACCGTGCAAAGGCCACAGTATGATTCTACTGACTGTTTGACTGTTACTGCAGAGTTCAGTGAAAATTTCTCCTAGTCGTTTGAAAAGGACAGTAATAACATCAAAGGTTACTCAATCAAAAACTTAAAAATCTCTCTCTCTTTGGATAGAGATAGTGTAAAGTATTTTTAGTCACCATTGTAATAGCTAGCCTTTGTAGTCATACTGGCATGTTTGTGTCTGTGTGTCTGTGTGTTGGATGTACACTGTTTAGAGGTTGTGTGTCTGACATATTCCCTGCTTGTAAAGACACCTATCTTGAAACAGGAATAGCCAAGGGCAACATTTGTCTAAATCGAAATAAAACAAGAACTTCCAAGTCAGGACAACAGAAATTTGATCAAGAAGCAAGCCCATGCTGAATTCTCCAAATTTCTCTAAAACCTATTTGAACAATCATTCACAATAACAACACGTTCCGGAATTCTTTTATGTGATTTTGTCAGGTGGCCTATTGTCACTCAGATTCCCTTTGTTAGGGTCTGTGATGGGCTTGACCTGCAGTTATTAAAATGCCAATGTGTTCCTTCATGTGTGAACAGCAGACAATCTAACAACAATAGCTGCAGTTAGTGCTGTTTGTTATTTGAACATTGGAGGTAACATTTTTCCTTCGTTTTCATTATTTTGGCATGCTCAGATTCCCAATACATAACATACCAACAGATAATATTTCATGAGTTAAGGCATGTATTCCAAGGTTTGTTGCTTTGGCAAGTGGCAAGTAGACACCAAATTGCACTAGAACCAGGAAAGTTAAAATTGTGTGATTATTTTAAATGGACATGTCAGCATGGTGGTAGCATGGCCCACTGTACCATCAGGTATGGACTGTTACACAAATCGCCACTGAGTGACACTTACACATTTTCAGTATAATGTGGTTGTGTTGTTACTGTATGTGTACTGTACGTGCAATTGTGTACTTTGTAGAGACTGTGTGTGGAGGTAGAAAATAATACGTTACAGATACCGTATAAACCTAGCATAAGTAGATCTATGGATTTGTTTTGTGATCGTCAAAAAAAATAAAGACCTGCTGTAATCCATATGCACACTAGTTTCTAAAATTACATACCAACATTATACTAGACTGTTTATATACACTTGTAACATTACTGTTTGATATGCAGATGTATACAAACATTATATTACGTAGCCTATACATTGTAGAACACAAAACACAGTAGATCAATCTTCTCGAACAGACCTACAGTAACTTTGTGTCATGATCTTAAGTTACTGTTGGTGTAGTTGTTAGGGCCAAAACTGGCACCATTTGCGTGAGGGTGAGATCTACAGCACCGTATTCTGCCACAAGTGCTACAAAAGTCTGGGTGAAATCTTCAACTTTATTTACATTCCCCATGACCATGTTACTGTTGATATTACTTGATGTATTCTTTACTCTTGGGAAGAGATCTGGCCACATGTCCCTGCAGTAATTTGAGGACCAGAGTTGCATTGTAAACTGATCAAATTGTCCTTGTCAAACCTTGTCTGATTCCTGCTGGTCAGAGGCATTCCTGTCCATTTATGATTCAAATATTTGAATCGCTGATGATATTTTGACATAAAAATTTGCCAGATGTAACCTTAAGTCACTCAAAGGTGTATTTGTAGATAAAAATGTAATTGTTTTCAATATTATGTCATTCATATGAATAATATCCATCAAGTTTCAGTAATTTGCTCTTCTCCTTATGAAAAAAGATGTTGCTCGTTTGAATAAATCACTGAACTTTCGAATCTGTTCTTTTCCCGCCCAGTTATCTATTCACTCCTTTCCTGATCTCCCTCATCCCCAAGATCTTTTGATACAGTACTTTTTGCAAGGTACCGGTACTGTACATCCAAGTCTCGAGTCACCCACATGTATCCAGATTTCCAGAAGCGTGAAACTTGTTTCATGAAGAAGAGCATTCAGCCTGCATGATCAAAATTTAAGAATTTTTAGTGTCCGGTCAATTTGATTAGTCCAGAGTTATGTGGCGTATGCCCTAGTCACTCAGTCACACAATTAGTCACATCTCCCCATGCATTGTTGAATTCCTTCAATGTAAAATGCCTTAGGAGTTTCTTCATGTCCACTGTAGAAACATTCACTAGAATCAAAAGGACTGTGCTACAGTGGAGGGTAGCACTTTCATATTGCTGCAATTTACAATGTGGGTACAGTACTGTAAGTATTAGCTGGCTTCTCTGTTTGCTGTCACCTAGTGCAAAAATACTGGAAGATTCCAGATGCATCACAGTCAGTTTGAGTTGATGGTCACCAGGTTTAACAATAACCTGATTTATTATCACTGGTTATCAGTGATTAATTTCTAGGCTGCTAGGGATTAGTCCTGGTGGGGTAGTTGATGCAGAAAACTGGCTGGTGATGGACAGATCTCCCTATTAAATCTACAGTACTTAATGAACAGATCTTCGTCATTACCGTTCTATGTGCCATCAGTGTTGTGTCTTTGCTGATGAGAGGAGGGGGGGTAGGGTTGATTCAAAGATGATGTAAATATATAGGCCTATCTGCTATGAATATTCATGAATCAGGCCTTTAATAATGCTGAGTAGTTTGTCGTCATGTAATTGTCTATGCAGTGCATTAACTTGTTCTATTTTTAAAAGAGATAAATAAAAGGGTCAATCCACCGTAGGCTCACTGATAAGACAAAAGGGATTGATATCCCTACATTAGCAAGGCATACAGTGTGAAATGCCGCAGTGAGGGAGCTGCATGGTGACTGTGTTATTATTAATTAGCTGGCTAATCATATCCAGGTTGACCCAATAATGTGTGTCCTAGAATGAATGCCTACTTGTTCGACTGTTAACTGTTCGATTTTCAAAATCTATTAAGCATAATGAAGTCTGTAACTATGGTGATATATAGCCTAGTAACGGTTTACGGCTAGTACAGGGGCGATTTACATTACTTCATGTCACCTTCTTGCAGTTCCAAACAAGGATACTGTAAGTCACAGGCCAGAAGATATTACAGAGTACTATTCAACCTTTATGTTCATATTGGACTATATGGGCCTTAAAACATAATGCAAAATCTGTTAAGATTGTGTTCCCATGGTAACCTATTAATGCTCTCACCATGAAGCTAATAGTGACCTGTCAAATTATTCTCCTGCGTCACAGTGTGCTGTCACCTTTAGAGTTTCCTGCGTGTAATATGTCAACCATGTGACTTTAGGGTCCATAAGTTAACATGCACTGCTTCTCCCACACTTAATCATGTCTTTGTGCAAGAGAGCAAGTTGCGTCAGTTTTATTCGTTGAAGCTCATTCCTATTCGTGGTTCATGTGAAGAACCTTTTCAAATTGGGTATTAATTCAGAAGGGAAGTTTTGATATGTACAGCATGGTGACTTTATTGGACCATTATGTAGCAGAATTGTCTCTGCATGGAAGCATTACCCAGACATTTCTGTGGTCTGTGTGACACCTTCAGTAATACAGAATCTGTAGTCACAGTGGGAAGGTGTCAAACTATGATTGTGTGAACTCATCCTAATCATACTGAACCTGGTACAGTAGCAGATGAAAGTAAAAAGTCATTATCATATCCTGCAAACCTGTTTTTCATCTGCTCCAGTGGTAAGCTTAAATCAATTTCAGTTTCTCAGCCATGTATGGGCAAGAAAGCATGCAATTAAGGATGCCTTTTTTTTCTCTTTTTCTTCTTTTTTTTTTTTTTTTTTTGTTCCGTTGAAAATTTCTGTACATGTCCTTACCTTGCATCTTAAAATGCGTTAAACCTAATTTCATATGATTCTGTACCATTAAGACACACAATCATTCATTTATCATCCATGCCTGTAATTCACCAGACAAATTAGTCATTGGTCTACTTTGTTGCTACGGAGACAAACAGGTACGTAGTTAAAGCTGTAACAGTCCTAGGATAATCTGTTAGTTGACTGAACTGCATGCTCTGCAGTTTGCATAGTCTGGTTTGCCATGAGAAATTTCAGCAAGTCTGCATGGACAGAATTGACTCTTTCATCGCTTTTGAAGTATTGCAGTACTCTTTGACTTGCGTGCAAAATACCTGTATTTTATGTCGAACTCCTCCTGTTGGCCAGCAGAGCAGCAACAACCTTTCTTGGCCATGCAGACATGTATATGGGCCTGTAACCCACACAGTAGATTCTGCTGTAGATAGTATTAAATTTTTGTTCCTTTAGAACTGCTGTGTAAACCCATCACCTGCAGAATTATAGTATGCATACAGATATTGCAGTAGGGTCCTACTCTATTAGTAAACTTTTGTTTATCTGAATGGTATTGTATATTAATTTCATTAAAATTGGGGAATCAAAACTGTTCCATATGGCCATAATTGTGTCCATGGACAGTAAGCGCAGGTTTTATTGACACTCATCTGATGTCTGTGGTGCACCTTTCACCATAAGCTTTTCAGTTTCAAAGATTGGAATTGCTTCCTTCCTTTAGTCTTGTCTGGTCTGATTTTGTTAACTGATATTGTCAAGTTACCATGGGAACAGTCCAAGTGGCTGTAGTTAACCTCCATTTTAGCAGGTAGCTTCACAAGTGTGCATACCAAACCTCTGTACTTTTATTTGTGGCTATTGTTGCCAGCCTTTTGTATCTGAGTGATGAATTGATGCAAAATTGTGAACCCTTCTCCAGTGTTGTATGT
The DNA here is from genome assembly GCA_021234535.1 of Stichopus chloronotus. Lineage (NCBI taxonomy): Eukaryota > Metazoa > Echinodermata > Holothuroidea > Aspidochirotida > Stichopodidae > Stichopus > Stichopus chloronotus. The sequence goes on along the minus strand of CM037834.1, from coordinate 27,738,235 downwards.
ATTCATACCAAAGTGTATTTAGGCTGAATGTAGGTCATTGTAAATAGGTGTACAGTATGCTGGTATACTAACAGTACTACCGTAAGGTTTTTCTTCATTGTCACACTATAAGGAAAATAAGGAATACTTTATTGCATTATAAAATGGTTTGGGTGCAAGCATGGAGTATTACATGAAAGCTGTTAACTTTGAAGTGACGTATCATAGTTGAAGCTAGTTTGAGAAGGTTGAATGTTCCACACCAAGGTATTTGACTATCTGTAATAAAGGTCATACAGTGTCATATAGCAGGAGTGTGTGGTGTTCACACATTTAGCCTGCTACTTGTTTTCAATTTAGATGCCTGTTTAATATGTTTTTTGAATCAGAATGTACTGCTCAGGAGTGAGCACCATCATCCCTTTGGAAATATTTCCATTAGGAAACAACCCATGTCGTGTTATTTATTTTTGTGTGCAGTATTACCCTGAGTCGTGACCAAAGGTAAGTGATACTTTCAGCGATTGAGAGGCTCCTACAGTACATTCTGTTTGATACACGATGGTTCTGTAAGTATGACCCGATTGAGGTTCCTCCAGTTTGTATGTTCCGTGCCAGCACTGTATGTTCTGTTAGTGAAGTAGTGTGCAAGTGAAGTAAGACTTTAAGTTTGACCTGCAGTTATCAACAGATTCGTGACTTTTTTTATGGTTGAAAATTTTGATATCTCAATTGATGATCTTGGCAGTATGCACTAACTGTGATGATTACTTCAAGAAGAGACAGTGTAGTCATGTTACTGTACTGTATTGCATATAAACCGTGACCTAGAGGGAATAAGCAGTCACCCCCCAAATTTATTCTGAAGCATCAGCTGAATTTTGCATATCTCCTCTTTTAAAGTACTGACAAGTATCTTTCAGGATATTTCATGCTATTGTGTAGTCAAAGGAAACAAATAATTTGCATAAAGTTTGCAATCCAGTAACAAATGTATTGTCACTTGATGCAAAAGAGCCATCCATGAATTACAGTAGGATAGGTGACTGCCATACACTAATGCAAATTGAGGTGACTGAATTTTCCCTTATGAGTACTTGCCAGATAAATTTACAGGCAGTACCCTTTTTTTTAATTGTATAGCCTATGCATGGCCTACAGGTATTAAACTTTGCCACCACACAGTACATTTGTTTTACCTGTGTCTTACAGTAGTGTTATAATGGGTGCAAATGATGTATATTTGCATCCCATGTGTAATGTGACTCATTCTGATGGCAACTACAGCGAACCTTTTCTACTCTTTTAGGTTGCTGCTGCTTCCGCCGCTGGCCAGTGCGTGTGATGATAAAATGCGTGCTCTCGCCCTCGAGGTTCAAATTATTCACCGTCTTCAAAAATATGGCCAGTCGTATATCGGCGTCTGCGCCGGCGGTTTCCAGTTTGTGATCAATATCAGTTTGTGAGAATTAGCATCAGCATGCTGACAGTCATACCCACAGTTGATGCAGTACTACTGTAGCTCAGTTGCTCTGGTTGCACTGGGAGAATTGTTAATTTACAGCCAGCAGCTTGCTGGTCAATCAATCTGAAATGCGGTGTACACATTGTTCACGTCTTACTGCGGATCTGCTCTGCGGCCATGGCTAATGTGTAACTATTTACCATATGCGCTTAAGTAGGTGTGTCAACAGGTAAGGTTTTCTGAAGATATGCAGTTGGTTCGTCATCAGAATCAATCAAGAGAATACTGATAAGAACATGATACATAATTATACCCTGGCTTTAATTCAACAAAGTTGATATACAGTGATAATATACAGTAATAATAATAGTTAATAATATGGTAACCACATGTTTCCTCATCATCCTTGACAGCCATATGTAGTGACATGTTTTCTGTTTTACCTTTTGCTGTCTATCCTTATGGTCTGGTTAGAAGCAAAGTTAAATCTAGTCATTTTGGGTGGAAACGAAAAGGTACTGCAGTTACAAGTACAAGGGACTTCTGTGTATTCATCCTCCAAATAAACAATTTAACATTCATTTTGCAAATTAATAACAACTGACCTTGATGCTAAAAGTAACTCCAAAAGTCCATCCTTGTGGACAGAAAACAATGGTTTGAATGCTTTACCATAAATTTTGTCCAAATGATTAGGATGCACTCATTACAAAGTTAAATTTAGAAAACTGTTTGCTCTGTCAACTGCTCAAATGAGAAAGTTGCTTGCAAACTTTTTGTTGTTTGAATAGTTCCTACTCATTGACCTTTGTGGCATGAAGCTTTTGTGGCTCATTTGAAGAATAACCACGTAGAATAATGTTATTCTCCCCACTATCTACATTGCTGTGTCCTATTCTCAATCAAGCGTTGTCAGGGGTGTGACGACGGCAATCGGGGCTGGTGCAATTCTTTGATTCAACCACTGTACGATCCCGTTCATTCTTTTTCTGTCTTTTATTTCTTTCTTGCAGGAGTGAAGCAAGATGCCGGGATCGACTACAGCGAACATCTGAAAATCTGACCACGTTTACGGAGAGGGGATCTGTCAAGAAACCATGGCCGTCCCCAGCCCTGTCATCAAACAGATAGACAAACAGTTCTTAGTTTGTGGTATTTGCCTGGATCACTACACTGTTCCCAAAGTGCTTCCTTGTCTTCACACATTTTGTCAGAAGTGCCTGCAGAATTATCTGCCCCCCGAGTCACTGTCACTGTCTTGTCCTTTATGCCGCCAGCTCTCCATCCTCCCGGCAGAGGGTGTCGCGGGGCTGCAGACCAACTTTTTCATCACCAACCTGATGGAGGTCTTGGAGACTCCAGAGTGCAATGGCAATGACGAGGTGGGGAGGGATTCCGGTGATCTGGCCTGCACCAGTCATGACGGCGAGAAGCTCAAGTATTACTGCAATGACTGCGAGACGGCGGTCTGCTACGAGTGCACGATGACAGAGCACGGAGACCACCAGACGACATTGTTGGCTGACGTCATCGAGGAACACAAAGAAGTCTTACGTAAAATACTGGAAGATGTCAAAAGCCAAATTCCCATCATTAAGGATGCCTTGCAGAGAGTCGAGAAAATATCGGACGGTCTTTCACAAGAGAAGGCATCGGCGCTGGACAAAATAACAAGAGATTTTGAAAGTTTGGAGGATCAGGTTAAAGAAAGAAAACATTCGTTACTTCAAAGCTTAGAGGGTATATGTAGTGAAAAGAGCAGTGTATTAGAGGAACAAAAGTTGACCCTCCAGGAGTACCTCGCCAGCATCGAGAGCAACTGCGGATTCACGGAGAAGACCCTGTTGAAGAGTAATGACACAGAAATACTGCTGATCAAGAAACAAATGCTCTCCAAGCTGCAGGAGCTCGCCAAACTCTCTGTCCAAACTAAAGCAGGTGAAAATGACTTTTTGAAGTTTAGTTGTGACCTTGAAGTTATTTCTAAGTGCATCACAAACCTAGGCATTATTCAGTCCAACAGTGCCGTCCCCCACGAAACCGTCGCCAGCGGAGACGGTTTGAAGAGATCGGCCGTAGGGGTCCAAACTGTTGTCATGATATCGACAAAGAACCATAAAGGAGAAATTGTTAAGTCAGGAGGAGCTCCTCTCACAGCAAAGTTCGATTCTGCTGATGGGAGGGAAATCACGACTAGCATCAACGATAATAAAAATGGCACTTATGACGTTATTTACACCCCCTCCAAAGAGGGTATCTACATGTTGGACATTAGGTTATTCAACGAACACATTAGGAACAGCCCTTTCAGAGTCAAAGTCGTGAAAGACGAGGCAAAACTGAGTCCGCGTTCCCCATCCTCCAATGTCCCCGTCCGTAGCGTGAGACAGAGGGCCACGAGGAGGCCCCACAGCGCATCAGGGGCCGTCAGAACTCAGAAGAGATCAAACCCCATCGAAGATGATCTCGTTCTCGTGATTGGGTCCCACGGCCGCAACAAAGGGGAATTCACGAATCCACAGGGGATTGCATGTTCCTCCAATGGAAGAATAGTAGTTGCAGACAGCACCAATCAGAGTGTGCAGGTGTTTACCAATGAAGGAGAAATCAAACTCAAATTTGGAATCAGAGGGAGAAGCAGCGGCCAGTTGCAGAGACCGACCGGAGTAGCTGTGGCCGCAAATGGCAACTTTGCCATCGCCGATTACGACAACAAGTGGGTGAACATCTTCTCTCCGGAAGGAAAGTACATCAACAAAATAGCTGCAGGGAAGCTAGTAGGACCAAAGGGTATCGCAGTTGACAAGAACAATAACCTTGTGGTAGTCGACAATCGAGCCAGTACCATTCTGGTGTTCACACCTTCTGGGAAACTCCTCAGCAAATTTGGTTCCAGAGGGTCCACCGAACAGCAGCTATGCGGGCCACACTTTGTTGCTGTCAACAACGAGAATGAAATCCTGGTGTCCGATTTCCACAACCACTGCATCAAGGTCTTCGATCATGAAGGCCAGCTCGTCAACACGTTCGGCTCGAGAGGGGAGGGCAATGGCCAATTCAATGCCCCAACTGGTCTTGCTGTAGATGTTCTGGGTAACATTATTGTAGCTGATTGGGGCAACAGTAGAATACAGGTATGATGAATCAGTCGGGTGGGAAAAGGATTTCCAGCCCTTTCTTCTTTAGTAATATTATGTACAGCAATCACTTAAGACCACAAATGTGGTCCAGATACTTTTCTTTCTTGTGTTGGGGAAATGTTCAGATACTTAGCAGCTATGCAGTTTAACCATGGTAATTCTTTAATGGGCTCATTGTCCAGGTAATCAATTTCAATATCATTCAGAAGTTAATAGAGAGATGTGTGTTTGACTCCAAAACCTCTCCTATACTTTCTGTCAGCTATACTACCTGTCAGGATTTCTAACAGACTGTCACAATGCTTTGTGCTTTGTAGTAAGCCTGTCACATTGACAATTCTGTTGAATGATTAGGTATTTCCAAGCTTGGCCAAAAGATCACTGGTGTTGTTTTTTTATCTCTATGTAGTCTTTGAACTCAGCTTGTCAAGTCTGTTTCACTTTACAAGCTCAAAAGTACCATCAAAGAGCTGACCTCCAGTGCCCTGGTATTTCACAGGTATGCCTATTGACATATAAAGGCCTAAATATTGACCCAAGTAGGAAGGAGTTCATGTTATGGTGCTTTGCTTATTACAGGGATTTTGGTTTTAGGATAGTTTGACAAAGAAAATGATACCCACAGAGCAAGCTGTTTGGGATTTGGTAAACTCTACTGGTGATACCAGGTAGCTGTTACAGGTTTTTTTCACTGGTATTCATCAGCACTGATCAAATGGGGAGGGAGGGGGGGGGGGAGAAGTGGGGGACATGTGGGAAGTGTCTCTCCCCCAAACCACAAAATGAGAAGTACATACAAAATTTAAATGGACCATCTATACCCTTGCTTCATAATGTTTGGTTTTACCAAATGCTTCCTATTGTTTTCAAACCAAATTATGATAGCTCCCCCCTGACATTCCACAATATTTGGAATTGTGAGTGAAATAAATAGTAACAGTGGCTGTGCTGTGACATGATAGTGTCGGCTGTGTTATTTATGCCAGTTAATACCTGATGTTCATTGTGCTTGTAATGATTCTGATATTATTGGGGTTGTACTGTGGACACATATGCAGAGAGGAGATTTAGTTGGTCAATTTACCTCTTTTGTAAATTACTCCAGGATAATCGTTGAAAGGAGCCTTTACATTTACTATGCTAGCATATCAATCTTTGTGCTGGATGTTTGGTACATCTATCAATGTTCAGGTTCTGACGTATATCACATGCGATACTTTCCTAAAGAGGCACAACAAACTTTCAAAAGTTTTCAAAATTTTGCTCCACACCCTTCTTCTGTTGCTTTGTAAAAAGGCCATGAGGTCAAAAGATCATGAAGAGAAGTGGTAAGGAAACAGTACTATTAAAGAACTTAGAGCTTGCTGTAATTTTGTTGTTCATCTTTGGTCCCTTTTTCTTTGTTTTATTTGCAGATCTTCGACCACAATGGTTCATTCCTGTCCTATGTCAACACCACGGCTGACCCCCTGTACGGACCCCAAGATTTAGCTATCACCAGCGACGGCCATGTGGCAGTGTCCGACTCCGGAAACCACTGCGTCAAGTTGTACAAATACTTACAGTAGGAGGTACGCCAGTGTGAGTACGTCCCTTGTAGGGGGTTGTTGGATGAGCTCTTCTTAACAAGTACTCCAGGAGGGGCCACGGGGGGTGAGAGGCACAGTTGGAAATTTTAAAGTCTCCTTTCCAGATATTAGCTGGATAGTCGATAGGAGGTAATAGAAGTTTTGCTGGTTTGAGGTAACCATCAAGAGTGATTGAATGTAGCATTGACTACATGCAGTACAAATAACCATAGATATTGTCATATGTATGTCGGTATGTTATCCTGCCTGTACCTTGTGTTACCGTCTGTTGTTTTCAGTACGGTGTGGCATGGTTTGTGTTCTTATACCATTTACTGAGGGTGGGCATACAAGGTGTGGACTGTGCGGTGTTTTTTTCTTTTTTTATGTTCTTACGCCATGTATTTGAAGGTAGGCATTTACGGTGTGATAATGGTTCGTATTCTTATGCCATCTATTGTAGGTGGTCTTCATTAATGTGGTGTGATATGGTTTGTATTCTAACGCCATGTATTCTGGGTGAGCTTTTGTATGGCCATTATGGTGTGATGTACAGTACAGTGTATTCTTATGCCTTCTGTTGTGAGCTTTAATAAGGTTTGATGTGGCTTGTATTCTCATGCAATGTATTGTAGGTGAGCTTTAATATAGTTTGTATTCTTATGCCATTAATTGAAGGTGAGCATAACATGATATGGTACAGTATTGTTTGTGCTTCAAGTGCCACATAATTCATGGGTGAGCTTTAACATATTATAGCATGGTCTTTGGTCTTACTGTATGCCATGTGTTGAGCATATGAAGAATACCAAATTTGTTGTGGCACAGTCTTTGTGTCCCGATATGCAATGTACTCTACTATGCATTGCATTGTCTCAGCTGAAATATATATTTTACTTACACTAGATTCTTGTGTTTGAGTCATTCTCAACATATCTTGTTCACTGTATATAAGCACATGTCTAGGAGTACGCTGTATGCCTGCGTGCTTACTCACTGTATAAGAGTTCCATGCTGTATGTTGCAGGTAATTGGAAAATTTGGCAGCAGAATGCTTGGAATGGCTGCATGTAAAATCTTGTCACTTTGACATTCAAAAAAGGTGAGACAACTGCTGTAGGCCTACTTCATTAATATTGGCACACATTGAAATTAGTAGCCTACTGGTGAAAAGCCGTTTGTTTGTCATTACTGTGTATGTCCATACTATGTGTTCCCTTTGAATGTGTGACTGTGTGTTTGTGTGTGTCTATGTGTTTATTAGAACATATTGAAAAAATAAGGGAATCTCTTGATTCTGTACCAGGGTATAAGGGTTTTCGTTTTGAGCAAAATGTTGAACAATAAAGACGTTTTCCTTGGAAAGTAGACTGCCATTGATGATTTATCCCTGTCAGTTTCTAACAAGAGCTAGCTGTCGGTCACGGTGAAAGCCAGGAGAATTAACTCTGCGAGTTTACTCCTCTTTTATTTATTTTGAATTTCATCTCAGTCTCAAGTCATTGATTCCACTAAAGAAAGCCCACTTTCGATGAAAGAAAGATTTCGAAACTGAGGGTTTGTGAGGGGTGGGTGGGGTTTAGATAGTAATCTCTATGCCTGTAATTTGTCCCTGGAGACATAAATTAAGTTGGTGATTTACATTCTTACATATTTATCTTAATACCTCAGGTATTGTGGGACATCTTAAATCTTAGTTTCAGGGTGCTACCTTATAATTGTCAATCACAAAGCAGTGTCAGAGTAGTCATGGCAACGGCTTTCAGAATCTGCTTGCCCTGATAAATTTTTACTTTCCCCGGACAATTATGGCAATCATTAGTGTTCAGCCCTGTCATCATCTTGTGTCTTTGTCTAGTTTGTCATGAACCGTCTCATTCTTTGTCATAGTCTGATCAAGTGGTCACATGATGCAATAATCATGTGACAAGAAAAAAAAAAATCCATACTATGAACACAATTTTGGTCTACTGTCTCCAATTACAGCATACTTCTGCAGTTTAGTGAAATATGCAATTGATCAAGGCTCAGTTCTGGAGAAATATGATATGAACTTATAAATTTTTCTGGGCTGTCCCCAATTATGGCAAATATCAGCTAGGAAAGAATTCCTGATTATATCATCATAGTTGTAGTGTGACTTTAGGTACTACAAAAATGCCTACACTGCTTTCTTCTCTCTCAACCATCTTTTGTTGAAATGTCTTGAGAGAGCTTTGTGTCCTTTATTAGCAGGCTCAGTGTGTGACTTAAAAGAGGTGTATGTTGTCCTTTTGAACACTTAAAATCAGTTAAACTGAGCATGTAAAGACTTGTACTGTGATACAGTACAAGTTTGTCAATTTTTCAGCTGAAGGGAAGAGAACTTATTTTACATAAAATATTCTTACCTGGGAATGATATTGTGTTAGGCCAATAAAATTTCCATAATTATCAGTGTTAGGCATGAAAAGTTAACAAAGTAAAGCTGTTACTGTAGCTTAGCAAGAATTGGCTTTCCAGTTTAAGCCCTGTCTAATTGAAAAATAGGAGCTAAAACCAGGTTTTTGAAAAAGTCAGTTGAAAAATTTGGTGACATAGTGAAATGGTACTGCAGTAGCTGCCTACAAAAGATAAACAGGGAATCGAGTAGCTGGTTTACCCAGCAGCATTATGAACGATTAATAAAGTAACGTGGGAGAAGGGGTTAGAGGTGTCTTGAGGTGTCAAAATGTTTAATATATTTTCTGTGACATTTATGGAAAGTTTTATAATGGTTGAAACAGATGTGTTAGAGTATTCTAACACTAAATGGCAAAATATTTCAGTGTTGGCATAGTATATTCAAATTGAAAATTTTATCTACCTGCTTGCAATATTGGAAAAAAAGATGTACTTCAGAATTTATTTAAATGAAAGATATTTAAATATTTTTGCTGTGTTTATAAATAAAGCATTGTAAGAGTGTGTGTGTGTGAGTATATGTAGATATTCCTGCACTTGTTCATATAGTATTCATTTGGTTGTCCATTGTATTCAGACATATGTCTAGGACTAGATGTGATAACTTGATTCAAATGGTAGCTACTTGATTTGAAAAGAATGCAAGTAATGGCTTCAGTGAAGCAAAATTCATCAGAATGTTTAATATATTTTCTGTGAACAAATGAAATGAAAAAAAAAGTAAAATATTATTGTTAATCAATTAATAAAGTAAGTGTGATTGAACTGGGTTTGGGGAGGGGAAAAACAAACTAGCAACTTGGTATGTATGTACTGAAAAAAACTGAAAATAAGCTAGAAAAGAAATGTTAATGTCGAATAAGTGTGAAGTTTGTGTGTAGTTACATCTCTTATTGACAAAATCTTGACACAAAGGAAAAGGTCAGGTCTTGCAAACTTGAAAAAAAAAATGGATATTAAAAGCAACCAGATATATCTGTGTATCCAAGTATGATTTGTAAAGATATGAGAATCAAGTATTAAGTCAGCTTGGTGTTGTAAAAAAAAAAAATGGATCATGATCACCTTTAACCTTATCAAAGCCAGCCTTTTCAGTGGAGGTGGTGACTGAAGGAAGCTGTTGATATTATTACAAGGGGCCTAGCTAGTCAGATGAGGGTATACTGTCTAAATACACTACAAATTTATGGTATTAACTGAAGTGAGAAAGACTTCTCACATTATATTGCAGCAGGCCTATTCGCAGCATGCATTGTGTGAGGTAGTAACCACTGTGTTATTAAAGTATGTCTTTTTTTTTGTCTTTGTATGGCTTTTGTTAACAGAGAGAGAGCTTATGTTTGCATGGTAGGAGATAAAAATCTAAACGGGTTGGGAAGGTTACCTAGGAATGCGGAACCAAAAAAAAAAAATGTCAAAAAAGAAATCTGAAATGACTATGCTAACTATTGAATATAGGGGAATATAGGGGAACTACATCATAGATTGGACTACTGATACAGCCCACCCTGATCTTCACCATCCCCTTGCATTTTCTCTTCTGAATCCTCCGTCTCTCAGTGTTGGCAAGATAATTAAACGCAGAGTACTTACAGAGGGAGTATATGTGTGTAGTGCATTCACTTAATAATTAGTCTACTTATTGTTAAAGTTATATGTAATCTTCAAATTGTTGTAGTGTAAGAGAGGTCTCAACACAACAACTCAAAGACAATTAAAGTTGGCAAACATGGCCTCTCTGCATACCGTGACCAGTTTTCAAACTCTGACAAATCTGAAAGTCAAGTTTCATTAGAGACAATCTGAAAACAAGTGCAATGATTTTGTAAATATTATTAATCAGTGTTTGGTATATGTGCTGCCTGCTCTGTTCCTGTCTGTGACTTACTTCCATTTGCTTTTCACCTTGGTCGATGACGATGTGTGTGAAGATTCAGACATGTCTGTCTGTCTGACTGTGGTAAAACTGTTTGCACAAAGTTCAGTCCCCATTTTTTTGTCTTTTTTTTTTGTGCAGAATTATGTTTTTGTTGAAGATTACTGCCCACTGTGCAATGTAAAATGTTCAACACCATGGAATGTTTGAATGGGGAATTCGACTTAACACGTCTGCATATGTGTTCATGTGCTGGGTGCTGAATCGGTTTATTTTAGCCATAGGACTAAAGTAATTTTCAAATGATCCAACAGAGTTACATGGTAACGACTGATAGGATTGTCTTAAATATTGAGTGGCATCTACTTTGTGTGCACATCTTATCCTACTGGCTGGAGATGTGTTTTACTACTGGGCCTATTATATTTCAGAGTAGCATGCATCTGCACTTTTCTGATAACAGAGTAACTGGTATTGGTAATTGGCCATGCAGGAATTGAGTTACTGGGCATGTGAAATGTTTTTGTGTATTTACTAGTTGTGCCCATTTCTGTGGTTTACTCGTATGCCTGTTTGTCTGCATAACTGTCAGTGTGTGTACTTTCCTCAACATTTTCTCCTGGATCTACGTATGCATAGCCGGGATATGGAAGTATTTTTTTTGGTTCAATAGTTTTCCTGTCAGTTTTGCCCATTGAGTCAATCCTTCTGAAGCAGATATATGTTAACTAGGAACCAAACAAAATAGAACATCTGTTGCTAACCAATGTGTAGACTACACTAGTTCAAATTTGATGGTTAATGATTTTCAAAATGTACATACGTTACAACGTCAAGAACAAAGCATGGCATTTGGGGGAGAGATGTCGATGGGCAGACATAGAAGAAATATCCAGGAATAAAAATACATCGTCATGTGATGGAGTGCAGAAAATATTCCAGGATTATTTATTGCCGTGGTGGTCTTTAACTGGTTTGCAGATTAAGTGAGATGGAAACCAGAAAGGGGGATGGGATAAGTTTGTTGGAAAAATTGGTCATAAAAAGATGAGTCTGGTTGGTGAAGAAGGCATAATGAAAGAGTATTTGCTGAAAACAAAACTCAAATCTCTGCTTTATGATACCAAACTACTGTAACTCAGCTAGAAAATTATTGTTTGGTTTTCTATTTAATGCTGTCCCACCTCTTGTCAATATTTACTGATAATATCTCTTTGATCGCAAGGACTCAGTTCCTGCTTTCTTCTTCCAGACCATGTGACATTCTGCATCCTTTGAAAGTTTGTAGTGTGTCACTGACTCACTGTATGTGCATAAAGTGTAACGCCACTGAAAGGTTGAACATTTTCTTCTTCTCGTTCTGTGTAACGTTTGGTATGAAACCTTGTCCTGTTGTGGTCCTGTTGTGGTCTGTTGTTTTGGTACCTCAATCAACCAAGTTATGGTAACAAGCAATGGGTGTCCATGCTGTCGTAAATTTAATGAGTTGAATTGATTTGGGATTTAGGTTACAGCTACATGTGAAGTCCGTGTAGACATATACGAGGCACTGTGTCAAGGAATATTGAAGCCTGCGTGGCCTCTCTAAGTGGATTATTTTCAAAGAGCTCATTCCACAATCCCCACGGCAACAGGGAATGATATGGCATTGAAATGCATTTGTCCATTACGACATGGTGCATTTGTAACAGGCAGTGTGCCCTATTGCTAAGGACTAACCACACTAGCACAGCTGCTGTGCTGGTGTAGAGGGCACTATTTTGTTTTCTTTCTGTCCTTAAAATGATTATGAACACCCCAAATGGCATGACTGTGTAATGACTAAAGTCAGTGTAATAAGTCATCATCAACAAAGATAGTCAACTGAAAAGAGACTAAAATTCTATCTAAAGGAGAAAGATTCAAGTGCTGTTTCTTTTTCCGTCTTGTATTTTTTTTTTCGTCTCCTGATTCTTCCTTAATTTTCTTTCATCTTGTTGTGTACTTGAAGTGATGAGTCACATTAATGATGATCAATATGTCTGAGAGTTCCTGTCAACTTTAAAAGGGCATAACCTCAGGCAGCGTTTCATTCATTACTCAGTCAGTGCCATATGGAAAGGAAAACAGACTTGCTTTTCTTTTGGGTTCTAATTTGCATATTGTCATGGAAACCATAGTGGGACATCTTAGTAGATCTTAACCCATAATATTCTTACACTAACCTTTTACTGACAGTGTGTTTTTTTTTTTATTCTTCTGAAGTTTTCTCCTCTCCCCGTCCTTTTCTCTTCTGATATTTTTCTTTCTTGCCACTCTTTGTCAGTAATCTATTACCTTTCAAAGCTACCGTCAGTTCGCTCAGGTTTTTCAAGTGTTACATGAAGGCAAAGTTAGGAACTGGTTCTTTAGAGAGTGCCTCACACTCAGGTTGCCATGACATCAACTGTGTGACATCATATGGCAGAGAGTAGCCATGGCAACAAAATTCAAAATGAAAGAGCAAGACTGATGGCCTCAATGATGATCAGCTCTGTCTGTTGAGGTGTTTGGAAACACTGTGCATTGAATTTAAATAGACTTTGCTTGCCAGTGCCGACTGGAAACCAGGTGGAAGGAGGGCAGTATCAAACATCAATAAAATGGGTGCAAATTTAGTGAAAATAAATGGTGTGTGTGTGCTGTGGATCGGCCTTCACCAATTATTAACTACTTTGTCACACAGTATCACACACAGTAGACTGATTAATAAACTGTAAGGATATCGTGATGACTAGTGTTCACCGTTTGATGATTTTGATGTGCACACATGACGGCCAGACTGCTCCATGGAGAAAACAGTTTTCTTGCAATCCTGGATCAAGGATTGTTTCATTGCTACAATCGATGCCCTTAGTTAGTATCCCAGAACACATCTAATGAAAATGACCAACCATCGCATGATTGTAAACACATGTGCATGAATTGCCAGAATCATGCTTTTTTGTCTTAGAGAAAATAAGTTTGATCAGTTCAGTGGGCACCCAGCCAAGGTATGTTAGTCCCACTCAATCACTTGAGAATGAATTTGTGCACCAATCCATTACGTTGAGATAGCATCATGAACTCAGGTGAATGTTTTATCTTTCCTGTGTTTGGCCAAACAATGGACTCTGGGGGGGGGGGGGAGATCATTATGCAGATACTAAAATGGTTACCACAATTATCCGTTTCTTTAATCGTTGGCATTCATTGTTGTAATGAGTGGTTTGGTTCTCTTAGGAACTGTCACCTGCCCAATTATATCGGTTCTAATCACTCATCTTAGATGAATGCAACAGTAAAAACTAAAATCAGCAATACAGTTTTTTTCCTGTCACAAAAAAGATGGCTGTATCATAGCACAGCTGGCATTAGTAAGCTTCTCTCTTCCTTGAAATAAAAAAAAATACCATGCAAGAGCTCTCTATTGAAAAAGAATCAGCACCTGGTGTAGTATCTGCAGGTTATAACATAAAAAAAGAATAATATGAAATAGCAGTACATTTCATAAAAAGAATCAATTCTGGGCAAAATGCATAGATTAGATTGCAACATAATCAGTGCCATGTAAAATGTCACTGCATTATAAAGATACCAGTGAGCCCTGAGTAACGTATCAGTGCATTGAATAAAAAGTATTGGTTCTGGGTATTGGTATTGTCTCAACATTATATTATCAGCACTGGGTGAAATATTATCTCTAGCGTATAAGGAGAAGTATCGTCGTGTAAAATGTCGCTACATTATATTCTATGAATCATCATTGTGCAAGATATCATTACATTTTATGAAAATCTATCAGCAACGGGCAAATCGTTTTGCACCATGTTAAAAGCATCGGCACTGTCCAAAATGTCTCTCACCCCTAGAGTAGGATAAACAGGGTCATCATCATCATCATGTAGAATGTCACTATATCGTAACCTGTGAATCAACACCATGTAAAATATCCCCCACATTGTAATGTATGAATAAGCACTATGCAAAATATTTGTTCTACTTAAAAGCAAAGATACTTAAAAAAAAAAGAATGTTTAGCAACATGCAACAAGAGCTCTGCTCTTCACTTTTCAAGTTTGCTTTGTAAATTTTTCAGCTAGTATCTAGGTAGCACTGTAAAACTGTAAGTACTTTATCTGTTGTGTTGCACAAGGAAAAAGAAACCAACAAATTGCACCATGTATTTTACAAATAGCAACAGTGTCTCAAACAACGATGGAAGGTTCAATTTGTTGTGCATGAACTTAAAGGACCCATCACGCCACAGGCCCATTTACCTGGTCGGAGTCCTTGGAAAATTTTGTTGGGTCATCCAGTGCAAATTTGTTGTAGGATCCTCCATACTTTTATGTCAGTTTAAATAAACAGGGACAGTTTTCCCACAGCCTCTCTCTTCCTTGTCCCTGGATCTGCTCTAGATTTGATATATTGAAGCACAAGATTTACTATTATTTTGTTGAAAACACTTCGACCATAACTGTGTATCAACGAACAAACTTCAGTAAAGCTTCTGAAATACCTCCAGGTCTTTGAATTCCTGGAATCATGAACAGGACAAAGTAGTTCATATTATTGGAGCAATGTAAACTTAAAGCCGGTCATGTGAACTGTGGTGCGGCCAGGCTCCCAAACTAGTGAAGGTGATTGGGTTCCCTTAATCCTATATGTCCATTCTCCCTACCATCATTAGGCATCCTTTATGGGTCACAGAGTGGAATAATTTGTGAGAATTCGTGGGGCAGGGCGCAATGGACTTACGGTGACTGTCTCTCCTTGGTTGAGGCAATGCCCCTAGCTGTATCCTTCCTTGTACCAGCAAAACCCTTAAATGCACATTTTCCTCGTAAGAAATCATTAATGATCCCTTAAGAGGAAAATGTTTCCACAGGTCACATTTGCACCATGGGACATTGTTGCTTAAGACCCTGAATCAAGGATACTTCATTGTGCATTTTCAGAAACTGTAACCCTCTAGGGTATCGTCACTCCAGAAGGGGGGGGGGATGCAAGTGATTAGGTGTAGCAATCGTCCTCTGAAAATTAATGTATCTCCACTAATTTTGGAATCCAACTTTGAAGACAAATATCCTCTTCCCATGAGGTCAAACTTATGTCAAGGCCATAGACAGGGGGAAGGAATAACTCCAAAAGGATAGTGTGGAGAAATTGCAGCAGGGGGGACCCCATGAGCGTCTCTAACCCACACCATGTCTAGCAACCGTAAACACCATTGCTGAAATCCAATGAGCTACAGTAGCTGTGCACACTTAATGTCTTAAGTCAATGGATACATGAGTATAGTTTCCAACTAGGTTTCAATGTGAATATAGCCATAGCCCATGAACAATTCTTGACACATTCTATCTCGAAGAGGTTGGGGACCGTGGGGAACAGCAACAGCTCCAATGGTTACCTAAGTTAGCAATGCAGCACATTGTTTGGCACAGGATATGTCATGTGTTTGTTAAAACTCAGGAATTTGCTCATGCTGTTTGAACCACATCAGATGTAATTGGTCAACATCCTTTGGAAATCAGCACAGAAATAAGAGCCAGTTGTAGTTTAAATCAAATGTGAAAAATGAAAGTGGGTTTCATTTCTTACTGTAAATTACCTGTTATTAGTTTGTCAGTTCATATTGCAAATAAGTTCTTTAAAAAACCGTCAAGTGCTTTTCCTTTCTGACAAGTTGCTCACACTGGGACACTTTCATGCGCAACATACAGCTAATTAGGTCAACTGCCGTTGAATTTAACCTAGACTTCATAGCTACAGTAATTGTAGTCCAGATGCCAAAGCCGCAGTTTTTTTTCTTAGGTGGTCGCTTGTTTTGCTATCTAGTTTCTATTGTCTTAATCAGGTTTCTAAGTTTTGGCTCAGATATTGCTTTTCTTCTTTTTCTTTTTTTTTTGAGCTGTTTCTGTAATGAACCATGACTGCAGTCTAAATAGCCTGCTACCATTTTTCCACTAACATTACATTCAATGCTGCCAGACAGTTCCTGCTTATAGCCACATCTTCAATTAACGCTGTCGCATTCAAAGCATGTGAAAAACTCCGCTACATTCTTTTGCCATGCATCTTAAAACATTTTCATTTCTTAAACGGTTTGATAATCCTTCGCCAGAATTGCTCTCAATTTTAATATGCTTCTACTAAATGCTCAGCTTGAAAAATTATAACCCAGAACTGCCGTGTTGTTTTTTTCGGCCGTTGCGGTGTGAACATCGTTTACTCATTTTCAGAGATTTTTCCATTGAATATTCATCGCAAGTATTTTCAGTTAATACATTTGCTTATGTAAACATGTACCATATGCTTACAACATGAAGACTCTTTTTATGATATCATATTTATTGCTGATGTTACCATATCATGTGCATTATGCTTTTTTTGGATATTCCATAAAGACTCTGTTATGTATTCATTTCACACCGATTGAATTCCTCATTCCACTTCTGATTGCTCTGAATATTCATTTGTCCACATTTGAAGAGACCTGGTCGCCAAGTTAATGACTATGCATCATGTGCATCAAAATTGTTGCAAATCATGGCAAATATTCACTAACTATTTGACATTTCTCTTGCAATCCATATAGTTTCATACTTGAAGAAGAGATACTCATGAAAAGTTGCCTTCATAATTGTCACTTCACTCAAATTTAACAGTGTCATCAGAATCACTAATAAATTTGACAATTTCTTTTGAGAACACCATAATTTTTACTCTTTACTAAAATGAACCTCACATGATAACAAAAAATTATGTGATTTTCACTTCATTTTCTCAAATTGCATCATGGTGGATATTGTTGCCAGATGCATTTAATTATTTTTTTAGTCCTTAAAAAAATGCATAACTGTTGCAAAGGAACACATCTCAGGATGTGGTCGTCATCCCCAAGTACAGAATATTCGTCAAACTTTGAAGGATTGTCAAGTTTATATGAGAAGATAATTCATTCTAAAAAAAATTCTTCCATCGGTTGCAATCAGTCGCACTTACAATCACCTTTACTGTAGAATAAGTTTCATGAATAGTTACAAATCAAGTATGCAATCATATATTCAACAAAAAATTACCTCTCTGTTTTGCACATGTGCTGTAACCACAGAAAGAGGTTCAACATCTTCCTCTTTCAAATGGTTAAAGATGCAATGCATTCCTGCAAGCTAACTCGTGTGATGCCACATGCAGACAGTAGAAAGTAAAACTTATTCCCTTCTGGGATTCCTTTCTTCTTCCTTGATGCAGTGTGGAGCCATCCATCATTAAACTGTCCAACAGTAGTAGAAGGTTTTAGTAACAAAGTTAGCGATGCCAAATCCATGTTGAAGAAGATGAACAGTATGTTATTTTTCAGTGCCCCTTCCTCACAAAAATACGGATATCACCTTGCATAATCTGTACAAGAGTAGTAACAGGTGTTAGTAACAAATTTAGCTCTGGTACATTGTATATTCACTTTGAAGAAGACAAAAGAATGTTATTCCTTCCCCCTTGTCACAATAGTACTGGCTGTGTGTACGGAAAATCATTTTCTTGTATCCGTTGTATTTACACATACATAGTGTGTTTACAGTTCAAACTGCATGAACATGGCCACCATTTAACATTTCTGTTCTTGGATTTAGTAAACTTCTACTGACCAGTCTCACCACCCCCTCCAAACCATGACCATAGAGGTAAAACATTAGATATAAGTCCAAGGTAAACTGCCATTTCGTAAATCTTCTGTTTCTTTATGCTATCCACATGTAATAAGTCATTGCTGTTGGTTGGGTTAGACCATGATGAACAGCAGTTCCCAGGGTATCCCGTGTAATGGACAAGTTTTTCGTTCAATTAATCACTACGAACTATTAGGGCAGCAGCCACATAGAGGTGGCCGCCAAAGAACAGCAATGTAGGCTATCCCCAGTGTGACCATCCATTCTATTTCATAGGACTGTGCACTCTTTGAGAAACAAGTTCCATCTAGGAGATTCCTGAAGGACAAAAAAAGAAAAGAATAACAGAGATCATCAACTGATCATCGGATCGGACATCCCATTGGGCCTATGTTCGCTACTACCAGTAAAACATTGAATTGGTGAAATTTAATTGCTGATGTTTGCACATGTTTAGTAATCTGAAAATATATTTGCACTTGGGGACATTTTAATCTGTGAGCCAGGGTGGTACTTTCGAAATGCCCCATGACAGGTACTTTCCATCCTTGAAGGTAAAAAAAAAATCTGTAAACTTTGCAATTATTTCGGAAGGGTGATAAGAGCACTCCAGACACTACCTCATTCATCACATGATTTTTTTTCAAGAGAGAACACGCTTGATATAAACAAAACATCAAATCGGATGGCAGATGTTGTGATAAAAACATCAACCATCGGATTTGCAGAGAAAAACCACATATAGTTATCCCCTATTTAATAACAGTAGATCTGAATTCTGAAAAGTGAAAACAAATTCTGAGGATTTCAGGGGTAATTTTGTGTGAAAGTCAACGTGGGTAGTTCTGCAAACAGTGGGGATTTCTGGTGTGTTTTGTGAAAGTCTTCTTGAGTAATTCCACCGGCTTGGATTTTCTGGGGTATTTATCAAAGGCAATTTCAATAGTTTTGCAAGCGGTGGGGATTTCTTTGACATTTATGAAAAATCAACTTGATTAATTCTACAATTCATGATGCCTGTTTGTTGGCACTCACTGAGATTCATAAAATGTGACAAACTCGCAAAATCCACTGCATTTTGTTTTGCGTGTGTGTATGTATATACCTGTCTGTATCCTTAATACATGATCACTCATTTTTCCTGTATATATTTCTCTATAGCCAATTTTGTAATCAAGTGTATCTTTCTGTTGCTTGCTTCGCAGTGTTTACAGTGAGCACCTGAACACTTGGGGAAAACTATGGTTTCCATGGCAATAATGGGTGGAAAGATCATACCCTGCCCTCTGACCCAGCACAGCTTCTGAAGTACCTGCCCACTTCCAGGATTTATGACTTCTTGTCGCAGAAGGTCTGGGGGTTTAAAAAGTCTTTAAACACAGCAGTACCTGGTGTGTAATTTTTGGAAATGTAAGGAAGAAAATTTTAATGAAAAACTATGTATGTATGTGTCTGTGTATATATTGTTGCCTTGGAGACAATTGTGATATTAAACATTATGCAAAAAAAAAGATATCATTTTATCAATGCTGTTTTTATTAATTCAATATTTGTAGGCATTTTGCTGGTGTATAATATTTAAAAAATACAAAATGCTAACGGCCTATATATATATATATATTTACGTGTGTACTGTATTACATAATGTCGCATACAGGTGTCGATAAGAAGTAAACCAGCCGGGGAGTGGACCTAGCATGATGGGAATGAAACTGAATGTGTCGAGTGCAGGATGATCTGTGCTTGATTCACATGGGTATTGTTTTCTCAGTGTCTTGTTTTTCTCTTCAAGTAAATGTGATTACAGATTGGATGTTTGTATTTTTGTGTGACTGGACTCAAATTGCTTGGTTTGGTTTTAAAATAATGACCAAATGGAAAGAGTCTTTCTCGAAGGTGACAGTCGAGTCGGTAGAAATGGCAGCACAGCACCGGTGGAGTCCGAGGAAAGGATAAATTAGAGAGAAACGAAAAAAAGATTGTGTTTGAAGATTGGTAGCTTCATGTTTGTCTCTGAAAGATTTGCAGCATTGTCATATGGTAAAAGCAGCCGTATAATTATACAGAATACTTATGTCTCAACTGGATGGCATGCTGCCATTGACTAGAAGCATTCCAAAGTAATTTCCCCCAAAGATTCTGCCTCTTTTTCTCTCTCTCTCTCTCTGTGAATTTTTATCCAGCTATTGGTCAAGAAAATATAAGACTGGTTCAGTGACAGAATTAAACCTTTAAAGCTCCAGGTAACTAATAAAAAGTGTAAACATGTGGCAAAAGGTGACCATATTTGAGATTTCTAGCCCATTTGTGGTAGTGCAAACCACCAACAAAATATCTTCAGAAATAGACTGAATGACACACTCAGGGCCTGAACATTTACTTTGTGTTTCACGGTCATCTTCAAGGGACATCATTCATATTTGATTGCAGTGGATTGCTAATCCAAATTCAGTTGCACATGACAGTCTTGCATTGATGATACCTGTAATGATGATCATCGTCCGAATTTGAATGCATGAGGTCTGTGATTCCAAACTGAGCAGATGGTTAAACCTGTTGTGAATTTCAAACTGTTTGTTGTAGTCATCAGGCTGAGGCAAATACTCATCTTCTGTGTGGATCTGCTCCTAGAGTATGTGCCTATGATGGTTGGTGATTATAATCCATCCAGTTTTTATTCAATGATTCACAGGACACAACCATCCTGCGCACTGATTTTAGAGGAACGTGTTAGTTAGAGGAATCAAATATGAAACCATTCTGTTGGTTAAAAGAATCCAAGATGCATCAATCGTGTGTCGGGTAGAGGAATCAAAGATGTGACCATTCTGTAGGTTAGACGAATCCAAAACATAAACCATTCTGTCATCATAGGAAGTGTGGCAAGTATAGCAATTCTGTGGGTATGTTGAGATTTCACAAACCTTATTTAGTCGTAGAGTAATGCAAGTACTTATAATACAGCCTAACATGCCAAGACAGTAGATCAAGTGTGAGAAACCTGAACCATTTCAGTCTTACTGTCACCAGTCCACCTAATTTTCAGATGCAAAATATGTACTTGCTCTTTTGAAACAAAATTCCACAAATTCTAGATCAGCATTTTAAACAAAATTTCCAAACAAATAAGACTAAAAAATTTGCGTTATCCCTCTTTGAAAGTTGGACACACTTTGATCAACAATATAATTGCTTTAATCTGTTGTTGAATGTCTGGTGATGCTGTTACGTGGATAGTCTTGAAAACTTGTCAGAGCAGCAATGTCGCAAAATGCTGAAATTGCAATGACCTGCGAGAAAGGCCCTCATCATGGGCAGTTCGGATGCAGTTTGTTTGAAGGTTACTCATTGATTTGTTTGATCCCATGACCATAAAAATTACTTAGGATACAAAATATTACAGACAGAGATGTTTCGTTTGCATTTATAATTTGTCACTCTTCGTTTGAAATTCCTCTTTGTACCTTTAAACTAAAGGATTCTGTTCCAATGTTGTTTCAGAGATAGATTTGTTGGATCCTCAACATCAGTGTATGTGATTACGTGCAGGTATTCCCTTCACTGGTATGAACATCAAAAATGACATTTTTTTTTTGGCATTTTCAAGGTTTTCCCTGAGTTTTTCATGAAAATTTTTTATATGACTCCCATCCAGAAGATGGACGTTTATCCTGTCAGAAGTCAAGGTGTAAAATGGGCAGAGTAAAATATCTTACTATTGACTTCCTGAAATTTTACCATAACTTTGGTGAAAAGTTCATCACACTTTTCTTTTATCAAGCAACTCGCAAATGTCAGCTTATTCCCCCCTAGGTGCTAAGCCTTATTGAAAGTTTCAGTTTATTTTTTTTTCTTCTTGTCTATGTAGTTTATTCATCCATTTGATGGAGAACAGGAGATGGTCTTTATATTACCGCCAGAAGGATTATCAACAGATAATATCATTTCTATCCATATATTTGGTATGTTTACATCATACAGTTCTTTATGCTTTAGTTTCCATGGGCCCTTAATACTTGAAATCTCGCATTGGTATACTGTAGCAAGTTAGTTGTATGCCATCTGAATTGAACATTTACACCACTAGCTTAAAAGAAAACATAATCCTCGCGACTAACTGAGGACTGAATTAATGTCATCAGCATTTGGTAAAAGTTAACAATGTTCAACTTCCTGACATTCATCATCTCATCAAAATTGCAAAAAAAATTTTCCTTCATACCAAACATCCATAATTAGTACCATCAGCATCAAAAATACCCCCTTTGAAAAATTAAAAAGGTTTATTCAGTTTTACATAATCTTTAAGTTTGGTCAATTTTTGATAGTGATCATTTGGCTGTTTGGGAAGCCTCACATCACTAATGTTACTCAGTGAACAGTTTCAAAGAACATTTTTTTTTTCCTCTCTGACATTTACATTTTCTTCAGGGTAATTATTTATGAGAAGTCCATTAATATTTTGATCACTACCCTATTTGTCGGATAAATGACTTTCTGTCAATGTTGGTCAAAAGTATATGGAATTTGCACTACATGTTTTGTATCACTGCCAGTGCTCCCTTTAACAATATGTCATAAGCGTGGCTTTCAATGACGAACTACCCTGCACGATGTTTTATTGTTGCTTGAGTGTCATTTGCTAAATTTAGAGAAAACTCTCATTGGCAAGCAATTTGAAAGATGACTTCAATTAAAACTTTGGAATGAAGATTAATCAGCAGTCATCATTATTTTTAGAAAATTGGAGTTTGTTAGATCCATTTCTAATTTGACCAATGTTTACTGCATGAATTTTATGGCATAGTTGTGATAAAAATCTATTCTGGAGAAAAATGTATCCCAAGAGCTGCCCCTTTTTACAATTAGATCATATAAATAAATAATTGGTGTACACATAAAACATTGTCTTTTTCCCAGCTACTTGATCTCACCACCAACCTAAACCAATCAAAGTTGAAACTTAAAACTAAAGCCAATTATTACAATGACTGGCAATGACAAAAAAAAAATCCTTCCCAAAACCTCATATTGATTTCATGTCCCTTGAAAAAAAAAATATTGATATATACAATAGCATTAGTGCACTAGAGCATCCTTGATCTTTTAAATGATAGGAAACTGTAAATGTTTTAACATTTGCAGTTTTTATCGCAATTCTGTTTCTATGTTAACGTTATAACCATCTTGCCATTTTACTCTTGTTTTTCATATTATTATTACTTCTCTCTTGAAACTTTGACAACTTTCAAGTGCAATAATGGACGAATTGCAACATCATTTTATTTTTTTGCCTTTTATACGTTCAAAGTTTGTACTGTTTTGTTGAAACACACATTAATGCATATTTAAAGGACCTTATATCATCAGTAGAACCCACATTGATTTACCATAATATCCTTATGTTTATATTTCCATTTTTTTTTCACTTTCTGAAAATATGGATTAAGTTGCAATCAATATTTCTTGGACAAAAATGAATAGTTTCAGTCTGTGAGTGTTAGATCAATGGATTGGGGATTAATTCCAAAATTTACACTAAAGGACCATTAAGTGATAATAGAATAGACCAAGAGACGTTTATATTTAGAGATTGATTAGAACACTTAGCCCAGTATTCGATTAAGAACATAGATCTTTTGATTGGAGTGGTCCTTTGTTGTCAAAATAGGTAGATTTCAAGTATGGCCTGTCTTTCCATCGTCAATAGTTTCAAAGCCAGTGCAGGTTCTCAACTCAAAATGCCAAACAATGTTACGACTCAGAGTTTTATTGCCATTAAAGGGTCAGCAATTGGACAATTTTAACGAATATAAAATTAGGAAGAATCCCTCTAATTGATGTTTTCCATCTTTTTATCCAACCTTCTGCATGTCTGTCATCTTTCATTGAAAGTTTCATGATTGTGCCTATCACGTATACACCCTGTGTAGGTTCCTGGCTTGAAGGCTTACGCGGTTTGTGGCATCACGTCAGAGGGCAGACCAGACACATGGAATATATGCAAAGCTTGCGTGCTGAATATTAATATTGCTAAGCTAGAGGGCAACAAGATTGGTCTTGGAGAGATGGTATCGATGTAGCAAGTAATGATGAAATAAATTAATGCAAACAAAAACGTATGTGAAAATCAAACATAAAGCATGTCATCGTCAAACATTTTTTCTGATGTTGTGCGTTTTCTTTCATCTTTTCTTTGTGTTTGAAAGGGAAGAGGGGATGTACACCTTACCTTCGTCTGTAAACACTGACCGGGGGGGGTGGTTTTGAATATTGCATCTTCTTTTTGGTTCCTTGTGTCAGCAAAGGAACCTATGCGATCAGGTTGGCGTATGTGTGCATCTGTGGCACTTGCTGAGGTATGCTCTAACTCAATAAAGGAAAGTCAGATGACAGTCAAAATTGGTATGAAGTAGTGCCCTGATGTTTTTGGTGGAGGTCAAAGGTCATCTGGGGGCAAAACTCTTTGTTTCTGTGATACGTGCTTGGGTACGCTCAATAGGGGCAAGTGGGATGAAAGTCAAACTTAGTATGTAGGTTTGCCATATTGAGAAGGTGTGCTCTATTGTTTTTTGTTGGAGGACAAAGGTCATCTGGGGACACTGGGGGCAAAATTCTTAACCTCTGAAAACCTTGTTATGCTATGGATGCTTATATATTCCATCAGTCCCCCTCCAGTGAATCATGGAAGCACTGCTTGAGGTGGCAGCTTCATGATCAAATGAAGAAGCAGCAGTACTGTTGGAAGTGCTCTAGCTGGTCACACCAGACAAGTTTTGGCTGGATCAGTTTATGTCCTTGTGCCAGGGTCATGGTGCTGATGTGTGCATTCATGTAAATGGCTTTCAATTAATGACGAGGGCAAGACGGTGCTCGTACCAGTGGGAATGAGACGCCAGGGGTTCCCTCCAGGGCATATGCTGTCAGTCTTGGGTGGACTTTAAAGAGGCATAGATTTGATAAGCCTTATTGCAATTTGCAGAATCTCTTCTTTAGGGCTGTAAATGTTGAAAGATTCACTGCTGTTTGTGCTTCCTAAAATGAATGGGATATATCGGTATATTGTAGAAAATCTTAGATTCATCGCATTGCTAATTGAAATCATTTCAATTTTCCGGCCATCTGGGGGGTTGGTAAAACCAAAAATTTTCTTGTACACTCCGCACCAACCGATGGTGGCACTCCGCTTAGATAGTCACACACATAAATTTCACTAGAAGTTGGAAAGTCTGGAAATGGCCATTTTGATATGAATTCCAGCATATCATTTTACAGTACGTACATTACAAGGAGAAGGAACCATAGTGCCCTACTGTAGGGCTGTTAATGCAATCATGCAAAATACTTCTCTCACAGATTGTATGTAACGCTGTTGATGGTTGGCCACATAAGTACTATGCAAATGGTTCCAGTGAGGATGCATGTTTGTCATGGTTAGGTTCCAATGTCTGAAATGGGCAATTTTACAAAAGCAGCATGAAATACCTTTCAAGGTAAGAAATGGGCTATTGTACAAAATAATACAAAAATGCACCTTTTATGTCATAATTAACATTTTATACTGTACATCTGTGCAAGGAACCACGGTGCCCTTGGGCTCTTGTTCGTCTCCTCTACTTCGATCACATATAGGCTAACATCATACAAATGCAAAAAAAAAAAAATGATGGGGAAATGCCTTTCTTCGTTGAGGTGAAACGTGTTGTGTAGTCACTGCATGGAGGATTATAGTGGTTGTAAATGTGACCGAACAAATTTCCCCGCTGAAAACAGCCCCCCCCCCCCTTCCCCGAGAATTCCACTATAGGACAACTCACACTGACAATTCCTTCTGGAAAGGAGAATTGTCCTGGAACCAGTTTGTGAAATGCAGTATTTAGATATTAAAAGCGTTGGTGCTTTGCAATCTCCCATGTGGTGATGTACAGAACTCGTGGGCCTTGTTTACTGGGGTGATTGTCGATATACTGGCTGATCCAAGGGGGTCCACCCCCCCCCCATGAAGAAAAACAATTATGCCTTTAATACCCTACTGCACACAGACGTGGTTCTAGGGACTGACATTTTTAGCGTGGGAACCAGGCAAATTCACGTACCATCCAAGGGGAATGAAGTTGTCTGTTGGCGCATTGTGCACAAGGAAGTTTTGTGTCCCCCCACAAAATGGCCAATAAAATCCTCACAGCTTTCAGGATATAGCTCTTCTTGCTCTTCGTTAAGTCATCCAGACATTCTTTAATTTGAGATATCGTGTTCTCAAAGCTTAGTACACATCCAAAAATGAAGGTTGAATGATAGTTTTATCAGTGGTGCAACTAGGATTCAGTGTTCCAGGGGGCAAACATATGAAATTTCGCCCAATGATATTTTTGAAGGCTACATGGGTCTTACTCGATCTTGAAGGAGAGTATGGAATGGAATCGTGGGAAAAAGCTGGTCTGAGTTTCTGGAGGGTCGGGGGGGGGGGGTGTCAATCACGGGTGCTAAGTGTGAGTGAGATGCATTTTGATTTACCACGGAGACTATTTAAGTGGAGCGCCACCATCAGTTTGCAAGTCGCTTATAGAAACTTTGGCAAAAATCAGGACCTCTCATGAAAAACATTTTTGTAATTAGTTAATTCAATTTTTATTAGGCTGAGTAATGTCAGTTGTCCAACCCACCCACCCCCCCCCCCGGCATGGTGACATTATGTACGATTGATATATGATACATGGGGGGTCTAACCTGGTATGGTACTTAAGGCGACCTGGACCCCCACCCCCTATAAGGGTAGGGGTCAAGATGTGTGAAGATGTGTGTTTCTGGGTGTGAGTGTGTGCAAAAGGAAATTTCCATCTCCAAAGGTTGCATCCGCAACTCAGACCACAAAGCCAATGAGGGTCAAAGTTGGTAGACAGGCGGACCCGTATTCTGAAGTTGTGTCTAATTAGTGAAATCTTATTTTTGCTGTATTTCTTAATCCAAAATGGCTGTTGACATGGGACCTTCAAATATGTGGCCGGTATACAGGATTTTGTCTGAAAATCATGTTTGTATGTATGTTGAGGTCAAGAGGTTGGCAACTCCTCCTAGACCTCAAAACCAATAAGGTTCAAAGTTGGTAGATAGCTGACGCATTGTCTGAAGTTGTGTCTCCCGTCAAAATGTAAGGTCAAAGGTAAAATTAGTGAAAATCTTATTTTTGCTGTATTTTTAATCCAAAATGGCTGTTTAAATGGGACATTCAAATATATGGCCGGTACACAAGATTTTGTATAAAAAACAAAGGTCAAGTTCAGAGGTCAAAGGTCAAAATGACACCGAAAAGTTTGGGCGCACAACTCGTCCTTGACCGCAAAGTCAGGGAGGATGAAAGTTGGTAGACAGGTGACCCATGGTCTGAAGATGTGTCTCCCATCAATATTTAAGGCAGGGGTCACATTTCAAATATCTAATCGGCAAAATGTTTTGGAACAGTGTGTCACGATTCCTTCCTAGACAGTAAGTCTAATGAATTTTAAACTTGGTCGTTAGGTACCTGATAATGATGTGTAGTGTACGTAAGTTGGCGGGAAAAGAAATTGAGTAAATGCAAATGATAATGACGTGTTTCTTAGAACTATTTCAAAACGGCCAGAGTGGAGGAGCACTGATCTGAAAAACAGAAGAAATCAAAGGGTTACTTTGAGGTACACGCCTTGGGATCTGCATGGGAATACGTACTTTGACGCGCACGTGACCCCTGCACTCGCACAACGCTTGCGCGTTATTTACACATCCATGGCCAAGTTTTCTGCCCCTAACTACACGTACTTATGATGTGTATAATGTGAAGGGCTGGTTAAGTTCGATCAAATTCTCGCTCGACTACTGTAAATACGTGTAAGAGTGCATGATTATGGACAACGATGGGGATGAGATGCAACTCTGTGGATTGCCCACTTGTTATCATTTTGCTTTGCACTGCGGGTGAAGTAATCATTTGCAGATCTTATCTGAGTGCCTTATTCAGATTCTAGTTTCTTCATTCCTGTAGAGTACTTCGGTGTGAACTGAATGATGTTGAACTAGTAATGTATTCCTGTTGACACTTGTAATCGAAGGTATCTTCTATGACATGCATGTACTTTGTTGCGGTACATATTAATTTTTTTTTTTTGTACAGAAGTCTCATTTTAGACTTGGTTATTACTATGCAGAACTGACGGTCGTGGGTTTTTCCCACTATTGTGTAGCTAGTTAAAGGGGCAGACTCGACTATGCACGTGTGCAAGTAGGCCTACGGTTCGCGCGCGCGCTCTATTGTTACGTACGGTTCACGAAGTAAACAACCTGTTTCCTTTCCCTCACAGCAAATGGAATCACCAAATCCTTAGCTGTTATTATGAGTATTAATATTTATCGTAGAGACTCGTAGATTGTAGTGACTCGTACACCAAATTTAGAGCACTCATTTTTTATGTCTAGATCTGTCACATGAAATACTCTTTCTTACAACGGATGATTTAGTCTAGTCGCCGCTAAACAAACATCCTGGATTAGCCACTGTCATATCAGTGATTCTATTCACGACACTCGCGTAAGTAAAAGTTCCGAATTGTCAGTATGCAGCAACAGCGATCTCATTTTCAAGAACACTGCTGCACTGCTGATTTCCAAATATTTTCAGGGTTCACGCTGAATAGAATAAATGACCTTTGACCTCACTTTACGATTGACGTTCGAAGCAAGAGCCCTTCCATCCGCTAACTTATCTGAGGGGTGGTGGGGGCAGTTTAAAAAGGGCGCCAACATCTGTGAAAAATTCCGTAAAGTTCAATGTCTGTTTTTGTAAACGACAATTACACCGAGAACTTCTTTATTGGGGCGCTCTTTCATTTGACTTGCTTTGCATCATCAATTGTCTCACTGTAAAATATTCTTTTATGTCATTCATGAATTTCAGAATGTGTGTTTCGATACATGCAAACTAGCAAAAGATGACTAGGTACAACCCCCAGCTGCCCTCCCTCGATCTGCATTGGTTCAAAGCATGCAAAATATCTACCACAAATTGGTAACATACCGATGCAGTAGCCTGGAATAAATTTCCTTTCTGTAAGTTTTGATTACTGCATGGGCACTTTGACTTTGCAAATCCAGTCAGACGGCAGTCAGAAATTCTTTTCAACACAAAACTAGAACCTCCATTCTTGTGAATTCTTGTAAATTATTTTTGAAGCATGTTATTGCTTTGTTTATGTGGACACAAACCTACCCTTCAACTGGGCCCCAAAACAGGCTACTCGGAAACTTTCACTTGTATGGCCGGAAATGCTATGTATAGGCTAAAAAAAACACAGCTCTGGCCTCTGACCTCAGCCTTCCTTCACCATCCTTACTTTGTCGAGACAAAATGACCTATTTTCATACAGACGGGAAACAAGGGCAAAGACAATCGTGTGTGACATCATTATTGACTTTATTTTCATGATCGATAATTGCGAAAGACTAATTCGGCCATGAAGAAAAAAAAAATGCAAAAATTTTAAAGACGAAAAACAAAGTTTGTTTTTTGTTATAAAAGATAACAAAAATTTTAAAAAGGAAAAACAAATATTTTTTTTTTAATTTTTGCAGAGATAAAAACAACGAAATTTTGTTTTTTGTTAAAAAAAAATAATAAAAATTAACAAAATTTACAAAAGAAACAATGTGCTAGCTCTACTGTATTGTGTACATTGTGCGCATTGTACCTACGACGTACTGTATCTATGTCACGGTCTCAATCCATTGCTTCCAAATGCCCATTCGAAGTACAGTATACACTCTCTCCCAGCTAAGTAGAGATTACACTGCAGGCTTTATGCAAGACTGGGGATTAAATTTCGACACTTGTTCTGTTTCCTTTTTTTTTTTTTTACTTTTTTTTTTAAATTTTAACACAAAAAACAAATTTCTGTTTTAAAACAAAAAAAAAATATTTTTCGTGTCTAAAATTTTTGTCTAGAGTGTATTTCTATTTTTTTTTTTCTGCATGGTCAAGTTAGTCTTCCGTACTCAGTAGTACCTCTCGTATGCGTTTTATTTTCGAAAAACAACCTATGTTGTTCCTACGAGTTATTATGTCGTTCCTACCACTCGATATGTCGTTCCAACGGACTACTTTTACGTTGCTACGAATTGCAGCTGCATGCACACCTCGTTGATTTCAATGAGAGAGGTTAAAGGGCGTAATTAGATCTTTTTGGGGCAGCTTGACACATGAACGATGGATCTTAAAATTTCAGATATAAGTAAATGCAGTGAGCGACCTGCAGCTTTTGACCATCGCAAGCGAAACCTCAACACCACTTCTCCTTGAAGCATTCAGAAATTTTGACAAAAAAACATACAAGAAAATAACATTTTGCGGGATAGATTTTCAACATAACAGTTTTCATTTAAAAAAAACAGATTTAGGTTGAGAGTGGGGGAGCTAAGTTGGTCATTTAGGATAACTCTTTGGCACTAACTCAGAGGACAGCCAGAGTTGGTGTGTAACGAACCAGAAAATTGTGGACAATACGGATGTTATTATCATACATGGGGTCTTTTAAATGATCTCCTTGTTTTCGCATCCACTAAAACACTTTAAATCCCCTCTCAAATCTTCTCCGCAGTTCTGCATTCACGGACCGAAGTAAGGTCGTGCGGTGAGTCGATTTCCTAAAGTAATTCGATTAAAGACACGACGTAATTTCGAATTAAGCTCAAACATTTAACTTCAGTTAATTTCTCTTTTCCACTTAATAGTTTATATATATATATATATATATATATATATATATATATATATATATATATATATATATATATATATATATATATATATATATATATATATATATATATATATATTTCCAAGTCATACAGCTTTTAAATTCAGAGAAGGGTCCTCCCATTTTTGCTTCACGGGAATGTTAAAAGAATTGAGAGTGAGTCATAATGACGTCATATAAGCTTTGCTAAAGCGAAGTTGAATATCTATTTGTTTTCTT
This sequence comes from Stichopus chloronotus, assembly GCA_021234535.1. Lineage (NCBI taxonomy): Eukaryota > Metazoa > Echinodermata > Holothuroidea > Aspidochirotida > Stichopodidae > Stichopus > Stichopus chloronotus. The sequence continues at coordinate 27,707,091 of CM037834.1, read as the reverse complement.
TAGTTCTGCTTATGTATAATTTCGATAAATGGACATACGTTTGCACACATTTTGTTTTGGATTACTGAGGTGTATCATGCTGTGATCAACTTGCTGATGTTTTGAGTGCGTGCTTTAAAAATATTTGACAATAAATGATAAAACGTATCGCTGTTCAGTGACAAGTGGTTAGGCTAGGACATCACTCACAGTTTCAGATAAGCAGCGTCCTGATTGATTCTCAAGAACTTTTAAATTACAATACCTTGGAAAATAAACAATAAATGTAGATTAAAATTGGTGATAGCGATCACCGTGTGATAGATTCTCATTTAATAGGCGCGGATCTAGCTGGGAGCGCACTCCCTACCCCCTTTCGATGACTAACGATTTTTTTTTTTCAAATACTCCGAAAAAACAAATGAGCAAATATGGAAAATATGCATCCAATATGCTGGGAAATCGCACCTGACTACATCTAGGATTCCATTTCTTTGGGGGACGACCCCAAAATTTTCCATTGTGGCTTCGCCCCCCCCCCCCCCGGCTCTCGTCGGCCGAAAGCCAATGGTGCGTGCTCGCCTCCCCCCCCCCCCCCCAGTCTACTTGCATTGCCTTTGAAGTAGGAAGATCGAATTCCACTGCAAAGAAATCACGTCAAAAAAAAAAAAAAAAAACTGGCATGCCTTCCAAGTGCCTTGATCCAGAGTCCCGTCAGAACTTGACGGCATACGCGGATATGATTGGCCACATCGGACAATAACAGAGATTTTATGGTAATATAAATTTCTTTTTTTTTTTTATTTCGTTCCCGGTGGCAAGTAGACCTCAACCAGTCCCATCCTGCTTTCCTTCATCTCAAATTTGCGATTTTCACTCACGAAAATTTAACAATACTCTAAAAATGATTTCTTTTTCACAGAGGATCAAACTGCATTGATTTGAGGGTACCTTGGAGTACATCTGAGCAAATTTGTTGTTCACCGAAGCTCATAAATGTCAATCCGTTGAGGATTTATCCATGTTACCGCTGGTGATCTTACTTGTTTTACCTTTTTTTCTTTCCCTTAAACCTGTGGGCAGTGATACATACTCAGTGACAATCATTCTCAAAGTCACTATGTTTGTTGAAGTAGTTAGCCTAACCTGTGAGGGGAGGGGGGGGTGGGGACGGGGAGGGACAGAAGTCGGACTAATCGAACTTGAAAAAATCCTCAGACATAGAGAGATATACCCTGCACGTCATGATCATCGCAGAGGCCTTTCACACTCTTCCCCTCATCAGTACAGTATGCCAAATGGTGTTGTAATGTACAATTCCTTTACAACTGGCAAACTGATGGACTCAAATAGCACAGCCTCGAAATCCACTTTCAATGTCAGTCCCCGTGACAGGCGTATCTCCCATGCAGTTACTATTCAAATTTACCACCACTTCACTACCCTTAATTTGGTATAGATTCCGTCAAAGAAAATCAACTTAACTTCCCGAATGACGTGAAAAAGCCCAACTTGTATTCTATCCTCTATGAAAATATTTCACTATAATCAAAAGCCGTTCTACTTTTCTGCGGGCAGGAGGGGGACTTAGCATACACCACCCCCCCCCCCCCAAAAAATGGCTAGCCCCAAACTTTATATAAACTATCATACACCTTCATTGTTTGGAAGAGTACGGTTTATTCGAAATAAAGAATGTCTGGATGCCTTTCGGGGCCCGAGGAGTGCCCTTTCCTGCAATCTGGGGGGGGGGGGGCAGGCCTTATGGCAAAAGATATCTCCGCGGTACTCTATGCGCCAGCTGCAGTTGGCGTTCCACTTGGACTGTAAAACTCTGAATAATTAGCCCCCCTCAATAAAAGAATAATAATGTCCCTAGTCACCTCGCCTGGATGTATTTTTTGTGTGTGTGATACATTGCATTTTCATGCTCTGTCGTCTACCAATGGTTTCATGATCTAATTTTTGCAAGCTGGAAACAACCATGCGGTGAGATAATTAAGTACGATCATCACTCAAGTCATGTTAAAACTTACTGTGGAGTATCTCAAAAGGGCGACTTTTAAAATCGTAAAAGAGTGATTTTGTTTCAGTTTAGAAATTTAATCATACAAATGATCAGGAAGCTTCATGACATGGCTGGTCTAGTAACTGATACCAGGGAGCCCTGCTGACCCCTTTCCAACTACTAGCCAGGCTGCCTGACCAACTCCCAGGCCTGACACGATGTGTCAGCTCCATTTTTCGTCAGGGAGTTACTATTCGAAAAACAACTCTCTGACGGATATTATAACCATTGTGACTGCATGCTGGTCGAGCCCTGCTTCCAAGATCTCTACGTTAACCCGCTCTCTGTGTTCAGGCCCTTATCCAGGGGGGTTCAGGGGTTCGGACGACCCCCCCCCCCCCACCACCACCACAATACCTGGCGCTCCGCTTAGCTGATGATAGTAGGCCTACGTTAGCAACATATAAAATAGTTTTACTTTTGCATGTGTCTTCGGCACTAGTCGGTCATAATTGTCGGGTAAAATGTTCCACGTGTGGTAAAATCGAGCCCCCCACTGAAAAAGTTGCATACGTGCCTGCTGTTCGCGCTTTCCAGATCATAAGTGTTGCAGTTAATAGCAGAGTTGTGCCTATTTAGTTGACCCAAAGAATTAGGTACACAGAGCTGACCCTAGTATAGAGGTGGTCGACTCAGCCCAAGGCTGCGTAGTACAAATCTCGCGCTAGTTAGGTAACATTCCCCCGGTCCGGTTTCATAGTAGGCGTGACGAAATTAGTTTTAAGCCAATGAGAAATCTCCTTTAATAATCGTCGGTCTGGTAGGCGTGGCGTCAGCACCAAATAACCTACGTCATTTTTACGGCAACCAATTTGTAACGTCGATTATCGCCATGCATAATTCATATGCGAAAGTTGTACAGTATGTCAAGCCTGCATGCCTGTTACTGTACTGCACTGTTGTCACATGGTGCTCGACTGGCGATAGTATAATACGCTGGTGTTTGTTTTGGTCGCATCGAGGCCCACGAAGGACTGACGAGGAACGGTAGGCAGAAAGCCTCATAATTTCCCTTTCAAGCAGGGTTCCGCAGATGATAACTGAGCCGTCGGTAAGCCCCAGCCAGCCTTGTCAACACATTGATTGGAAAAGTGAAATCAAGGTGAGAAGAATTTCTTAGCGTAAGTAAAAGTGTAACCTTTCTTTTACAACTTAATGAGCTGTCCAGGCTTTGCAGGCCCATTTGCCTCCCAGGGCTGTCTTAGTCTCTCAAAGAGTGTTACCACAATAACGTAGGCATAGGCCTAATGTTAGATCAAATACGTCAGTAACGACATAGCATGCCACCGCATCTCGGATATTGCGAAGGAAATCAAGACAAAAGTTGAACTTGCAGCAGACTATCCGTCTTGCTCTAACTAAATTTGAGGAACAGTGGATGGTGGACAAGTCCTTTGTTTTTTAAGAAAGGTTCAAAACCTTATTTTTCCTTTTAATAGGAGCTTCGTACTTCACAATTTGTAAAGTGGAACTATTTTCCGATAGTGGAACGAAGAGTATATTCAATTCATTGGCTGCAATTAATTATTCTTTTCAGCATCATATATTTTCTACATGTTGTATATTTGCATATTGTTTATTTGTGTATGTTTATTTTGTATATTTTTGACATGTAGAGCCAGATTTGTAACTACTTATTCTTTCCAGTATTAGTTATTTGTATAATTGTATTTGTGTATCTACTCATTTAAGACACCTTTAGGGTCTTTATATAATCATGCTATATGATAGTTGAAACGGTGAAAACTCTGGGTCACCGTAATAAACATAGCCAGCTATAACTTATAACTAAGGTGGGTATCATACTACTTATTAGACTTAGCATAGAATTGGGAATGTATGGAAGGACCCTCACAGGCCCAGCAGAATGATCACAGTATGCCTACAGGAAATTGCATGTAGCCTAAAGCCAACGGCAATCGAGGTTTAAACAACTTGCTTGGATTCCTGTGTAGGGCGGACTGGGCTAGGAATATTGTTTTGGAATAACTAGGCCTATTTTGAGTTATTCTTTAGCATGAAGCCTTAACATTAAAGGCGTTAGTGGTTGTTAAATATTATTAAAAAGCATAAGTAAAAACTGCATGCAGCTGTGGTTCAGTGCTCATTAAGATCGAACCAGTGACCTGATGGAGGGAATATTGTCTTCCCTAAATCTGCACGCAATTTTCCCGCCGCGTGGATTTCTTTTTTCAATGTTGAGAGTAGAATGTTTCCCTGAAATGTCTCGCCCCAACAGCAGAAACCTTAATTCTTCCTTTCATTTTGAATAGGGGATACTAAAGTCAAATTGGTATTTTGACAATGAAACATTCTGCCTACTTGTTGAGGTGGGCAAAAACTGTGTGCTGGACACAGTCCATCCCAGGTTGCTGCTAGTCTTGCTAAGCCCCCAGTAATGTAGTATCACAGGCAGCGTGCTTCTTTAGTACAGAGCTGACTACGCCCTATGCTGTTCCTCCCCAATTTCTGCTTCATATTAAGGTCTTGTTCATTTGTTCAATACTATCTTAACGTCTTCTTTATTTCATAGCCGTTTTGCTGCGAAAAAGTGAAGAAACCAATCAGATTTGATCATTTAAGTTTACACCCTAAAATGTCATGTTTATTCATGATTTCTTCAGGGAGAATAACCAGTCAGGGTGAACAGTCAACAAGCACTTCGCTGTGACCGTGCGGGCACTCTGTACACAAATGATTGTGTTACATGAATAAAGATCGAGTGTATTGAGCATGTATGGTTATGTGCCATTTTTTCCAATGTCCAAGACGTTTGATTGAACATATCCTGAGATTTGCATAATGCGGTTTGGTAAAGAGATGGCGTGTGAACAGTTGAGGAACAGTTATAACAGGGAGTAATTGCTAATGCTATTTAATTCCCTTGTTGTAATAAAAAAAAATGAAAAAAAGAAGCCCTTATGCTTAAATTTTCTGAAAAGTTATGATAAGAACTAGTTTTTGTTTTTGGCCCATGTGGGCACAATGAGAGTAAGAAAACAAACACACAAATCGCAAGTTAGAATTTGGTGCTTGAGGATTACAAAAATTAAGTGCTGAGTGTATTGTGATAACTGTCGAGTTCAGCTATAGGCCTACTGCATTTTTAGAGGGAACGTAGGGACATCCATAGGCAGCCTGTCTGTAGCTCATGGCCTGCACAGTTATATGTCGTATGCAGGCCTTGAATTCTGAGGTGTGCAAGTGCAGTCGCACACTTTCACTCACCTAAAGTCACTGTGAGAAGTGCAATTTTTTGCACACCTAGAAGAATAATGGGAAGTACAGGCAATCTATGAAAGTTTTAAAAAAGAGCTCCTCAATTTCCTGAGGAGTGTGATTTGTACTGTAGTACACCTAGGAAATCTTAAACTCAAGGCCTGTGTATGTTTGTTGTTGGTTTCATTGGCTCATTTTCTCTCCAAATTTGAAGCTTCAGGTACAGTAAATATACTTTTTATATATAATATTTGAAGGATGCTGCTCACTATCTACATAAGACTCAACAATGTGACCAATTTAGAGATAAGATTATTGCATGTATGTGTCTTCCAATTCAGCTAGTGGAATGAACCTTGTGGTACAGAAAACGTCAGGTGCACTTTGACTTAAATACCATTCCAGAATATCCCATGATTCCCATCTCAGTCTGCTTCGTCAAACTCTCCTCTGCGGGTAGGATACCTGTGGTCAACTGCCAAAATTACTTTTTTATACCATCCCCAAAGAGTGGCAAACAGGATCAGTCAGATTTAACATGATATCCTATGAAAAGGATAGCAAACTTTTGAAATTGTTTTTGTATACAGTACATGTATGTTGGTGGCAGATGCAGGATTTGATTGAATTGGATCCAGGGTCTATAGCCAAGTGAAATTTGGATGGAATCAAACTTTTGTACTAGAAGGGAGGAAATTATTATCGTAAAGAAACTATTGTACAAGTGTCATATGAGAAGTTGTAGGATGGTAATCTGACGAAATGTTTCTGCTGTCTGAAAAACTGAAATTGTTAATGAAATAAAGCACAAATGAAGGCACAAATCCAGATGATGGTGCCACTGACTCACCCCCGACTCCACCATTAATGCTGAATACGTGTTCTACTTTGCACAAATTTAAAAAAGAAATTGTGATTAAGTTAGGTCTCTGGAATTCCTGCCACAGGCAAGTGAACTTTTCAGTGCCCTTACAGTGCATGATAATTTGCCCTCATTCGCCTCCAGATCCTGAATCCAGTCCTAGGAGCACTCCCAAATAACTCCCAAGTAACCCTGTAAGAAGATGTATATAGCTCTCATGGAATAAGTTTGCAACATTTAAGAGCCAGAGTCAGTAGTCAAGGTTATTTTCCCCCATAAATAAACCACTATTCTACAGAGACAACTTATTCTGTGTATGTCCTTGAATGGATGTCTGTCTGTATCATGTCATACTGACCAGCCAGCAAACCATGTTGTCCACACAACAGATGTTTTCAGTATTTACTCATGCATCAGCTCTGACTGCATTCATAACCCTTACGTCCATGAATTATTGTTCGGATTCGGACTGAAAGTGGGTGCAGACTATTAAAATTCGTGTATATGTCGATGTAATCAGTCACGCTCAGTAGCTCTCGGTACTTCTTTTTTCTTAGGCTCTGATTATTCATGCTCTTCTGAGCCAATCATCAGAAGCTAAGAAAGACTCATAAATATAGAGGAGACAAATCTCATTCGCGTTCGCAGGTGTTTAGGTTTGTAGGCCGTACAGTACGCACCAACACCTGCTGGGAAGGTCAGAAGCCATTCTGCCAACACTGCAAGCTGAAACCATCTGTACTGGACACAGATCACCCTCCAAGTTTTATGTTAAAATTGTTGACCACTTCAGAATCAATGACAGGACACACCAGCTTCAGAAAACAATGCATACATGTGTGTTCTTTTAGTATGCATAATGGTGGCAAAATGCTATGAGACCGTTGAATGACATTTCTTGACACTGGTGCACGTAATGGGAGTAGTTACCAGTGTAATATATTGACAATTACAGTGGACAAACAAAGTTGTACATACAGTACTGGGACATGTTTCGCCAAGTTGTTTGCTAGATGTTACAAATATTACTAATTCACCAGTAATGCTTATCATGTAAATAAGGTATGCATGAAGTAAAGAAGTGGTTGGTATTAGTGTACCCATATCAAAAGTGCTACTGACACGCACTGCAATTGTACTCTGTTACATTTTATGCTTACAATAATAGCTTTTATTGGCTTTATTTTTCATGCAGCAATAGCTTAGTCAATAACTGTCCGAAAATTTGTACACGTAGCTACTAGCCATAGTTAGTACACATTAATTACTGTATCGTCACAGAAGGAAATTTTTATTTTAAGGCAACAAATAGACAGCAAGATATATGACTTAAAATTGCTTTTTCTGATATTAATTCTGAATGTTGATTCCCACACTTTCTCCTTCCAGACTCTCCCAAGAACACACTGTAAGATGGCTGTGTGCGCAGTAGCTGTGTGTTCTATGTGAGCACTGTCGTATAATTAGATAACAATCTGTGGGATTCGTATTGTTCAAGAATGCAGGCAGTTGTGCAGAGCACAAAGGAGCATAAATCAGCTGTTGATTATGCAAAAAGAAGAAACCTAAATTCACGTTGCCTGCACACGTCTGGAGAAAATTTGCACAAATTTGAAGATGGATATAATGGGATGTTTCAACACTAAAAAGGGTATGCTGTATTTGCAGTATTATAGTCGAGGTTTGTTCAAGAACAAAATCACTCATCTCAATACTGTATAAATGAACTTACTCATCTCAACGTAAGCTCTAAACCTTTATCCAGCCAGCCTTTTGAAAATGTATGAAGCCAGCACATTGATAGTAAATGACTAAGAGAGAGAAAATACTGTTTGGACATACTTAACTCCAAATACAATTAAAAGCATTCTTATTAACCATTTAAGTTTCTTCCAAAAAGTCCTTGTTATAGTAAGGAGCACAAGACTAATTCAGGTACAAGGGAAACTGTGGTATGCACATAGTAGTTAGTGATATGGTCTGGTGTACAGTAGTCTGGCAAAATGGTTTCATTCATTTGAGGTGACCACTCACTGCAGAAATCATAGTTTTCTTAGTAAAGGATATATTCACACATCCTGACCATGGCTACAGCATGCTCTTTCTGTTGTATGAATGGAATGTGTGCCACTTTTTAGCACATTCATACACAGGTCTGTATGTGTCTATTTAAAATGTCGGTCTACGCTCGTGTATCGCCGATATTAAATTATGCATTGTCAGAATTTTGCTGCCTTCAGACATGCATTCCCTCTTTACAATAAACAGCTCATCCTGATGGTATTTATACCTAAGGTCAGCCTTAAAGGGAAATAGGGCGTTTAGAATACACAACATGACATACAAAAGAAAACGGCTGTAATCATTGTTAAACCATTCAGTCTCATTAATAAACATCTACCAAAGTTTCATTTCCTCAAAACATTATGCATGTGATGAGTAACGGAAGATGCATCATTTGAATTTTTAAAAGTTTGGGTGAACAAATTAGCGTAGAGCAACAAATCACTGAATTTCTCTCTGTAAGGATCTTATTTCTTGAAGAGAAGGCTACTGTCCTTCCTTATTTTGAATAATCTATCATTCTTCATCCACAAAGATTGGTTTCAAAAGTATGGATATCTTCTCTAAAACAAACGCCCCACTTCCCTTTAAGCACTTAGAGTAGATTTGAGCCAACTTGTCAGGGGCTGTGATTTGGTTCAGATATTGATGCATACTGTAGGTTTGAATTTTGGCAAAGATCTTCCACATTTCTGAGCCTTGTTGAATGTGGATTTCTGTCATTCATTCTCATAGAGCTATTGTCCTTTTGTGATTAATAGCAAAGAAAGGAGTCTGTATAATTTTTGCGATGTGTGTGGTACACTTTGTGAAGAAGTGGAGAAGCTAAAGGCAAACCTGTAAATTCATAACACAAAAATGTGATGAGAACATTCTGGTACTGATGTACATACATTTAAAGGCCGAGGTTGGTGTGTATACTTAGAGGTAGACAAATCCACCATGTCCCACAGCCTTAGTGTCGCTGAAACTTACTGCAAACTTGGTATGGTACATGATGTAGCAGTGGTGATATGTTTGTCATGGGGACTATTTGTTAAAGTTGAGTTGAAGTCAACAAGTCCCTTGGAGGGAAATCCCTCTCAAATAAATTTTTTTATCAGGGATTTTCAAAATCAAGGAGGGAATTGTCTCTTGCTAAGGATTCTGTTGCAATTTATTGTATGTATTTACAACCTCAGCTGTTTAAAAGTGTGCAGAATTTTCCCTCATATGATTTACCTTTGTGTGGGATTCAGGAGGCAAATGTGGGATTCACGCAATCCTGTGCCCTAGCGCGAACGCTGATTGAAATCAGTCAAAACTGTTGTGATCAAATAAAAGAAAGCTGACTTTGCTTTAACTTTAATACTAATCTACTTCATGCATGGCCTACTGTACCATACATAGGCAAAGGTCAGTCCATAGAACTGAAACAAAAATTTTGCCAAAAGGAAATTAGCTATTTCTTTAAAAGCTCTCAAAGCCATTTTGTCAAAAGTTGGGGAGGACAGAACGATGAAGTGGTCTGAATTTCTGAAATTTTGTAGGTACATGCACTCAGTATCTCAGGTGTTAAAGTAATCACCTAGTGGCTGATCACCTGCAGTGGTGGAAGTTTGATCTATTTATAGTGTGTGATCCTGATCAATTCCTGGTATATGTCAGCTCCCAGGCATGGGATGATAGCCCGGTCAAATGTCGTCGAACGTTTTACGTTCGCCAGTGATGTTAAATCTGATGAGGGCATGCTGCCATTAATCCAGGTGTATTTACATGTATCATATTTAAATGCCACCTGTGACAGTATGTTGCCAAATTCATCAGATACCTTCAGCTTCAATTGTTGATCCCTACAACTCTTTACCAGGGTTTCCGCACCCTGAGAAAAGTGGGGAAAAAGCCAGGATATTTTGTTTCTCTTACCTGGCCTGGAAAAGTCATAAAACTTTTTGGAAATGATGTGAAAGAGGACATGAAATTTAGATCAGACTGCTAATTTTGATTATAGACTGCTAGGTGAAGAAAAATTTACTTTCTAATTCACTTGTTGCGCCATTATTCATCAATCAAAGCTTGGAGCAATTTTGTCATGAAATCGTCATGTAAATGCCATGAATTAGGAATATCACGGAAAAGTCATGCTGCTGTATACAGCATGATATCAGTGTCCATATCAAATTCATCCTGGTGTATGCCAGCATCTAGTAAATGATGGTGAGATTCAGAACTCCTGGTCCATATGTTGCTCAAGATAGTTTGTCTCAGGACAGAGCCTATGATGTTTTATGTACTTTATGACATAATTTCTGCTGATCATTTACCGTCATTTGACACACAATGCAACAACATGTATTTGCAGAAGACTTGATAATCTCAGTGAAAGTGGCAGTGTATGTTTGGCTACATTATTAAAGTACTATTTGCTCAGAATGGTTTAGAGTAATTAATCGTCAATGATACAGTAGATGAAAACGTGACTGTTATAATACTATGGAATTGAAGCACTAGAGAGATTCAAATGGGCCAGTGAAAAGTAACAGCAGTGTAGGTGTGACTGCATTTGTGTTTTATTGCTGTCTAGTGATCAAATTGTGACAGTGACGTAGACCAAATTTCACCTACTTGGATCCGAGCTGCTCACTAAATAATGAGTTGAACAATCTTCTGCATGGGAAAAAGTGCATGGAATATATTGTAATGCAGTATGCAGTAAAAGTATGCTTTTATGGGGGAGCACAATTGTTTTAGGCTCCCTTCTAGTAGTGTAATGCTCACTATGTGCAGTGTCGTTGTACTGTAAATGATGGACCTCAACATTAGAAGAAAATAAAAGGTGTTCCCCAGAACATAGCTCTGCTTTTATCGAATATTTGCGTTTGCACATGTTCCAGAATTTTGGACTCGGGGACTGGACCCATATCCATAAAAATATAACTTCCATTAGGCTTCAAAAGCTTGTTTTGGAGTTGTAGTAGGACATATTCGCTTTGCCAAATTAATATTTATGACACAGTGTACGCATGGGCATGACATCAAAACTTCTAAGATGTGCGCGGAATTTTGTCACACGTACAGTACAGTGTACTAACATGAAACTTGGATCCGGGGAGCAGTTTCAGAACCAGGTCCTGATGTCATGGATGGGTATCCCTGCACCTGATGCAAACACTATTGAGCATATAGCCTACAAACTTTTCATTCAGTCACTTATCATATTTCAGAGAATCATCAGAAACTTTTTTCTTTCGAATTAGGAATCAGTCGTACATGATTGTCTTGTTATTGGAGTTCTATTGAGGTAGATCTTGCCCGACAAGAACGTTTGAAATAACATCAAACCCCTTGTTTCAAAGTGATGGCGAATGAATCTCATGAGCTACTTAGCATGACCTGACCTCAGATATCTTGTGGTTACATTGCCTGCTTCTCAACCAAACTGTTCACAAAATTGCCTGATTATATTTACTGTGCAACTGACTTTGGCTTTGTTGAAGATAAGATTTCAGAGTCATTGGAAGGTTGGTACACAAAACACTTGAACAGTCATCAAGGGGTAACCATTCTTGTTGGCTCTGTGTTCACCTTTTCTGGCCTCAACAGACCTGTCTCTAAATCAAAGACAGAATAAATGCAGAATGCATACTGTACTTCAGCGGCCATACCTGACATGTAGGATATAGAGATAGTGAATAAGAGTAGCTTTCTTGAACAAATTATCACACTTTTATCAAGATACTGACCTCAGATAATCTTTTCTCTATCTGCCATAACAGACATAACTCTTGGATGTCAACACACTCATGACATTTGTCAATTATTGTTAGACATCTCCCTAAGAATCAAACTAAGATATTGCCACAAGTTTGCCTTATACAGAAACTGGACATATATCAGTTAAGTTTGTAGAATTGTTGAGATGACACTGCAGACTTACTGTAAGTCAATACTGACAGACATTTGCTTTCTGTCAAACTGCCAAAATATCCTAACATGGTATGTGTGCCACGTCACCTTATGGCCACTGTGCTCTACAGTATTCTTCTGTCTTATTGTTGAAATGTTTTGTTATCGTACCTGACAAGTTTTATTTCAAGGTAGCCACAGTACAGTTCAGAATAAGTAAGTAAACCCCTTTTTGTCCAGAAATTACTGTATCTTAATATAAATTCAATCATGTTGTGGAATAGGTGGTTTGTATACATGATAAACCTACTGGAGAAAGCAAACCCTTGGGATTATTCAGTGTTTTGTTACATTTCCCAAATTTAAAACCGGTAATTGTTTACTTTTACCCTGGTACCTGCTGAAACTGTGTGTCCTCTCATTAACATTGGTGTCTCATCTATGTTTCTGAATTTCTTAACAAGGGTTGGACGAATAAGGAGACATCATACTAGAGTTGTGATTAAATTTGTTTTTTCAAATCAAACCCTATTGAGAGCCAGTGGCAATTAATGAAATATTAAGTTCGTTATGAACTCAGCTTTTTAAATATTTCTGAACATGTGAAACATACAAATTGTATTGCTGATTCACAGCTGATACGTGTAAGCTTAAACTGTATCAACCCATGCAAAGAAGTTGGATGACAGAATTCCACCAGAAAACAGTAATGGGACTCTCATTTCTGTGCAAATATAAGAAATCTATGCATGACACTTCTAATACTGTTTGGAACTTTAAAAGATTCATATCAGCCTTTAGTCATATTAGAAAAGCAAAGGGATGGCTAATTTCTCTCATTTCAATTGAATTAAGGTTAATATTCAGTGCTTTTATGTTGATTTTGATTTTTGTCAGTAATAGGTGTTTGTGTCAAAGTAACTTGCAAATAGCCTACCAGTCAATTCTCCAGGAAAGTTTCAGTTCATTCTCCATTAAACCAGTTTTGCCTGTCACCAAGTTTTTCTGTCTCTGTATTATTGGCATTTCAGTATTTGTCAAAGGAAGAAACAGCAGAACTATTTGCCATACCCAGGAGAGTGGTACATTCTGTATGGTACTGTACTTGGTGTACGTTGTATTGTTTGGAATGCATATAAATTGCTCCTGCATACCCTGACCTTTTCCCTCTTGCAGTGCACCTGTCACAACCTGATCACGTTCCCTTTTCCTCCCATTTCCCTCCATGTCTCAGACCTGTTTTCTTTCCCGTCTTGCGGCACATGTGAGGTCATGATTATGTACCCCTTGTTTCCCTCCATCCCCTTCACTCATTTCCTCTCCCTCCTCCCCCCCCCTCCCCCCAAGCAAAGCACTCCCCGTGATTCTACAAAATTCTGATCTCCCTTGCCGAATCAAGTCTGATATTGAAGAGAAGCAGCATTGCTTGAGCAAATAGCACAAACTCAAATAACATTCCAATTTGTTTTTCTTGCGTGTATGATTGCGCTATTATCTACTGCATGTTGTAATAAAAAGATGTTGCGGCAACTTCCTGGCAGCATGCTGTTGGCCCAGGGCACCCAGCATCCTGAAAGATCTGGAAACCGAGTGTCCCAGATATTAAATGCATTGGGTAAAAATGTGTCTGTGCTTCAGTTAAAGATTAGGGCAATAAATGTCTTTCACAAAGTCAGTATTGATGCTGTAGACCTATGTATGTAAGAGACACTAATAGACTGAGAAGCAATTCACTGTAACCACATTCCAGGTCTAATAGAGGCTGATCTATGAAAAGAAAATCTGTGATCAGACAGGTAAGTAAAGAGTGATGTAACTTTTGAAACACCAGCCACTGCAGACTCGCATCACATCACCTTCTTTATACAACTGTTTGTAAGACTGTTTCAAATAGACTGTGGAAGGAACCATGTGGGTTTAAAAGTTGTATGTGAACATACGTGAAGAGAGGTTCATGTAGAGTCAACATACTTTTAAAATGGCAGTTGCTACAAATGGTTATGGGGTTTAATTGGACAAAAATAATTTTTGGAATGTTGCAGAAACATCTTTCAGTACAGGAAATCATCTCCAAGCTGTCATGAATACAAAAGACTTGCACTTTTCTTTGTGGAAAAACACTTCCATCGTTTTTAATGGAACACCTGCAGGTACAGACTTTGAAATTCAAATTTTACCAATTTGTCACAATGCTTAGACTAGGCAGGGACGGCACCAAGGGGGGAGGCATGGGGCATTTGTCCCTCCAGTCAGAGCCTTTGTAAGCCTTTGAGCTCCTGAAGTATAGTGTCCTTTCAGGAGTTTTCAAGGCAAAATAATTCACAAATAATTTTCCTCCCTGTTTTAATCATTCCCAAACTTTTCAAAGTAAAACCAGCCTGAGAGCTCTCTGTAAAACTTTGCAAGTCACATATTTTAACATCCCTCTAATACATTATGTACCATCTATTATGCTCGATATATGAACTTAAGTGTAACAAATAAATATGTATACGTCTGTTCCCTGTTAATATACTGTACATATTGCATTCACCTTTCTGTTTTAAGAAAAGTGTGAAAAGTGTCAAAAGATTGCTAATAAGTAGCTTTTAAACATATTGTTACTTTCCAACTTTTCATGTTGTCAGCTAAGAAGAGTAATAGCCAAATAAGCCTACCTGTAGCTTGCATTAAAATCGTTTGGAATTTTTGCTTTGGATGATGCATTATGGACCAACATACACCTATCCTGAGACTTAACTTTTTACCAAAAGATTTGCTAAAACCTCAGAGCTTCTGGGGATTCGCCCCCTGGACCCCCACTGGGGCTTTGCCCCTGGACCCCACCAAGGACCCTATGGAGGGCCCCTGGAGCCCACCCAGTAAGTATCGCGCTTAGCGTTGGATTTCACACAGCCCGCGAAAATTTTTGCCTCCCCAACTTTTTCTTTTGCCCTCCATTTGCCCCTCCCCCACTTTTAAAATCCTGGTGCCGCCACCGCCGATAGGAGCTAACACAGTTTTCACAATATGACTCCACACATTTGCCAAATACCAAGTATGTTTTTACACTATTGAGTTCTGTGTGGAAGATATACTGCAGTGTTTGCTGAACAGTTTCCACCATTTCTTAAAGTGCATTCACTCAGCAAGTTCATCATACTATCATACTACCACCAGCAAATGCAGTAAAAAAGTAGCTTGTGGAATTGAAGAAAAAATCAAACACCTTCCCTACATTTAGTTTAAAGGCCTAGCAGTAATGAAGTTTAGTAGCACAGTCCTGGCATCTGAAGTGCCAAAATTCTCTACAGGACGACCAAAATTTTGGTTCAAAGTTGTCCTTCAAACAGCCAAATTCTTGCAGTGACAGTAGTGCTTGGATCGAGTTAGGATTGCACTTGCAGTATCTGAAACACTATGAGACGAAATGCTGTAACAAATTGCAGACAGTACAATTGCAAACGTATTTTGGTACTGTGATACACCAAACCTGGAAATATGTACTGCAACTGTGACATGATTTTTGGCAGGACAACTTAATTTTGAAAAGGAAGAGTGGTGCAATATATTGTTGAAAGCAAAGAAAACAACATAGTTTTAGGTTTTGCAACTGATGTTTTGTCCAAGGAGTGTATTCAGTGTAGTCACTTTGTCAGTATTCTAGAATAAGTTCTTCAGCTGTACTTTGATGATGGCCCTTAGATATTTGACTGGGACATGTATTAGTGGCTTGGATGGTTCTTGAAATCTGTTAGCGGCTTGGGTGGTTCTTGGAGTTGAAAAATGTGTTTTGTTTTGTCTTTGTTGAGGGATTTACTTCTATCTCTGATAAGGTTCTTCCCCAAGGTTAATTTTTCTGGATATTATTATCACGATAGAACCCAGCGTTTGATACTGTCGTGGTTTGTTTATCATTTTAAAGTGTTAGAACTTTCTTATATTCTGTAGAGAAATAAAAGTAAGAATTCAACATTCATGGTTGCATTGTAAAAGATAAAATTTTGATCTATAAATAGATGAAATTGACATAGAGTGCTTTAAAGGGAAATAGGGTGTTTGTTTTAAGCGAAAACATCCATATTTTTTAAACCAATGTTTGTGGACGTAGAATGATAGATTATTCAAAATAAGGAAGGACAGTAGCCTTCTTTTCAAGAAATAAGCTCCTCACAGATAGAGATTCAGCCATTACTCAACACTAATTTGTTCACCCAAACTTTTCAAAATTCAAATGTTGCATCTTCTATTACTCATCACATGTATAATGTTTTGAGAAGATGAAGCTTTGGTAGATGTTTATTGATGAGACTAAATGGTTTAACAATGACTACCGGTATTTCCTTTTGTATGCCATGTCGGTATATCCTAAATGCCCTGTTTCCCTTTAAGTTAACAGTAGGTACAATCTGAGTTAAGATTTTGTAAGACCTTTAAGAAAAATTCAAATTATTTCCTGATTCATCAGCCATCATAAGCGAGTCCTGTTTGCTATTTTAAGCACCTCAGAATGATTTATTGTGGCTCGTTTGGAGGGATACAGCACGGGTGCATATGTACAGTAACCTCTCACAATTACAAGAGTGAACTCCTTTCCCCTTTTCTATCAGACGACCCCCAATTGAACTCTCCTTTCAGCCTAACTGCAGCTACATGCTTGAGTGGTATCCCATTTCCAAGATTGCATAACTTTCAGTCATTGTATTGAAGGTCTCTTGGTTCAGGGTATGTATCCTAATACTCTACAAACAATTTGGAGTCACATTTGCCATTGTATATGTCAGACTCTTGATGCACTGACAGATTCCATGTCTTACCCTATTGTAGATTTGAATACCTAACTTCACGACTAGTGCTACCAGTACATTTTTTTTTCTCTTTCAACTTAGAATCCTCTTATGTAGTCTTGCCTTAAAGACTGTTCATTGAGGTCAGTGTTTCACATTTCCAGCAAGGAATGTTCTCTGGTTGGTAAACTGCCTAAAACAGCTGCTGGAACGCATTGCCATACAGACTGCTGTCGAAACAACCCTTACAGTAATGGTTAGGCCTACATGGTTAGTGAACTTACTTGTACGTTACAACAGAGTCTTGTTATTGCAAAGTAACTGAACTACATTGACCTTTTATATGGATTATTACGCCGTTTTAACCCTCCAAAACAATGTACAGTAAGTCTAGACATACTTTCCAGACATTATTTGTGGACTGAGCCTAAATGCATGTCGGTAAACAATAATGCCCTCAAGGATGATATACTTCATCCCCATGGTAACGATGCTCTTTGGAAATTGAACAAACCTTTTTTGGCAGATTCCCTCTCTAAAAAAAAATAATATTTCATATCAGCAGTGGCCCATTTATAAGGGGGCAGGCTGATCTTTTTTTTTACATCTTGCACCTGTAGTTTGTATTTGATTACTATGTTATTTTGTTACTGTGTTTTTTGGTTACTATGTAAGATGAAGATAAAAGAAGGCAAACCTCTGTCTACTGATATTAGTGCAATTGTAATGGAATTAAACTGAAAAATTCATGATATACAATTATACATAGTTCTTCAATAGCAAAGCTTGTGTGGTGGAGCAATTTGTTTAACCTTAATCTTTTCCACCACCTTGCCATCCTCCTCTCTCCATCAGAATTTTGTCTGTGCTGGAAGAGATTACAATAGTGAGGTGTCTCTCCCAACAGTCTTGGATTGTTAATGTCATCTCTATCCAGTATAAGGCACTGTATACCACACACCTGGGTGGGTCATCTCTGCCTTTTAAATTTCTTAACCACAGTTCACCCTACATCTCATCCTAGATTGTGGATGTTTGCAGTGACCTTTCCCCTCAAAAACCCATACTTTGGTTTTGCGGTTTCATATTTACTTTTGCACCCTTTCTGGGAAAACTAAGGTGAACCTGTGGTGAGTGATTCACCAAGTCTTGCGAATGATTGATGCTCCTGTTTCCAAGATTTTGAAGGCTGCATTTAGGCCATCACAGTACACTCCATATTGCATTGATGTAGTAATCTGCTGTGTAAATGTAAACTTGATGATTTGGATGGTGATTTTGCTCCAGCAAATGGCATGGAATTTCTGAGAAATTATGAATTCCTCTAAATATTGCAAGTCCTGAGCTCCTCTTGACAAAGTAGTTCATAGGAAAAGGAGGTCAGTAGCAAGCATGTGCCTTTATCATGCAGATCACGGAATGGCAAAGTCAGGCACGTGTTCATCAAATGTTCATATTCTTACGTTCGGAAGAGCTGCAGTTTGACTGATGGATGAGATGGCTTTTTTCTCTTTTTGGTTTTATTTACAAGATGGTTGAGTAACAAATAATACTGTTGGCTAGAAATATTTCCGCTTTTGTGAAGAGCAGAGTAAATTATTTGGTTGTGGTGTGGAGTGTAGGAGTAAATATGAACTTCCCTACCTAAGACTGAGATCTCTGGAGACAAGTATAGTACAGTGCTTATGAAATTTAGCCCAAACCGTCTAACCGTGGTTACATTCACACTTGACACTCAGAAGCTTTCTGTACTGATTTGATCAACTGCTGGAGGGGAGCAGTTCACTTTTCACATTTGATTACTCTCAATGTAGAATCTGGCCTTGTTTAGGTGTGGTTGACAAACACATAGTAATTGGCTCAAAAAAAAAAAAATCAGTTGTCATGACAACGAGCTCTTACAGTCCTAGGTACTATGTGCAGTGTGCCAGTACAGCTCAGAGGTCGCTGTGCACCTAGTCCACATGGAATTTCCACAATGTGCTTAAGTCATGTCTGGAGAAAACCCTTTTCTGCATGCCTTATAGAACATGAGGTAATATCTAGTCATACCATCATGGTCAGGGTTTGTTCCTTGGATGAAACCTTATCATGTATGATATCCTGTGAGGATTGGCTGCTCTGTAATCTTCTGTCGTCAATGTTCACCATGTTCGACCACATCATTTTGATCAATTGCAGATATGATTTATTCAGTCAGCCAGCAAGTCCAGATCTTGTCAAGAATGCCCCTTAAGGATTTCTACAGAGAAATTTGCAGCCATTTATGTGATACGTCTTATTTTCTCAGGCCTTTGACCAATTATTTTCATTTCCTTTCTGCGTTTCAAAACTCAAAAAAAAAAAAAACTCAAAAGGCCAATATTTCGGGTATTCAAAGGCGTGTGTTTCTGTGGGGGACCATTTCATGGCATGATCTGTAAACAAAGCATAGATCTAATGATGACCCAGGGAGTTTTCAAACACCGCTTTACAGCAGCCTATCCGATCTGTTTTCGATCAACCAACGCTGTTGATCAGTTAGAAAGCATCTCATGCTGGCTGCATTGATGAACAAAAATTAAAGAAGAATTTGTAATGGTTGTTCTGTCTGTATGTAGGCTATGTTTCAAAGTGTGCTGTCTGTGCCCACTGGATCAATGTAGATTGTAGCCTACATTCAGTGTGTTCAAATCAAACTACTCTACACAGACTAAGGAATTATTTCGCTTGTCCTTTCCAGCAAAAGATTTTTACATGTAGAGCCATACTAAAAGACAAATTAAAATGAAAAGGTTCTTGAAATGCAAACGAATGTTTTTGAAGATTGACATCTTGCTGATCAGGTGGTGCAATATAACATAAAACAGTGAAAGTCAGAGAAGTTAGCGATAACAGTATACAAATATATCAAAATACATCAAAACACATTAAGAAAGAAAAATGATCTATCGTGGTATGGCTGGACATTCATACTAGGTTTAAATTTCTCTTGCAAAGAGCTTCTTTGATTTTAATTTGGAAGTCTAAGCTCCTGTTGGCAAGAATATGAAAATTGTCCAGGCTACAGTTACTTCAATCTAAGCATTTGTGGATGTGATCGTTAATGGCACTGGCAGATCTGTGTGAAAGGTGTTCCTTATCTCTAGTAGCCAAGTATCTTTTAGTTTTACCAATGTGGGTTTGATTCTTATCACAAGAACCTTCAAACGAATAGACAACATTGGCTTTCATGAGTGTCAGAGGGGTCACGTATGAAAAATAGTTATTAACTTTGAAGGTGCTGAAAGCTTTTTACTTCTGCGTGACATGTCTGGTACCTGGCTGAACATACCTGCTAGAAAATTCATGTGGTTGTTCAGCTCCATAGTTCATTAGAGGTCATCAAATGGTTGCGGTGTAAGACCCTAGTGGCAATTAGTATGTATACCTCAACAAATTAATTCTTTAAAGAGACTTAAACTCAAAACTTGCTTGAACTTCATACTTGACAGTTTATAAAAGCAATTTGCGATGGGGGTTAGATCATTGTCTTTGTTTTACATGGGTAAAAGTTTGTTTATATACTTTATATCTTGTCTGTGGAGAGGTAGTATAAGTATAAAAACTTTGCAGACCTTATTGCCCACACATATTTTTGTAGTCGCCAGCATCATGTTATTATTTTGCATGTCCAATGTGCAAAGGTTTTGGAAATCTTGAACACGGGTTATGTCTGATAGTGAGATGGAATAATTCCTGTGCCATACCTGTATAGGCTATATGTGATTAATAAACCATATTTAGGCAAAAATCTTTCATACAAGTTGGGAAACTTCGTAGGTAGATCCCTGCACTGGAATGAAGAGGGCCTTGATGTGACCTGAGGTGTGATGGCAATGCTAGAAATGCCATTCAAGTTGATGTAGGGTTGTAAAATGCTGCTATTTGTCAAAGGATCAACTAAAACAACATCCACACAGTTGCAATGCATAAATTCTACAAGGACGTGACTTAACTCTGTTCCTGATTTTTTTTTTTTTTTTAATTTTCCTGGACCTCCAGTGGAATAAAAGAGCAACCAGACAGTGGGGTATCTTTGTGGAGGTCGTGAAAGGTGTAGTGGTGATAAGATTGATGCCAATAAAAAGCAAGGGAGGAAAAATTCTTTGGGACACAACTATGTACATGGTGTTGATACAGGTATGGATGCATTGCAATATTAACCTTGTATTGAATACTGGGTAGGAAGCCAATTCGCTTATTGCATTTGGTTAAAAGTTCTTGCATGTCCATGAGTCCGCCGTTCATATCCTGTGTTATCTAATGGTCAGACAACAACTGAAGGTTAATTCATCAAAGACTGTTTTTTCATGTATCTAAATGTAGAGTAATGAACCTTGATTATCTGTAGTTATTGCAGTTGGCAGGCATGTATGCTAAAAGACGACATGGTCCAACTGGAAATTGGTACATGTGTAAAAGAATTAGGAAGTAAGAAATGGATGTGATTATGCATGCTGCAGGTTTGATTAGGTTGCATATATATGTTCCTCAAAATTCCTTGTGAAAATGATTCTGCAATGTTGTGGAGTTTTGGTCAGATGTCGATGTACATTTACCACAGGACTTGGTTCTGCTAAAATTGAATAGATCACTGCTGGCCTAGGCCAGTTACTATTAAAGCTGTTGTTGGTGTTAGGGGGTAGGCCCTACTGTATCAGTAAGGGTCATGCAGACAGGCATCTGTGCCAATAACACCCACATTTTGCATGTGACCTAGCTCCAATGTCAATGTGAGTGGTAATTGAGAAGCTAGGCTTACTTGTTGAAGTTCATATGAAGTGGATGTGAGAACATACGGTATAAGAAAATAATGTGTAATGAGATTCCCTTGCTTTTGCGCAACCTTAGCTGTAAAAAGAAAAGAATGATTCTAAAGCTAATTGAACATTTCATGCTTGTGACAGTGAATTCAACCATTGATGTAAAATGCCTGTAAAGAGATCTCATAGGCCCATGTGACCCATACAAGTCATTCTATGTAGGTGTAAAGATTCAAATTTGATCCATTCAAAGCTGCGTAAACATTTCAGGTTTTGAAGGATGAAAATTAAAGTGACTGTACTGTACATGTAGTCACTGCTTTGGCACAGTGTTTTATTAAGTCAGTAAACTCTCTGCATTGTGACATGTGACTTTTGCTGGAGTAGTAAAGGGCTTGCATTGACCCTTAAAATCCGATAGATCTTCAAGGTGTGATTGCTTGAAAATTTTTCCATTGTTTGCATAAACACACATTATGGCAAACAGAACAGAACTGAATGTTGATATTGTGTGTCTCTGTGCATTTGTCAAGTTCAGTGGTAATGACTTTGTCTCTCATGTTTGGCAGAGAATTTGCATTGGCCATAATTAAGTGCCTAAAGTGATTGTGACTGTGTAAAGAAAACCCACAAGGATAAGATTATGCTTGATCCTAAGTTTTTATATACTTCTTAATGTACACGAGAGGTTGTTCATGGAGGGAATACATCATTCAATGGTCGAAAATGACAGTGACCACTTTGAAAAACAACTGAAAATGAGATGAAAACATAATTCACAATTTGCAAATTAATAGTCAGCAGAATTCAACAGTGTACAGGTCTCACTGGTGTGTGAAAATCATATTACTCGAGTTGTCGCTCCTTGATGGGACCTACCAGGAATTGTAGTATTTATTAACATGAAGCACTCTCTATTTACAACCTACCAACTGATCACCTCACTGCAGCATTTGTGATCACCTACAGTATATGGACCAACTAAATATTCATCACTGGTATACTCTCCATTGGCTTGTTGAAAGAAGCTCACTGTTAAACAAAGCTGTCAACTACACTTGCCATATTCCAGACTTTGGGGCATTATGTTATAAGAATTTGAAATCATATGGCAGAATGTACCACTTGAAGCCTATTTGCTGTCCCTAATTGTCCGAATGGTGCAATTAAATGACATACAAACTTTTGGATGTGAAATTTTAATGTTTCTTTCCTTTTTTGCACACACACAAAGTCACTTAATTTGCACATGCACACAGTCAAATATTCCACTGCCAAGTGAAGGGATTCTTTAATGAAAAAATAAAATATCTTTATCCTAACTCAAGCTGTTTGAAGAAAGACTTCTCTGTTCAAAAAAGGATTTCCATCACCTCGAGTGTATCCAAATGCGATGTAAGATTGGGAAATTACTGCAAGGAGTCTTTGTTTTTTGTTGAAAGTTGAGCCACTTGTGTAGCATTAAAAATGGACAGCAGTGACCAAATTGAGTGTACAGTATTCTAGATTTACGTTGAATTATTGTGGAAATAAGGTCACATCACCTTCTCTTTTAAGACTGTCAAGATTATAAAGAAATACAGGATATTGAAGTAGTTGTTGTGCCTGTATGACATCACAAATTTCCCAAAATGCATTGTACCATTGTGCGTTATTTCTTTAAAAGTCTGAAATTTCCCAAGTGAACATGGATATTGAGATTTTTTTTACCAATAAAGAAACATATTCTACTATTGCCGAGGGGATATGGTTGTATCAGAAAATCGGGAATTGCCAATAACCGATAAAGCAAAGTCAATATTGGCAGAAGATACTGGTACACAGTACAATAAACAAACCCCACCCACAAATGTTCAGTTTATTGTTATGCTCACTGTCCTGTAACGTCACACCAAGCCTTATTCACGTTCTGATGTAGCATAATGCTACGGTATATATCACAATCGTCAACAAAGTCATTCTTGTACAAATTCAAGCCTTGAAGAAATAATACTGTAGATGAAAGCCACCAGGTAACAACAGGTAATATAGAAACGTGTAATATTGTTTTTAGCAGACCAGTAATCCAAATTTCTGGCAGGTTTGTGTCACACGCAGCTAGCATACACCTTTTCACCAGATAAAGACCCTCAGTCATGAACAAAGCTGCCATGAGCGAAGAGTGAAAGAGTGTGAGTGATAAATGTGACTTTTATTTTAAAGTTTATTGACTGAGGGGATTTTCTTCTGGCAAAATTTCTAACCCCAAGGGTGACTGTTAACATATATCATCTTGACTCATAAGTTCAACTTTGATGCTAAAGCTCAATTCTTTGTTTATTTTGTAAAGAGCCATTACTCCTTGTGTGCAAGCTGGCATGTCCATTTACAGCATTAAAGATCATATTTGACACCTTATTTCGTTATTCTGATTCCATTTTAGTTTTCTCAGTTATTCTTCCCAAAAGAGGGTTTCTGAGCAGTGAGACCCATAATTCATTTCTAAATCCGAAATTATCAAATATCATGGCTATTGATGCATGTTGTGAATAGACCCTCGGATATCAGTATGTCCGTAAGGAATTGGCAGATACTGCAGAATATTCTAGTGCGAGGTAATGGTATTTACAGATGTGTGGGTGCACAGGTGCCCATATACATAAATTTGGTCAGTAATCACAAAATACTGTACATTGTGAGAGGTCAAAGCTGGACTTAGTGTGTATTTGAATCATATATGTACAGCAGAGTAGATCAAAGGTCAAGTGTATAGTCAGCTGGAAGTTTGGTGTGCTTTCTCCATTAACATCACTGTATGAGAGTTAATGGAACTCGCAAAAGATGATTAAAAGCAGTTATATAGAAAAGAAAATTTTGAATGTACACAAAGACAAAAACTCATCACCCCAGACAATTTCAATTCTTCCAACCACTTTGTCTAGTCCCTCTCACAGCCAAACTTCAATCCCTCCACATGTGTAATCAAAACAATGGATCCCTGTGTATGCTTTGTGATATGAGCTACTGCATTCTGCATTTTTGATTCCTTGCCGAAGGCAGAGGAATCTATGCGATGGTGATGTCGTGTGTGTGTGTGTGTATGTATGTATGTATGTGCATGTGTGACGCCTGCTTGTAAACATGATATCTCAAGAAGCGTAACTCTGAGTGATCTCATACTTGGCATGTAGATTGCCCATACTGAGCAGATGATCCCTATTGTTTTTGGTGGAGGTCAAAGGTCATTTGGGGTCACTAGAGGTCAAAAGGTAAATACCTTGAAAATTGCTTGTAAACACGATATCTCCAGAACAGTAAATGTGAGAGATCTCATAGTTAGCGTGTAGATTGCCCATATCGAGTAGATGATCCTTATTTTTTTTGGCAGAGGTGAAAGGTCATTTGGGGTCATGGGAGGTCAAAATGTGAAAAACTTGAATCTACAATATTTAAAGAACGGTCCTTCTAGTGAATTTTATACTTGTAATGTAGAATCCTCTTGTTGATTTGAGAACTTCTTTTAGGACATACCAACATAGTCTCTTCGATAACCATAAAGAAAAGATGAAGACAACATTAAATTTGGTATCAAAGATTATTACTTTGCAAACCTTTTGCCACTATCCTCATAAGGACATGTGAGCATGCATGAATTGTAAATTGGAATTGATTAAATATACCACGGGTTATTAGCTTTATAAAAAGAACTAAATTACTGATCATTTGGATCAAATACCCTTGAGCGTGCATGAACTGTGATTGCTTAATTGAATGAATCACATTGTAACTGACCCCCCTCTGTTCAAATTGGTCACTGTTATCTGACATAATTTATCACAGTTGACTGCCAGTAGAAACCACAATGTCCAGAATAAATCATACAGTCTGTTGAGCCAGGTGCTCAATGGACTTAAAGGAGAAGGAAACCCTGGGAATATATTCATCAAAATGAAGCAGAAGTGTTTGACAAGCATCTTCCCAAAGTTTCATTCAGAGATATTGTTTCCTGTCCAAGTTACACACTTGAAATTCAGAGAAGGGTGCTGCCATTTTTGCCTAAGTTGAATGTAAAACAACTTGAGTAAGTCGAATAATGATGTCACATAACCACTGATAGCAAAAATTTTAATGCATTTCTTTATATTCTTTACCTATTATTTTTATCAATTCGAAACACACTCGTACACATTTTGTGTTGAACAACTGAGGTGTATCATGCAATAATCAAATCATTAATATTATGACTTGAATCTATGCATGACTGTTAAAATTTATTGACAATGAAACATAAAGAAAAACAAAAGCTTTTCAATCACATGTGGTCTGGTGATGTCATCACAATTTCAAAATGGCAGCTTCCTGATAATTTTTTATGAATATTCAAATTGCAATATCTTGGAAAGTAAGCAACGTATTTAACTGAAATTTGGTAATGGTGTTCCCCATATGTTAGTCTCTCATTTAACATTGTCAAAAGTCCTGACTTGCCTTCTCTTTTAACCATTTACTGTATAAACAGTGTCTCTGTTTAGCCCTTAAAGGGAAATAGGGCGTTTGTTTTACAGAAAACAACCATATTTTTAAAACCATTATTTGTGGACGTAGAATGATAGATTATTCAAAATAACAAATTACAGTAGCCTTATTTTCAAGGAATAAGATTCTCACAGATCAGAAATTTAGCTATTTGTTGCTCAACAATAATTTGTTCACCCAGACTTTTTAAAATTCAAATGATACATCCGTTACTCATCACATGCATAATGTTTTGAGGAGATGAAGCTTTGACAGATATTTATTGATGAGACTGAATGGTTTAACAATGGTTAAGGCGAATTTCTTTGTATGCCATGTTGGTGTATTCTAAACGCCCTATTTCACTTTACAGTAGTTCAGGTAAGCTTTAAACAAATGACTACTGTGTATCAAACCAGGGAAACTTGTACTGTGTGTTGTGTCTTTAAGAAGACTAAAGGCAAAATTGCAAGTCATGCTAGATTCTTGTTTAATAGGAATATCAGTTTTTGCTAATTTTCAAGGACCTCATAGTCATTGGGAAGGGCATCATGCCAAAAAATCAAATATGAAAGAGCTGCCACCAATAGCTGTAACTCGACAAAATAAAGTGCTATAATTTTGATTAAATAAACATGTTTACCTTTTTATCAAGTTATTAGACAGACAAAATATAATTTGTTCCCCTGCAGCATCATATCCATTTGGGAGTTTTCTCATGTTTGTGTAGGTCAAAGTTCATTTGGGGTGACAAAAGGTCAAAACCTTGTATGCATGATATTTTAAGGGTGATAAATAAGAGGGATCTTATACTTAGTTTGTGAATTGTTCATGTTTAGCATGTTGATGGCCATATAGGGTAGGTGATCCCTATTGTTTTAAGTGGAGGTGAAAGGTCATTTTGGGTCACGAGATTTCAAAAGGTTTTGACCTTACTAAGATGGTATCTCAAGTAGGATAACTGTGTGGGATCTCATGCTTGTCATGTGGGCGATTCATGTTTGTTACAATATATATCATGAGGCAAGGAATCACTAAGCCTTTTGGCTTTCTAGTTCGAATTTGCTGTCAATCAAAGAATAGAGCCAGTTTAGAAATTTTTGCCATCACCAAGCCAAAAATATATGCTTGGGGTGATAAGTTACTGCCTTAAAAGTTGTATCCTACATATAGTGCATGTCGCAAAGAACTGAATGGTGAAATTTCTTTGAAGAATTCCTTACACCAGACAGAAATGAGTTCCTACTTTACTGATTGCCACAAAAAGCCTGCAGTTTAGGAAAATTTGAAATTAATCTGTTTGGTTAGTTGACATGCTGATTTCCAAGCCCAATCTTTAGCTATTAATCATATCATGCTCATAATATTTGCTAGATGCTAGTCAATGACTTATTTTTGGCTAAAAATGACAGAACAGGAATATAAGTCACAAAAACAAGCTATCCTCCTGTAAAGAATAGCAATAAATGATAAGTTACTCAGGATGCGTAGTATTACATATTTTTCAGACTTTTAAAAAAGTGCACACGAGTGCATTGAAACAGTATTTAAAAGTCCTGTGACATGAAAATGACACTTCGGAGTGTTGGATTGACACTGCTGAAAATAGCCACAAGTTCTACCTTAATCAAAGATTGACAAATTTACAGGCAAATTAGTGTCCCACAGCTCTGGGTCATGAATAAACCTTTTCTAAGTATGCAAATTTGTGACATCAAGAGATGGGCTCCCATGATTTGTCTTAGGTTAATCCTAAATGTGTACGTAACCTTTATTTCAAGGACATTTGAGAATTTTATACGCCCAGAGGACTTTATTTTGGAAGCATGTGTTTTTTCCTTCAAAAATATCATTGTCTCTTTCCAATGTGAAACTCAGCAATTAATTAACTAAGAGGCTAAATATATACAGTAGGGTTAACAAAAGAAAAACTGACACTCTGCAACACTCCACGTCATCTGTTTTGCATTTTTTCTAACTTTGAAAAGTCGTATCTCAAAAACGGTAATAGAAGTCAACAAAATTCCAATGGATTTCCTATCAGAACTTTACTATGCAACTTTTGCATGAGGGGTGCTCTTTTCTAGAAGCTAAAAGCACAACCTTTAACACTGTATGTCAATGTTTTACCTGGCAAGTGTCAAACCTTTCAGCTGATAGCAATTCTTACTCTCTGGATTTTGTTTCCCCTTTATATATTCTGTCTTCCCACCTCTTTTGTCATTCACCTCCCTTCTACCTACCTCCCTCACCCTTCCATCCTACTTGATCATCTATTGGGGATTAGGGAATATCCTCTCATGCAGGCTTGCGGCGATTACATCTGAATGTAATCCATTATGATTCCATTACTTCAGATTTTACGATAACGATTATGATTACAATTACAGCTAAAACTAAAGTAATCGATTACGATTACAATCACATTGCAATGTAATCATGATTGCAATCGTCATTACATTATTTTGATACATCTTATCTATAAGTATATCTCTAGACTTTTATACAGAGAGAAGACATACAACAACTCTGGAATACAGTCCAGTTATCTTAGTCTTCTTGAAATTTTTGATAGTCCAACATCATTATGATTTTGCAGTCGTACATTGAAGCAGTGCCATCCAATGCGGTTTTAGGGTGGCCCTGCCAACCAAATGACACACCACCAGAAACACCCCCTACAAAACACTGCCCAATGCGCCCATCCTTCCAAAAAAACTTGGTTCAGCCGAAAAAAGTTGACAGTATGCTGCTGACTTTGACATATAACAAATCGAACAAAAATTGTCTCTAAGTGGCACCATTTTGCATCTCAATTGTCACAACTTTCTGGAGGTGAAGTTGAAACCTGTGACTGCATCTCTCTCTTGAAAATCTGTTGAAAACACTGTAGAGATTCATTTCTCATGAGTCTATTGTAATATGAGAAACAGCACACAAATAACATTGCATAGTACCATGTAAATACCAGAAAGGCCCCAAAAAGTACAAAAACTGCCACTAGGTGTAGTATCTCTTGTCTCAACACATGTGGAAGATTAATATAGATCAGTGAAACTAGCATTAACTTTATTACACTTTATATGTTGCATTCAGGCTTTCTACTGCACTGTAAGCATACTGTACATACTGTGGGAGTAAATATGGAGAGTGAATACACCTTTTGGAATATTAACCGAATTTATCATTAAAATGTTGAAATAGCCACAGTTTGCATGAAAATCTATCAATATTGACCAATTTCCCTTTCACAATTTCATTATGAATAAATTTAAACTAAATTTCCAAATTTGTGATATCCAGGGATGGACTTACCTGATATGCATTTTATGTTATCCTTTGTTCAATTTTGTTCACAATTAAGAATTTTATGCTCCCTGGGGGTTTTATTTTGAAAACACGCATTTTCTTCTCTGAAAATATTGGTATCACTGACAGGGTTTCCTCTGAGTTTTGAGGAGTATGAGGCGGTGAGGGCGAATTACCTTATGCCGTCATGAATTTGGGGTTCAAGTCCATACTTAGGTTTTTCAAGATTGGGTTATTCTAGGATTTTTACCATGATATAAACGTGTGAGGCGGTAATTACGGTATTTTTTGGCGAGGTTGTCTTAAAAAGTTGAGAGGCGGCCGCCTCCACAATTAAGTACCAGGGGAAACCCTGACTTATCACTTGAAAACCCACTAATTAAGAGATATAGAGATGTAACATACAGGGCTAACAAAAGAAATACTGACACTTATTCAACGCTCTAAATCTTCTGTAAAAATTTTCATTTCATCCAAAGAAGGTTTATCTATATTTCTATGATTTCATCACACCCTAAGACGCCACATCTCAAAAACAGTAATACAGTAGATCAGTAGATAAAACAGGCTCAGGAATTCTCTCTGCAACTTCCGAACGCAGCTCTACTGTAGCTCTTTTCTAAATATTTGTCACTTGGTCTTGAAGTTGGCAAGTTCCAGTCGTGGATTCAGACATTCCGAAGGGGAGGGGGGATTGGCTGAACATAGACATAGCGAGAGTGGAGGGGAATTTTGAGAAGACTGAGCGGAGCACCAGCATCGGATGGTATGAAGCGCACCAGAAATTTTTAGATTAAAGTACATCCTAGCTTTCCAGCTACTGTAGCGTATTTCTACAAGTAAGCTTCTAGAAATACTTTCTTCGATGGAAAACTGTTCTTCTCAGCATTATCAGAAGCAACTTGCAGTTTTCACTCGAAACCTTTACAACCACAGGCATTACATGTGTGGTTTGCAGGGTGGAAGTTTCAGTGTGACGTATGGAAATAGTAAGCCTCTATTACAGTGGTCAACCCATTATGCTATTTTTTGCATATTGGTAGTGTTGTTGTGGCATAAAAGGTGAGGGGTTCTGAACCCACAAAATTCCCACCCCCACTTGGATCCATACCTGTACTCTTACCGTTTGACACATTGCGCAGGCATTCCCACGAGATCAACTTTTGGACACAATCATCCAACATGTTCACTGTGTGGCTTGGCAACATTATCAGCAGCAACTTGCCATGGTGCTCCAATGACACCAGTGACCAGGAGGAACATGTCCTCATCCATTGGCTGTACAGTTTAACTTTTCTGCAAACATCAGGAATCACACCATTCTTGGACTCATGGAAATACCAGAAAAGAGAAAACAGGAAACCAAAAAAAAAATAGGGCTTACAGGGCAAATGTGGCAAAAAGCACAGATTTATAGGGAGAACAAAAATACATAGAAAGTTACAGGAATTATAGGATCAGTAGAATGCCTGAGTAGTTGATCAAGTTGACAGCTATTGTTTTATTAAACTTGTGTTTCATATAAAGTCAACCAGTTGCGTAGAATGGCTCATGGGTGGACTTAATGTGAAAGACATCAAATTCCTGCTTGTACCAACAAAGTACACCTAAGTGTAAAACTTGAATCTCATGCACTTATTACTCTGACTGCCCCACTGGAGCATCCAACAAAGCAGGAAACTGAACTGTAGTCACCCCAGCAGGAGTAACAAGCACTGAAAAATATTGTTTAAATAGCTTCTACTTCTTTTGCATTTCTGTTATAAATTGAACTTGAATGTAATCACAATTAAACCATGATTGAGATTACTTTGCCATTGTTATCGATTACTATCACAATTACTTTTGAATTTTTGGAGAAGTAATCGATTATGATTACGATTACTTTGGAAAATGTAATTGATTGTAATCAATTACGATTACTGATTAAGATTACCCCAAGCCTGCTCTTATGACCCTCCCCATTCGCCTGTCCCCCTGTTCCACTTCCTTTCCTTCCTCCCTTCCATCCGCCCTCATCTTTCTGTCCCTGTGTATCATGCACTAGGAGTCAATGAAATTGTACTACCCTCGTTCACTCTCCCTAGCCCTCACTTCTACCCCCTTTTCCTTATACTCCCTCTTAAACGAACAGACGCTCGGAAGCAAAGGGCTCCTTTTTGGTTTTGATGATAATCGTAACCTTTGTAATCATGCATATGTGTGTGTGTATGTAAGGGTGTGTGCGTGTGTGTGTATGTCCGTGACGCTCTACTTTGTAAACACGATATCTCAAGAAGGGAAGCTTTGACAGATCTCATATTTGGTATGTAGGTGTACCATATTGAGAAGAAGAACCCTATCGTTTTTGGTGGTGGTCAAAGGTCATTTGGGGTCAACAGGGGTCAAAATGTGAAAACTTTGTAAACACGATATCTCAAGAAGGGAAGCTTGGACGGATCTTATATTTGGCATGTAGGTGTACCATATTGAGAAGGAGAACCCTATTGTTTTTGGTGGAGGTCAAAGGTCATTTAGGATTAACAGGGGTCAAATTGTGAAAACCTTGAAAACATGATATCTCAAGAAAGGAAGCTTGTAGAGATCTCATGTTTTGTATGTAGTTGTACAATGTTAAGTATAGGAACCATATTGTTTTTGGTGGAGGTCAAAGGTCATTTGGGGTCAACAGGGATCAAATGGTGAAAACCTTGTAAATACGATATCTCAAGAAGGGAAGCTTTGACAGATCTCATATTTGGTATGTAGGTGTACCATATTGAGAAGAACACTAGTGTTTTTGGTGGAGGTCAAAGGTCATTTGGGGTCAACAGGGGTCAAAATGTGATAACCTTGTAAACATGATATCTCAAGAAAGGAAGCTTGGACAGATCTCATATTTGGTGTGTAGGTGTACCATATTGAAAAGAAGCATCCTACAGTTTTTGGTGAAGGTCAAAGGTCATTTGGGGTCAACAGAGGTCAAATTGTGAAAACCTTGAAAACACGATATCTCAAGGAAGGAAGCTTGTAGAGATCTCATATTTAGTATGTAGGTGTACCATATTGAGAAGAAGAATTCTATTGTTTATGGTAGGGTCAAAGGTCATTTGGGGTCATCAGGGGTCAAGTTGTGAAAATCTTGAAAACACGATATCTCAAGAAAGGAAGCTTGTAGAGATCTCATGTTTTGTATGTAGTTGTACAATGTTAAGTATAGGAACCATATTGTTTTTGGTGGAGGTCAAAGGTCATTTGGGGTCAACAGGGATCAAATGGTGAAAACCTTGTAAACACGATATCTCAAGAAGGGAAGCTTTGACAGATCTCATATTTGGTATGTAGGTGTACCATATTGAGAAGAAGAACATTATTGTTTTTGGTGGAGGTCAAAGGTCATTTGGAGTCAACAGGGGTCAAAATGTGAAAACCTTGTAAACACGATATCTCAAGAAGGGAAGCTTGGACAGATCTCATATTTGGTATGTAGGTGTACCATATTGAGAAGGAGAACCCTATTGTTTTTAGTGGAGGTCAAAGGTCATTTAGGGTTAACAGGGGTCAAATTGTGAAAGCCTTGAAAACACGATATTTCAAGAAAGGAAGCTTGTAGAGATCTCATGTTTTGTATGTAGTTGTACAATGTTAAGTGTAGGAACCATATTGTTTTTGGTGGAGGTCAAAGGTCATTTGGGGTCAACAGGGATCAAATGGGGAAAACCTTGTAAACACGATATCTCAAGAAGGGGAGCTTGGACAAATCTCATATTTAGTATGTAGGTGTACCACATTAGGAAGAAAAACCCTGTTGTCTTTGATGGAGGTGCACGGTCATTTGGGGTCAACAGGGGTCAAAATGTGGTAACCTTGTAAACATGATATCTCAAGAAAGGAAGCTTGGACAGATCTCATATTTGGTGTGTAGGTGTACCATATTGAGAAGAAGAATCCTACAGTTTTTGGTAGGGGTCAAAGGTCATTTGGGGTCATCAGGGGTCAAGTTGTGAAAATCTTGAAAACACGATATCTCAAGAAAGAAAGCTTGTAGAGATCTCATGTTTTGTATGTAGTTGTACCATGTTGAGTAGAGGAACCCTATCGTTTTTTGTGAAGGTCAAAGGTCATTTGGGGTCAGCAGGGGTCAAAATGTGACAAATGTGACACATACTAATGCTATCATATCAGATTCAGAAAAAAATTTCTCTTAAATAGATCATCGAAACCACAATGCATTTCTGCATTCTGGTTAAGGGTTAAAGAAATTAAGTAACTGTATGTAGTTTACGTAATCATGAAATTTATGAAATTTAATCTTCTATGGTATTATGGAACTGAATGTTGCCTTTAGTATGATTACATTTTTTTAACTTACCGGCCAAATACAGTACGCACATAAAATTGCACAGTGACTATTAAAATGTAGTGAAAAACTCTTAGCCTGATGTTTGCTGAATCAGTGAAAGTTAGGCTGATTGCTGATTTGAAATTTACATGTGAATTCCACATGTGGAATCTGTTGTGTTGTTCTTATTGTAGCAGATTTGACAACTTACAGTACTCTGAGTAGGTCTGCAGTTTCATTACACCCCCATAGTTATTTCCATCTCTGTTGGCCTACTTCCATAATTAATGACTGTAAATGGATTACAGAGATCTGTGTCGATAGTCAGTTCAGATCTGGCCACTTTTAGGTTTTGTTTTTGTGCAGCGTGCATTTGCAACCACTTGCATGCTGCGCTAGATTGGTATCACATACGGTACAGTTTGTCTTCAGGTCCTTACACGTCAGGCTGTCAGCAAATGGCTTGAAATGTGTGTGAAGTTCCTTTTGAACGTACGTGATTACACAGTTTACTGTGCAAAATTAGTATTTCTAATGAAAGAGACATCAGACTCGACGGCATATGTGACCCAGCAGGTACATCATGTTGTTTGGAACTGTCTGTAATTCCTAATACATTATTCAAAGTACACAGCTTAGAACTGGGTCAATAAACCAGGCAAATTGTAGGTAAAATTTTCAAAATCAGGAGTTATCAAAACTGTTTGCCTAGGAGCTATCTCCTGTCTTTGGACATTTTCGGTTTTACATAAACAAGTGTTTGAGGCATTCTTTGGGGAGCTGAATGCTTGATCATGTGATTTACAAGCCTAACAAAAAGTTCTTGCTTCCATTTGACAACCCCCCCCCCCCCAGATCTTATAGATTATGATGTGTTTAGAGTGAATCAAGACTATATTAGCAATTCTAAATTGTGAATGGATTTAAAAATGATGTCATCAGCACTTGTTTTTACACTGACATTTCAGACATATTTTCCCTCCCCCATGACAGATCTACAGTACTTTACAGTACTGAGATCACCACACAGTGTGGAGGGCATATTCCTCAATAGAAATTCTTTGTCTTTGTGGAGATGTATGGCATTTATTCTATCATCTGATAAAATGTGTCTATTCTCCCTCCCCCCAAGAAAAAAAAACGATTAAAGATTCCTCTCTCTGCAATAATGAAAGATACGACACATGTCATCATAAGAGTGGAAAAATATCAAGACAAAATGCATATGCTATGCATAATACCTACAGTGTGCAGGGTTCTTGCCAGCCTTTTGGAATTTTGATCGTGCTTCTTACCACCCGGTTTGAAAGTCAATCTCCTGCCCAGTTTGAGAGTTGTGCATTTTTTTCTTTTTCAGAGTTGAGCACCTTCTTTGAAAATTGCAATGAGTAAAAAACCTTTACAAGTGTAACTAAAACATACATTTAGGCCTTTATAAGTTGAATGGTGTTGCCTGTGTGTTTAGTTGGCGCTTTTCTTTATTTTTTTTTGGCCGTGGTGATTTTGTTACTGCTGGGCCAGGGAGGGGGATTGTTCACATTTAAAGTACATGGAGGTCGTTATTTAACATCAACACAGACAAGTGTAATATTTTGCATGTTTCTCTCTGTTCTACTACCAATTGCATTTGTATTACCTTTAAAAATTTTGGTAATTTTGTAGTAATGTGTATTCATACATTAATTTGTACGGGACTAAAGGCTTGGAAATGGTCACTGCACAGCTGTTACCTGTAGCTATACATACCACAAATTTGCCAACCATGTGATTGTACTTAAAGGCTGTATTGCCTCACCCTTAGCTATATTTTAACCTCCCAGAAAGCAAAATTCTCAACTGGTTCTAAGTTACAGTACTCTTAGATTGACAGCAAATTCGAAAGATGCAGAGCAGCTCATATTACACAGCGTACACAGGGATCCGTTGTTTTGATTACACATGTGGAGGACTTTAAGACAGGCTGAGGGAGGGACTAGAGGTAGGTGGTTGGGAGAATTGAAACTGTCTGGGGTGATGAGTTTTTGTCTTTAAAGTGTGTCACAACAGTCACATACTGTTGCAATTAACTGTTTGAACACTTACAAAAAAGGCATGCAAACAAAGGTCAAATCCAAGTGGTTGGCTGCCCCTAGAGGTGCTAAAACCGCCACTAGACCCCACACACGGATGCCTCTGGTATTGGGGGATTCTATTTCCATGAGTTTGACAAAAACTGGCAAGAACACTCAGTAATGTATAGGCTCTTCAGGTATATTTCTGGTGTTCCTATAGTTTTCATTAATCTCATGACCTTGTCTGTATTCCTCTTTATTTTACTTTACAGCTAGACTATGTTAAGATTGCAGCAAATTTGGTTTAAAGGCAAATAGGGCGTTTAGAATACACCAACATGACGTACAAAAAAAATAGCGGTAATCATTGTCAAATCATTCAGTCTCGTCAATAATCATCTACCAAAGCTTCATCTCCTCAAAACATTATGCATGTGATTAGTAATGGAAGATGCATCATTTGAATTTTGAAAAGTTTGGGCGAACAAAGTAGTGTTGAGCAACAAATAACTGAATTTCTATCTGTGAGGAGCTTATTTCTTGAAGAGAAGGCTACTGTCCTTCCTTATTTTGAATAATCTATCATTCTACATCCACAAACATTGGTTTCAAAAATATGGACGTCTATTCTAAAACAAACGCCCTATTTCCCTTTAAGGGAAAACCATTAAACAGCCTTTCAAACAGTCCTGGTACTCCCAATATAGTTTTTCAAACCAAGAGACACCATCGTTAGCATGGTAAATACACGTCCAAGAAAATACAAAGTTTTTATGAATACGCTTTATTCACTCGCAAGCCGCCATCTTGTTGTAATATTATGTCACACTTGCACCTGTACATGTCACATTGTATTGCAAGTGCATGTGATACGTCACACATTTTCATGCTGGTGATATGCTGTACAACAACAGTGGAAAATTTGAAGTTGTATTTGGAGGGAAGTAATTATGAACATAACACCATTATTGCCATATCTGTTTGTAATTGTAAATTTTGAGCTTATACTGGTGGTCTGATCAGGGTCAGTTTATGTAAGAAAGCTCTATCCCTCAGTCTTGAGGAGTTTGTGTTGACAAAAACAAAACTTGTCATGGGAATAGCGCTCATTCTACATGCTTTTGTTTTGTTCTCTCCCCATGTTGTTAATTTCCTGAATGTTTTTTTGATCCCCCTCCCAGCATGTTACTATGCAGTCACATGGGATGTAGGCCTGTGTCAATGAGCCCACTTGACTCAACAATAGCATTAAATCATGTTTAATACAACTCTGTATTCCTCTGAGAACACCTTCGGGGATAGAAATATGATTTAAAGTGATTACGTTTATCATGTTTGCATGTAGAGGGTAGATTGAGGCCAATACGTTTCTTCACCTTTCATGTCAACAACCTTAAAAAGTGGGTTCCTGGCATGCCTGTCTTGTCAATAGTTTATTAAAGGGAAACATTGCACTTAAAATGCAGCAACATGGAAACAGAAGTAAAAAAATTAAAAATGGTTAAACCATTCTGTCTCAAGAAAAAAAAGCAGCAATACAGAAGCTTCATTCTCGCAAAACATTATGCAACACGAGCTACGGAAGATGCATCGTTTGAATTTTGGAAAGTTTGGGTGAGCAAATTATCCTTTAACAACAAATATAAACTGAATTTCGATCCATGAAAAACTTATCACATGAAAAGATGACCATCATCCTGTCTTTATTTTGAACAATCCATCATTGTATGGCCATAAATATTGGTTTCAATTTTTTTTCTAAACAAACACACTATTTACTTAGTTCAGTGAGTGACACATTGAGTTGGCATGATAGATTTGTAAGTCCTCAAAAGATCGAGTGCAACTTCTTGGCAGCGCTTTCAATTAGCATGTTTAATTTGTCAAGTTTCAAATTCAGCAGTCATGAAAACTGTCAAAATGATTGAATTCTTCACCAAAGTCATAATGTTGCTGTGCGTCACACCTGGGAAGAAATATTCGGTCATGTGTTTCCAGAAACTAAATTCAAGACTCCGTCACTAAAGGTGCATTCGTATGTGTCACGCAGGAATCATCTTACTTTGACCATTTGCCATCGATTAGTATATGAAGGAAACATGACAGGTGTGTGAAAAAAATTTATAGAATTTCATGAACCAACTCAATATGCTTCTTTTAGTTTCAAGTGTAATGTATTGCTTAAAGAGAAATACGGCATTTAGAATACACTGACATGACATGCAAAAGAAAATAGCAGTAATCATTGTTAAACCATTCAATCTCATCAATAAACATCTACAAAAGCTTCATCTTCTCAAAACATTATGCCTGTGATGAGTAATGGAAGATGCATCATTTGAATTTTGAAAAGTTTGGGTGCACAAATTAGTTCCGAGTAACAAATAACTGAATTTCTGTCTTTGAGGGGCTTATTTCTTGAAAAGAAGGCTACTGTCCTTCATTATTTTGAATAATCTATCATTGTACGTCCACAAACATTGGTTTTCAAAATGTGGATGTTTTCTCTAAAACAAACACCCATTTTCCCTTTAAATCCTGAACAAAGGCAGCTTCATTTAGTTGATCCTCTCTTGGCAATGTGGGATTGATTTAGTCACATGAAAACGCCAAAGGCAATGTCACTTTTGCCTGTGCCATTTAACCTATTGATGACTATGGTTGTGGTGTGCTTGTAGGTGGTTGTTTACCCATGTTCTCTGACGTAATGTAAAAGTAACCCCATTAGATATGGTGTGTACACAATATAAAAGTCTCGGGGGGGGGGGAACAGTTTACAAGTTCTCGGGGACCAGTCACAAGTGTCAGATCAAAACCATATTGTAATTGATTTGAACTGCATTAGTAGGATAACATTGAAATTGTACTGTATGGGGATGTAGGTTCTTGTTTAATTGTGACAAACTGGTCGTAATAGCTCTGACCAATACACTGTGTGCACTAATGTACATATCCAAAACTGGAAAGTGCTGTGGGCAGAAAGTGCTTTAACAGACCTATGCAGTGTTGATATCTGACAGCTCAAATTTAGAGACACTGCAGAAATCACAAGCAACTTAATGTTTGTGAAGTCGCTGTTGTAACAGTTCACTATTACAAAAAGTTTTTGGTTCCTTGCATCAGCAAAGAAACATGCGCTGTTAGGTTGGCATGTGTGTGTGTGTGTGTATGTATGTATGTATGTATGGGTCTACGTGTATGTGTCTGTGACACTTGCTCAGGTATGCTCTAACCGAATAGGTGAAAGTCGTATGAAGTCAAACTTGGTATGTAGGCTTACCATATTGAGAAGGTGTGCTCCATTGTTTTTGATGGAGGCCAAAGGTTGTCTTGGGACACTGGGGGCAAAATTCTGTGTTTCTGTGACACTTGCTTGGGTATGCTCTAACTCAACCGGGGAAAGTCAGATGAAAGTCAAACTTGGTGTTTAGGTGTGTCTTATTGTTTTTGGTGGAGGTCCAAGGTTATCTGGGGGCACAGGGTAGGGGGAAAAAACTCTGAAAACCCATTTTACACAATATCTCAAGTTATAAAGTTTGGACAAAGTTTGTACTTGGTGTATGAATGCATTTTGGTACTTGGTAATGATACCTTCAGGGTGTTCAAGATTTTGGGGTCCAAGATCCAAATGGCCATATGGACCTTTTTAAGAAATCATACAACATGCCTTTTCTTCTACAGATTGTATGGCATTAAGTTGGAATTATTTTACGTTACTACTACGTCAGTGCTTCCTTCTGGTTTTTCAGAATATATGGGCCATATGGACCACTT
Source organism: Stichopus chloronotus (assembly GCA_021234535.1). NCBI lineage: Eukaryota > Metazoa > Echinodermata > Holothuroidea > Aspidochirotida > Stichopodidae > Stichopus > Stichopus chloronotus. The sequence continues at coordinate 27,667,515 of CM037834.1, read as the reverse complement.
TGTGAAATAATGCAAAATGTTCCTATTTTGCATTACAATGTGGAAGGATTATCAAATTAGCATTGTGGTAATGGAACCTTTTTCAATGTTCGACATTTGTGGGCCTAACGTTAGGTTGGGCCATATGGGCCATAAATTATTACATTGTGTGAAGTGATTTCTTCAGTAGAGTATATGTTACAGTGTTGAGGGTTTTTCAGATAAGTCCTATGGTAGTGGAGTACCTTTCGCTAGTCAGCCTTCTTATGGACAAAACGAGACCCCGACTTTTTTTGCAATGTGATAAATTGTGGTTTAACCTTGGTTAAGACTTATTGACTACAGGTGAGTTAAAATAATCTTCATGCAAGTTACCATAGTGTCCCTGGGCTCTAGTTGTTTTGAGGTGTTATTATCCCGAATTGGAAGTAAGGGTCATTTTTCTGAAGGCTCATTATTCTGAGGGGTCATCATTTCATATCAAACAGTGAGCCTAGGTATTTTTTGGTTCCTTGCATCAGCAAAGGAACCTATGCAGTCAGGTTGGTGTGTGTGTGTGTGTGTGCGTGCATCTGTGACACTTGCTTAGGTACGCTCTAACTCAATAGGGGAAAGTCCGATGAAAGTCAAACTTGGGATGTAGGTTTGCCATATTGAGAAGGTGTGCCCTATTGTTTTTGGTGGAGGTGAAAGGTCATCTGGGAGAACTGGGGGCAAAAGTCTGTTTTGCTTGGGTACGCTGTAACTCAATAGGGGAAAGTCCGATGAAAGTCAAACTTGGTATGTAGATTTGCCATATTGAGAAGGTGTGCCTTATTGTTTTTGGTGGATTTCAAAGGTCATCTGGGGGAACTGAAAACCTTGTTATGCTATGGATGCTGATATGTACCATCAGTCCCTCTCCAGTGCATCATGGAAGTACTGCTTGAGTTAGCAGTTTCTTGATCAAATGAAAAAGAAGCAGTGTTGTTTGCACTACTGTAGGTGGTCACACCAGACAAGTTTTGGCTGGATCAGTTTACCTCCTCGTGCCTGAGTGCTAATGTGTGCATTCATCTAAGTGTCTTTTCAATTAGTGAGGTGGGCAGGTAACAATGAGAGAAAATAAGTCAGTTGGTGTTCTTACCAGTTTAAACTAGACCCCAGTAGTTCTCCCCAGGGCATGCTATCAATTTATTGGACTTTAAAGGGGCATAGATGGAATAAGCCATATTGCAATTTGCAGAGCCCCTTCTTGAAATGAGAGATGCACAGCTGTTTGTTTTGTAAAATGAATGGGATATTGCTGTATATTGCAGAAAGCCACATCTTCAATTCATTGCATTAATTGAAATGGCTTCTTTGATATATATGAACTCAGGCATATCATTTTACAGTATATTCCAAGTACAAGGAACCATAGTGCCCCTAGGCTGTTGTGAAATGATGCGAAATACTTCTTCTCTTACTGATTGTATATAACACTGTTGATGGATGGTCACATTAGTGCTATGGAAGTGGTTCCATGTGGGTGCATGTTTGTCATGTTTGGGGTCCAATGTCTGAAATGGGCCGTTTAATAGAAGCATGAAATATGTTTCTCTCTCTACACATTTTATGTTTCAAAAGTGAGAGTTCATGGTCAGAAATGAACCATATAGGCTACAAAATAATGCAATATGCTCCCTTTTACTTCATAATTAATGTTATATGCTCTCCATCTGTGCAAGGAACCAGAGTGCCCTTGGGCTCTTGTTCAGAAGGTATCTCATCCTGCAGGGTCAATATTGCAAAAGATTGATTTTAGTTTTACTTGATTTTGAATCAAGTAAACCTTGGATTTTTATTCAGGAGGGTCATTATTACGAATCAAACAAAACTTGGGTTGTTATTCTGATTCCATCCTAGGGGTCATTATTCTGAAGAATTGAACCTACAGGACGTGTTTGAACCAATGTGCACATCGTGGCAATTCAACAATTTGAAATAGTGACCCATAACATTTGATTCAGAATAGCCACCCGTTGAAATAATGACCATTTTGCTTGATTCAGAATAATGACCCTTCTGAAAAATGACCCCTGCCATTGACTTGTAGTAACAACCCATGGGGAATAATGACCGTAACTTTTTTTTGGAAATAACATCTCTTTGGGATAACGATCTAATAAATATCCGCACTTGGCTTTTGAAAAAGTGCTGTTTATTGCTTAATACCCTGTAGTGCAGTTCACTTAGTTGAGCATTCTGTAGCAATATCTCCTGATCTTGCAGCATCAGTGACTTTCAAAATGATGTTTGAGATGTATCACAAAGGCGCCAAGGCAGTGAAAGAAATTGGAGTAGTGCTTGTGTTAAATTTCGTTGCTAGTGTGGAATGTTGGATAAAATTGTTATGTGAGATAAATTTCCAGAAAGTAACGAAGAACAGGTGTCATACATGTCCGAAAACCAAATGATTGGAATGGGGGAGGGGGTTCATATACGTTAAGAAAGGGGCATCGGTAGCATCATCTGCTTGTGCCATTTGTTGTTTCAACCTCACTTTGTGTTAAATTTCATGGTGTTTAGTGCTTGTGTTTTGGTAGCAGTGGATAAGTTAAAATTTCAATTTGGAGGTCAAAGGTAGATCATATTGTTAATTTGTAGGCCTGCATCTTGCCGAGTATGATTAATTTGCTAAGATATTATGCAAGCACTTCCCCTAAAAGACCTAAGGCAACTTCATCCAAAAGGATGGGTCAGTGGCCACCTGTAATAAAATTGATCTCCTTGAAAAAACACTGTGGAGTTCAATAGAACCAGCCAAAGAGCCGTCTATATCAATCTGAGGAAGGAACTACCCCTCTTCCTCTTTCCCCCAAACCAAAGCTAGAGAACGATGATTACGAAAATTGTAATCACGTGCTGTCCATGATCCTTGAGGGGGAAGAAAAATGAGACGTGAACATTAAAGGTACCAACAGATTGGCGCACAGATATGTTAGCAGTTGTTTTCTTAGTGCTCAAGTCTTTGGATGCTGCAGGGGGTTGTTTAGGTTCAAACCTGCCTAAATACCTCTTCAAACTTCAAACTGTCAGAATATCATCAAGATGATGGTATTGGTAAAAGGCCCTCCTTGCCCAGCATGTTTGGTATAACCTGATATCATTTCAATATGGAAAGAGAAGGCACGGTATATGTCGTCCTTTGACCTGCAGTTTATACAGATCACATTCTGCAAATACCCACATAACATCTGCCAACTTTTAGAGACGGTGAAACAAGAAAACAATTCTGAATGTTAGGTTAGCCAAGTGCTTTTGGGTATATTATGTGTAATTTCAACTATTTGATGTTCCATATTCCTATCAGTGTCAGTTATCATCTCTCTGTGTGACACATTTTGAAATTAATTTAAAGGGAATGTTTGGTGCTAGCTTGCCTCTTCAGCGATTTTTTTGAAACCAATTTCATAGAGAATTTTTTGATGAATTTTAAAGATGGTGATATCATAAATAGTTTACATGTCAACTTTGGGTGGTGAAATCAGGAAGTCAGAACAAGGTCATATTGAGTGAAACAGACCTTTTCAGAAGTAAAGTATTGTAAAGGAAATATCTACTCCTTGCAGTGTTGTCAAGTGTGAATGGAACTTGGTTATGGTGATCAGAAGTGAGTGTGAATACTAAGCATTTTTATTGTTGCATCTCCAAGGTTATTTGGCATCATAAAAGGTTGTTAAATGGATGAAAATTGTGCACTTTTTACATTCATGTTGGTCACATTTGTTTGTCAGAAAGGTCAAAGGGTCATTTGAAGTCATGGACAGTGTGAAAACCAGTGAATGACCACAGACAAGAAACGAAAATTTACTTCATTCCTCACATTAATATCTGTCTCACACAACATCCAACTCACAGGTACAGTAGTTCTTACTGTAGATGTTCCCATGGAATCTTTCTTAAAAATCAAAGTTAGGCTTGGTACAGTTGACAGTGGTGATTGCATTGGTACTTTGTTGTGGTATATGTAATGTCTGATGCTAAACATCAAAAGTTACCTCTTTTTTGGGTGAAATCAAACCAGTTAGATTCAAATTCAATTGTATTTATCCATCTCCTATCAAAAAGTATTTATCTATCTCCTATCTTGCAGGGTGTTTGAGAACAGTGACAGATCTGTGTTTACTGGCCACTTAATAGTTTGTCGATGCCTGGACTCCAGACAGAGATATAAGCACTCTCCATCCTTCTTTACTGTGTGACACTTGTGTGACACTTGCGTGACACTTGCGTGACAGGTACAGTTGACAACTGATGTATTGACAGAGCGAGAGCCACAGCGACCTTTACCAGCTAGTACCTCTAAAGGCATTCTTAAAAGGTACATGGAGTAGATCTACATGATGGTTTGTTGTTTACATGTACACAATAGATTTGTTGATTTTGTGAAGGTTAACTGATCCCCCAAGGTTACAAATTTTCTGAGGGTCATCGTCAAGGTAGGGTCTCATATACGTGATGCAACATGCGATTCAGCGAGGGCTGAGTTGGGTACCTGGGTACCTGACTGAACCTACTGGTACCCAAAACTCAAATGAACAAAATAGATACCCATCTGTGAAAGTAAAAAATATTGGTCAGCTGCTGGACATGTTTCCCAAATAACAGGAAGTTGTTTTCTTTGCCCATGATCTCTGAATGGAATAAGTATGACAATAGATACACAACAAATGCAAGCTGTAGCACTATGACTGTGTTTGAATTGAATTGGCAGAAGCAATGGTAGACCCTGATTTTGTGAAAAAAAAGTATATTCCATTTTGGACTTTACGTATTTCATGAATGTCTGTGATGGAAAGCTTATATTCTGTGAAATTCTGTATTGCTATAAACAAAAGATTCTACAAGGCTGAAATCACGCAGCGCTATAGCATCTTTGCTGTAAACAATGCAGTGTAGCCTAGGATGAGAAGCATTTCAGCATGGCAAAAGTTCAGTCAGAACAAAAGTCATTGATATTGCCTTAAAGCTTAGATTCTCAACGGAGTGTCACAACTGCAGTCATGTACTGTAAGTCAAACTATATTTCATAGATTTTGTAAGCTAAAATATGCAAAAGCGGCTTGTGAAGCAAATAGAAAACCTTCCAAAATTTACAATATGTGGTGTGAGTGAAAGGCTAACAGCCAAGTATTTGTAACAGAGTTCATGTTATTTAGCAAAATGTGTGAATAGCAGTAGTTTACTGTGTATTAATGTTGACTGCTGTTAATAGTTAGATTCAAGGTTTCAATTTTCAGAAAGATGACTGTCTCGAGGGTTGCGATAACTGTACGTGTGTAGGCCTACATAGGCTACAGTATACAGCACGCATCATGTTTGTGTTTCCTTTCATTCACGGCTGGGCTGAAATTGTCGTTTTGTGTACCTGTTACCCGACCAGGTAATGCTGACTGGTACCTGACTCTTAAGTTTTGCTCTCCCACTCATCCTTAGATTCAACGGACATATTTGAAATTATCGTAACTGTTTGGAATAGAATATTGTCACATTTCCTTTGCAATTGTCATTGTCTTGGAATACTAGGTGACCGGATTTGTAAGTTGATATTTTGCATTCATTAATGTAAACAGTAATCTAAATTGTGCAATTTTAGTTGAAAGTTGAATCACCTGTTTAAGCTAGTTGCATACGTGACCTGGCCTCAACATTGTTCAAATCATCCACTGCTCTTGGCAAACATTGAACAGGTTTGCTGTCATCATTTTTACAACAGAACCAAAGACAAATTTAGCAGCCCTTTGTCAACTGAGCTGCAAATAATTCAGAGAACAGATCCCTATTAGTAAAAGGAATTTCTTCACATGATATTTTAGTTGTGCAGAGATGAAAGAAAATAAATACACCTGTGCTGTATCTTTTCAGATGCAAGCAGTATCCTCATATTCGCTAAAATTACCAAACTGGTCGTTTTGTCAAAACTGAATTTGCAAATCTGTGATGTCGCTACGCACCATCACATTCTCTGCTCTTCTTTGCAGCTTTCACTCGGAGAGGAATTACTAGACTTTGCCAGCAGCATTTCTCAAGCTGGGTACCACTTTTTCTCTCTCTGGAGATTGACTGCACACAGTTTTTGAAGTCGCCTGTTTGAGTTTTGCCCAATACGTAGGTGCATTAAATTGGTAAATCACAAATCTAGTCGATTTGTCATCACTTGAGCTTGAGCAACGTTATTCAGTAATTTTCATTTAGTTGTTACTAATTGATGGTATTGAACACAAACCAAGATCTCTGTTATGGTGTAAAATATCTAGCTGATTTATTTAATGATCGGACCTTCAAATTGGGGAAGAAATTAAGGACAGATATCATACATAATCAGGAAAGAAAGATATCAAATTAGTCATAATTTGCAGATAAGACTAATGTAAGACATCTTGACCTAACAAAGATGAAATGATCGAGACTGTTTGCAAATGACACTTAACCATTATTTTGGACTAAACCTAACCTTCAAGTGCTCTTTTGTCAATGACTTTACCTCTAACCTGACCGACATCACAGGACTGTAACATTTAATGAGTAAAATTAGTCACTTGCAATGTAATGTAACAGAAGAAATGAACCTTTGTTTGGTATGTAGCTGAATCCGTCAGTGTGGTAAGTACTTGATAGATCCTGGAACTTGCTAGAAATAGTTTGATACACAAAAGAGCCGTTGCTCGATAACCGATGGTGGCGGGAGACCTTTGATCTTGTAAGTTATCAGTGCTGCATCAGTGTCTACTTCAACAACACTCTTGACCAGTAAAATCATCAGTCACTAATTAAGTATTTGGTAGGAGTTGACATCTTCAGGGATATGTAAAAAAAAATTAAATATATAATTTTTTCCCATGATTTAAGGGACTATACCAGTTAACATTCAGTCGAAAGTTTTCAATCTAAAAACAAATCATATGCAGGTGTCCTCCCTTACATCCTTTCCTTATTTGAGGGCTCCATGGTGGGTTTTTTTTTTGCACCTCATGGTGCCTTTTGAATACTTCTCATTCACCATCCATTCACACTCAGGAATAAGTATTGAAAGTATATCATTTGATGTAGGATGAATGGAGACAAAGCAGCCCCAATAAGCTGATTCTTTTATTCCAAATGGCCTGCCATGAATCTAAGGAGCCTTTGATAGAGAGATGGAGAGAGAGACTTCTCAGTTTTTTCTTTTGATGAATAATTCTTCGAAGGCTTTTACTGATGACGTTTCTTTGACAACCTTGCATACAGTGTAAAGTGTGTAAAATGTTTGTAGTACCTATAGAACTTTGCTACTGTAGTTCAAGTCTCTGATATATTCTGATGCACACATTGACAAGGTTGTAAAATAGTTGAAGCCAAGCTGCTGCCTTGTTTTGCATTTGAAATTGAAGACAATGAAATTATCTTTAAGATATCTCATAATTGCCCGAGGGTCATCCCATTCTTTCGATATTTCATACTGGGACCAGAATGCCAGGCAACAGTTTAATACTTTTTTGCCTCATGACTCTCCACTGCAGCAGTGTACATCCTCACATATTTCCAGATGTAGCGATGAATTAGTTCAATGTGTGGAGATGCAGAACTAATCCTCGCTGGTGCATTAAAGAACTTCACAGCTGCAAGGATTTGAAGGCTGTTTTGTAGATCCATGTATGTAAGATAGAGACGAAAAACAGAAGATTTAAGGAAGGACATGGAGTGTTACAGTTAGTTCAGCTAAGTCATTTTTTATTATTGGAGGAGTTCAATTGTCAGTAAAGGAAGAGTTCTTGAGTATTTCTACAGCATCTCAAGAATGGGAAGTCGATGCAACTTGTCAGTAGTTAGACTCTGTAGAGTCTGCTCGGACTGGGAAGTTTCTGTTCCTAATCTTGGTTCCACCTCCTCTGAAGGAACACCTAGATATTTACAGTACTGCTCTTCCGGAAGAGTATTTACTCCCCTCATTGATTGCTGCCCTCGCAGACTCTGGACACTCGTTTTAGTTACTGTATGCACACAACTTTGAACTAAAACCATTGTTTTTCGCTACCAAATTCGGTAGAAGCCAATCACGGCCATTGTGAGAAATGATGGGAGTGATGATGGGAAAAGGACCTACGACTGATTAGTTACGTAAATATCATGGTAATATTCTACTCGCCTTCAACTGTTTTAGGGCTCTCTTAGCGATATCCTATTTCTGCCATAGGCAAATCTGGTGATAGGGTGAAAGTTAGCTTAGGTACCATTATTTTCTCTCATCGTTCGATTGCTGCTATTGGCTCATTTCATGAGACCAACGCGTAGTATTTAATATGTATTAACCATAACATCAAACGTGGCTGTTCATTTGTACATAATTACATTGAGTGTGCAAAGTCTTTCCGGCAGATGGCAATCATAGGGAAAAGCGATTACTAGATGAGTACATATTGTCGGTAAGGTAAGAAGTAGGCGGCAGTTCAAATTGTGAGGAGTGTATCAAAGGAGGAGAATTCATTTGCCGAGAAAGACTTTGCAAAGTCTAGTTAGTAGTAGACTAGAACCCTAGCATATGTCGGTCATATTGTGTAACCTTTACTTGGTGCTTCTGGTCAATAGATGATAAAGTATGTAGGAGGTCACTTTATATCGCTAGACCACTTGCTGAGTGATTCTGTTCACCAGATGGGAAAAAGATGTAGAATCATTTGTCAGAAGTTTTTGTCTTCACTTGCTCTATGATTTTCAGTGAAGTAGGTCAGTCATGTGACCCTTGTGACAGATGAAAGTAAAATATTATTGCATTACAAGGAAGCCCACACATTTGCTTCATGAAAAATAAAATTTTGACATATTCTTCTCCCACACAGTCTACACAGTGATCTCACAATAGTGTTCCAAAATCAAATTCCTCAAAAGGAATTACTTCATATTTTGATATGAATTCTTTCTGTATTTTTTTTTTATAGATCAAAGGCTAAAAGTTCTTTCTTCTTATCCTGGAAGACACCAGACTGATTATGGATTGCACAATCAATAGAGAGTTCCTACCAGTTAAAGTCCTCTACTTCCTCTTCATGGCTGGTAAGAATTTTGTTTGAAGGCAATGCAAAGATTACTGTTGTTCGATTACACATCGACAGACAGGAAAATGTTTGCCTCAGTATACCTTTGTATCAATCACAAAGATGAAATAATCATATGTTGTGTTACCAGCAAATTATTGAAAATGCTAGAGCACAGACGAACACGTTGCATGATTCCACTTTAACTCATGCCACTAAAATCAAGTAGGCTCATTTAGCCAAAGTTCCCAGGGAAAATGCCAAATCATGGGGTGAAATCTTAAATTTATCAGTGTCATATCTACCCTTATCTTTGCACCCGGTGCCCAAGGAGGAATTGAATCACTTGCACTTGGGTATGCAATAGGGTAGAAATCTGTTGCATCCATTGTATGATGTTTACCTGATGCATACCCGGTGTATTAACCTGATAAAGCAGGCATGGGCAGTTCTGCATTGCGATTGCAAAGTGACTAAAACTGTGGCTAAAATCTATTCAATTCCAACCTCATGTGGCTGGAAAATGTCTGTGTGGAGATGTCCTTTGAGCTAGTTCAAAGGTGATGTATTGTGAGAGATGTCACAGTTCAATGAAAGGAATGATAGAGAACAGACTAACATGTCATTTGAATTCACGGGAGAGACAGGAAAAGTCTTGACAGTGTCTTTGTGTATTTCTAAGACGTGTTGTTGTAGGTGTGGAATGGATCAATGAAAGGAATGCTGGAGCCCAGGCTAACATGTCAAGGCAGTTACTATAAATCATTCATGGGTATATCTGCTGGGATTAGCAGTTTTGATTCCTTGCCAAAGGCAGGCGAGGAATCTACGCAATGGCGATGTCGTGTGTGTGCATGTGTGCGTATGTGTGTGTGTATGTGACACTTTGCTTGTAAACACGATATCTCAAGAAGGATATCTCTGAGGGATTTCATACTTGGCATATGATATAGAAGGTCCCTATTGTTTTTGGTCAAGGTTAAAGGTCATTTGAGGTCACCAGAGGTCAGAATGTGAAAACCTTGTAAACATCATATTTCCTTAAGGGTAACTGTGACTGATGTCATATTTAATGTGTGGGCTTGCCATATTGAGTAGATGATCCATATTGTTTTTGGTCGAGGTCAAAAGTCATTTGAGGTCACCAGAGGACAAACTGTAAAAACCTTGTAAACAAAATACCTGCAGAAGGTTTACCATGACTGATATCATACTTAGTGTATGGGTTGGTAATTATGAGCAGAAGATCCCTAGTGTTTTTGGTCGAGGTCAAAGGTCATTTGAAGTCACAAGAGGTCAAACTGTGAAAACTTGTAAACTCAATATCTCCAGAAAGGTAACTGTGACTGATGTCATACTTGGAGTGTGGACTGTATATAGTGAGTAGAATACTCCTTTTGATTTTGGTGGATATCAAAGGTCATTTGAGGTCACCAGAGGTCTAACTGTGAAAACCTTGTATACCCAATATCTCCAGAAGGGTAACTGTGACTGATGTCACACTTGGTGTGTGGATTGGTCATATTGAGTAGGTGATCCCTATCGCTTTTGGTGGAAGTCAAATGTCATTTGAGGTCACCAAAAAAAGGTCATTTGGGGTTAAAGGCTTATTAATGTGGTGTTTCAAGAACAATAACTGTAGTTTGTCTCATACTTGTCATGTGGATCATTCATGTTTGCTATAATATAACCATTTCGCAAGGAATCACAAAGCCTTTTGGCTCTCTGGTTACGATTGGTGTCAGTGTTCATCTCTGTAATCTCCAGTGTTCATCACTGATTCACTATGATGTTCAGTGTTTATCACTGATCTCCAATGTTTGTCAATGGTTGATGTTCATTGATTATGAGTGTGGTCTCCTTTGTACTTCAGTGTCATCTCCAATGTCTGTCATTGTAATCCCTTGTGAGCGTCACTGTGATGTCCTGTTCCCATCACTGTGATCTCCAGTGTTCATATCATCTCCAGCGTTTATCACTGTGATGTCCATTGTCTTTCACTGTGACCTCCAATGTTCATCACTATGATGTCAAGTGTTCATCACTGTGATGTCAAGTGTTCATTACTGTGATGTTTAGTGTTTATTTCTGTATTGTCCATTGTTCATCACTGTAATGCCCATTGTTCCTTACTGTAATCTCTAGTGTTCATCACTGTGATTTTCATTGTTTATCACTGTGATCTCCAGTGTTCTTATATGTGATCTCCAATGTGCATCACTGTAATTGCCAGTGTTCACCACTGTGATGTCCACTGTGATCACCACTATGATGTGTATCTTACACTGTGATCTCCAATATGCATCACTGTGATGTCAAGTGTTTGTTGCCATGGTGTCCAGTGCTCACCACTGTCAATTTCCAATGTTCATAAGTGTGTTGTCCATCTCTGATGCACAGTGCTCCTCACTGTTTTCAAATTTGTGATGTCCAATACTCATTACTGTGATGTCTAGTGTTCATCACCATGATCTTCAGTGTTCTTCAATGTGATCCATACCCTGTGTTCTGCCCTGAGATGTCTAATGTTCCCCAAGGTAATACATGTTGCGTAGCTGTTGGGTTTGTAAGATCTGATCTTTAATTATCATGTTTTCGATAATTTAAAAAATATTTTGCTTTTCAACTACCATTTGTGTACCCAATACACACTTGCTTGTTTGTAGTTTAATGTTGTTCTTCTTTTCTTTCTTCTTTTTTCTTCTTTCTTCTTGTAATAGGCTTTGCTTGCATGATCCCATATTTACCAGTCTACTTTGTTTTTCTGGGGCTTGAAGTTTGGCAGATAGGGATTATGAGAGGGATGGAACCCTTTCTGGTGTTTTTGCTGAGTCCTGTCTGGGGAGCAGTAGCTGATAAGTTTGGCAAGCATAAACCGGCTTTGATTCTGGCTCTGGTGGGATCTGGGGTCTTTTACTTCTCCCTGGTATTCGTGCCGTTCATCAGCCGCCATTTCACCGATACGGCGTTGATGAACGTCACTGTATCCGGTGACCAGCTGCAAGGTTGCTCTCTCATGAGGACCCTGACGCTACCATCCCTCCATCAAGGGGAATCAAGCGAAGAAGCCTGCAGTGAACTCTGCGACGGAGTACTGAATTCTTCCTATCCGCTCTCTGGCAACGATGAGACGTACCTTTGCATGGCAGATGGCTATAGTTGGGAATGTCATCTGTGTGGTTTATCTGGCGAGAGGAACAGAGTGGGTCATGTCGATCACCATGGTGGTGATGTCGCTTCCAGCAAGAAGGCGGTTATCACGATGGCTATATGTGATTCTGAGCTGCATTACTCATTTTACGCCAGCAACAGCACACCGGATAACTTGGTGGACTGCTACTCGACAGCATCCTGCGAGTGCCACGTCACTGCAGACATACCGACAGCCACCAGTGTCCGCGTCACATTCGCATTGAGTTTTCTCCTGGTTGCACTCAGTGTTTCCTTCAACTGCAACATTTTAGCCTTCCTGGATGCAGTGGTGATGCAGATGCTTGGGCCGGAAAATCGTAAAGACTACGGCAAGCATCGGATGTGGGGAGCTGTCGGCTGGGGAATTATGGCCTTCCTGAGCGGGTTTGCCGTTGACATTTTTACGTCCATCATGGGCTCGTCAGGTACCCGATACGAGCCTTTGTTTGTCATGCTGCTAATCTCCATCGCACTGAGTGTGTTCGTTGCCATCACTTTGAAGTATCCGAAACATGAGAAACCAGATGCCATGCACCAAGATCTCTTCCTGCTGGCCAAGCAGCCCTCAATACTGATGTTCTTGTTCGTGATCACCGTGGAAGGCATCTCTTTCGGCATGTGTTTCTCGTACGTTATGATTTTCCTGACCAAGGATTTGAAGGCCTCACATACGCTGATGGGTTTGTCTATCCTCGTCACCACGATGGCAGAAATACCGATCCTCTTTACCTCTGGAAGAATCATCAAAGCGATCGGTTACCAAGGAGTTGTGTACGCCACCTTGGCTGCTTATGCACTTCGGTATGCTGGATACGGTGTAATCCACAACCCGTGGTTGGTGCTGCCAATTCAAGCGCTTCATGGAATCACTTTTGGCCTCGGATGGCCTGGCTTCACCCACTTTGCGATGACTAATGCTCCGAAGGGTATGGCTGCCACCTTGCAAGCCATTATGCTTGGAATGTACATCGGTGTAGGTAAGTGAAGGGACTAGTTACAGTATCGTTTAAAATCCTTCTTTTCCATCGAAATTTCATGCATTTGTCAACATTTCACATGTCCTCTAGATTTTTGTGATAACACTCCTTTCAATATGTATGCTCTAGTGTCATGAATTTGAAGCATACGTAACTTGAATTAGTGTTTATACACTAACAGTGAGCTTGATGCCACAGTCTCGAATGGACATGTAAGTTTTCATTGATCTTTGGCACTTTGAAATTAGTTGCCTTGAAATAAGTAACTGTGGCAAAATTGATCCCTATGTTTTTTTTTTTTTTTCTTTTTTTTGTGCCAGATAGTGTGATCTATCAAATTTGTTTACGTGGGTGTTAAACAAGCCAATGATCAGGTCATTTTTTTATATCACCAAAGTCGTTAATCTCTCCAATCTTCCTTCTATGTTTTGTTTTTATAAGTGACTCTGAAACTTGCAGTGTTGCAGTTTTCTTTTTCTTTTTTAAATGTAAGTGACATGGTTTCTGACCTTTCTTTATATAATCATGCCTTGCAGGAACAGCGATTGGGAATCTCTTTGGGGGATTTGTTTACCAAGCTGTCGGGGCAAGGAAGCTCTTCTTTCTCAACGTTGGCCTCCTGATTTTCACAGCCCTCATCTTCTTCATCGTTAATCATTTTGTGATAAAAAAGAAATCTGATGCCACTACTGCCTCTGCCTATGGGAATGGCACTAAAAGTGAGAACTATGTAAATTTGTCTCTCAGTCTGTCTGTCTGTATCTGAATATTTGGTTAACTTAAACCTGGGAAGTATCTACAATCAGTGAAGTGGGTCAAACAATGTTGAACTGCTTTCATTTCTAACAAACTGCTATCCTATCTTCATGCACCTATTGACTTTTCGCTTGTGAAAAAATGTGTTGGAAGCAGATCCCTTGTAAAGATAAATATAACATCAGTGAAATGACCCAGAAAGTTGTCAGTACTTGCCAGTATCTGTGAGTATTTTTTTTTTTTTATGAAACAAATGAAACAGTGATTAGGAGAAACAGTCTGGCTTATCGTTATCTAAGAACACCTCATCTATAGAATTGAATACCCATATTGGTCTTTCAAAGCAACTCTGAAGTCTTAGAAGGTAGTATAGTGATAGAGAACTAGTCTTAAAGAAGGCAGCACCCCACAGACACTGAGGGGCACATCGATCACTTACAAACCTTTTGCACTCAAAGGATCAACCACTTTGTTTCAAAGCATGTATTTTAGTTATGCTTCATGCTTCTACTCAAACGGTCACTAGCAAATTGCCTTCAGAAGGCACATTAAGATGTTACAGCAGTGCAGTATGCCATGTTTCCATTACGAAAGTACCAATGTGATATATATGTGATCCCCAGTTCGAAACAGTGCACTGAACTCGTTTTGCCCTTATGATTGAACCCAGTTGCATCATACATAGAGCTTTTTATGGACAGATATTCCAGTTGCTGTTGGGTTTTACTCGCCTGAAGCAGTTGGATGTGATGGCATTCAGGTTTTAGTCAGCAAATTTATTTCAGTTTGGGACGTTTGTTTTATTGAGACCATCCAAGGTCCCCTGCGTATATTTGTTTGGACCATATACATGGGTTGATATTTGGCTGATCTTGTATGACTCAAGAGATAATTCCGAATGTCAATTTCTTTGCCAGGTGGTGATGACGGTAATGCGCTTGAAGTGAAGGAGACCCTGAATGGCCACACCAAAGAACCACAGGATGGAGACTCCCACCATCCCGAAGGGCAAACCATGCTGGGCAAATCCGATGTGGAGGTCGTGGTAGACAAGTTTTGAGCCATCTCAGGGACCACATCATGCGCAGAGCAAGAACTCACATCCCGTCATGGCAAGAATCTGTACCTATCTGCGGAATGAAATTCTGTTCTTGACGATTAAATCATATTTTCGGTCGAATTTGGTATGTTTTTCGCCGTAGGGGAAAGAGCTCATACAGCTTTGTGGAATCTTTGAGGGCCACAGTACGTGGGATTGATTTGACTGCACTTCTGCATTCTCATACACATTTAAAGGAGACGTACTCAGCATGTCTGGGTATGATCCTGAGATCTTTCCTCATGGAAGCGCTTCAGACAGGATTTTGGAGCATTACAAGAAGACTTTATAAAAAGAAAAAAATTCAAGCAAGCAGATGAGCTATATTTTTGAGAAAAAAAGGAAAGTTTAAGAAATAATTTATAAAATATCTGCCTTGATACAAGTTATGCACTTTTCATTGTGTGGTGTGAATAGAGGGTCAGTCTCGATTTTATTTTCTCAGTTAAACTCATGCCATGTGGCATGAAATATACAATGTAATAACACAGAACTCTACACAAAACTAGACTTTGTTGAAGGCCTGCATCACTGGTAACACTCACAGTATTCGTGACAGGCAGTTGCGATAATCTTGTTTTGAAAAAAAAATAGCAGTATAAAAAGTAGCAATTAATCCATAAGTAAGTAAACAATTGGCCACAACCTGTGGGCTCAGGTGCTATACTGTAAGTTGTGGGTGGTAAATCCCTTTCAAGCATCTCCACGATTGATCACTGACAGTGCACATGAAATAGTGGTGGACAGGGGGAGAAAGTAAACCATATCAAGTACGTGGGATGCAAAACCATTCTAGAGCTTTACCGGACAATTTGAGGAATCAGAGCTAATGGACCCTCTCCTGCAACATCCTGTAGCTGAAAAAAAAAAAAACATTTACATAGTCAACCTGCCTAGATTGTAGAATTACCTCAAGCTTTGCAAACTTGCTTGCATCAGCTTCCCTGTAAGTGCTCCCCATCTGTTGCAAAAATATATTTCGAAGTGACCATTCTGTCTTTGAATAAATAGGTCTTTAGCAAGATCAAGTCCGGGGGATTTTATGGTCTGTTTCAAGGGAGTGACTCATTTGACAGTGAAGCATGTAAAACTTCTAACGGTATTCAAAATGCTACTTTGTGCACGGCTTGTATTCATACGTGTGTGGCTCGTTGCTCCATTTCACTTAGGCCAGTTTCAAATGCCATAAAGGCCCTTTCACTTTTGGAGAGTCATTACAAATATTTTTCTAGCCATGCCCTTTCAGTTCATTTATTGGTCTATTCTCCGAAAAGGTAATAGCTTTACTGGTTGGTTGTATCTAGAGGTGCTTTTTACGTGACTATAATACTCCTGGAAGACCAGGAATACTAGAATAATACACTCATCAGTAGCAACAATAAATTACAAAGTATAAATTACTGTACATGCTATAACCAAAAAGGACATATCAATTGATGTTGTTAAAACTGAGACCGTTGTATTTGTGAGCTGGGATGTGTGTATTCCCATAGTTAACAGACAAATCACTTTAAAGGTGCTGTATGATAATTAGACTTGTATGTCATTTGTGAAACACTTTCAAACATCTAACCACTACCCATTGGAGATTGACCGTTTCATCCCAAAATATGCCACAATCCCAACATCTGGTCACCGAATACTGCCATATCTTCATACTCTTGAGACTCATAGTCCGCAGACCTTTCCTTCTTGATCGCAAATTTCCGTCTATGGGCATGAAAAGTTTTCACCATGTGGAAATATGTGTTAAATGGATCATGTAATGCTCCTGTAGCTTGCTTTGCAGGAAAATCTGGTCTTTGTTTGGATTTTCCTGTAAAGTAAGCTCCTGCAGCCTTAGATAATCTGACCTGTGTGGGAACCTGCAACCTGAGTGGAACAGAATCACTTTCAGGTGATGAAAATGACTTAAATTTCCACCAAAACCAATTTTAAAAGATTTAATACCTCTTTAGTAGACTTGAATACATACTACCACTACTACTTGACATAAAGATTTCAGAACTTGCACAACATAAATGGATACATGTACGGTTGTTTGCATGACTTACACGCCAGCTTATCACATGATATTTCAGAGTAGGTGCTGCAAAAACGTCCACATGCTTATATGTAGTGCAGTAACTTCACACTGTTAGTACAAGACTGTACTTTTTGTGGTGGATGAGGGGTCAGTTGAGGTCAACAGAGGTCATTTGAGATCAGCAGAGGTGCCTTAAGACAAGAAAGGCTTAGAAACTACTGTATCTGCAGAATCTTAATATGAAGAGAGATAAGGATTGCATGGTATAATGATAATGTGCTTGTCTGTTCAACAATTTGGAGCAGATCCAGTGGTTATACAAGGGTCTTGTCTTTGAAAACTTCGTCGAAAAGAAGAGTGTCTCAAAAATATGTAACAACTGATTTACGTCATGTGGCCTCTTTGTAGTCAGTGCAATAACTTACCTCTTTGTTTTTTGGATAGGTCAAAGGTTGTGAGAGATCAGCAGAGATCAAAATGTGAAAATTACCCACCCACAGGCACACACAAAGCAGCAACATGTACTTTTATTCCTGAGCATCCATGATAGACTACAGCAGAGCCAGCCAGCCCTTATGTGGTCTACGTATCGTCCTTATTTCGTGCATAATTCTATTATTTTTTGCATGATTCCTGTTGGGTTCTGCATGATTACAACCTCACGTTGCCAAGGTAATTCTCTCTCTTACAGAGCAGTGAATACACTGACAAACCCTTGTGCAAGTAAGTTTCTCAAAGGGTCATCATTCTGTTCAGATTGCCGAGATTGCAACCAGTTTCGATCTTCGGCTACTTTCTACCCAAGTTAAAAATGTAGGCCCATATGCTAGAAGGCTTTAGACTAAAGATTGAGTAGCGCCCTCTGTGCATCCTTTGGTGCTTGCAGTATTTACAGAAGTGTGACGGAATCTGGACCACCATTTGCACGCTCAGCTGTAAGTTTTATAATTAGATGATCAGATCGATTCTTCTGGTAGTCAACAATGCTGTGAGGGCCTGCATATTCTACTATGTAAACTAATTTGTGGATGCTACACCTTTTAAACCTAAAGATGATGTTGCGAATATGTACAGTACTGCTTTCAATTGACATGGAGGTAGATTATTTTACAGACAGTTACTACTGAAAAACAAAGCTTTATATCAGCACCTTATACATATATCTCTTTACCATGTTTATATGTTAATAATTAAGTTGAAGTTGAAACTTAGATTGTATGTAATAATTAAGCCTCGGTTAAGTAATAGCATGTAATTAATAATTAAAAGACAAAGCTATTCTCAACACCACATATGTATACACTGTTGGCACCCTATATAGGGATAGTTGTTCAAAAGTATGCTTATTTTTGTTGATATATGGATTATGGTATATTAACTCTTGAAAGTTACTCAGCTATATTTGTTTTCGTAGTTTTCGCAGTTCAAGGCAAACCCTTGTATGCACCCAAGAATTTTTATGGGGATCAACCGATAATTGGATATAGGATCGGGCCAATATTTACCACTTAATGGCAAATTTAGATGCCAGTGTTTGCCATTGTTCAGCAACCTGAATGTATATTTACACTGGTTGACTCATAAATATAATATGTGTACCAGGATAGGAATTGAGAAATAACCCCATGAATTCTGTTTTTCCCATCTGAAAGCTAAAAACAGACCGTGCAAAATTTGCAATGAATTTTGGAAGCATGATGGAAGTACTCCAGAGACTAAACTGTACAGAAAATGAAAATTTTTTCAGGAGAGAACATGCTTGACAGCAAAATAACAAATCAGGTAATTGCTGATGTTGTGAAAAAAAAATTGGCCACCATATTGTCAGAGACAAACTTCATTTGCTCAACCCCTAGTTTTTGATTCCTTGCCGAAGGCAGGCAAGGAATCGATGCGATGATGGTGCGTGTGTGTGTGACACCCTGGCTTGTAAATACGATATCTCAAGAAGGGAAAGGTGCTTGAACTTCAAAGTTGGTATATTGGTAGTCCATGTGAGTAAACAATCCCTATTGTTTTTCATGGGGGTGAAAGGTCTTTTGAGGTCACCAGAGCATGAAATATGAAAACCTATTAAGGGAGATATATCAGCAATAGAATGTTGTTGGAACTTCAATGTCATATCACTGGTAGCACTTGATGAGTAGATAATGTCTTACATTTTGTATGGAGGTCAAATAGAGGATATAGTTTGAAAACCTTGTAAACATGATACTTCAAGAACGGAAAGGTGCTTGAACTTCAAAGTTGGTGGTTGATAGTCCATTGTGAAATAACAAATCAGATATCGGCTGATGTTGTGGGGACAAAAATTGGCCCCAGATTGTCACAGAAAAACTACATTTGCTCAACCCCCAGGTTTTTATTTGTGTGTGTGTGTGTATCTTGTGTGTTGAAGCTATAAGTTTATTTTGTTATTAATTTTGTACAGCAGGTTTCACTCGATACAATGTAAAACCAAGTTAATTGTCTTTGGGATGTGTGCTTTGTACGTCAAACGTAACGTGGAACTGGTGTGAGGCTTTAAAACTTCATTTTTTTTTTTAAAGTTAATTGGGATTACCTTGAAACAGCTCATTGCCATATCTTGCATTTTAACAAGTTTAACTTTTTAATCATCGACATGCATTCCAACAAACTACTTTTTATGTACTTCTAAATAAACAGTTATGCTTACACTACGATGTTGCAGACACTTTGAACTTTTCATTCAGCAATATTACGTTGGATTCGCAGGAAAGTGTAATTTTCTGCTTATGGGTGTACATTTACAATCTGCCAGTCTCCTTTTGATTTTCATGTTCCCACTTGAGTGAGCATGGTGGATCTTGATCCACTACCGTGGATCAAACTCAATGGGAACGAACACTGATCGACAATATTAACTCAACGTAAAGGTCTATCGATTTTGATGCACCAATCAAGGTAGATCCGACCTAGATCCACCACACTGGGTCAAAGTTTGTTATGTGAGCACAGTCTCATTAAGTGTCATTTTTCAGTGTTTGTGGTAGAGCCCTAGAGACAGTCTTTGACAAAATGGCAAGTTGACTTGTAAACATTGGTTACCTTTCACGCTAGCATGATGATCTACCACACTCAAATGTGGATGCCCTCTGGATCAAGTTAATTAACACCCATGGGGCAAAATCAACCATGATCCACTGTGCTTACTCAAACTGGAGCAAATTGGAACTCAAAATGTCTCATCAAGCTTTGTGCTGCAGATCCAACCAAAAAAGTTTTTTTTTGAAATTTGGAACAACGAGTGAAGTTTGCACCTGACACACCAAGGGATGGATTTTTATTTTTTTGTTTTTATTTTTGTTGTTTTTATATTTTTTGGTTTTGTATGTGTGTTTGAGCTATGGGCTAATACTTCACCTTGTATGTAGTGAGAGCATTGACTGTTTTTGTTTTTATTTTATACTTTTTTGTACATTTTTCTTTAATTTCAAAAGTTTGTACTCAGCATGAAGATCCTTGTTTCATTCTCCTGTGAATTTAATGAGAGAGAGAGAGGCTGTACCACCCTACATTTTTGTTTTCCTTTTTTTGTGTGTGCTGTTTGTACCATATCATATTGGGAATTGTTTTCCTTTATGTGCTTGGTGACCTGTGGAGAGTGTGTGTTTTTAATCATGCATAAAGTGAAGTACTGTACAAATATGCTTTGTGTGCCATGTATTCTCTAGACAGCACCTGAGGCAAATCAAACTCTTTTCCAGGTTTTACGTAATTCTTTGTGACACGCATCATGGGTACTCGCTCAAAGTATCCATTTCTGTCACCAACGGTAGATATCGTATCTTTGCATCCCAAGAAAGTGTTCTCTAATAGCAAGGACATGTTTCTTTCTCTGACTGTTACATAATTGCAAAGTTTTGTTTGTCAGGCAAGTTGCACACTGCTGATTTGTAGCTGGTCAGTGTGGTCTCAAATATTGTCATGGAACGAGGATGTAGTTCATCCTCTGCTCGGTGTTCTCTTCAGATTTTCAATGCAGAGGGGTGCTCATTCGGGAAGATTGTCTCAGAGGAGAGGGGTTTGAGAGGACAGGAGCCATTCTACCTCACCTCCAAAAATTTCATATGCAAAATGGTGCAAAATGTTGCCACTTAGAGATGTATTCTTGCTCTATTTCAAACGGCAACATATTACTGTCATCTTTTTTATGGTCATTTTTTTTTTTGTGTCTATTGAGACTCATTTGAGGAGGGTTATTTTAACTCGCAGGTGGGCCATCATGTAAAACCTCTGTGGAGAACACTGTATACTGACTCTTACATGCATGTGAGATGTGAAGTCTGTGTAAGACATTTGCCATTGTGGAGAATGAATTGTCTCATATGTTTTTATCTAGTAGTTTAGTAACAGATTTCTGCTTAGCATCTGCATGTGCAAACTCCTGCAATTGTGATGTCGGTGTCTCATGTATCAAGAGCCATTTGTATCACTACACTTCACCTAGTATGTTGAGGATCAGATACTGGTTCTCTTTTCAGGCCAGTTATACCTCTTACAGTTGCCATGGCAATGGTCAGCAATGTTGGTGGTAGTAATAGTTGTTAGCAGTATAAGTCTGACTTCATCAACATGGTGGATTGTCCATGCGTGACCAATGGGGAGAAAGAAAGGTGTTTCAAAATTGACTGTCTCTGAGTACAAGTTAAATGTCAAAATTGGCTAAAATCTTTTGTTTTCATGCTTGGTGAGTAACTTTCTTACAATGACACCTTGTGCCTCACAAGCCTCTGGAACCAACATTCAGTGGTCAGTAGACGGTTAAGATATAAAGTCTTTCTTTTGTAAGTTAAAGCATAACAGGGAACTGTCAAGAAGGTTTGATATTGGATGTTTCTATCAGGCATCATCGTCACCCATCTCATTTTCAGAGTCCAGTTTTGGAGTTATCGCCAGAGAAATATCTATATATATTTTTTTCATGTGAGAATAGTGGTACATAAAACAGTAACAAGGATTCATTTATGCAGTTCTTGCTTGAATTTAATCAGGTACTGGAAGAGTACAATTCTATTATAATTAATGAAGCATGTATTCAAAAGGGTTTGATATGGAATGTTGTGGGCATTTAAATTAAACATACTCTCTAATTCTATCCATATCTTTTCTCAGCCATATAAATAGAAACAAGGCAATTATTTATAGGAGCACTGTGGTTGTGGAACAGAAATTTCGTTATGTAAATTATTTTTTTATGAACACTGTCATAGTCAACCTTAAACTTGCTACCATCCTTTTTGGCAAGATAAATACCTCAGAGTGTGCACAGACATTTGTAATGTGCTTGTCAAAGTATTAACACCGTTGGAAGGAGGACAGGTGGTCGTGGCATATATTTTATGTAACTTTTTGCTTTTTCTTCCACCAAGAGGGATCTGCATTTATCTGCAGAGTTCAGATCAATGACTTTTCACCAAACAATATTCAGAACATGTTCAAAATCAATGAGAGACATGAAGCACAAACTCATGAATATTATCTGTGGGACATCAACATAAAGAAAAAATTAAAAAATGAAGCATTTTTCTCTGCCTTACTGAGACACTTTCTGGCTGAAGTTGTCATTTGTAGATGATGTTTTACCCCAAATCTGTCGAGGCAATACGCTATAGGACATATTTAGAAGAAGAAAGTGCAAAAGGTGAGGTAAGATGCACGTCACGACTATTCCTCCTCCTTCCATGAGGGTATCAGATGCAAGTTAAGTTTACCTTTACCTGTTAGAAACTGTTCAGGAAAAATTAGCAGCTAGTTTTCGTTTCATGCAGCAGCTGTTTCAGAATACAAACCATTTTACTGCCTTTGTGTATGGTAGATAATGTACATTCACACAAGCGTCGTCGTGGTGTGTGAGTGCATTTTTGTGACTTTTCGGTCTGTGTGGTTTCTCCACAGACGCTGGAGGAAGGGAGGGAGGTGCGTGGTGAAATGAATTGATGTGATGCTGACTGCGTTTACGCTGATCAGCTAATTTAATCGGCGAAAATTAGAGTTTATTTTCAGTGGGTGTAGCAGTTGTAGAGCCATCTGTTTCCTGTCATTGTGGACAACAGAATCTCTCAAGTTATGAATGGACAACAGAATCTCTCAAGTTATGAAACCAGAAAAAGGAAAGAGATTTTATCGCTGCCATTTGATTTATGTAAGTAAAAAATCATCTCAATTATGAAGAGGTATGAAATCCAAAATCAAAAATGCATGATAAAATTTCAAAGTTAAACAATTCAATAGATTGTGACAGAAAAAGGTAGTCAATGGAACTTGGAGCCCAGAGCTACTTGCAAATGCCTGTTCAGACTTACAAACTCTCATGGTTTCAACATGACCTATTGGTATTGGGCAAGATATCATGGTGCAAACCACTTTGATGCAATGAAAGATGTTTCCTTATTTAAACCAAGATCAATTTTTTCCATCATACTCTTAACTTGCTATTAAATTTGCAGATGAATCTGTGTAAGAAAAGGGACTTATCGAGCAAAATATTTCCTACCAGAGATAAAATTTATTAACGGGGTAAGAAAAAGTCAAAATCTTTGAACTTTTTTGAAATCTCCAGGTTTGCAATGTGATTTTCTGGTTTTCTTGCAAGAACCTCAAGGTTTGCCTGTTTTGAGGTTGGAAAATCTGGCATTTTTTTTTTTTAACAGAGACACTTGGGACCACTGTGGTTGTGATTTGTGAATGGAGAATGATGTGGCCCATAACTTATTTCTGCACCTTTCAGCAGCATGTGTATCTTATATAGGCCTATGTATTTTTATGGTGTGCTGTAGTCTTTCTAGGCCTATGCCTTGATTGCCTTTTGACTTTAAGGTATTGTCATTCACTGTAAAGTGACCTTAACATGGATTTCAGTGTGCTTGTTAATATATGTGTGCTCAGTGTATTCACTGCTGTTATACATGCTGCCTAGTTTCCTTCCAAGTTGTAGCTTACCTTCTCTGCTATTTTCATGCTGCTCTCTGCCATCAGATCTTTTTGTCAAACCACCAACATTGGATGAATTTGTTCAGAAACCAACAGATTTTCTTTATTTTTCTTTCTGTCTTTTTGCCTTGTTAATTTTAATAATGGAATGAAAAATAAAACCCCAAAAGAAAAGTAGTGAGCAAACCAAAACTATTGTGTTTCATTTGATCTCATTGCACAATGAGGAATGCTATCTTCCATCCTTTCCCTCCCCATGAAATGTTAATACTTAAAACATTTGGAGTTCCTGCTGTTGAATAAAACTGAAGATGAGATGATACTGGTTATATTATGAGACCAGTTATTCCTTTAGCAGTTGCCATGGCAATGGTCAACGATGGCTTGTGGTTGAAAATGGTCCTGAGTGTAGTTGAGAAAGTCTAGCTTTTGCCCACATCGGACTGTCCATGGGTGACATTGCACCTCTCCCCTTCACCTCCTCCTAACACCTGCTCACAGTTGATCGTGGTTTCCATGTGAAATAGACATCTGTGTAAACAGTGTTTTTGTTTATACTTTTCAATGTGTTGAAAGGTTAGGGGAGGGTCAGAGTTTGATCTCGAAACTATTACTGTCTACGGTGTAAGAGCAATTTCACCTTTATTGGTGGTCAAAGCTCATTGAGGAGAGCTGAGATCAATGTCTGCAAAATATGGAGGAAAAAAATCCCCAGAATTAACACGTGGCCTCTGGTCTGAAGTATATAGGGTGAACTTGGTAAGACGACGTCTTGTGTGATAGTGGTCGAACAGTTCACTGACAACTCACCCTTCAGGAAAATCCACTGACCCTTTCCTATAACCCTAACACTTCTCGCGAAGGAATTGTCAGAGGGGGTTAATTATCCTAGAGGGATTTTCCAGGTTTTGAATTTTTCCAGGGAGAATGTTCCAGGCAGAATTTTCCAGGGGGAGTAGTCTGGTCTGGGTCGAACGATTCATTACAAATTAACAGGTCTTAAACTCAAAGCATTTCATTACCCTACCCCCAACACTTGCTACGTATGGTGCATTTAGTGAATTCAAAATCTCGATATGCTTTCCCCACCAATTACAGGTCAACAGTAAGAGGTTTCATACAAGAACGCTCAATGCGTAGACCTTTTTTAAAATTTTGAAGAAAACATAATTTGTCCAAATTCAAATTTGGTTACCAATTGGGATGGGTCCTGTTTCATATTTCAGACACAGCACAAGAGTACAGCTTTGCTCAAACTTCAAAAACGAATTTTATACCTGTTTTTGAGAAGATATCATATGGTGGATGATAATGGAATTAATCAGAAAGTAATCTCTTCCGCCGCCTGAGGTAAACGTTACATCTCATGTGGATAATCCGGGTATTTCCCTCGGCGAGGTGAAAGATCAAAATTTGAAGGTTGCAAACTCATTTTGTTAAACTAGACATTACATGTCGAAGTTACACGAAATGAAACAACAGTGATGAAGCAAAACTGTTATGCATGGAGAACTATCTATACTAGTTTGCATTTTACTTCTATTGAAAGGATATGCCAAATTATGATAAGTTATATACAAATGACATTGCTTCGGAAAGTGTTTTGTGAAGCCACGCATTTTACTTGAGGATGCTATAAACTTAATGAAAGTCAACCTTCAGTAAAAGCTAATTCAATCCATTAATTTCCCTTCTTTATTCCCCCGATGTCTGTTCCCTTGAGTTTAAGGTAGACTTACATGAAGTGTCTCCTAGTTAGATAGGCCTCTATTGTTTGCGGTTGATCACTAACCCCCCCCCCCCCCCCCCCCCGCAACATATTCCTACGGTGGTCTTAAGGAGACATACGATGAAGAGTATATTATCGTGTTTATTTTTCTTTTTGTCGGGATCATAGTGGCGTAAGCAAACTCGACATCGGTTCTAAGAACATTTGTAAAAGTGTTGAGATATCTTGTTACAAATAACTTGTTGCCTCTACAAACGTTTTTTTGTCGAGACACCGACATCTTGAAAAACTGTTACAAATAAATCATCTCCAGGCCCAGGGGCCTTGGGGTGGTTTCTCTCTGGTTCGATGGACTCCCTCCCCCCCCCCCCCCGGCCACTTTTTACTAATCGAACCCACAAACAAGAGCACTAAATCGAATCGGGAGATCCTAAGTCACACCACTCTTATCGTTAAACCTCGTAGAATTATCGCTTACAAGTTACGATTTCTCATCACAGCGCAACTAAATATAGTACGTGTTAAAAGTATTGACCACTGAAGGAAACTGCTATTTCATAACAATAGAAATATTTTCCTCTGCTTATTGTTAGAAGCCATTATCTCAATAGCACGTTCGGTTTGGAAGATTTGAATTTTTAAAGAAATATTTCAAAATAATACATTGCACAATGGGAAACTTGTGATGTCACCCAGGCACAACTTCATGGATATCTTAACTTCTCGACTGTCTTGAAAGAAACATTACAATAGCCACCAGAGATCTCTAATTTCAAACAGAAATACCTTGAGTTAGGAACAAGATATTGGCATGGCTTTTGAAATACCTGCAGTAGAAAAATATTCTCTTTCATTTAAGAACTTTAAGAACCAAACCTTCATTTGTTAGTAAAATATGTCTTTAATGTTTGACTGATAATTTGCAACTAAGGTTATTGACAATCTTTTAATGGATGGATATTGATAACAACAAAATACAAATTTCTGCTATGTCACTGATATATCAATTGCTTGTAGGCACCATTTCTCCCCCCCCCCCCCTCCTTAAAATGATAATACTACGAGTGTAACAATTGCAGTCTATTCTCCTTACGTACTAGGGACAACTTTGTGTTAACAGTTTTGATAACTATATTCAGCAAGACAAACGAAAGATCTAAATTTATGAAAGGAGAGTACGGTACCTTAGAGAAATCAAACTATGACTGCCGCCTAATATATGGGAGGTGCTGGGGGTCGTTTGAGGCGTGGGGGGTTGAGCTCCAGGAGAAGTCTCTTTTCTATCGAGGGACTTTATCGACATTTAAGCAGGGCGTCACCATATTTGGGGAGACTTTTTTATTTTACAAACGTCGTAGAACGCTATTTCCTGTGTGTTCAAAGCTGCATGTTCATACCCAGGGTTGAAAATGGGATCTCATGAATGAAATCTGTCTATTTATGAGACCAACATATCAGATGGGTCGAAATGATACAAGAAACAAAATGAATTATGCACGCACTTTTATTATCCATGGAGCACTTGACAAATATAACGGTCACTGAACAAAGCCCCCACTTCATCATCGGGTCTAAGCTCCAAAGTCCCCCATCCCCATATAAACATGGTAACCTTTGAAATCATGTGTGCGTGAGTGCGCATTGTGCGTGTGTGTCTATATAAAGTCGATATCTCAAGAACATACATTTTGCCTGATGTCATACTTGACTTGTGAAACTGCCATATCCAATGTAAGATCTATGGACACAAAATCTCAAGAATGCAAGTTTTTCACTTATCTAGTACAGTATAAGCTTACAGTGTTACATTTGACCTCGTTACGTACACGAACTATATTGTTTTTGGTTCGGATCAACAACAACAACGTTGATCAACAACGACCGGAAGAAGAACCCCATTGCTTTTGACAGTCGTAATTTGACGTCGAAATTAGACGATGCCAAACTCTGGCAAAACCTCACAGTAGCTCCCAGTCAAAGAATCGAAGTTTGCACATGGGTAAGCTGCCAATGAGACACAAGTCATATTTTGTGCATGCTAGAGGATTATCCGAGACTTTCGTGGAAATCATGAATCCATCCCCCATTGCCTAATTATATATTTGTATTGTGACAAGGCTTTTTGTTGAGAAAACAAAGGTCAAATACTGAGGGTTACATGATGATCGAAACCACAATGCATTTTTGCATGTGATTTCTTTCTTTTCATGCATGATTTCGGAACGTATGTATCTTGGTATATGCTAGTATATGCATTTTGTATATTTATATTTATACACAGCGGTGTGCCAATTGCACCTGTTGAGAGAACGGGAAGGATTGGCTGCACTGTAACAAGCCGAGAAGGCCTGCTTCAAGTTCAGTGCCAACTTCCACAATGTAATGGAAGTATTGCCTTCAAGTATGGTAAGAGCTGTAATAAGAAAAACATCAACAAACCGCTTATTTCACAAAGGCTCAATTGAGGAGGAACTTCCTGAGTTAACCAGGGAATATTTTGACCTGGAGAGACTCATTGTGAAAAGGCTGATATAATTGCCTAAGAATTGTTTCAGATTGTGTGGTGATGTCCTTGGATAAGTGGTTCAAACGTAATGACAACGGCAACCAACTGAACTCTGTGAATTTACAGAGACTTCGTCGGAATTGGTACGGTAAGACATTCAAACTTTATGGGATACATAGCCGTATAGGAAATTGACAGTAGGGTAAGTTCATACTTTAAAACTTCAGTTCTGTGGTCGAGTGGGAAACTGTTTATACATCGTCAAACGCTCCTGACCATTTTTGCGGTCGGTGGTTGTTTTTAATGTTCTTTCAACAGAACAAGCACGCTTCTTTGATGTTGCCAATCTGGGGGAGGTGATGATATTAGGCAAATGAGACAGCCAATAAAATAAATGTATTTTTGGCAGCTCCATGGCTACACAGTCTTACCGAACCTTGAACCTGAAGGTCGTTCTCCTGCGATATAAGAGATCTTTTTTATCGAACAGTTTTCTGGTACGCTCCAACAATTTGTGGCACTCCGCTTAGTCTTTAACTCAACTTCCACCCTTCTTCCCGACGCAAATCCTGGGTAAGACATTCTGTTAGACGGGTACAGTATTTCCGTATCACGCAGACCACCCCCCCCCCCTCACACACACACACACACACACACACACACATGTAAACAACCCTTGTGACGCCACTGAAACCAGAATAAAAAGCTGAAACTTCAAGATTAGGGCAACTTGGTCAAAACTAAATTCGGGCAAAAATCATCCCCCCTGAAATATTGACCCACGCATGTATATAGATGATAATTACAATTACGTACGACAGTACATAAGGGAGGCTGAGCAGTGTTGTTTACAACCTTTCATTTGCAAAGAAATAACCTGATGTCGCGACCTAGTAATTTCTGTTGACGAAATGAGTATTCTACACCCGAAGGTGCATTTTTGCACACTGGCTATACACTAGAATATATGACTTTTATTGATGTATATAGGTTCTTATCAGATTAACACTAGTTTACAACTACATGTATATAAAACTACTCAACTTACAGTATTGGGCGTACGGTGCAAAGTCAGCTTGACACTGAAGATGTTGACGTCATTTTTAGTTACGATGATATTTGTACCCCGTGGGTGCGTTCGACTGGAAGGCTCGAGTCCTGTCTCGAGTCAGTTTGACGTCAGCTGTGTCCGCCAATACGCATGCGTGTCGAGCGTTTACTCGAACGGTAGCTCGAGTAATGACGCCAGTTAATTTATAATGCGCGTGCGTGCTAGCTCATCGTTGTTTACATGAGGATTTCAGGAGTCAGGGCCTAGCCTAGAAGTAGGCCAACTACTCACCCTAGCCTATAGTTGCAAATTGGACTACACATCTTACGTTGACGTGTTTGAATGTAAAACTAATTCAGTCAAGTTACACACACACTGTTAAGTTTATTCTCTACTGATGCAACAGAGGGACACACGCAATCGGTGTGCATTTGAACCGAACGCTTCTTCAGTTATCATCAGTACTCTTGTAATCACAGGTATGGTTCTTCACGATTTTTTTTATGATAACGGGCACTTTTCGGCCAACGGTTGTTGGATCACCATTATTTGTTTTCTTCAACTGTCACGTAGCTCACGTGACCGACCTCCTGAGGTCGGCCGCTTGCTTACTCGAGTTACTCGAGTCGCCCAGTCGAACGCACCTTGTGTTAATCGTGGTGTGCGTTCGTGACACCTTTCATCCTTGTTAGCCCGGTATTTCAATAACGAAAACGTGGCCTGATGTCATACCTATGTACACACAATACCTCAAAAACAAAAGTCTAGTCTGATGCCATATTTAAGTTGCGTATCAACTGTTTTAAACTCAAGATCCTAATTGGTTTTGGTGAGGGTAAAATATCAAATGAAGGCAGCAGAAGTGAAACTGTGAAAACGTTGTGAATACAATATCTCAACTTGAATGCAAGTTTGAAGTTATCTCATAGATGATTTGTTAATCAGTCACAATAAGAAAAAGAATCCCATTGTTTTGGTGGAGGTGAATTGTCACTTTAGGTCAGCAGAGGTTAAACTGTTAAAACATTTTAATCACAATATCTCAAGAAGACAAGATTTGGGTGATTTTATGTATGCCGCGCTGATAACCACACTGAGTGCAATAACCTTGTTGTTTCGAACAGGTCGGTCAAAGGTCATGTGAGGTCAGCAGAGGTCAAACTGTGAAAACCTTGGAACGCAATATCTTGAAACTGCAAGTTAAGTCCGCTCTCGTGTGCAGATTCTGATGAACTACATTGTTAAGAAGAACCCACTGCTGGTGGCTCAGGTCAACAGTCATGTGGGGTCATTAAATTGTGAAAGTTTGTGAACACAGAACCTCAAGAAGGTAATATTCGAACTGATCTCATACACGAACGGAGAGTGTGTCTGTAGGACACCTATTCCTTAACGAGGATAGCCTTTTCCTCAGTAAAGCTAGCCCCATATAAGTCACCGACGATATTTCCTGCCACACCATCAGGCTCTTCGGGACGGCAACCACGTAGGCGCTTTAATCAAAGAGCCGCTACGCAGGCGTCCTCTGAAGCAGAAAGCTTTACGGATGGTTAGCTAAATGTTTATAAGTGTGCGTGTGGTTGATGTCTTCAGTGCGAGTGTGATGTCTTAGCTGGCAAACACAATATTTCAATAAAAGATTTGTCGAGATGCAAAACTGGTTATGTGGGTAATAACAAAACTTCAAACTTAGTTTGTAGGCGGCAACACCTCTCATAAGACAGACGACATACTGTTTGTTTCCCGGTGATAGATGTCCAGAGTCATTTGGGCACGGTCATAGCAAACCAATAAAACACCCTACCACATAGGCAAAGTGTGTAATTTGACGGTAGATCTAAGATTTAGTGGCGTAGCATCCCCGGGGCGTGCCCGGTCCCCAGGCATCCAAATGAGATTTGAAGTTGCTTTACGGGAATTTCTCCATAAATGAAACGTTTTTTTCCAGTCTCCTTAGTAACGAATCTGTAAAATGTTTAATTTCCAACTTTTTCAATACAGAGGAATGACCGCTATTAGAAGATTCAGCACATTGATTTATTTGGATTTATATCCAGGTAAACTTGGCTAATTCTTCCAGGGAGGTTTCGTCGTCATCACAGAGGTAAGTTTCCCACATGTAGCATCCTTGTGTATCTTAAAGGGGTTCATTGAGTTCTTTTACAAAATTCACGATATTTGTCGCACTTTGCTGAGTATTACTCATATGATGATGGTAATCGGTCAAGCTAAGAGACTCTGAAAACTCTTAAACACACGACTGAAGTAACAGTGGAAGAGTAGGCTAATTAACAGTCAAAATCACTCAGATTGCAAATTTGTGAAAAGTAGTGCTCTGTTAAAGTCACAGCGTGCCTTCTGTAGGGGTTGCAGTACGCAGCGCATTTACGATCAATTTCGTTAATAATCAACGAGATACGGTTTAACAGGAACAAAATAAATTGGCAATAACAAGGACGTCGGGAG
The DNA here is from genome assembly GCA_021234535.1 of Stichopus chloronotus. Classification (NCBI taxonomy): domain Eukaryota; kingdom Metazoa; phylum Echinodermata; class Holothuroidea; order Aspidochirotida; family Stichopodidae; genus Stichopus; species Stichopus chloronotus. The sequence goes on along the minus strand of CM037834.1, from coordinate 27,635,745 downwards.
GTTTTTCTAAGAGAGGGAGAGGCTGAGGCTCGAGTTTAAGTTTTTAATAATATCAAACTCATCTTGGCAAAACTAACAGATCACTTGTTATTTAATTACGTTTTACTGCATTTTAAGCCGGTCCGGCCGTTGCAGAAACGATGTCTGGATTGTGGTGCTGATGATCACTGTATTAATACTTTGTTGTAGTTGTTGTTGATACTTTGGTTGCAAATAAAACTTTATCTGGAAATATCCAGCGAATGAACCCTCCAACATCGATGTGGATGTGCTACCCTTGCACCACGTCATATTTTGGGGTACTCCTGGAGATCGAGCCTGCAGGGAGTTTTTTTTTTTTTTTTTTCAGACAATGACACACCCAACGCAACGACGCAGAACTCTCGCCTGCAGCCGTGAATATTTTTTTTCACCAGAAATAGCTAATATTTGTCCTGTGTTGTTTTTAATCTCATCAAGGATAAATTAAAGCAGTGCCATTTAACAGAACTGAAGCCTTCGGGAGAGAAAAAGAAAGTGAGCCACAGAAATGAATAGCAGCCGTGATTTACAGCAAGGCACATGGCGTTAAACTGCTTGACCTCATAGTGAGTAGATGTGACTCCCGTGTTTCTGTGACGTAAAACTCGTCAGAGGTCAAACACATGGGAAATAAAGGCAAGACAGTATAATAGAAGAAATTCATTGAATTTCAAACTTAACAGCTGATTTCGAGGCTTTGCCTGGAGGTCATTCTTGTTTGGTTTTCATAGACTTTATCTGTTGAACAAACTTTATTTGGAGAAGCCCTCAACTTAGACACTGCAGTATGTGTTAAGATATTCTAAAAGACTTTTTTTTTAACAGAAGTCAAAGTCTTAAGACTTCGTAATCATGACAACAATACATTGGAATTAATACGTATGCGTATTCAGTTTAATATATAACAATATGAATCTCTCTATTGTTTTAGAACACCAGTTAAGCAATTAACATTTCCACTGAGAATCATGCTCTTTGTATTGTTTTTGTTCTAATTTAAAGTTACCAAAAGTGGGGTTCCTATTTGTTATAGAGTCCCTTCCTCTCAAAAAGTGGGGACTTGTTCCCTTTCATAAATCGACCCCCACGGTTGGCTCGCAGTGTACACAAAAAGTTTTGTCTAAAAAAAGTCTCCCTAATTGCAGTAAATGGCACTTCTCAGGCCTCATGAAAGGCATCCAGACATTCTTTATTTTAAGGTATGGTGTTTACTCTTAGCAAAAGTAAAGGTGAATGAATAAATGATAGTTTGTATGAATTATTTCCATTTTTTAAGGGGGGGGGGTGGGGGACTCACCAAAGTTTGGGGCACAAACCCACTAGTTTCCCGGTATAGAACGGCCCTGGTATGATGTAGCATGGGATATTTGTCCCATGCACAGGGTTCTACCATACACGACTTTCATCTGTGCAAGGACTGGTAAGTCCCATATCCAATGACAGAAGATACGCCTGTCTCTTTGATCGTATTAACCAAAGAACAAAGAACCAAAGAACATATATATATATATATATATGCTTTCTTTTCTGTTACTTAATACTAACTACCTCTTCCAACTTTATTCTCAGGTCAAAGGTCAAATCCAAAGTTATAGATGCATGTTTAAGCTGCAAATTGTGGATGACATGCATGTACTAATATTCTAAGAGATATATAAATAAGTTATTTGCCATGTTCAATATTCATCTCAACATTTTCATGATTATGCATGTTTTCTAACTCAACTTTTTTTTTTCTACCAGAGGCTACAACACATCGGTAATAGCATGGCTTTCGACAGAGTGAACAGATCCTATTTACCTCTTAAAGCAGCATATTTCTCCTATTTCGCAGGTATTTAATTTGTGATCGATTATTTGAATATAGAATAATAAAAAATATTGAAATAGAAAATAAGAATGAAAATGGAATAATAAATAATATTTAAATAAAGTCGTTTAAGCAGCAGTGCAACATTTTTCTTCTCCTTGTTGAATTGGTTGTATAATTGAGGATTAAACCTGATGAAATATTCAAACCTCGTTCATTTGAACAATGCTTGTGCTGAACAGAAGTTCTCTATTGTGACTGCACGTCTTCTGAAGGAATTCCTTTTACTTGAATAACTTTCCAGATGCTCAGTGTGTTCAATTAGTATATGTGCACCTCTTATCCCGTCTTCTGTATCTTCATCAAAATGGTATGGCAATTTATAAGTTGTCTACAATGACGTGTTGCTTCACCCTGAACTTCCCCCCCCCCCCCCCTTACTCACACCGTTTTCCCACCACCATGAAATAAACTTAATAAAAATGAATGGGGTGTGAGTTAAAACTCATCTTTTTCTTCTTTCCGTTTTTTACTTTTCGTGATTGTAAATCTCGTGCCCATCATCTTGCACTAGGATACTTTATCCCAATTACTCATTTCAGCACCCATCTCTCCCTGCCAGCAAAAGATGATATACCGTGGAAAACATCCACCCATCTTAAAGAACTACTTTGGTTGCTTTTATGATTCTCACTTTTAAATTTAGATATGGTGAAAGTGCTACATGGATTTTCTGTTAAGCCTTGAAACAGTGAAATCGTAAGATGGTTGATGAGAGTAAGCATTACGTGGAAATGTGAGTGAGGTATGGTACTAGGAAAATTTCATGGTCCCACGACAGAAATGTGGTTGTGTAGAATAAGTGACGTGTTGCCAACAGAAAAACCATAAGCTAACACCGAATCTTTAAATTGATACGTTTTCATTAATGTATATTAATATATTTGTATTGCCCTGTTGCCCCAGTCTGCAAAAGACACAATTTAGATAGCTTGTAAAGCTTGTAAATGTTTAGTTGGCTTACTGATGTCTTTACACTTTCCTTTCACAGGACTGGCTTGCGTGTTCCCTTACTTGTCTCTCTTCTTTGTCTCTCTTGGAGTCAAAGTTTGGCAGGTGGGGATCCTGCGTGGTATCGACCCTATCCTTTCGTTCCTCTTCACCCCATTATGGGGTGCATGCGCAGATAAGTTCAGCAAGCACCGACTAGCCTTGAAGATCGCCATCATCGGCAGCGGCATTTCCTACTTCTCTTTCATGTTCGTTCCTTACATTGCACGCCCTTACACGGAGACAAACGCAGTGAGTTGGGGGACCTGTACTTCTAACGCGACCTCGGGATTCGAAGACGTGCGGTGCAGATTGGATCATTGGTTGGAGAGATACCCAGGTGGGCAAGTTAGCGCCCATAACACTACCACCTCCTTCGTGATAGCAGACGGTTGTTCGAGTGTATGTTCCAATATGCGGCCACCAAAATGGGATCACGTGTCAGGTGTATGTGCTAAGGATCGAAACGGGTGGAGTTGTGCTGCATGTGATGTCGATCAGAGTCCAAATAATGAGACAAATTCACGGAAACAACGTCTGATAATCGTGCACTGTTTATCGCCAGGAGAACATGATAGTTGGTCCTCTTTTGAAGGAGCTCATGCAGAGATTGGAGAAGATTCTGACGTCGAAGCGGTTCTTCAGGCGATAGGTTGTTCTGTTCATTTGGAACATTGCTGTTCATGCGAGTTGGAACGAGAAAAGAAAACGGCGACGAGCTCTCGGGTTATTTTTGTCATTTTGTTGGTTCTGGTGCTCTTGAGTAATTTCTTCGATTGTAATATTTTGTACTACATTGATGCAACCATTATGGATCTCTTAGGTGACAACGAAGACCGTTTCGGAGAGCAAAGATTGTGGGGTGCGGTTGCATGGGGCATTACTGCATTTACAGGAGGCTTAGCTGTTGATATTCTGAGCAGAGCCAGTCACTCGTTTGAGCTAAGATACGAGCCGTTGTTCATAATCTTTGCAATTGCAATGCTGATAACGCTTTTTGTGTCGTCTTTTATTTCCTTTCCCGAGCATCACAGACCTCGAAACGTAACCAAGAATCTCCTTCAACTGTACTTCAGACCTAAGGTCATCATGTTCATCCTGGTGTCAGCGGTAGAGGGCGCTTGCTTGGGAATGTCGTTTTCCTTTGTTATGATATATTGGCAGAATGATCTCGAGATATCGATCACTTTCCTTGGAATTTTGATTCTGGTCACCACGATCGCAGAGACGCCGATGCTTTACTTCTCTGGTTGGATCATCCAACGAATCGGTTACCAGGGGGTGGTTTACTCGACCCTCCTAGCGTATGCACTAAGGTACACACTCTATGGTGTCGTTAGAGATCCTTGGAGTATCGTTCCAGTTCAACTGCTCCATGGCATCACATTTGGCCTAGGCTGGCCAGGATTTACAATCTACGCTAACGAAATTGCTCCAATCGGTATGACTGCGACCTTGCAGTCGTTGAAAGGAAGTTCCTATTTTGGAATAGGTAGGACTGAATCATCTGAGTATCTTCACACAATTATTCTTAGCATGCGGTACAGAGTTATTCTGTTCATATTGTGCACTGACGTCATAGAATGGGCCTGCAGTCTGTAGATATCATTTCATGTCACGGTAATGGTACGCACATGTTATATTATCGCTTGTTATCCTTTATTCGAATAGTTGAGACGTTACAATTCTTCTGAGATTATTTTTACTCAGTCTGTGATCTTTACAAGAAATCTTCAACAAAAATCACAAAATCTTGGCCAAGAATACTCACCAAGGCCGTGATAATTTATTTTTTGCAACAGAAAGTGCATTGCGAACGTTTTGGTGAAATACATGTGTACGAATCTGCTGCAGGCAGGCGACAGAGAGAGTTGGGAGATGAACAAGTGATAAAGTGATAGTAAAACGTCGAGTGCACAATCTCTCCAATAGCTTCATATGCTTGACAAAATTGTGATCGATTGATTGATTTGATTTGAATTGATTGATTGCTTGGTTTTGACTGATAACTGATTGATTTGATTCATTGGCTGATTTTTATTAATTGATTGGTATATGTGGCTGGTTGATTCTATCATTGAATCTATCAGATCGTCTTTGATAAAGTCTAAGGGTCAATGGCCACGTTGTATGCACTCTTTATTATGCATTATAATTTTATGACTCTAGTCTAGCATGCATTACTTAGTAAGAACTTCTGACATTATCATCTTGAGTGGAACATCCATGTGATGAACCAAAGCATTTCAGTATTTCTTCCTTTTTATTCATATTTATAGGATTCACTGCTGGTAATTTTATTGGAGGAGCCGTTTACGATAAATTTGGACCTGTCACGTTCTTTTTTGGTACTGCGGTACTGTGTATTGTCACTGGGGTTATTTTCTTCTGCGTGGATACTCTTCCCAAGATCTTCTGCCAGAGACAAAACGAAGACGTTCTGAGAGGTAGCGTTTACCTTACCATCAAGTGACCTTTAGCTTTCCATATATGTACCAGTTGCCGGATAGCACAGCACGTTACACAAAGTGATACCAGTTTTGCCATCTCGTTTATCTAGTTTTTCTTCATATTTGTACTATCAAGAACTAATGAGTTGAACGGACATTGGGAGAGGGAGGACAGGGTAAGTGTTAAAACACCAGTGGCGGTGTGACTGATAACCCGAAGGTTTTTCCGGGGCGAAAGCAAACGGGCATCTGCGGAGCCTGGGAAGGGGATTTCCGTCTATCTAGGGAGTCCTTTTATACAAACATCTTCGTGATGGGCATTGCGCTAACTGATGCTGGCCCTCTGCTAAGATAGTCTTCCTAAGTTATGGTGGGGGCCGCTTGAATCTCGACCTCCTTAGGAAAAGTGCACTCACATGAAACACAGTACTCAGAGATACTCTCATACCAGCATGCACCCCCGATCTTGTTCAATTCAGTCTGACTTAACCTGCCAAAATACCGAGGAACCCCGGGGGATATGCAGACCTATCGTGGTCTCTACTCTGATTGATTAACCAAAATTAGCATTAGTCCAAACCCCACAGAACGATCAGAATAAACAGTCCACATGTACATTTCCCTACCTAGGAACCCTGCAGGTAAACATTGGTGACCTTTGACCAAACAGCATTCCTTATTCAAGCTAGGAGGAGTCATAAAACACATACTCATGAATATGAATGATAATATTACGGGTAGTCAACGAACGAAAAATTAAAAGTAAACGTTTTCTCAGTCTACTGGGGCACTTTCTGGCAGAATTTGTAATTGGCGTATCATTTTTACCACAAATCTGTATGGGAGATATGCTTAGGCTGTACTTCTGATTTAGAGGAAGAAATTTAGGGAGGAACAAAGTTATGTATGATGTATTCCACAACTGCCTGTCCTCCTTAAAGAAAAAGATGTGCCTTGGGGCCAGCCGAGGCACACACTGTACCAAGATTTGCATATCCAACCATAAATATCCCCCCCCCCCCACCTCACACACCACACACACGCACACACTGACGTGGCAAAAGGCACTTATATAAGGTGATATCCTAAATCTCTGAATTTATTTTTCTTTACACGTGCAGCTGTATTGTTTGTATGTTTCATGTTTTATTCTGCAGATAACAACGTAACAGCGGACGAGCTAGTGAAGTTACCACGGCCCGGCGTCGATGACTTGGATTAAAGTTCACGTTTTGCCGAGCAGGACTAATCAACGTGACATGTATTCACAGACATATAGTACATAATCTTTAAATCATTGTAGGTTCTAGTAACGCATTAGGAAGGAAAGAAACGATAAACAAAAAGTTTTGAATATATATATATGTATATTACAACTTGCTTTGTACAAAACAAATATAATGATATCATTTACTGCTTTTAACTTTCATATTTAGTGCTGTTGCTGCAAATAAGACATACGGTATACTGCACAAGCAATGACGACACCAGGATTTTAGATTAGAGGGGCAGGACAAATGGAGGGCAGAAGAAACTCTTGAGGGAGAACAAAAATGTTGGGGGGGGGAGCAAAACCGAACGCGAAGCACGAGCTTAGCGAGTGGGGTCACACGGGCCCATACTGAGACCCCTGGTAGGGTCCAGGAACAAAGCCCCGGTGGCGTCCATTTGCGAAGCCCACAATCTCTGAGGTCTTAGCATATCTCTGAGTGTAAAATTAAATCTCAGTATATGTATATTTTTTTTTGCTCAAAGTGCATCATTACACTCAAAGATTCCAAACGATTTTACTTATTTTGACTATTCCTTTCCTCTGAGTTGACAAGATGAGAACTTAGAACCCTCTCATGGGGTACATGGGCAAGGCCCGATGGGGGTTCACTTCATCTCTTAGGTTTTAGCAAATTTCTGTATTTTTATACTTTTGCTTCAAGTTGGTACTTTCAGGCCCCTTTAGTCGATTATGTTCAGGTTCCATTTACATGGAGTAGGAGTTGAAAACTATAAGGTATCGAAGCAACTAGGGACATGGAATATTTTCGCTTCTTTATGCTCTCTGAAATGCACCTGTATTCAACTTGTTATATGAGAACGTCCTATTAATATAGTGAAAATACCGTAATCTTATGTTGGATTGTAACAGGAAAGTCACTTTGATGTCATTCGTAACAGTACGCTACAGTGGCCAGTCTCGATGAAAGCAATTAGTGAGCTGAACCTGATATAGTAAAAAAATTGCCACTGCATGAACTTTCCCTCGAATTACTAAACAATTTAGTCCAAAGTTAAAGGGGAAACCAGGATTTATTTTCACCATTTATTTCACTCCAATTCCCCACGGTATCGTAGAATGAGTTATAACTGACAAATATGATCAAGATTATCTCAAAACACGTGGACAATTTCGAGAAACAAGTCAAATTCGCAGAAAATCGATGAAGAACTCCGAAAGTCTGTAACATCCATATTCATCGAATCAAATATGAGTATTCAATACTATCGTCTTTTCAAGGTATGAGGAGGTGTGGCTGAACAGTATCATACGTAGCCTACGTGTGCTGTATGTATCATCAACTATCACTAAACTCTTGTTTACTTACCATTGCGTAATGCACGAACATCATGGGAACCGTAAATAATAGGTTATGTTTATTCGTATATATCATCTCAGTCTTACGCTGTGATTGGTCATCGTATAGAGGAGGCTGTCTTGTCTTGGACATGAACGTTTATTTTTTGTACCCGACAAATATTCAGAGTTCTTATTCAACCTCTGATCTTAAATATTGATGGGAGACACAACTTCAGACCATGAGTCATGCATCTATCTACCAACTTTTGTCCTTATTGGCTTTGAGGTCTAGGAGGAGTTGTAGACGCAAACGTTTAGGTGTCAAATTTGACCTTTGACCTCTGAAGTTGACCTTTGACCTCAGAGCATATGAAAACATGATTTTTTTTTATAAAATCTTGTATAACGGTCATATATTTGAAGGTCCCATGTAAATAGCCATTTTATATTAAGAAATACAGCAAAATAAGATTTTCACTAATTTGACCTTTGACCTCTGACCTTAAATTTTGACGCAAGACACAACTCCAGACCACGGGTCACCTGTCTACCTACTTCAACCCTCATCGGCTTTCCGGTCTATGTGGAGTTGCGGGGGCAAACTTTTGAAACTGAAATTTTCTTATGCACACAAACGCCTACACATGTACATCTTCACACATTTTGACCCCTAGCCTAATGGGGGGATCACCCAGATCACCGCAAGTATCATACCAGGTTAGACCCCCCATGTCTCATGTATCAAAAGTACGTAATGTTACCATGACAACTGTTACTATGGCAACTGAGAGAGCTATAATAAATTCTAATGTCCCAAAGTCCCAAAGCAACTACAATATCTCATCCCGTACATTACATGTATATTGATGAGATAACAATAGACAGGGGGACGAAACAGCGCAAACATGAAAAAGAAACAAGAGACAGAGGGAGAAAAGAAAAAGAAGATTGGTGAGCCAGAAAGCAGTAGAAGAAAACAAAGGAGAAGGGGCATAACACCGAGAGATAAAACCACCAAGTATACATATTGAGAAGATCTTGCTTAATATTCATGTGAAATGAAATTAAGGGATGTGGCAGATTTGATAGTGAGTGGGATAAACTGCCATACACTGAAACAATAATTGTTGAGTAGCAATTCCATGATTATAACAATAGAGGTACATTAAAGAGATTTCTGCCATAAAACTTGCTGGTTATTTAATATTTTAATGTGAAAGGTCAAGTATTTTAGTAAAGTATTTTTTGGCACTATAGGGTCATTTTGGGATCAAGTGATCAAAAGTTAGGTGGATTTTCGACGTCGGGATCACCCGATCACCGGTTTAAATTTGATCAAAGCTGCCAAAACCAAAACCCGTTCTATCTCAGCCAGTCCGAGATAAAACCGATGTCGATTTTGGGGTAGGCAAAACCACCGAAATCGACTGTCATGTCAGACCGCCTGAGATCAACCCGAATAAATCCGAAGCAATGTTTAAAGGCAAAAAGTACAATTACCTTGTCCTTTTCCTTTTTAGTGTTGAAAGATCCCGCCGTTTAAGGATTGCAAGAAGTGAAAAGTAAGTTGCGATGAATTTGAAGACAACAGAGCGCAAGTTTACTGGTAAATCAACGAAGTGAGATTCAAGAAGACGTACTCAACCAAAAGAAAGTTTAAAAAGTAAAATAATCACTTGAACGGACCATGAAAGCGGCTTTCAAATCAAGACAAATATTTAAGAATCTAAAGCCACTGTCAAGGGGAGGGTAAGGAAATATATGTAAACGGAACTTGAGGTGCGGTAACTGGGCTTTCCTATTCAATCTTCAAGGATCAAAACTAAGTGACAGTGCAATCATATAAAATGAAGGGTTAGAAATTGCAGACCAAGTTAAAATGACTAAGTGACTCTCAAACAAGGCAAAGTTTACGGATCAAATCTGAGATAAAAGGGGATAGGGGTATACTACTTTCCTTTGACCACAATTTGACAAGTTTTGTTGAATTGCTGTAGAAATGTTGCAATGGAAGTTCATCTGTTTTCAACACTTCTTCGTTTTCATTTTTATTTTTTTTATGTAATATTAGATGTACTTGAGTCAGATACAATGACCCATTCATAATCACAAACAGTAATCACTGAGGTACAATGACTTCATAGTAGTAACTGTGAGTAATAAACGTCCGTTGTGCGGGCTAAACCGTCGTTCACTAGGTCCCACAGCCTAGCAAAGTTTACTAAATCTAAATAGGAGAGCAAAAATGACATCACAAGCTGCTCAAGTTGCTTCAGGTTGACCCCACCATTCAAGAAAACCTCAATCATGGTCATGAATATTCTTGGTCCATTGTGGTATCGCATTGAAAAAGGATAATTTCAATGACCAACTTTTATGACCAACGGAAGTTCTTCTACAAATTCATTTTAGAGACTATGGAACCTATCAGAGAAAACTGCAAAGTTGCAAACATGTCATTTAGTCAAACTAAAACAATGATTACTTTTGCATGTTTATACAAGGCTTTCCCGTGTCTATATGTAGTCTCATATTGTACGATCTTATTCGATCGATGCTGGTTATTTTATTGTAAAGTAATTTCACACCTAAGTTGGGTTCCTTACCTCCTGTATTTTGCATAGACCTAACGTAATGCAAGGCTTACATTTGCAGAGCTACATCAGTAAATCCTTGAAAAACAATCACTGAATCCTGTCACCTACTAACAGCAAATGTAACTGTTTCTCATAGAAAAGCAGGATTATCCAGCTTTATGATGTTCTGGGTCGGTGACTTTCACTGAAACCATTACGGTGGCTCAGATGTACGCAGTTCTCCAATCTGTGTTTTGAGATTTCCTCTCCATCTCCACCATTTAAGCCAAAACTGATTTTGACATTAGAAATGTGATTTTTCTGTTAAGTTTTCAAAATGAAAAGAATTGCAAAATTTTGAAGTAAAAGTAAAAGGTTTGAATCGGCAGTTTACACGTTTTTGCTCTCTGTTACGCATAGGCTGCCGTATAGCATAAAACTGCGATCAAAATTAGGACCTCGATCGCGTACGCATTATGGTCACCCTTAATTTCATGTGTCCCTCTACCCTCTGTAGCCCCACAGTGTCGACATGTACAGAACAATTTTGAGGTCCGTGAGACCACTATCCCGACGTGCGACGAAACAGTCACTCCAACCAAATGGTAATATCTTTATGAAATACCTTTGATACTTGTCTTGATGTGAATTGATTTTATTTGGCTTGTTTCGAAAGTTCCAGCTTTTGAAGTCTTTCGTTTATCAGTGATGTAGGCTCACTATGTGTGGCTTGTGAGTAAGTGTTAGGCTACTGTGCGTTATGCAGAAACGTTATGCCCTAACTAAGGATTGATTAGGCTACCGCTTAAAGGCTTACCGCTTATGCAAGTCAAAAAAAAAAATAGTTTCTAGTACCCGCACGCATTTCTTCTCCTTTTAATATCAAAAGTAGAATTTTTAACCAAAAATGTCTTCTTGCGGTTGACCCGTCATTCCGCCATCAGTACATTCAGCCATAGGTTTCAAGCCTTTCTGCCATGGAGGAAAGGCGTGATACTATGGCTGAATATCCTGGCGGAAAGAATACAAGTGTCTGGGAAATAAAAGTGTTTTGGGAAGAGTTGGTTTGTATCTTAAGATGCAGGTAAATATTGAAATTTTATTTTAGGTTTGAAACTAATATAGAAGGTATAGGGATACGTTACAATGTAAAACACCAATGTCTTCAGTAATAATTTTCTGTGTATATGCATCAAGTGTTTTTAATGGAAGGAGGAGTGCATGTTCTGCAAGGTGGTTGACTTAGCCATATTCATGAGTAGGCCTAGTTGAGACTAGTAAATGGAACAGTATTTATAATGAGGACAGTGGTCACTTGTATACTTGAATTAAAAGTTAGAAGATCAATGCAGTGTAAGCATCACTGGGCATGTGAAAAATAAAAAGTAGGCAAGAAGACTCTGCAATGCTGAGGCAAGGGCATCATGTAGCTGATGTAACAAAGTAACTGTAGAATCGATGTGATTAAAAGTGCGTGCTGTGAACAATGAAAAATGTGGTTTCAGTTTGGCAGGTGGAAAGCTTACAGAGCTTAGGATAGCTGGACAATGCAATAAGTTAACAAAGTGGTTTTTGAAAATTAATACTGAAGTACAAGGAGGAATAAAAAGAACTGTTGTAACAGTGGGGTTGCTTTTTCTTCCTCATATTGATAGTGTTTTCCTCCTTTTTTTGGAGCTACACTAGTTGATCATCCAGACCAAGCAAGACAAACACATTGTTATTTTCAAGTTGTATACATCAGTTCACAACCTTCATCCAACCATACAGATTTTTTTTATTCTTTAGAAGGGGTTAGGTCAATCAGGGTATCACACTTGATGGTAGGACAATAACCCTTGATCATGTCCTTAGTCCCTCTCTGTCCTAAGTCCCTTGATGTTGTAACAGTCAATTGTTTAGGCGGACCTACTTTAAAAAATTAGATATTGTTTCACCAGTATGGCATCAACTGCCACTCGTAAGCCACCCAGGAAGGCTTACCTTAATCCCCAGACAAGGGCATATGTAGCGAGGTAATGAGCTTTCCTTTTTTTCCCCTTTTTTTGTAAGGTTTAATTTCTTGCATGTCCATAACAAGGGGACATCTAGAGAAACATTTAGGGAAAATTACGGGCAGGAAAATGCAACCAGTTGCAGGCCTATATAGGTTACGTAAACTTAGGTCAGTGAATCAGTGAAGGTCAGTGTCAGTCAGTGAAGGTCAATGAAGTTGAACGTTTACAACTATCGGTGAAGAAGAGTGTGGTTGTTAGCCTGTTTTTGTTGTGTCGTATGTCTGTTCATCACAACCCATAGGCTTACCTTCAAAACTTAAAAACACTCACATGTAAAGGAGTAATTTTTTCATTTCTGATTTTCATTGCAACATTTGCAAGTCAAGTTAATCAAATTTCAGACATTCTGTTACACATCTGCGAGTTGACTCTGCCGATAAATATTCGATTCTAACGTGTGCATACATATTTTCTAAAGTTCTTTATGTGAAATGTATCTTACAATTGGACTATTCCATTTGTAATATTTTCCCATTTCAGCGTTTAATTTTTCATTGCAACATTTCCAAATCAAGTTTATCAAATTTCAGACATTCTGTTGCACATCTGTGGGTTACTTCGCCTATAAATATTCAATACTATAAAGCGTAACATATGTATATACTGTATCATACCATTGCATTATTCCATTCATTATGTTTTCTCACACATGGCAAGTTTAATGGTAAAAATGCCATCAGTATAGAAAAAGCAAAGAAAAGTAACTTAAATATACGCTGTACGCCATGCTAAAACCCAAGCACCTCACAATGTATGATTGTGCCTAATGTTATTCTTTAAGAAATCCTCCCCTCCTGGTCTACTACGTCAATACAAAGAGACCCAATACAATTTGCCTCACTCACCAGTGAAGCACCAATGTATTCTACAAACCTTTAATATTCCATTTACGACCCTGTTCCTGTAATTGCCAAGCCAAACTTTCATATTTGGGGGATCCTGATTACTACATTTGATTCAGTCCAGATAAAACAAGTTTTTCTGACATGGTGGATGACTTGTGTTCTCTGGTGTAATAACCACATTTTCTATGGCAGAAAGTACATAATGTGGAATGACATTCACCCCTCTTCTCCAGACCGTGGAAGTCCTCACTCCATTTTTTAGCAATGTCTTTGCAACATGGGCCTAACACTAACAGTGTACTGTAACACTCATTGATAGCTGTCCACACATACGATAACAGAGCGACGACAAACATTCACAGACGAAATTGTACACAGGAATCTTTTAATGCCTCACCAGTACCCTCTCGCTCAGGCTTCCAAATGCAGCTCACATACAGTGAATAAACGTATTTGTATTTCTTCACCCAGGCATTGCTTTTCGTGGACAGACTGTCCGTCATATGGTTGTACAGAGTTCAGAGGGAATAGGAAGCAGAGGGACGTTATGGCTTGTCGGTGGTAGTGTTGCATTTGTTGGCCTTGGAGCACTTGTAAGTACCATGAAGAAAATGTAAACAAAGAAATTCTCAAGGTGCAAGACATTTTTTTTCAAGGAAGCCAAAGAGTGAATGCTTAATTACAAAGATGATGAATATTCAGTAATGTTTTGAAATCAACTTTAGAGACGGTCACATGTTGCATTTGGGAAGGAGGATGAAAGATCAGTCAGGCCACATGATGGTCAAAAGAGAGAGAGAAGGAAAGGTTGACTGACTGAAAATGGGTGGCTACCAGAGGCAGGTAAAGACAAGCTCAAAACTGTAAGATTGTTTCTGAGTTAGTATGATTCTGTGCCATTGCCAGGACAGGCAGCTGCACTATATCCATTGTCAGATAAAAGGTCCCTCATTGTTCCAAATATCTGGCAATTTGGAGTATTGTGTTTTACTGACAGAGTTTTCCTCTTTCTTTGCCTACTTCTCATTTTGATTGAATGTACATCTTATTGAGGTTGTTTCTGTCATACACAAACTTACTCTCTCAGCATCTCTTTGTGGAGGCAGCTGAAGTTTGGCTATTAAACCTTTACCATTGGAATCAATGCCCATGAGAAATCTGTTTTTACCAGTGTCACAAAGTATGACATCACAGTCACTACCCTTGCTGACTGTTGGGAAAAGGAACAAAACTTTTATTCTTAATACCTTGCTGTAAATATCTCAATGCTAGTGGAAATTAGATGTGATACTGTCGAGACTGGAGTTAAGTCTGTAGTTTTGATTTGTGGTATACATTGCTTTGTAGATATTTAACTGGCCTGCAGTACCTGTCAGTTACAGGGGAATGACACAGGCCAGTCTTGCGGTTGTTGCTCTTAACACCATGCATATGTTGCAATCAGTGTTGTAAAGACAATGAGCAGCATGGAACGGCCCTGCTCTGGACCAATAATTCTTATCTGGCATTTGCGAGCAGTTTACACCTGACTGCTCTGCACAAACTTCATTTGATGGGAAAAGCAGCCTGTTGAGTCAACATTCAAAGGTTTTGCAAGTACTTTGCCATATCACTGCGCTATACAAGACATAGAGCACTCCCTGGAAACCCGCTGGACTGCTAGCCTAGACCCCACCAGTGGCCCCGCCGTGAGCTCCTCAAGTCCACCAACAGTCACTGGTTCCCTTGCCTGTAGCCCATCATTAAAATGTTTCCACTGTAACTGCAACCCTGGTTAAAATCATCCCAGAGAAATGTTCCAAGGTAGAGTTTGAAGTAAGTCACAAACTGCAGCAGCTGATTGGAGGATTTTTGGTTGCGTCTGCATTAGATTCATGATCACAAACTATGGGCAAAGGTATATAGGTAACCGCAAATGGTTTGAGACTTGCACATGTATGTCTTAATGGTATCTGTTTTTTTTTTTTTTTTTAACAAGTGATAGTTAATGTATTTCTTACATTTGCAAAATGTCCTGACAAAAGTATCAACCATGAAAAAAAAAAAGGGGGTGAGAAGACAACTACCTAACTTACTTACAATACTTAAATGTAAAAATAGAGCATAGTATGAAAACTATCTATGATCCTCATCTTCATTTCCAACAGATTTATGGCAAAGGGTACATCATCTTCAACAACACACCAGACAAAGGTTCTCTTACAAGGTCTCTGGTACCAGAGTCACAGCCTGGCCTTATTGAGAAGAGCCAAGAAACAGAACCAGAGAAAGATGCTGCTCTTCCAGCAAAGAAGGATGAAGAACCTCCTGCTCAGTCTGCATCAGGGTCATCATCCTCTGAAGGTAAGGGTGAGAGTCAGTTTTCTTTAGAGCAGACAAAGTCACCATGGTAATAGCGATGCTGTTTTCATCTGTTAGGCATGTGGAGATCAGGGATATCATAAGGAATATGTACTCAGTGTGTTGAGTGCTATGTGTTTCGTCCTCTGTGTTTATGCTTCGTTGTGAGGTGTACTGAAGTTAACCTTCGTGCTTTGGTGAACGGATGACATTTTGATTTCGACATTTTGTGTCCTTGAAAAACACATAATTCATGTCAACTGTCTGCTCTTTGGTCTACCTGTGGTACATCTTATTATCTGAAAAGTAATAGTTCACACCTGATATCTTTCCTCATTTGAATGTTTTTTTTGGAGAGATCACCTCAAAACTTACTTTTTATTTTTGATGTTATAAAGTGACTTGGAGATATAAGCCAGGCTCGCCACTATTTATAGATCAATGATTGAAACCAGGGGTACTGTATGTCTTTTCTGTTTATTTAGTGGAGGAGGAACCGCTACCAGCCATTCCAGACCATGCGCAGTATCTCCTGATTGGAGCTGGGACCGCATCCTTCGCAGCATTCAGAGCCATCAGAGCCAATGACCCCACAGCGAAGGTGAGCTCTCAGTGTCCAGAATTTGTCTTGATAAGTCAGTGGGTGTTGCAGAGCCGTATAGATGCCCTTACCAACCTGCCATTGTTTAAATTACTCACATTTCAAATGCCATCCACTATGTTGGTAACTAGTGATATATGTCAAGTTACAGCACCAATGTATAAAAGTTGCATCTTCACTTTTGTGTGCACATTAAAGTATGCAAGCAGTAGGCAGCAGTAGGCTGGTTGTTGATGGATCTTGATGGCTACTTTCCTTTGATTTCAATCCTCATGCCCTTGTGATTACTGGGAGATATGGGGTCAAATAACGGAAACCACATAGTGTGATGATTGTGGTTTCTGGCTAACAGTGACCATGCGGTTTTATTGCAACTCCAAATTACTAAGTGTATGTCTTGCCACAGTATACCTACCAAGTAAAGATAAAATCACATCATTAAGGGATGAAAAATGTTCGCCAAAAAGGCAGTTATTCAAGTGCATGACAAGTGCAAGCTGCGAATCATCGTGTATTTCCTGCATATACAGTTGAGCGCACAAGGCGGATGAACTATTCAGTTTCTGATGCCGTGGTTGTCGTGCATGCAGACCGATGTCACTGATGATATTAGTGAAGCCATAACTTTGCCAAAGATCAGGGATTGTATAATACATCACATTGCACACCAGGTCATCATAATGAAGCCAGATTCCGTCTCGAAGGGGCTGAGGCGACTTAAATATTTTTGGTGTCATGTACTCGCTTGCCTGAAAAGTCAGGACTCAGAATCTACTAGCGACTCTTGATTGGTACTGGTTTCAGTGATATCATCTGCCAGTTTAATATCAATATTTAGTGTTGTTATCAAAGTTTTTTGTGTTTGAAGTTATTTTTCTGAATTAAACGTTGTCAGATCTGTTAGGTACTCTGTACACCTTTCAAACATTCTAAACGTTCAAGCCACACCCAATAGAATACAAACAAAAATTTAGCCAATATTTTGGGATAATTTTGAAGACTGGTAAAGAGCATACGTACTACAGTTTGATTGTTACAGCTTCTCTTGCATGTGAGAAACCAGAGAATATTTGAAGTAAGAAATTTATCTTCTTTGTCGGCTTGCCTTACTCAGTTTATCAGCAAACAGGGAGTCAGGCTGCAAACTTAGAAAGATATTTGTTTTCAGTTAAGCTTTCTCCTGATATCCTGAAATGTTCTTGATAGAACATGCTAGGATGATAGATTGTGAGTTAAACATGGGTAAATTGCTGGAGATGTTGTCAAGTATGAACTTAGAAGTAACAATTTGAGTGAGGTAGCTGTACATAAGCATAACATCCTCCTGGTGGTTTCGTCCCACTTTTAATGGTAACTACTTTGTCTTGTATTCGATCATTTAAGGTTCTTGTCATCGGGAAAGAGGAATTTGTGCCATACATGAGACCACCCCTTTCAAAGGAACTTTGGTTCAGCGATGATAAGGAGAAGGTTAAAGAACTGAAATTTCAGCAGTGGAATGGCAAGGAGAGAAGGTGAGTAATTTCTCTCTCTTTCCTATCCAGTACGCATCAGGTCCAATTTAAGCATGTATAAATTTTGATGAGTGGAAAAAAGAAGTCATATTCAGAAGCTCACTTTTGAATTATGTAAATCAGACAATAGCAGGGAAAACCAGGCAACAGCAGTTTAACATTAGCCGTAGGACCTTGATAGAGTGGGTAAAGAAATATTGAAGAGATAAATGGAGAGTAGCTATTAGGCTCTATCACTGATGTTGACAACACAGACAATAGCTGTTAATCATAGACCATTGCAAATAAATATAGACAGTAGCAGTTCAATGTAGACAAAAGCAGTCAAACATAGTCATCAGATTGAACATGGAATGATGGGCAATTTCAATTAATTATAGACTGTAGCCATTAAACAGACAATAGCAGTTAAACACAGACAAAAGCAGTTCAACAACAGCATTTAAACAAAGGTAGTAACAGTTAAACATTGAAAATATGAGATGGACATAGACAGCAGCTGTTAAGAATAAACAATAACAGCTAAATTTTGACAATATCCAGTACAAATTGACAGTAACCATTAAGCATAGACAATTGCCATTAAATATAGACAATTGCAGTTACGAAACATCCGCAGCAGCAGCAGCCATGACTGCTGCCAACCAACCAATCCTGAGGCAGCTGTTATAGCTATGACTGGTGACTTGTGCTATTACGCCAAAGTTAATTGGTACTGCAGTGAGTTTTATGATTTTTCAAGGTAAGAGGAACATCAAAGATGCCATCTCCTAGTCATTTGGTAGTGTGCAAAAGTGTGTGATGCCATGTGGTTGACATTAATGGAGGTGTGTGATGCCATATGGATAGCCTGAATAGTGGTGAGTGATTTAACATGAATAGAGGTGGGTGATTTACCCTGAATAGAGGTGGGTGATGCCATATGATTAGTCTGAATGGAGGTGACTGATCACATGATTCAGTGAGTGGTACCGTATGGTCAGCATTAATAGAGGTGGGCGTTGCCATGTACGTAGCAGCTGTAGAACTGAGTGACGCCATTCGGTGATCACACTGGCAATAAATGTTTAGAAACAAGTGATGTTGTCTGGCAGGTAGTTATAGAGATAAATGGTGAGATACCATCTTGTTAGCATTAATAGAAATGAACAATGCCATCCCCCCATGATCAAGATATGGGTAGAGATACTGTAGGCCATGAGATGCCATCTTGTTAGCATTAATAAAGGTGAACAATACCATCCCACTATGATCAAGATACGTGTAATATTTTAATCTGAATCACTGCCATCATGTTAGTTGAATGAAGATGAACCATTTTATAAGGTTGACTTATAATTATCAGCAAGTGGTGCTGCAAGTCTGGTGATAATATTTTTTCAGGGTGAACGATGTCATAAGGTCTGGCTGGCACAGAGGTGACTGACAATAGTTTTAGAAAAAGTCAGTACCAAACCATAACCTTCATTTGCATATTGGCTCTGTATATGTTTAGATTTGCTCCCTAACTTACCTAGTTTCTACAACTACTGTGCTCTTATCAACCAACTACTACCATGCAAGATTTTGTGACTTCCAGTGTGGAATGAATTTGTTATGTCTATGTTCCTTCATTTTTTCTTTATTTCTTCCAGTGTGTTCTTTGAACCAGACTCATTTTACTGCAAACCCTCAGAATTACCAGGAAGAGAGAAGGGAGGAGTCGCCATTTTATCTGGTCACCAGGTATAGCATTACAACTTTGGATGAGAGAGTAGTAATCACGGATCAAAATAATTTGGCCAGACAATCTTTGAAATATTCTCTTAGAATCAATAGCAGCAGAGAAAAATATATCAGCATATCTCCATCTGCTCTGTGTCTTTGTGCACAGAACAAATTGTTTGCAGCCTTACGTGGTCATATTGAACATTTTAAAAGCTTTATATATTATTCTGGTTCATAGCATTCATATTTTTTTTATGGTGCCCTGGAACAGTGTTTTCTGTTCATACTTTGATTCATGGCATTGCTATTCCATCTGGTCACCATTTAGACTTAGCGCATCTTCAAAAAGTTAATCACACTGATATCATATCTGGTCACCAGGAAGAGTTATGAAGGTCTACGTAATAGTTTGTTTGATGCCATTGGCTGCTTGCATGGTTGCCAGGGACTCTGTGACAGTGTCAGCTTGGTACTTAGGTTCATGGTGTCGAGGCATTAGTAGTCCCTCTGGATCAGCAGACACAGTAACATAGCTGCAGATAAAAATCTGGTTAAAGGTCTTACCTTGGTTGCCATAGATACCAGTGCTGTGATTAAAGGTGGACATTTGAAGCAATTTAAGCTTCATAACTGGGAGGTTTGGGATTCAAGCCCTGGCCAGGTCTCTGTAAGATGGGTTTTTCGTCCAATAGCAGTCAACAGTTTTGCCATCTGAAGTGGCCTTGTGAAAAATACGCCAAATTCGATGTAAAGTTGTTGTGCTGGTAGTCACCCAATGTGAAGTTATGATGTCATAAGCCACCGGCTTTTTCCACACTTGCTGGTTGCTAAGCATTTTTGAACAACTGCCCCTTAAGGCCCATATTATACTATGATGGTACCTAAAACTGTCTTGATGAAGCATGCCACGACTTTTAAAACATTTGAAAAACATTTCAGCTGTATGTTTTGGATTCACTGGTGTTGTAATCAATCCATTTTAATGACAGGTGCATATCTTCAATCAGGTATGATTCTCAAACGCTTGTTAAATACTGTGAACATTGTATATGTACTGTAGAAGAGACAATATGGCCATATCATTTTGTTGATTTGTCACAATGGGGATAATGATGGTATAACAATGGGGACAATGACTGTATAACAATGGGGACAATGATGGTATAACAATGGGGACAATGATGGTATAACATGGCTAGGTTTATAGTGGCTGATTTCACTGTCTCTCCTTGTCAAGCTGGATATGCTTTCTACCTTTGTATGATTCATGTGTTTTTCATCCCTAAGGAATGAAAGTTGTTGCTTATTCTCACATTGGTCTCAAACTTTTTGCAGGTTGTAAGTTTAGACGTTCACAAGAAGACTGCCACGCTAGGAGACGGAACAAAAGTAACCTACGACAAATGCCTCATAGCCACAGGTAGTAATTTTATTTAAATCTGCAATAAATGGTAAGAGTAAAAATTTAGATTCTCAAGCCCAACTTCAGACAATTCTTGCAATTTGAAAGCCTTCTGATTGCTTCACATTTGTTCTTTTTTCCTATTTAAATTGTGATGTTCATCTCTTTGCAGGGGGATCCCCAAGAAATCTTCCAGAAATTGAAGATGGAGGAAAGGACGTTTTAAATAAAGTCACCTTATTTAGGAATGTAAGAAATTTCACAAGTCATCATCGTCATTGCTAGGTCTTATTTACACCTGTTTGCTGATGTTGGTTGTGAGAAAGACAAGTTGTCACTACAAAGAAGAGAATTTTAGTCTCGATTGACCTTGTGCCATGAACAATTTATTGCGACCACCCATTGTCAACATGTTGTATGTTTAAATATCACATGTAGGACATGCAAATGTTGTTTACCAGTCTTCCCAGTGCTCTGGAGAATCTGCAGAATCTTTAAAATTTTGCAAAATTAATTTACCTTAAAATTTTTAAAAAGAGTTCTCAATAAAAAATAGTAAAACTTTGACATCAAAGTTTCATAAACAAATGTCATCTTAACCAATGTTTTGTTCAATTCATTGTGAGTGGTTGCAGACTTCGCCACTCTTCAAGCATGTAATAAGACATTAAAGGGGAGAACCGGGATTGTTTTACAGAAAAAAAAGTCATATTTTTAAACCAATAATTTTAAACACAGAATACTTCATTATTCAAAATATGAAGGCAAGTTGGTACCCTTCTTTTTCAAGAGCGAAGTTTCTCATGGACAGAAGTGCAATCGTTTGTTGCTCTTGACAATAATTTGTCCACCTACACTTTAAAAATTCAAATCTTCACATCTTCCATGACTCATGCGTAATATTTTGAAGAAATAAGGCTATTGCTGACATTTTTCGGTGAGACTGAAAGGTTAGCAGTGATATTACACCTATTGCCTTTGTATACCATCATGTGTGCATTTTCAACACACTATTTCCTTTAAGTTTCTTAGGCTGCGAGTTTTTTTTGTCAATTTTTTTGTCAGGTCTCACTCATACAGCCATGTTCAGTAATGATCAGAAATGGCATTTCGTTAGACAGCTGTGCAGTTGATAAATTAATCATTAGCTAGTGACGTCTTTGCCACCGTGAAGGAAAATGGATAGTTGTGAGGAAGACTTCCTTCGAATGAGACATAAGTGTTTTCTGTTTTGTTTTGATTGCTTTTATCAGATAAATGACTTCAAACGCCTTGATGAGGTGACTCAAACTGCAAAATCTGTCGCAATCATTGGGGGAGGATTCCTCGGCAGTGAGTTGGCTTGTGCTCTTGGTAAAAGAGGTTTGTAGCCAATGTGTTATTTCTGATTGGTATTAAACTTGCTTTAGTTCTTAAGTAAAATGCAGGCCTCCGCATAAGCTCCCTCATCTAATTCCTTGCATCCATCCTCACTCGGCAAAATCTCTCTTGGCAGACTGGAGCCAAAGAACTTGTAATTGCTGTCATATAAACTCATCTATCTTGCGTTGTGTACAGTGTGTATGTGAATAATCAAGTGACTGCTCTTTGCTCAGTTGGTTAAGTGCAGGGGGTGTAGAATGCCACTTAACACAGAGTTCTTTGGTCGGCATGGCGGTATTTATGGTGCATATTGCCATCATGACTGGATAATCCCCGCCCCAGACAATTTCCCTGGACAATGTACCCCAGGTAATTCCTCCCTGAAAATGCCCCTCGGACAACCCCGCCCCCCTCCAACAATTTTCAACCTGGAGAATTCCCCTTGGACAACTCTTCTTTGACAATTCCTTCTGGGAAAGGATTAGGGTAAGGATTAAGTATTTGGGGAATTGTCTGGTGGGGAATTGTCCGGGGGAATTTTCTGGAAACTTGCACAATGTGTACAGTTTGTGACTGCTATGTTTAGAGAAGCAGGGTTGATACAAGAGGAACATAGATCATGGAAGAGGGATGGCGGGAGACCAGACTGGTAACTATATCAAAACACATGTAGAAGGGGTGGAAGTGGAGGAGAGGCGTTGAGGGGTTAGAGGTAAATTTTGCTATTTTAATGGGAAAGGGAGAAAGGTTCACTTACAGCATTGTGTAATCATGGAGAGGGTGTGTGCGCAGTGTTGTGTGCAGAAAATGAAAGGCATATTCATAGCACTGGATTTGGAGTGAGGCTAGCTGCACTGTACAGTGGACAATGAATGCATGCATGGTTCTGTGTGCATTAACAGTATTATGTAGTGAATTAGAGGATGCCTTTGCAGCATTGTAAAGTGATTTGAAAAGAGATACATGCACAGTGCTGTGTGTAGAGAAGGAATTGTACATTCATAGTTATTGTGCAGTCGAAGAGAAAATGCGTTCATATCACGCCGCAGTGGAAGAGACTATACAGTACTCCAGCATGAAACAGTACATCCACAGTACTCTACAGTTACAGAATACTGTATTGTAAAAAGGAGAGCACATTTGTAGTACTGTGTAGTGAGAGAGTGCATTTCACAGTGCTACATAGACATTGAAATGCAGAGTGCATTTTGTAGGATTGATTGCTTCAAAGAATGCATCATTATCGCTCTGTAGTGACAGAGATAGTGACGATCATCGGACGGTATAGTGAAAAAGAGTGCCTGTGAATTTCATAGAACTTTATAGTAAAAGAGAGTTCACTCGTATTAGTCACATGAGTGGTAGATGGTTTATGAACTTTTGGTGTTTATTAATGTTTGGAATCATCGCGTAGTGTCATTTTCCCATAAGATGCAGTTGTCATAATATTTCTTTACATTTCATTTGAATTGCAGGCAAGGAAAGTGGAGCTAAAGTGACACAGTTCTTTCCTGAAGCAGGTGTGGAAGTATTTTCCTTTTCATTTCTTCCTTGATATTTCAAAATATTGTCTGAAATGAGCAAATTTTAAGCAGTATAAGTACCATTGCTTGAGATGTATTGCACATATCTGTTGTTTGGATCAAAGCAACATCTTCTGGGTTAGAAGGATGGTGGTAAAATAGAAACTTAAATGCTAGTGGTTATCAATTTAGAAAACTGCTTTATTTGCTAAAGTCAAGCTTGTCTTTAAAGTTATTTATTATCCACATAGAATACAGACATCGAATAGATGGGGGGAGGCAGATGAATAAGTAGTGCTGTTGTTATATTCATTTGTTTTTTTCTTTTTGTGTTTGTGCATAGTTGTTGCCATTTTAATCCCCAGTCTATCATTCACTGTCCAATTTTAAGGTGTCACTCTTGTTCAACAGTTTCTCTCTAGGCTCATGCCTTTTTCATGACCCATGTCTGGCTTTCCACTGTCATCCTCACAACCCACGACCCACTTACTCGCACATATAAAAATCAAAATAGGCTACAACAAGAGACCACACATTGCAAGGTGGTGAGGGACTCAACGGACAGGATCTGTCTTCTTGTTTTTTGTGCAGAGGCACCACCTCTTTACTGGTGACAATTAAAGTTGCATAAATGCCTGGTCTCATAACACGGCTATGCTGTACCAGCAGCAGTGTTAGGATTATTCCCTGAATTGCGCAAATGTGTTACCAGGCATCAGTATATTTGAATTACGGTAAGGGTGACTTAACTCATTCTTTCTGTTTTCAGGTAACATGGGCAGAGTACTGCCAGAATATCTCAGCAAATGGACGACAAACAAAGTCCGGAGTGGTGAGCCCACGATTCGTTCTTTTGTGAAGATTGAGCATGCTTAGTGTAACACCATAACCAATGATTGCCAAATTGTTACCTTTGTAGATCTGTGTCATTCAAATGAGTATGAATGAAATAAACTTACTGCTCACTTGTGGAAGGAATTAGGATTACTGATTCAGTTTCTAAGAGAGTGCACACGAGATATTGGCATTCATTAACTAGTATGTGCATGTCTTTTATGGTACCATACAGCAAAGTGCAAAGTTCACTTTTAGTAAATTTAAGTACATGGGATATCTCATACCCACAGTGGTCATCTTCTGTAGCTAAGGAGAGTTCTAGACACTTATGTGATGGGTTACAGTATTGAAAGCAATTTTTTGGAAGTTTGATTAACTTTTCCAAGTAATTACTGTATTTTTCGAGTGGATGAGCTTACATTGTGATAAACTGATTTCAAAACTGCCGTCAAGAGAGGATTACCTCGTAGGTGCCAAAATCTATGGTATCTCATGGTACCTTCTTCAGAGAAAATACATCTTTCAATAATGTCTGTAGAGGTCCTTCACCGATGTCGCTGTGCTGTGCACTGTATTATGCATTACACTATCAGGCCCACCCTTACCTTAACCCGAGATTTAGATGGACCATATCTCTGCCCCTGCCATGGTTTTTTGATTCCTTGCCGAAGGCTGAGGAATCTGTGCAATGGTGATGTCGTGTGTGTGTGTGTGTGTGTGTGTGTGTATGTATGTATGTATGTATGTGCGTGTGTGACGCCTGCTTGTAAACACGATATCTCAAGAAGCGTAACTCTGAGTGATCTCATACTTGGCATGTAGATTGCCCATATTGAGTAGATGATCCGTATTGTTTTTGGTGGAGGTCAAAGGTCATTTGGGGTCACTAGAGGTCAAAAGGTAAATACCTTGAAAATTGCTTGTAAACACAATATCTCCAGAAGAGTAACTCTGAGTGATCTCATACTTGGCATGAAGGTTGCCCTTATTGAGTAGATGATCCCTATCGTTTTTGGTGGAGGTCAAAGGTCATTTGGGGTCAACAGGGGTCAAATTGTGAAAACCTTGTAAACACGGTATCTCAAGAAAGGAAGCTTGTAGAAATCTCATGTTTAGTATGTAGTTGCACCATGTTGAATAAAGGAACCCTATCGTTTTCAGTGGAGGTCAAAGGTCATTTGGGGTCAACAGGGGTCAAATTGTGAAAACCATGTAAACACGATATCTCAAGAAGAGAAGCTTGAGCAGATGTCATATGAAGTGGGTAGGTGTATCTTATTGAGTACAAGGGTTACCAGAGGTCAAAAGGTAAATACCTTGAAAATTGCTTGTAAACACGATATCTCCAGAACGGTAAATGTGAGAGATCTCATAGTTTGCGTGTGGATTGCCCATATCGAGTAGATGATCCTTATTTTTTTTTGGCAGAGGTGAAAGGTCATTTGGGGTCATGGGAGGTCAAAATGTGAAAAACTTGATTCTACAATATTTAAAGAACGGTCCTTCTAGTGAATTTTATACTTGTAATGTAGAATCCTCTTGTTGATTTGAGAACTTCTTTTAGGACATACCAACGTAGTCTCTTCGATAACCATAAAGAAAAGATGAAGACAACATTAAATTTGGTATCAAAGATTATTATTTGGCAAACCTGCCACTATCCTCATAAGGACATGTGAGCATGCATGAATTGTAAATTGGAATTGATTAAATATACCACGGGTTATTAGCTTTATAAAAAGAACTAAATTACTGATCATTTGGATCAAATACCCTTGAGCCTGCATGAACTGTGATTGCTTAATTGAATGAATCAAATTGTAACTGACCCACCTCTGTTCAAATTGGCCACTGTTATGTGACATAATTTATCACAGTTGACTGCCAGTAGAAACCACAATGTCCAGAATAAATCATACAGTCTGTTGAGCCAGGTGCACAATGGACTTAACCATTTACTGTATAAACAGTGTCTCTGTTTAGCCCTTAAAGGGAAATAGGGCGTTTGTTTTACAGAAAACAACCATATTTTTAAAACCATTATTTGTGGACATAGAATGATAGATTATTCAAAATAATGAATTACAGTAGCCTTATTTTCAAGGAATAAGATTCTCACAGATCAGAAATTTAGCTCTTTGTTGCTCAACAATAATTTGTTCACCCAAACTTTTTAAAATTCAAATGACGCATCCGTTACTCATCACATGCATAATGTTTTGAGGAGATGAAGCTTTGACAGATATTTATTGATGAGACTGAATGGTTTAACAATGGTTAAGGCGAATTTCTTTGTATGCCATGTTGGTGTATTCTAAACGCCCTATTTCACTTAACAGTAGTTCAGGTAAGCTTTAAACAAATGACTACTGTGTATCGAACCAGGGAAACTTGTACTGTGTGTTGTGTCTTTAAGTAGACTAAATGCAGAATTGCAAGTCATGCTAGATTCTTGTTTAATGGGAATGTCAGTTTTTGCTAATTTTCAAGGACCTCATAGCCATTGGGAAGGGCATCATGCCAAAAAATCAAATATGAAAAAGCTGCCACCAATAGCTGTAACTCGACAAAATAAAGTGCTATAATTTTGATTAAATAAACATGTTTACCTTTTTATCAAGTTATTAGACACGACAAAATATAATTTGTTCCCCTGCAGCATCATATCCGTTTGGGAGTTTTCTCATGTTTGTGTAGGTCAAAGGTTATTTGGGGTGACAAAAGGTCAAAACCTTGTATGCATGATATTTTAAGGGTGATAAATAAGAGGGATCTTATACTTAGTTTGTGAATTGTTCATATTTAGCATGTTGATGGCCATATAGGGTAGGTGATCCCTATTGTTTTAAGTGGAGGTGAAAGGTCATTTTGGGTCACGAGATTTCAAAAGGTTTTGACCTTACTAAGATGGTATCTCAAGTAGGATAACTGTGTGGGATCTCATGCTTGTCATGTGGGCGATTCGTGTTTGTTACAGTATATATCATGAGGCAAGGAATCACTAAGCCTTTTGGCTTTCTAGTTCACTACCTAGATTCCTCCCACCCACCACTTCTCCCAGAGAGGAGTTAAAGATGGCAGAAAGGAGAGCTGGTCTCTCTCCTACAGCCTCCCTAACTGCATTTCAAGGTGTTAATTTGTGTTGTATCATTTGTAATATTGAAGACTAGAATGTCACTATGATATGGTATGATTAAATATGTCTGTAAATGATTCCTTTCAGAGGGTGTTGATGTTATCCCTGGTGTTGTTCTGAAATCTGCCTCTTATAACACAGAAAATAATCAAGTATCCCTGACACTCAGCAATGGGTCAGAGGTCAGTATGTCTGATCATCACTCGTTGTGTCCTGTGAGTTCTATGAGAGTGTGCAGTCTGACAAATTTGCTCATAAATCTTATTCCCAAACATACAGTGAAGTTGTTTAAGACGGTTTTTTGTTTTCTTTTTGCATGATTTTTAATTCTCTTTGATATTAATCTATGAAACTATCAGTTGGAAAAATATCAGTCAGGTTCTCTCGGACATTAAGCAACAGCACTACACAAAAGCGTGATGAACCTTTCAGAGTGCAACCTGTTTTAATACCTGATGAGTGTTTCTTCCTATTTCTCCAGCACATGGCTTGACAGTAGTTCTGGTTTATGCTCTGTATGTGTATGCCTGTAGAAGTAGATGTTGCCTTTAGAATAATTACGATACATACCAATGATAGTATCAGAGAAATAGACAGCTTTAACTCATATTTGTCATGGTAAACATCTTTGCTCTAGTACTCTTCTTTCACAAGAAGTGTTTGTATTTGCCTCCAGATAAGAAATATGCCTTAACTCTGTACAAATGAAACCTTTATGAATCATGTCAAATTATGCACAAAGTTTGTGCAATATACAAACTTCCTGTGAAAGTTCAATCTTTCTGTAAGCTTAGACAAAACCTTTGAGATATGTCAACAAATAAGAAGTATTACGTAGACAGTTGTTGGTATTAGCTAACCTGTTATAGCTAGTGTAAATTATTATTTTGCCATCTGCCTTTAGGTTCTAGCTGATCACGTTGTGGTAGCGGTCGGCCTGGAGCCGAATACTGACCTCAGTGTGACCTCAGGACTGGAAGTGGACGATAGGTTAGGCGGCTACAGGGTCAATGCAGAACTGGAAGCAAGGAGAGATGTGTGGGTGGTAAGTTGCACAGTGGTGTTCTTCATACTTCCATTCTGTTTGTTAATTAGCAATAAGTATGACTCAGTATTGATGAGTATGATTCAAGAAAGTATTCACAAAAGTAGATGTATCTGCAAACTCATCTTTAGAACACATTTGAATCAGCAGTCTGGCCTGTTCATGGAAGTGATAGTTATTTCAATTCCTGTTTAACTAACCAGGCAGGAGACGCGTCCTGTTTCTACGACATGAAGTTGGGCCGACGACGGGTGGAACATCATGACCACGCAGTGGTTAGTGGAAGGTTAGCAGGTGAAAATATGACTGGTGCTGCTAAGCCCTACTGGCATCAATCCATGTTCTGGTGAGTACAGCCAAGGAATGGTTAAGAAACATTTCAGGCTTGTGAAAAGCTATGTTGTATCATATTGCTCTTTTTGAGACCTGAAGGAATATATGTCACAAGTTCCAAGTCTTTTTGTGAAGTATGGAATGTTTGCTAATTGTTCATACCAATGTGCACATTTTCATTGTTCATACCAATGTGCACATTTCTTATTTCCCATAAAAGCCATTCAAGTTTCAAGATTTCTCTATTGTCATAACCTGAAAGACTGTCATCTCATTGCATACATAAAAATGAGATCGTCTGTGATATCTGAATCTATATTGGTTGATCATTCCATTAGTGATATTACTGTTGTTGCAATGTGAAATTTTCAAATACGATATCAGGAGCACTTTTCCCTCAACTGCCAAACGATATTATGACATCGTAGGGTTAAGTCAGAACCAGAGCATGCCTGAATAAATATGAGGAAAACTATGGATTGTGTACAGAAGTCTCATCGTGTAGCCTAAATCTAACCTTAATTCTGACATGGCACTGACTCTTGTATGTTTTATTTGGTATGTGCTCCAAATGTGTTCTAAGGAACATATTTCAAGTGTGCAGACGATATCTTCATGTCACACATACTATCAGGAGTCTCTCAAGTCACATAACGATATCATTTTGCTGATATCGCAACAATGCTGATATTGTTTGAGCTGTGACTAGCAGTGCAGACTTTGAATAAAGAAAAAGGCTCCCTGACATTTTTGCGAGGTGACTCCATCTTCCCTCTTTGCTACTGATTGCCTTAACATTTATTGTTGACTAACAGCATGATGGCACCGTTATATGTTGCCAAGAAATGTATAGAACATCCAGCATTTTAAAACACTATATTTGTCCATTTGTTTGAGTTTTAATAGAACTATTTTACCTTACCATTCGAAGCTCTAGTGTGTGAAGCCACCACAGTCCAAACATATTGTGCCACTTGTCATATGGGACCCATGCATGTCACTTCCCGCTGTGCATTCGATGAATCAAATATCTGTCTGGTTCTTCAATAGTTAGCAGCAATGTTAATTATTAAACGTTGTTATAAATTAATGTTGTTAAATGATCAACTAATAATGTTAGCAGTGGGTAAGAGTTGAAGAAAAGCTTCAACAATATATTCATGTTCAAGGAATCTTTCTTCTTTTGTAACATAGAGAGCTCCAGGGTTTATATATGTTTTCAAATGCCCTCAAATAACTTTCTACATGTAGTGTGTTACCATGTGTTAATGCTGTCAACCAGCAGTCTTGATTGTTACTTTGTCAGACTACATTTTTAGACCCCATCATCACGTAGTGTAGTCAACGGTTATGTGATCACTACTTTATCTTTTTATATATATTCAGGAGTGACCTAGGCCCAAATGTTGGCTACGAGGCCATCGGGGTCGTTGATTCAAGTTTAGAGACGGTTGGAGTATTTGCAAAGGCCACTGAAAAAGACACCCCAAAAGCAGTGGTAGAGGCTACAGGAGAGGGTATACGATCAACAACAGAAGCGGTGAGCTGGTTTTAAATTAAAGGTTACAATAAAAACTTTAATTAAGTGGGTAATAGTGTTTGACCAATCATCTGTCAGATAATCGAACAATTGCTTGATAATTGGCCTCTTTAAAATTCAGCCTGCTACCACATTACATATAACCGATTATTACTGCTTTTAAAATCCTGCTATTTTTATGCAATCTTTACTATTAAAATCCATCTTCTCTACACACCATAAGTCATACAAAATGAAATGAGAAAAACATGTTTACTTTCACTTTCCAGAGGATTTTCAAAACATGTTTGTTTGCTTAAAGACAAAAACTCATGACCCCAGACAGTTTCAATTCTCGCAACCACCTACCTCTAGTCCCTCCCTCAGCAGATCCTGCTTCAGAGAACCAGGATTCTGATCAACCTAAACAACAAATTCCTTTCTTATTGCCTGTCAACAGTTGATGAAAGCAAACCTGGGAAGGCTTAAAGGCTGTAATGCATCACCCCAGACAGTTTCAATTCTCCCAACCACCTACCTCTAGTCCCTCCCTCAGCCTGTCTTAAATTCCTCCACATGTGTAATCAAAACAATGGATTCCTGTGTACGCTGTGTAATACGAGCTGCTCTGCATCTTTCGAATTTGCTGTCAATCTAAGAGTACTGTAACTTAGAACCAGTCGAGAATTTTGCTTTCAGGGAGGTAAAAATATAGCTTAGGGTGATGCAATACAGCCTTTAAGGTTAGGCTACTTACTAAACTACTATTGACAATATGACTTAGGCCTATACAAAACCACATACTGCTGCACATTGAGAACTTACTGGGTATGCTAGTGTCTTGATTAATCAAGGTACATAGTGATACTGACCACTTGATATCATTGTAAATATTGTTGAATGGAAGTGATGTATATTGAATATATTTTTTACCCCTGACTCCATGTTTTTATGTATTTTAGTTACTACTGGGCTGTTATGTGAATCTACTGTTATGTGGATCTTTATTCTCAGTATGCTTAGGCCACCTGAACATGAGATGTCGCAAGCCTACAAAGTGCAAGAAATTCACAGACATATTTGCATCATTATAGTCTAGGTTGCATTTTTATTTCATATCTGAAGTTTCCGACAAATATTAAAAGAAGGAATTGTAACTCCTAGTTTGTGTTCATAGAAGAAAATGTGTTTAAATGAAAATCACTCAGACGTAAGGTGAAAGCTTTGGAAGAAGTGCTTTGTACATCCACGGGCGAAACGAAAACATGCTGCTGTATGTACTATGCTGTATACAACCGCAGTGAAGTATGTTTTAGTCCTATCATGTTGAAAAACATCAATCTGCGAAGCTCGTGTATAGGAGAAAGGAATTTCCAGATTTTGCACCTGTTAAAATACTAACCTCTGATTGGCTCTTGCAGAGATTCATTCATAAACTTTCTTTACTACTTGGAGTGAAATGCTAGGGATATATAGTCTTCAAAGTTTACAAATTATGAAATTAATGGTACTGCCATCAGCAATTCTATGGCAGCTAGTCAATTGTCTTAAATTTGTGATCGAGCTTGTAATTGTGGTAAAATACACGTGCATGCTTGAAGAGAATCCACTTTTTTTTTTAAATCAGTGGGCAATGACTTCACAAATATACAATCATCGAATTGATTGTACCTTGTTCACCTTTTCATACATTACAGCTGACATAGAATCTCACTATTGGGGTAGGAATTGTTGAGGTAGTCCCACGTTCTTCATTTATTTTCATTGTTGTGGATAATACTTCCTGCATAATGTTTACATTTACCATTTGTCCGAGATTAACTAATCTTTAAAATTATGCCCAGTAGTAGTCTGAAGGACAATCAAAATCTGCAGAATAGCTCAGAAACTTGCCATAAAATGATATTTAACAAAACAACAAAGCAGCCAAGAAAAGAAGTCTTTCTTACTTTTGCAAGTATCATAAATGTTTTTGAGGTGAGATTTCTGATGATGTGCTCGTTTTCACATCATACAGTAGGTGTGCCACACCCACACTCTAGCATGAACCAATCACATTCAGAATTGAGGGTAGAATTTTCTGTCACATCCACAATAGTTTCCACCCACTTCAATTACTTGATTTTACAGGCCTGTATAGGCTACCGATTTCCTGTGAAAATAGAAGCAAAATCATATTCACAAGTCTTCATTGCTTGTTTTGTATTTCGCTTTTCAAGCTACCCGATTTTCGTTAAATTTCTGATCATACTTGAGGATCGATAGAAAAGGTCTTTTAGTCTACTTTTTGGAGATTTCTCCAACTTGCAGTTGTACTTGGCCTTGGTATAGTGCAGCAGTGTGCGAAAACCATGTCAGGGTGACTTAAGTTTGATCAGAAAAAAAATCACTGCCATTCCTTGAACATTTCAATGCCCCACAAAATGTTACACATTTCATGTAAACCAAACTATATAACAGATTCCTTCAGTTAAAATGTACATAAGTGTCTCGTGAATAAAAATAGAAAAGATCTTGTAGGACCTTCCAACAATTTGCAATAATTACATCCTAACGTAGTAAGGTGTATAGGCTAACAAACAGCCTGAGCCTAACCACCTTCACAGGTACTTCATTGTCCATGTGGAACAATGGCACTTTTAGAAATTGCACACATCAATGATATTTCTACAAACATTTAAATGATATTTTATTGTTTACCAATACTAGTGACTTAAAAACTTTAAATTTAAAGGCTGTATTGCATCACCCTAAGCTATATTTTTACCTCCCTGAAAGGAAAATTCTCAACTGGTTCTAAGTTACAGTACTCTTAGATTCCCAGCAAATTCGAAAGATGCAGAGCAGCTCGTATTACACAGCGTACACAGGGATCCATTGTTTTGATTACACATATGGAGGAATGTAAGACAGACTGAGGGAGGGACTATAGAGGTAGGTGGTTGGGAGAATTGAAACTGTCTGGGGTGATGCATTACAGCCTTTAAGGTTTTAATGTGTAGACAGGTGGCTTTGTTGAAGATTGTGAACTTCATTAGTAATGTCACCCCCTCATGATTGCATGGCTATTGCTATGCCACGTATATGTATTCTGCACAGTACCTGCACAACAGCTGTAACACGTAGTGCTAGTTCCACGAAATGGGTGAAATAATTGGTAATGTTGTGTCTATTGACCTGGACGCTGTTTGTATAAGGCAGTATCAAACACTATTCACCAGGTCTCAGATGATATAATACATAGTGTAAATGGGGACATCTGCACGAGATAGAAGAGCCAGATTAAGCCCACCGATCGCTCTGTATATTAGTAAAGAGATCAGTGGTGTAGCCTACATTACAGACAGCTTTGAAGTCTGAGTCAATTGGCTCAAGTCTCACTACTTTATGGGGCCATGCGAACACTGAAGTTGAGTCCGGACCACTAACAGGGGAAGTTCATTATTATCGACATTATAGAGTCGGCGTCCAGGGCAATTGTCTCAAATCTCCATATATGGAGCCGGACTGGAAAATTAGAAGTTACGGCACCATTACCCTATCCTAGAAGTCATACTATCTGAACAAGCCTGCTAACTTCAACTTGCTTCCCATCAGTGTTGTATCCATGGCTTAGGCTATCGTTGCGCTAATTGCAGAGCTTTTAATTCTTCATCAGTACTGAAGTTTTGTCCGGGTCAATAACAAGAAGAGCCTGAATGATAGAGTCGGCTTCCAGGTCAATAGACACTACCAATCGTTAGTCAGCATTATTTGGTAATCAGTCAAACACTATGCATAGTTAAAAGAAAGGGCCAGGTGATGTACAAAATATTCTCTATTCTAATGCAAATTAATATGTTTCTAAGTCTCAGGCTACTCTGAGCCTTTGTGCATAGACCCAGATAGCCAGAAACTGTTTTCTTTTTCTGAACAGACTAACCCCAGCCTTTATAGTAAAAGTTGCACAGTGACAGGAGTGAGCAAATCCATCGCACAACTGTTTTCCCGCATCATTTTGTGTTTATGTATTGTTCATAAAAGTGCCTTAAATGTAGGTATTGTAAAATTGATAACAATTTCAATATTTATGTAGACTAAGTGGATTTTTTTTAAGGAAAAGTACCTTGTATGATTGTTACTGATTATTCCTTATTTGTGAAAGGAGTTTGGGTATTGTCTGGATTTTTCTTAACATAATATGTCATGACTTCA
Source organism: Stichopus chloronotus (assembly GCA_021234535.1). Taxonomy (NCBI): domain Eukaryota; kingdom Metazoa; phylum Echinodermata; class Holothuroidea; order Aspidochirotida; family Stichopodidae; genus Stichopus; species Stichopus chloronotus. The sequence goes on along the minus strand of CM037834.1, from coordinate 27,600,851 downwards.
CACCCATCCTGTCTCTCTCTCTCAATTTGCAGGCTGCCCCCACTGAAGCTCAACCCGTAGCATCAAATCCACCGGCCGAGATCACCTCAGAGGACTACGGAAAAGGAGTGGTATTCTACATGAAGAACAAGACAGTAGTAGGTCTGGTGTTGTGGAATGTCTTCAACAGAATGCCAATAGCCAGAAGGGTAATCTTGTTTTAAAAATTATACTGAATGTATTTATTTCTCGTTTAATAAAGTGCATCGTCATGTCTGGCGACTTTGTTCCTGAAGTTGACATGTACAAAGTGTGAATCCCTCTTCCATATTATCCAGCTGTTGTTATCATATTAGATGCATGTTGCCCACCCCCCCCCCCAAAAAAATTACTACTCATGCTTCTTCGTTATTTGAAATTGTTGGACACATTCACTGGTGGTTGTAATTCATTCCGTGAAGATTATCTCGTTTTCTTTTGTTATTTGTGGCTCAATAGATTATCAAGGAAGGCAAGCAGTATGATGACCTTAGCGAGTTAGCCAAGCTCTTCAGTCTCTATGACAAAGAGGACTGATGATGGCTGAGAGATCAAAATGACAATCCAGCTGGCCATCGAAGCAGAGTTGGAGGCAAGGAGGTGTCGTCGGATTTGGAATTTCGAACTCGCCAAAAATGAAATATGGATGTAATCGTTCAGTGAATTATGAATTGTTAAAAGTTTTCATCACAACAGGAAATCTAACCTCTGGGGTAGATGAGCACGGGGGATTCTGTTCCTGTATTTCCTTATTCAAGTGTTCAAACAACTATGCCACATTTGAAAGTACTGATTGCCAGTTTTGTTACACAGTGTGGATATGTTGGATTAATCAATATGTAAAGATATCATCAAACCAGTTGTTTTGGGGTTTTTTTTTTTTGCTCCAGTTGTCCCCAATTTTGAGGAAATCTTATTATTAAAAACATTCAAATTGTGCCTTTGTTTTAATCACCATTCCATAAGATATGACACAACAAAAGAAGATAGATTAACACAACCATCCTTCTGTGTGTTTTTGAATAGTCATTATGACGTAGCTGGTATTTCAAGTTACTGATTCTGTTGATAGTAGTCAATAAATTAAGCATTTATTGAATTAGTTCCCCATTTTGATGATTGTTTGAACACTGGATTATCATCATTTTGTAATTTGCGTAAGAAATATCGAATTGCCTCCTTACCTAGAGTCATCAAATTTATGTGATATGATATAATCATATGCAGATGTGGTTTGCATCGTTGCAAAGACAGTGTAACCCTGTCAGTGTGTGTGACACTTTCTTAATTTACCGTGTAAACCACACTTGAAAACCAACAAAGAAAATTTCACGACATTGTTTTCAAGGAATGCAAAATCGATGCAGGTTCAGTAATTATCAAAGAGGGAGTTTGTTTGTTTGTGATGCACAGATGGGGCATATTCTACTATTTAAGAAGAGAGTTATATTGAGTTCATCCAAAGGAGAACGTCAAGAAGATTAAACTTTAAAAAAAAATACTTTTCCATGATATTCTCAACTATTTGAGTTTCTGAAGGAAATAAAATACAAGACTACATTCTTCACAAGTTCTTCTTTGAAGTTTATTTCTTTGTTCCTTATGAAGTCTGTTTGTTGTTCATTAATTATGGTTGCATCCGGAACATTTCTACAGTTTTGCGCCATAGATGTAAAATGTTAGTGTCTCTGCGGTAAAGCTAAATTTAATATTAAATATGAAATATCAAACTTTTTTAAATGATTGATATTGACCACGTTTGTGCAGGGAGGATGGCTACCGTGTCTTTCAGCGTCACAGGAGGCAATACGTACAAATAAAAAGGTTTTGTCCGAAGGAGGGCACATACCTGCAGAAAGGAATGATTAAGTTAATCCAATCAATGAAATCTGTTAACAAAAATGAAACATTTCAATTGTCTCTGACAGTTTTAATTAGAGTGATGTCAATTCATCAATGAAGTAGTTAATTCAGAAGAGCCCACAAAATTTGCATTTAAATTCTGATATCAAGCATTTAGTTTAGAGGTAATAGCGAATGATGAACACGCAACATGTACGGTGTAAAGGAAAAGCGTTTCCCTTCGGATTCCATTTGCTACGTGGTATTTTGTAAGAGGCGTTAATGCAGGAATTCCAAAGTCCATTAAACTTGAATACCACTTAGGTAGTATGGAGGTCTTACATGTGACATTTTATGTTCCACACGGTCTATTTTGCTGAAAGAGCAAGCAGTGTATACACATGAACACTCAAGGAATACACACCGAAATTCTACCTCTGGTAATTATTCTTGTCTAAACTCTGTGTTATTAGATGATCATAATATGTTTCTAAAATATTAAGGATACATAAAAATAATTCCCTATAAGCAAAACTAAATCTTTAAACAGAAAATGTGTCAATGAAAATTAACAGCAGAGCACAGCTCTCCATACCAATGCTGTCCAGTGACCGAGGGAGAAGTACTTGTAATGTCCCTGCATGGATTCTATAGATCTTTACAAAAAGTTGGTCTCATGAGGAACCACTTTTACCTTTAAAGTAGGCACAGCAGGTTTGTAATTTCAATATCTGTGATTCATTTCACATTAATATAAAACTCACATCTATAACCAAAAAATAATAATATGCAATGCAAAGCAATCATTCTAAAATATAATTGTAGCTGTTACTTTGCAGTTTTGTATTTACATATGTTAATTTACATAATACCACACATAATAGAATATTAGACTAGTAATTACAAACCGCTTACATCTGCTTTAGTTTAAGCATATAGTTTTGACTTCCTTCAAAAATTATTACTGTACAAACTCAGTGGCGCTTACTTTAAAAGTGGGTATAAATACAGGAAGCACTCAGTTCAGAGCAGCACTAAAAGGCAGATGAAGCATTGGTGTACGTGCAGTGGCGTAGCCAGGATTTTTTGAGCAGGGGGGCACTGGTGGGGCACAGACCTTTCCTGGTGGGGCACAAGTTTTGTCTATATATATATATATAACTATAAACTATATATAACTTTTGAAAATGGATGGTGCTATGACAGATGTTAATAGAAAAATGGTTTGAGCTCCATGCAGGAAGGGAGATTACAATTTGCAAGGGTGACGAGCTGTGGAACTGGACTTGTCTGAAAATGTCATTTTTGCCATTTCTGATTTTGACATGGGTTTGGTTATCAAAATGTCAAAGCTGGGCCATTTTGACTTAATAAATTGACCGCAAGATAAAACTGCACATTTCAAAATTTTTCATGGGGGGGGCACCTGGGGTGGTACAGCTTTGTCAAGGGGGCACATGCCCCCCGTGGCTACGCCCCTGTGTACGTGGTCATACTCGCATCTTTTGCGGGCACACTTAATGAGAACTAAAATTTTATTCTCCAAGAACAGAAAATATGAAATTGGTACTTTTTTCATCTCTAACATTTCGCGATGCACCTGATTTAGAGGACTTCATGTTCAACCTATGCCGATGGATGTGTTTTAACAATCATAACATCAAAAACAATTTTAGGTATCTGAATAGAGGGTCAGTTGACATTTTTAAAGGAAAATTTGTACATAATTGAAACAAATTGAAGTATTTATAAATTCACCCTCCTTACATACTGCTGTTTTTCTTTGATATCAAATGACATGTTACTATTTAACACATCATTAAGAATTACAATGTGTGTAAACATGTACTATACCATATGACACTACTTTTAGCACACACGTTATATCTCATTGTAGCATAGATTTTCTAACATGTTAAAAAAAATTGTCTTAGCCCGTCGGAGAGCAGCCAGTCCCTAGGTGTGTGACCACATCATAGCTAGAAAATCTTGTATCGTGGAAAGAGCATTGATACAATACTGTAAATGGACTCGAGACTTTCAAGCACATCGCGTTCTGTCATATCAGACTACAGTGTTGCCAAATGCCCTGGTCAAATTTCAAAAAAATCAGGAAAGACAAAACATTGTATGAGACAAGACACGTGTTGTGAGATGTGATTTTTGCAAAGAGTTGCGGATAATCGACGGAAAAAAAATAAAACTTTGCCGGAAAATATCTCTCACAATGACTCTTGGCTTCAATTCAAAGCAAAGTTATGAAACATCCAGCATTTTTCTTTGTTTGGTTCACCCAAGCCATCCCACTGTTGCCTCATTTGATCGATGTCATTGAATAGGGGGGATTCATGCAGTGTACGTATACATTTCAAGACTTTGTTTGAAACCAACAAAATGTTTTTTGATGACCATGCACACATAAGAGGAAAAGTCCCCATTGCACTGAGCATAAATGTTCAAACGTTTAGAAGCATTTTGTGCCGACTGGAAACTGGATTTTAAAGGCTGTATTGCATCACCCTAAGCTATATTTTTACCTCCCTGAAAGGAAAATTCTCAACTGGTTCTAAGTTACAGTACTCTTAGATTCCCAGCAAATTCGAAAGATGCAGAGCAGCTCGTATCACACAGAGTACACAGGGATCCATTGTTTTGATTACACATGTGGAGGAATGTAAGACAGGCTGAGGGAGGGACTAGAGGTAGGTGGTTGGGAGAATTGAAACTGTCTGGGGTGATGCATTACAGCCTTTAAACCTTCCCAGGTTTGCTTTCATCAACTGTTGACAGGCAATAAGAAAGGAATTTGTTGTTTAGGTTGATCAGAATCCTGGTTCTCTGAAGCAGGATCTGTCTCTGCGGGTAAAATCGTCTTTGCTTCAGATAACAGTCGCTTTAGTCCAACCATCCAGTTGCTCACCTGTGATGTAAATAGATAAGAAAAGAAAAAAAAACATTTACACCAGCCACTGACCTTTCCTTTGGACAGGCAGTCGACAAAATGAAATATTACAACTAAATATTTAAATTAACATGAAATGTTTAAGAGGGATGTAAGACAATGTTCCAAGGCAAAGTACCACTTCATACTGAAAAATGGTGTACTTGCAATTTTTTTAGCAGGTTACAATCAAACTATTTGAATCCAAATACAGACAATATAACCTCTCCCACTTGTATGTAACAATTTAGTTTGTCATTTCTGCTAAATGTGTCATCAATACATAGCAAAAAGAAGAAAACATTGAAAAACAAGCAAAATTTCTGTTCAATAAGAGTCACATTGCAATAGGGTTACCACTTCAATTTTTCATCTCAAAAGATACCCTTTACTGATATCTGCAGGAATTTTGCATCCATGAACGTGATGTTTATTTCTCAAGTCCTGTGACCAATTTGCCTTAATTTCCTGTCTGCAGTTGAGGAACCCAATCAAAAGCCGGTAGTATATTTGGGTATTCAGAAGTATCTGTTGCTGTGAGTGGCCATTTCACAGCATGTAGGTCACATATCTCACCTGATTGATATACTCCATCATGAGATTGAGGTGGATCTTCTCAGCCTCAACATATCTTCTCTCTGATATAGCTTGAAAATATAGAATGAAAAATTTGCAAATCTAAACAAACTAAAAAAAAAAGGTAAAACAAACATGTATGGAAAAATTAAATAAAGATGGTATTACGTTTTAACAAGCAATATTATTTATTTCTTAAGATGACATTTGATTCAAAGAAACCTTGTCATTGCTTAAAAAGAATGAATATGGCACCATAACTGATAAAACAAGTTTTCAAAAACTTTTGTTCTGATCTTGATAATTATAAGGGGATTTCTCAAAAATGGGCATTGTAGGCATGGCAGCCTTGAAAAGTGCATCCCTGCTCTGAAGCCCCATTGCATGCCATTACATGGCTATTTAAGAGACCAGGTAACCCTAACCTTGCTGGAGAGCAACAGACAATTGAACGAAACTGGACAAACCTTCTCTTGACACTCTTCAGTGAACTGTGGCATTTAAAGTGGCAGCCATTGTCTAACATTCAATTATTTACAAATTCAAAAACATTTCTATAAAACTTGGTATGTGGCAACTTGCTCTCAGCAAAATTAACAAAAAAACACAAACATTTTCAAAGGCAGAACGTTTATTTTTACCAAGGATTGCATTGAACCTCTGATCTCTCTTGAGGCCAAAGTTCCCTGTAAGGACAAAAGGTGTATGATGCAATGACAAGAAACAATCTTACCAGTTGATAATTTGCTCAATTGTGACTGCACTTCGGAAGATAACTTTCCCTCACTCCAAGCTTTTTCTAAAATGGTGAACTTTTTCTTGACATCATCTATCACTCGAGGCTGAAGGAGAAGAGAAATAAGAGTCGAAAGAGTGGGTAAGTGTGGGTCTTGATGTTAGCAGAAATCTTTTTCCAGATCAAACTGACAGGAGTATCAAACCGTCAGGTACAAATGAAGATATGGCAACCAACATACGCGCAGGATTCGCACACATGTTGACGAAAATTTTTCAAGGACTTTCCCAGGGTGTAGAATTTATTTTCCAGCCACCAGCACCCTCCAAAATTATACATTATCCCTACAGGCACTTTTATTACTTGTAAAAGATTAGGTTATTTACCAGAGGGACAATTTTCCAGGATTTTTCTGGAACATATTATGAAGAAAGAGCAAATTCAAGGACTTCCAAGGCCTTGAAAATGGACCAATGAGATTCCAGGACATTCAAGGTTTTCCATGATTCACACAAACCATGAAAGAAGTCATCTGATTCAGTGATCAAATGACAAAGGGAAGTAAAGGCAAAGAGTGTTGGGGACATGATGGGGTAAAGGTAGACAATATGAGGATTAAGTGAATAAGGAGTACAAAATATGTTTCAATATGAAACCAAAGGAATTACAAATGAGCACCATGTAAATAATTGTATTATAACATTAAAATCTTAGCTTAGCATACTTGGCCAAGAGAGTATGTAAATATTGTTCAGTATAGATATAAGTTTACACACAAAACCCGAACTATTTTTAGAGATTTTCAAAATCCTGGTCTGTCTGAAGGTCAAAATCATCATACTTGCAGGAAAAGAAATACTAACTTTGGGCAAATTGAGTCAAATGAGTGCTACATTTATTGAACAGAGAAAATCTTCATAGCAATCACATTACATATCCTTGCCCTGCACTTATCCTACAAGAGCTGTCCTCTCACAGAGAGACATAATGATGAAGTAATTTTGAGTGATGATGGTATGAGGTAATGGTAAGAGAAGTAATAATGGTAATGAGGTAACGGTGAAGAGATATGGTGAAGTTGACTCAATTTTCCATTTTGGATGCAGTGTAGTACAGACAGTAAGGGGTATATGTTAAACCACTGCACAAGCAATGAAGTACAAGTAACAAAAGTACAGTACAAGTAATGAAAGTGCATATTTCACCTCCCACAGTGGGTGACAAGTGTAAAATGAGAGAGTAATTACACCATTGTGGATGCAGCTGCTTGTGCAGTAGTTAGAGCTAGAACATTTTGAGTACCAAAGCTTACAGAACACTGCAAATGATGAAAAAGCCTATTTCAGCTCCCACAGTTGCTGACCTCTGAGTATAATCTCAATTATTTGCAGTAAATGGAGGGGAGTGCAGGTGTTAAGAGAATATGTCAACAAGCTACAGGAGCTACAAGACCAATGGAAAGTGAAAATTCTAAAACTGGCATGCATGCAGTCCAGTGGAGGTAGTTAGACTATAATCTACTGCAACTTCTTTGGGCTCCGCAAGGTGGTCTTGGTCAAGACTTTGTGAATCTTTCCCCTTCTTCCCCACATTCCCACAATGCCTGTTGATAGCACTACTCCCATGTACGACCCCTTCTGTGTGCTGCACTGTGCTGTTATATCCTCAAATTGCTTTCATTCCATTAAGTCTTGGATAACTCCTACATTCATGGGTGTGTACGTAGTGACATGAGGCACAGCCCATATGTCCACAATTCATATCTACCCTGTTTCAATCATATACTGTCAATGTGTCACACATGGTAAAATCAATCTGGGCTAGCTACGTCGTTGACATGATACGTGGATTCCAATTTGCCATGTCATAATGAATATTCATGTTTTCATTTGTGGTAATGTGACTGGTTCCTTCCATGATTGGTTCCTTCCATTATTGGAAGGAAAATGGCCAGATTTCAATGAGAATCATAAACACATTGTGAGGAATATGACAAGACCATGGTAGGACAGTGACTCGTATATCGTGGTATGTACGAGTTTCTACTGTAGAACTGTATGGGATGTATTAATTGGAGGAAGACACTACCATCATCCTAACACAAGACTATCCCCAAGGTGGACCCCAGTGCATCTGGGAACCCCATGGCTCTGGTATCCATGATGATACAGTACCTTTTTTGGAATGGACTTTAAAAAATGGAAATGTTTCCTCCACCTGGGCCTAGCATACGGATTGCCCATTTGACCATAACGATCATAGTCTTAAGGAGTTCAGTTTGATCATAGCTGTAACGGTGACTCAAAACATTGGCACCACATAGGAACCTGCAAACATAGTGTACATACTCTCATTTTATGTTTACACTCCTCGAGGGTGGACTGCAATCTTGATAAAACTTCTTCTATGGTTGGAATGACTTCATCCTCTGAGATGTCCATGTCTGTTTTCCCCTCCTCTGCCATCGTGCTACTTGATCCCTGCTTTTCTGATCCATGGATTGCTGCTGATGTGGGTGGTGGTGCAAAGTTGGCTGGTAAATTTGGTCTTGGAGCCGACAAAGGAAGAACATCTTGTTTGACCTTTCCATTATCACCTGTCAGGGCAATTTGAAACACAGAGCAGACAGTGAATGCTTCAATACCTCAGTGTCCATTAATATGAAAAAACTGAATTATTGTACTGCAGAAAAGTGTCCGAGGTTCAAGGATATGACGGTCCTTTGAGATCAACATCATTTGCCTGCAAAATGAATAATGCAAATTTATTGCAGAATCAATTCAGACCTTTCACAGGTTCACTTGATCTCTCTTCTGGCAATATGTGTCCAACCCTCTGAGTGAGATGTTTCTTTGAATTTTGACTTTCAGAAGTGATCAGTACTTTTGGTGGATCATTCCAGCCACGATTAGAAATACCTGGTGGAAAGTAATAAAGGCATCAGTTAATTTTATTTTCATGAACTTAAATGTTCTGTAACCATTACAAAGAACAGATTAAGTAACAGGTTAAGTAAAAGATTAAATAAAGTAAATAAAGTAATATTCTAATGAAAATGCCTTTTATATACTGCAGGTGACTTGTTGAAATGCTAACATTTCTGTGTTTGATATATTTATGTTTCCAGCAATACCCTATCCTACCCAACATGTTGATAAAAAAAATCACTTTCCTTCTAATGAAGAACAACTACACTGATGGTTTCCTTTGAGAACCTTTCCCTTAATTATTAAGGCTATCTCTAGTTCAGACTCCAAAAAAGTTGGAGTCACCCAAAGCTAGGGATCATTGTAAGCTATTGTAGTTGGGATAGATAAGTGGAAAAGGTGAGTAATTTTTGGGCTAGCTATTGTGTTCAAACTTTGATCCTCCCACAATGGGATATTCTTGTCATGAATGAAGTCTCACCAAAGCAGACCTATGTTTGGAGTCAACAAGCTGTTTCACCACAATTGGGGTTACCATCTGTCCCAACTAATCATGATTGTCTCATATTTGTAAAGGAAAGTGAAATCCCAGCCAGTAAGATATTCGTCACAACTTTATGGAAAACAAATATAGGCTTAGCTGTTAAATTCGGCATGAATGTTTTCTCCTGTGTGCAGTAAAAATTCATTTCCTTCAATATCGTATCTGCATCACAAACTGAGCTGCACTTTCCTTCAGCAACATGGCCTACACAAGCCCCCCCCCCCCAACAAAAAATTGGACTTTCCAAATAGGAACCCTCTCCTAGAGTGTCTCTCAAGTTATTTCTCACTTCCAGCATAGAGAAATATGGAAACCCTAACTACAACTGCCAGGAAACCAAAGAAGCTCAGAGGTTTAATGAGAAAAACATGTCATCTCTCTTTGAGCGTGCTGTCACTTGCTTACTTTTTTCTAAATTTGGGTACTTCATTTATAAACAAATGGTTCACTAATGATTCAAGTGTCATTAATTACATCAGTAACCCAAGTATTGCCAAGAAACCTTTAAGTTATATTATGAAGGGACTTAAAAGTAAGAAGCAACATGGGAGGAGAGTAAAAGCAACTGGTTGTAATTAGACATTCCTACCCTCTTTAGTAAGTGATAGGCCCTGTTTTGGCCTTGGGAGTTGAATACAACTTGTTCACAACACTAATGTAAAACTAGTACTTTGTGAGCCAAGTTCAAGTTAGCTAATTCAGCAGGTACGGACTCTTGACCTGAGTTGAGTTTGGCAACGTCAATAATCCCAAGACTCTATCTTTTTAATAAATTCCCACCGACAAAGTTAGGTTGTACTGTTTACAATCGGTCTCACTAACCTGGCACTGCAGAGTATGTTTGTAGCTGCCTTAGGTCAGAAATAGGATAAGTCATATCTTCACGGGTACCTATTCCACTACATAAACACAATTGATTGCTTTGCACACACTGAGTCAGAACTTCGACGCCTAAACTTAAGTCAGCCTAGCCAACACAACTGAAATGTACAACCACCTTAAAAAGAAAACATGATTTCCATGATCACGTTATTGCTTCCATTACTTTTGTCGTTATATTACTTTCACTCAGAATATTATATTCCTACCTGAAGAACTTTGAGCCATGTTTATTCATACTGGTCTAAAGTCGTGCTATGTACCGATGCCCGGCACCATCCGGCTCCTTCAGCCTGTTGTGATTTTGCTTACGTAGCAATGCGAATGTGATTGGGGAAATTCCCGAAATGATTCTCTCAGCATTTCGTCTGCTGCGACATACCTTTCAAAGATGAGAGAATCTAGACAGTTTCAGGCTCCGGAGGGAGGATTAGATAGAAATGATTTTTGACCAGAGGGGCGCCTCAGGGATGAGCGGTTCCTATTATACATCATTTATTATAAAATTGAAAATTAGAAGGAAAAGAAGAGTGGAAAAGGATAAAAGAATAGAAAGTGAGAACAGAAAGTAGGAAGAGTTGGAGAGACAAAGAAAAAGACATGCATGGACAAACACATACCTAAATTCGATACTGTTTCCAGTGATTTGATATTGATATTTATAATATATATATATATATATATAAACACACTATTTTACAACAGCTCAAGGGATATTCTGTAGCCGAACACTTTTCCTCCCCGGGTCACACAATACTTAATCTTAAAATCTGTATCTGGAAAGGCAACTTTAAGAATGACGAGACACGTAAAGCTGAGGAGTGTAGGCTAATCCTACGCATCAACAGCCATACCAGGGGCCTTAACAGAGATCTAGGCATTTTAACTGAGTTTACGTTGTAGGATGCATTTTTCGTTTGCTCCATTACTCAGGTCTCTGAGGAAGAGGTAGGACCTCGAAATATCAGACCACGTTTTTCTCTTATATATTATGTTGGTATTAAAGGCACTCTCATCCATTATATGGACGCATGTGATTTATGCTTTGCTATCTATATATATATATATATATATATATATATATATATATATATATATATATATATATATATATATATATATATATATTTATTATAATTTGATAATGATATTTTTTTCTTTCGTGTGCTCTTTAATTAACATTAAGAACACCCGAGGCAGAGAAATAACTTCATATTGTGTAACATATGTAGACAGTAGAACCCCTAAATAGCGGAGAATAGCTGCTGTAATTGTAATCATGGCCTATATGCTCAAAATCATGCAGCCCAGTGCAGACGTCGATGCGTGTTGGGGTTTAAGGGTCTACTTTTTTTAGAAACTCGTAAGTATTTCTGAATTATATTTTTGTGTTGAACTACTGTGATAAACATATCGAAAAGTTCTGTTCATAAACCTTCCAAATGCGTTTCAGTGCATGGACGCATTGCGTATATTTAGGGTTTTCGGGTTTGTTTTAAAAACAAAGAGCTTTACTGGATTTATGACGCACCCATTGGATAATTTTTTGATTGGCCACACTCCTTACTTTCGTCGTAAATTATCAATTTATGAGATTGATTCTTACGGACAAAAAAGACTTTTTCATCCCGAATTTACGTAATTTAGAGGATTAATACAAATTGTAGTCACAAACACATTTACTCGACTAAACGTGGTTTCTTGGAGCTGTGTGTCATAGGTAGCAGGTGGAGAAGAATTGGTTTCATTAGGATCTACAGTTTGGACCTATACCGTTTGATTTTGGGCATGACTTGGCACAAAATTCCCCCCCCCCCCCCGATTACTGACGTCACAAAATTTATAAAACTTCAAAAATCACTGAATATTTCGAATAAAAATCGGTAGTTCATGAGTTTTTTACACAAATACATGTATCATTTGGAAGCATAAATGATTTAGCTTACGTTAATGAAACAATTTAGAATTTGGGTATAAAGTGAGCAAATGATGGCTTTGTGTACAGAAGTTTTCGATATGTGAGTGGTCCTTTTTATACAGTTTTTGACCATAGTTTGAACATATGAAGGAAGTCAAACGGCTTATATGCAATAATTTCAAAAAGAAATTGTAGGGTTGTAAAGATTACAAACTCAAAGTATTCATACTGGCGGAAATTAATGTGACTGATAAATCACATTCTCGTCTCCGCCGTTACAAATCCAAATTTGAGTCCCTAACCTTTATAACCCTACAATTTCTTTGAACACTGGGGTTGAACAGTGGCGCCAAGTTACAAAGTCTCTGCTTTTCAAGACTTCATTTGTTCTTTAGCTTTTTACAAAATGATCGTAAACGCCGAGTTAAACAAGAATGTTTGGACACAGATTTGGGATGGACTGAGTCCATATAAACTGCAGAGTAATACAAGCAGAATGGCTCGGGGGTGTAAGTTGCCGTTTCTTGTGGAGTCAATTAAAGGTTCGCGCCCAACTCCGCGAATCAGATCTTTTACATTTAGCAACAAGCTGTTCATCATCTAAAATATGTGTTATTTCAAGTTACTGATGTATGAGCAGACATGGTGGCCATGCGTTATGAGGGGCGCACAAATGACTCCTGCTCTACTGGTCTTAGAAATCGTGCTAGGGTTCGAGGAACGTCGGGCTTCAATGGTCCGATGGTGGTATGGTATTTTTGTGCCCTTTAATCCCGTGCAATGTCGTGCACCGAACCCGGAAGGATGAGGGTCGGTCAAAGGTTGACCAGCGCGAGGTGAATCCATGTAACTTCAGTCAGGGGGTTGAAAGATTCTTTGCGTCCGACATGTGTGCGGCCCATAGTCCACAAATTCGGCAACCGCCATCTGTTTGTCATTAGCTGTCTGTGTTGTACTGTCTGATGTATACAGGTAGTTTGTCACGGTAGCCCACTTGTAAAGCCGACGGCGAAATAAACAGAGTTAACTTGAATTCGTAATCTTGTCACCGATAGTCTTCTTTAGCATATTATAAATGTCACTGACATGACAAAGTAGCATTCAGATTACATTAACAAAATGTCGTTTGAGGTAAAAAGGCGTCTGAAGTAAAAAGAGAGTAACTTTTCGCTGTCACATTCAAAGCAGATAACTAATACTGTTGGTAACGGCAACTCATGTTTAAACTAATTGAGTAAACAAAACTTAATTACGTACATCACAAGAAAGGAGCCTGGTTATAAAAATGTCAGGCAAACAGAATAAAGGTAGGGCGGGGTATACGGGCGGTTAACAAGTGACGATGTACAACTGATTTATGTTGACAACGTTTAGTGCTTTAATAAAAACACAAACTTTCCAACAATCATTCAAAACACGCACTGCGAATTGAAGTTTTATGGGGGTGTTATGAAATTCATCATGTGGAAGAACTAGAGTGTCATGAAAGTGACCATTCTGACCATTCTAAGTATTAAATATCCCATCATGATGTTAATACATATAACTAAAGAGTGAAGCAAAATCCAAAAAGAAAGGTCAGATCGCCAGCTTCCCCCTAGCATAAAAGACAAAACAAAATAGACTACAAAGATGTACATAAATTAAAACAAAAACAACTTGTTAACCTATAACACTTTGCCGATAGTAAGTAGCTTTAGGCCCAATTCTTCAACAAACTGGTCGGCTAAAATTATGTGACCATTGTTACAATAAATACCATTAAATTATAAAGGTGAACAGTTATTACTCAGTTAGTTCTGTATTTTGAAGGAGTTATTTCTGTTACCCAACTGACATTGCTTGGGAATTACAATTACAAACAGTTTCGTAGAATATTACGTAATAGCTTAGTGGACTAATAAACTGTTAACAAGTGCACAGAATACATAAAATTGTTTTGGTATGGATATGCCACTTCATTTTGTAAATAAGTTCCTGGATTTCTTCATCAAAACCGATGAGGCAGTTAAAAGACACTCCTGTTTAGCTTTGATGTAAAGTTTTATTTCTGCAGTAAATTGCGCTCTCTGCAAACTGTATATGTTAATAATGGCGTAATAATGCATTTCGATAATGGTTGCTGGATGTGTTTTTACCTTGTTGGTATGTCTGCATGAACGTTTGGACATGCACTGAGGGTTTTGTCAAACGCATTTTATACTTAATTTTCAATCAATATGAAATGAGACAGGAAGCCTGAGGAGAAGCTATACAGGATCAGAAAATGACCATATCTGTCAATTTTCACCACTCAATAAGAACGTGAAATATCTTTTGTATCTTTGAAAATAGGATATAATTTCTGTTTCGTCAGTGCAAAATCAGTAACTACATGAGAGTTGAAATGTGAACTATTGTTTCGTTCCAGCTGATGCAAAACAGATGGGGTTTCGAAAACATTGTTTCCATTCGTCGAAAAACATTATTTCACCAAGTCTGTTGCAATAAGAAACATTTCGTAGCACTCATTTGACACTGAAGAGAAACAGGTTTCCCGTGAACCATCCCGCTGAATTGTAACACTGACAAAAAGAGCAAGGCAAGTCGATATGGGATGTATCAGAACAGAGACACACCTTGTTGGCCTATTAACTCATTTAACATTAGTTGCATGTGCTTGGTGTGCAAACGTCTGTTCTATGCAAGGTCTTGGATGCATCGGTTTCATTGAAGGAAACACAGTGCAGGAACTCCACACGTCCAGCTGAGATTTTTTTTCAGTGTAATGATGACTTTTATAACATATCTTGTAATGATGTCATTTTACAACTAATCTAGTCACATATATAGCTCTTCAACATATGTAATTAATGTAATAAAATAATGTCAGATTGTCATGACAATTACTTGTTTAGTGGTCAAAAAATGAAATCGTCCATATTTCAGTATCAATGTATTTAGAATAACCTATTTATGCCGTCATTTATACGAGACAGACAGTTCACTGAATTCTTTAAGTAATAAATTCAAAGCAAGAGAATATATGAAAAAGTAGTTACATTTATTGAACAAAATATCTATAGATTAGCTTAAATTATCGCTAAAACGAGGATTATGGAGTAAAATGACGAAATACATCACTATACAATATTTACAAAAGCCAAATCAGTGGCTTTCATCTTCATAATAGTCATCCATGGTATGAGGTAAAGAGAAATAAGTACTAAGTGTAACACACAACTTGAATCAAAGACATCTCAAATTTGATATTTAAATCATTACCATGAAAACAGTCACCTCTTTGTAGCATCCCTCGTGTCGGAAACCTACTCTCGAACTTCTTACACTGATGTATGTATCATGTTTGCATAGGGTTTTATATAGGCTATCTGATTTGCTTGGCATATAACTCTAACATGTTGAGAGCTATTGAAGACGTCTAATATGATTCAAACTAAGTTAAAATCTGTCAATTTTCATTTCCTTAACCAAGGGCGGATCGGGGGGAGGGGGAAACTGGGGGCAGTTGCCCCCTATGACCAATTTGGCGCCCCCAAACACAGGAAAAATGCGCCCCCGCGTCCTAAGAAATTCAGTTAAACTACCACTTGCTTGCTGCTAATATTGGCAGGCTATATATATTGCTCTCCAAGAGATTTAGATTTTTACCTTATTTTTGACTCGATGGTGTCAGAATTTACCGATAGTATCAATAACCGCTCTAATTACTATCTCTGCTTACTACATTAACTGTACGTCTCTTGTGTATTAGCATATCGAAACACACATTCTGATATTAACACAATGGTATAAAAGAATATTTTATAGTGAAGCAATTGATCATGGGCCAGAAAATGAAAATCTTGGCCTGCATTGACCGTCTAAGGTGTCAAGGTAATAGTGCTAAACCATCCAAATACAAGGGCGCCCTAATTTATGATGGTACCTTGCACATACGGCTCAATATTGAGTTAAAATAGACAGCGTAAATTATTGTATTAGTCAGATATGCTGGCGCCCCTCCCCCCTTTTCAAACTGCCCCCCCCCCCCCCCATGAGCTAGAGGTTGGATCCGCCCTTGTCCTTAACTAAGTACGAACGTCACTCCTTCAAAATGTACTTTAGACGAAAAAGAGTGACATTACTCGAGATTCATTGAAAATTAAACAGTCATAAACATTCATCAAATTGTCAAATTTAGGTATCTATCTGATATATAGAAGTCTGATAGCCTTTGTATTGTTTTTTTACAAAACTAAGAAAATCATCACTAGTGTTTTCATTACAAGTACATATCATGTGGAGCACATAGAGACCCATAGTCAGTATACGGAGAAATATTTTGAATGGGAAACGTCCTATATTTGGTATCTAAGTCAGTAAAATATAACTGTTTATAACATTCCTAACCTTGGAAAAATTGTACTCAACTTGCAACCTATAGAAGTAACCGCTTGTTCTGGTATTGTTGTTGAAATTGTTGCATGTATATGAAATAGATGATTCGCATTTCGGGTAACTCTGACACTGTGCTCCCTGTTCATCACCTCATTTATTATTAGAAAAAAAATAATAATTCGTTGGTTACAGGTAATTTCTTGACTTTGTTAAATATAATTTGAGGGTAGAACATAATCGAAAAAAAGTAGCCAATTTTGGTCAATACACGCTTGTAAAACAACTGTAGCCTTAAGTTATCAGCCTTAAATTATCGATTGATGAATTTGTCGATCATTACCAAAGTCTTGAATCTCTTGAGTGTGAATCGAGATCCTAAATCGTTATTTACATAATGCAGAGTTCGAAATTGTCTCTAACTTAATAAGAAACACATTCCAAAATAAGATGTTTGTTGACATTCTTAACTATGAAGAAGACCAGCGCAAAGACGATATCGATATTTTTATGGCAAAAATACAGGTTTCAATAACGCCTTTGATTTCATCTCAAAAATGATTATTTTTGGCTTGTTTGCAAGGTAGATGTATGTGTAAACATTTTTATATTTCGAGGAGAGTGTTCGGTGACAGGATATCAAGCTTAAAATCAGATATGGTACATTATTTAAGTGGAACGTGTCCTGGGATTATTATCTTTTAATGTGTTGATGACTTCATTAAGTACTTTTTGTGCATTTTGTAGGTTGTTCAAGAGTTAGTATCATTTTTTAACTGGCATAACTGCCTACACGCCCCATGGGCATTACTGAACATTGCCCTACTCCTTTCCTTTACGCTGAACACCAAGCAGGAAGGCAGTATCATTTTTTAAGTCTTGGCATGACTCGCTTTGATGGATTTTGTATACACAACTTAACTTTCCAGGAATTAAAGCAAAATAGAATTCTTTAAAGAAACTTTCGAAAACGAAAAATTCGATACCGTACATTTTTTTTTATTTGACGTGATATGCAGTTCTGTGAAATACCGTGCATATTTTGTATCGGCGACCTCACTATACAGTTTAGGTGTCCCATTTCACCACTGTATAACTTTTGTTTTACAAAAGATAATACTACATGTGACGATATTCCCAGGGCCGGGATATGAGAATTTAATATATTTTAATTCTTTTTTTCACACATTACCGTGAATTTGCAATGGCTTATTACCAGCAGCACAGTCCCACCGAATCCCTTTTCAAATATATACCACTTTGACAATGTGTCGGGAATAAGTAAGTTCACAAAGACAGAAAGCCATAGGCAATGGATGAACAAAAATGTACACTTTAGGAAAAGGGAAAATAACAAGCAAGTGTAAAAGATTACGAAAAAGGTATTTTAAAACAACTCGCATAACACATATTTATGTAGTTCACAAAATAACAAATAACGGTACAAGTACAGCTGAGGTAGAGCGCTAGGGCGGGAGTCGGGGAGGGGGCTGCTACTGTTTAATTATCCAAGTAGAGTACCACCATAAGTTGGCGCGGACGTAGAGAAAATTCTGGTTCCTATAAAAGGCTCCCATATATCATATCCTACATTGAAACTACGTACACACTATGTGTACGCGACACCGTTTTTGCACATTGAACGTGCAAACCAGGTGTCGTATTGGAATAGTGCGTAAAGCCAAAGAAATGATATTTTAAATCGAGCAGTACAAGTACAGCTGAGGTAGAGCGCTAAGGCTAAAGTCGCGGAAGGGGGCTGCTACTGTTTAATTCTCTAAGTTGAGTACCACCATAAGTTGGGGCGGACGTGGAGAAAATTCTGGTTCCTATAAAAGGCTCCCATATATCCTGCACTGAAACTACGTACACACTATGTGTACGCGACACCGTTTTTGCTCATTGAACGTGCAAACCCGGTGTCGTATTGGAATAGTGTGTAAGGCCAAAGAAATGATATTTTAAATCGAGCGGTACAAGTGCAGCTGAGGTAGAGCGCTAGGGCGGAAGTCGGGGGGGGGGGGGGCGGGCTGCTACTGTTTAATTATCCAAGTTGAGTACCACCATAAGTTGGCGCAGACGTGGAAAAAATTCAACTCCTATTGAGGGCGGTTATGTTGGTAGCCTATGTAACTGTGTGTTGGGGATATTTTAACGTTATTTAGCCTATTCTTTGCCTCTATATACTGTATGGTACTCACGTATTGTTCGTTATTGATGTAACACGATAAATAAGTCGGGAGGTTTCAGAAAATATAAAAACCAATATAAAATCAAAACATGTGTTTGCTAAGACTTTTTGTTCGCATCTCTGAGTCACGTTACACATTGTAGTTAATTAATTGCTAATCAACTTTCCTCAACACCTTATCAAATTTTCAAGGAATGGATAAATCCTTTTGCCCGTCATATAGTGGCGGCGCCAGGATGTCAGACTTGGGGGGCAAACTAAGGGCAGAGGAAAATATTGGGGGGACAAAGGTTTTCCCGCAGCACGAAACCGAGCGCTAACCAAGACCGTGCGGGTAGGTTCCAGGGCCCCGCCTTAAGGCCCCTGGTGGGGTCCAGGGGCAAAGTCCCAGTGGGGGTCCAGGGGGCGAAGCCCCTGGAAGCGCTCAGGTTTTAACATATCTGTGGGTGGAAAATTGAGTCCCAAGAGAGGTATATTATTTATTTTTATGTTATTTATCTTTTCGGTTGACCGTACTCCAAGGTTCCCAACTTTTTTCTTTGGGAACTGGGTGGGCAACTGGGGGGGCAACTGGGGGGGCAAGGAAACAATCTGGAGGGGCAAAGCCCCCTCATGCCCCCCCCCCCCCGTAGCGCCGCCACTGCATATACCCTTTTTGCCACTTCAACTAATAGTGATAACCAAAACGATATGATTGATAGGGAGCTCAATAATAAAATTACACATCACTTACGAGTAACGGCAAATTAGCCCAATAAGTAATTTCTTACAGAACGCTGCCCAGAAAGATCGCTGAAAGAAAGCATTTACGGTAGCTATAATCATACCTGAACGCAACCTTTCCGCAAGTACGTTGATTACAGCTTGCGGGAAGGTGCGCTAAGGCGGTCTAAACTTCGTTGAAACGCAGCTTTAATTTCTGCGGTTAGTCGTGCGTAAAGGTGTTGTTGACCGCTCCGGAAATATTGCGGTCATACTGGCGGTTCGATTCGGAAAGTCATTCGTACAGGTACCGGAAACACGATTTTTTTGCTGTGTTTTCAGTTGAATTCGCTTTCCGTTGTGCGTATATACTGAATCAAGCTAGCCATCCATTTTGTCCGATATGCGTTATCCGTATGCGTGTAAACTTGGTGTACGTAACGTGTGTGCGTATGCGTAAAAGTCCCATCCATTCATACGTCACAAATACGTGCTCCGTTGGGTATATAATCTCGGCTATTTTCTGCCTTTTACTGGCCTGGACTGGAAAGAACAAACACATCAGACAACGTTCACCATGCTCACGATTCGTTCAAATTTGCAACATTTGCGAGAGGAAGAGGAAGAAGAGGAAGAGATATTGCAAATTTTAGTCCTCGTGTATCTCAGGGCAAAGAGAAAAAAACAAAAAGAGAAAGCACAAATACTGGATTAGTCCCAGACTAAAAGGTTGAAACGATCACGGCGCCTGCAAACATCTTGTTAAGGAGTTGGAAGTAGATGACATCTCTTTCCATAAGTACTTTCGTTTAACCAGAGACTGAGTTCAAGCAGGTTCTGTACCATACTGTGGAAGATATTACGAAGTATTGCCTTTCAAGAAAGACTATTGGAGCAAGACAGCAGGATTCAAAGTAGTGAAGAATCGACAGTCAGGACTCGCACGAAGATGCGGTTATAGCTGCACTCTGAGCTCATACTCATTTACGTGCACTAAAGAACACCGCGTTTTTCTAAAAATAAAATTTCACGACACTTATGCCTAAAATAAAAAATGTTAAAAGGCTTACTACTGATAAAGCTCATCCACAATTGAATATGAGAGCAGAAACCGATCTAGTTGGTCATAAGAACCACTACTCTGTCATATCACTGTTTAAAAGTATGTCAATTCCACTACTTTTAAATACGTCATTTCAAAATGCTGGAAATGTTTTACCAAGGGTACAGGCAACAAGGTCATGTTCTACCCGGGCGTTTTCCCTGAAAAAATTTCCCTTCGGGTTCTGCGTCGCTCGTTGCGTTAGATAGTGTCCAACAGCCTACCCCCTTTTTCATCATTTTCGCCGTTGCAATGCTTTTCCAGATGTTACTCAGCCTGACATCATCTTAATGTCCTGGTAACTTAGGGTCATATAGGACAGGATTTTGCCTGACCAATTCCACAAGTTTTTCCAGCATTTCTGTGGTTGTCTTTCGCTTGGGCATCTTGTACAAAATTAACAGTAGAAACACACGTGCAACTCACGAAGAGTATGTCAGTCACAGCATGGCGGGAAATGAGACCCGGGGAATCCCCTCATCTGACGTCATATTTCTGGAGATGTCCTCTCCGATTGGTCTGCGTTTACGTAAAAAAGGTCCTTGAGGCTTTCCAAAACGACGGCCACAAAATCGCATAACGCATGATGGACATATGGATGGGCGTCTTTTATAAGTCTTTGAGACCTTTTTTTAACGCATACGCATGACGGACAACGCATAACGTATATCGGACAAATGGATGGCTAGCTTAAGGATGCCTGTTTGCTCCATACGATAGAGGGTCATAAGTAAAACACAGGTCACTTGTTTCTTATCTTGCCGTATGACTGTAAGTTGAGAAAAAGATCATATAGCAGGTGGAATCCGACGTTGATTGAATATTTACGTCTGTTTAATGTTATCTATCACCCAGATAACAACCTGTTTTGTGTAAACTACATTTTTAAGGTCTATCAACTTGCTTGATAAGTGTTAATGATATCAGATTTTAACCACTTTATCCGATCGAATCAGAAAAGTTTTCTGGTCAGCTGTTGTTTCTCATCAAGTAAGAAAGTCAATTTATGTCCTCGGAAATCATTTTTGTAGTAATAACGAAAATGTTCATCGATCATTGACTCATGTATAAGGCATGCGGCTATAGCTGCAAACTGTTGGATTGATAAACACAAGGTGGTTTACATTGAAAAGATGCCTGTCTTTTGATTTCATATACTGTCACGTAAAAATCTCCTTGACGTAAGCAATGTCTAAATATACTGCTACCTCCTAGAATATACCTCTTAGAATATACGAAAATAATCATTTTGAGATGAAATCAGAGGAGTATAAAAATGTGTAAGCTTTCTACTGAATAAGGATGTCTATGTTATATACGTTTACAGGATTTCCCTTTGTCCGAAATGTCCAAAACATGTCATTCTTACACGTTTTCGTGTTTGATAAGAGACAATTTCGAGTTGTAGCCCTATATCATTTAACATCGAATACGGATCTACAATCATCGACAAAAATACATGGCCACCTTCCCCAGTTAAATTTCCCCTTTTAAATGAACATTAAACATTACATAGAGATGAAAAAAAAGTGTTGAGTGCTGGAAACCTACAGTGCAGTCCTGGCATACTGATGTAGCGCTATATTTGGAAGGATATTAGAAAACAACAGTTGGTCCAACGTTGGTATTGCTCAGTAAGTATTGCAAGTATTGCTCACATTTTTGCATTATCATGGTATGCCCAAATTTGGCAAAATGTAGTTACGGTGACCAGCTTTCAGCCACTGCGAGCACCAAACGGTTTGGCCACGTTATTTCCCAACGTTAAATTGCCCAACATTTTTGCTACCTGGGAATGCCCCCATCAACGGCACTCGGCCTTTCACCCCCACCTTCCCCTGCCTGGTTCCTACGCCTATGTCGAAAAGTGTCCCCGCGTGAACAAAGCCTCACGAGGCAAGGACCAAAAGTAGCTATATAACACGCTCTACCATCTCGATAACTAAGCCCCAACGATATGGCCTTGCTCTGTTCAAGCACCGTACTCTCGAGATTTGATAGATAACATAACGCCGGCTCTGGGGAGTAGTGCTCGAAGACTTCGTCAGCGAATTAACCACCTCCAAGAATTAACCATCATGGCGTTCTGAACTCTGGTATACTCTTCCCCAAATTTCCCCACACTAGTTTCCAAACCATAAGGCAAAAGTAAGTCACCAAGTTGACATCTACCCGGCCTACGGTGTAGAGTCCCTTGATAGACCAGGGAGTTGCTAATTAACAACTCTCTGGATAGCCAAAGGTCTGAGATCGCAACTCCCCATACGCCAACCTTACCAACGAAGTTGGCCATCACTGTTTCATATCGTCGGACATGTTGTAAATCATCTTCGCTCATTGTATACATAACCGATTTATTTCTGTGATACAGACTGTTATTTGCAGCAGTTGTTTCAACAGCTGTGTGCATTACATGCAGCTGCCTAGCTATTTAAGAGATTTCCACGCAACCACTCTTACGTGTAGGCGGCGTGTGAACTACGTACGTCAGTGCGTGTAAACCGTTCTTCATGCATGCTTTACACGATGTATACCATGATGCCCGTGTCAGGAGGTTTTCCCGCGACAAGCCAGTGAGACGAGAGGATTAACATGACATAATCCAAAGTGTGGAAAGTTTAGCAGGTTTGTTTTTATCCTTTTCTGTTCGTTTAAACTTATATTTCACAAATGCTTGAGACTGTGCCATTTGTCAGTGAAATTTTTTTCTGTTACCGGCTGCCGTTACTAGGGAGTTCCCCATTCGCCGGTATTTGCATAGTATGTGTGCTTTATACAGATTAGAAGATACAGCCTAGTGCACACAGTCTAGTGCACACACGCACAGGCATATCATCATGTTTAACTTTCCACCAAAAGACACTCAGAGCCATAATAAACACAAGGTCAGCGATATGTAGGTTAAAGTATAAGGTTAGTTGGTGCTAGCCATTGGGAGGATGAAGTCGCATCTTTCTACTTTTTTTTTTCTTCTAAAAATTGATAAACTGAAAGTTACGATTGCCTTATTAACCACACACTTGGACGTTGGACCATGGTCAGCATAGCCTAGGTAACTAATAACGTTTAGGTTTAGACCTACGTAATGCATGGTCATTTAGCCACTGTAGTAATTCATCAGAAATCATGGTGTTTTGTGTTCTCTTAATTTGGGAGGGATGTGAAATTTTGTATGTGAATGTGACTCAAGATTGCAATTTGTAATTTTTGTTCTCCCTAAAAATCCCTTTTTTCCAAAATTTGCCCTGCAACTTACAAGCAATATTGCTTGTGTCTTTTCTGGTATTGCCATGAAACCAAGAATTCTGTGATCCCTGTTGTTAACAAACAAGTCATACTGTACAGTTATTTGAAGCTCAAGGACAAGTTCCACTCCTTTGGGTTGTTATATTGGAGCATCATGCATTGACATAAGGCACATGCCTTGTTGCTGCTGATTATTTTGGAAAAATGGCGATATGCACAACCACAATTGAAACAATTGTCAGGCCTAATTAGTTTGGAGATCTTCAAGTAAAATTTCAATTTACACATATCATTTAAATGAATTTAACAAGGATTTTTGGAAATCTGTTAAAGTCATGCATTGCCACTTGGAAAAGTGAGAAATAGAAAACATGATATATCCTCCTGACCTCCTCCAAAAGTGCAAACTCCAGATGTGAAACATATCTTATGTTTTGCATGACCTTGGCTAATTGGAAATATTGGATGTTCTTGTCCAAGAAGTGGACACCCCATGGAAATGACTGTACATTACACCATATAGGCCTATGTTATAGGGTGTGGGTACAGGTGTAAGTTTGACGGGGAGCTGTCCAAGACTCGATCCCCCCACTTTACCTCCCTTCACCTTTTTTTTTGGTCATATCAACATAAACAAATATGTTAAATTAGCAAACAGTAATGTTGGTGATGACTTTCCCGACTCGCCCATTCTCCAACAAGTTTTAATAGCAACCCAACTATCATAGTATAATAGTATTACAATGATATGATGTCAAAAGTCATGAGGTAAAAACATGTACTACAAGAAAGCAGTCCTGGAAACATGAAACTTCACAGGTATTGTTGTGATATGCTTGCAGAGCCATAGAAAGCCTGTAATACCAATAGATAAACATATGCGATCAGATGTTGCACTGACCTGCATTGAATTGAATGTACAGTGCTTAAAGGGGGTCATTGAGTTGATATCAATAAGTTTGTGAGGATTTGGAAGAGTATAAACACATGGCAATATTTATAATTATTCAAGTTTCACATCCACTATTTTTATTTTTTACCCTTACTTGTTCTGGCTGCATGCATGTGAATATAGGTGTAAAAAGTGAAAAAAAAAAAAAAAAATGAAATGCCTGGTCATGAATTTTCAAAAAACAAATTGAATCATTAATGATACTCACTCATTAATGTTCCTTGTATGTTAAACATTGGGATCCTATAGTTTGACCATTTGTCATTGGTATGTTAAGGAACCTTGATAGGTTTAGGAAAATTTAGTGAATTTCATGAAACAACTCAATGAGCAGGCCTGTTTAAATACATGGGTGTCGATTTGATATTGGAAGTGGAGGGGGGGGGGGGTGAACATTTGGCATAAATATTTGTGACGTAAGCCAGGGCATATATGCATGGGAACGAAAGGCTTTATGGGAGGGGGTATGCTCTATCGGTGTAATTGACATACTCAGTGTTCATTTTCATACCGATACTGATATAGTGTCTTCTGACATAAACCGATATACAGTATATAGTAAATCGGTATGGGGTATATGCAAAATTTAGTACTGAAGATATCGGTAAGCTACTGTATATTGTTGGTAATCCATTAATATCATTACATATATCACTTATTGATAACCAGAAAAGTTACAGTGGTAAGGTAAAAATGGTAGCACACGATTCACCAGATGGCTGGAGATTTATACAGAAGTCATATGATTTAATTATGCACCCATATATTTTTTGAGCACTTAGCAATAAATGTTGCAGGTGCACATGTATTCTCCCCCCCCCCCCCCTTCCCTGCAAAGCTGGAAAATCTTACTCAATTTCCTGGGAACATGTTTGAAAGTCTCCCGTTTAGCATTTGTGTACCATATAACAAGCGAGCAAATCTGAGTGGGGTCTGGGGTCTGCCTAAGGGGTCCAAGGGCTGAAGATTTGTGATTCTTTGCATGTGAAAATCATAAAACATGTGCAGCTGCTTAGACACAATAAGACCTACCCTAATGTTTGTTTACATTTGTTACAATTGAGCAAACTGTTGAAGTGGGGGAAGGAAATACCTGTTAAGGTTGTATACTTTCTTTACATAGACTGGCATAGCGTACAAAAAAAAAAAAAATGAAAAAAATGAAAAAAAAAATGAAAACATACCTATCAAATTGCAGGAATTGACACTTCACGATCGCTTTGGCGTTGTTATTTTGTAGCACTAAATATGTTCTTTTTTTTTCAGAACATTACACTTCCACTAAGAACTAGAACTGCATTTGCCCACAAATACGCATAATTGTAGTGCGCGGTAGGCTAAATCCTTGTTGTTGGGAATAAGCCAGTCTCTGTGGACCCACTCCTCATAGGACGAAACAAAAATTCCATTGGATCTCTCTCATAATGTGGTAAAGTTGCCGACGCTTATCGTTACTACATACCGTGCGTCGTACAAGCCTGTACTGCTCTGAGTTTTAACGAGTACTCTTGTACTAGCTGTATATATGTCAAAACTGTCTTTCTGTTTCACCACTGAAATAGAACTTGAGAGCAGTAGGCCTACATGATTCTGTAGAAAGACGCCATGTTGTAACCACTAAAAAGCATTGAAGCAGCACACGATTCTGTGACATCGTATTTAAAAACAATGGCGCAGTATTGCACACCAATTTGAAAACAACATTGACACTCCATGTTTATCACCTCATTGGGAAAAGGCCGAACCACATTTCATCACGTTTTCTGGAAATTTATCTGCAGGGCTCTCTAATCACTTTAACTCCTTAAATCGTTCTTGTAGTCGTGGTATTTGCTTTTCCTTACTAGATTTTGGTTTGAAGACGGCCATAGCTCGCACTTACTGCTATTACTAAAAGGTCGCGCAGCATATTTGTATGAACTAAGTTACATCACGCGCAGGTGAGGCGTTATGAGCCATACAAGGCTCAACAAAAGAAATTGCTGGTCGACCAGTAATGACAAGATTGTAGTGCGGCGCACTACAATAATTATGCAGTTTGCTTTTTTTTCAGGTCCCAAGGGGGGTGGAGAAAAATGGGGAGGACGATGCAGGACTTGCGCGCCTCCCGCCGCCATACCCCCTCGCCCCATAACGATGCCCATGCTTAAATGTTTCCTAAAATAATTTGAAAAAAAAACACTTTTTCAATAATTTAAAAAAAAAAGAAAAACATGGACCCAGACCCTAGGAGTGATACAGTAAATCACTCCATTGAGGACATTTTCAACTGCATATCATGGCCATATTCAATTGTCAGGCTCTGACAAGACTCGAACCAATCCCTCCTTAACACACATTTCCTTTTACACTCATAATGAGCTCATTCGATTTTAATGAATGATTTCCTCTAGTAATTATGAAGGTGTATCAAGACTATTGGTGGTTATGTGTTTACCCTTTGTGGTAAAGTTTGCTTTGTTTTGTCCTTAAATTTGTTGATTCCAGACCCTTTCATTCATTAAACAACTGTAAGACCTAATGTGCCATACTGTTTTGTTTCTCAGGATTAAGGGCGAGTTTTGAAAATTTATGAAAGGGTTACATCGTTTTTTACATGTATGATGCTGAGTCTGCTAGTTTGTTTACCTGTATTGGTGTGTTCTTCTCCCTGGCTGTCATTTGCAAAACTTGATAGTCAGAAAAGTTTGAACATGTACAGAAAGGTTTGATGTGTCTTTCTGCATGAAACATCTAGACTACGATGAATCAATTAACGCAAACTGTACGACATTATCCTTTGTGCCAATAAGTTGATCTGTACCACGTGCAGCTCATGCTTGCCTCTTCATTAATAAACTGACTGGGATTAATTTCCATGTAAGTCGATATACTGCTGTAGCTATTAACTCTCTCATGAAAAACAGATTGTCACATGTCACGCTGAAGCCCTGAGTAAAAGCTGGTGAAAGTAAAATTCTGGATGACAGGAACATTACTTTCACTTTTCATTTAACGTATCTTCAAGCATTAGAATTTGCATCATGTAGAAGACTTGCTTTGAACTACCATATACATGCATGTTTTGTGAGAATCGCAAACTGTAACGTACTGCAGTATGTATCTTTTAGCAACTTTAGTGATAGTCCGGGCATGTTAACAGGCAGAAATTTCCAATGAGATTCTGGGATGATAACGTCAGTTGCTTTAACAGAATGAACACGGTATTTTATTCTTAACAAAATGAACACGTTTCTTTAATCAGGGAATCTGAAGTAAACATTAGAGTGCAAGTTAGTCTGTGTTAGTTAAACAACTCAATTGGACTAACCTAATCTATGACAGAATGGTTTAAAAGGAAAACTTCATTTTGGAATCAACGATAACATTTTGCTGACATAAGTAGTTTCATTGGGCTGCCATCAGCTGGAATCACATATTAAAGTTTCCACATTTGCACTTGATCTTGGTTTCATGTACGCTGTCAACTGAATTGTAACTTTTGTTTTCATCCCCTCTTCATTTTTATCAGAACATCGTGATGGCTCTACGCTTTGGATGTCTGGAAAGTCCACTCAGCAGAAGTTTTAGAAGCTATGGTCAGTTTCTCGCAAGACATCCCTTCGCTGTGCTGCTGTTTTCTGTGGTTGTTGCAGGAGTCCTGAGCTGTGGCATTGTATTTGTTGAGTTTCAGAGCGACACAGAAGAATTATTCACGCCAGATGTCAGCAGAGCGAGAGATGAACAGGCTTTCATTCAGTCTCATTTCCCGACAAACTTTGATAATTTCATCCCCACCAGAGTGACCGAAATGTATCAGAGGCTTGTGTGGGTGATCGCCACAGCAAAAGATGATGGCAGTATATTTAGAAACAGTATAATTGATGAAATATTCACCTTGAGGGAGACGATAATTAGCACCACCGTTTCTGACGATAGTGGGACCGTTTTCGGTTACCATGATCTTTGTGGTAAGCTTGGAGGAGCCTGCTCTGTGAATCCAGTACTGCAGTGGATCAGGTTCTCCCGGCAACACAACCAATCTCTAGCAGGTGTTCCGTACCCAATAGCAGAATTCCCTGTTGGTGACCAGGGAGAACTTGAAACCCTGCCTCTCGATCCCTTCCTCGGGAGTGTGGTCGTGGAGGATGGATTCGCAAAATCGGCCAAAGCGTTGTCGCTCTTCTTCTACCTGCGACACGAACCCGCAGATCTCAATGCAGTCTCCGGCAGGTGGGAGGATGCTGTCGTGGATGCGCTGGAGGCCTTTCATAGCAAAGAGATTTCGTTTGTTTACTACACTTCTGACGCAGTGGACGAGGCCCAGAAGAATTTAGCTGTGGGCGTGCTGCCGTACTTTGCCTCGACGTTGGGAACGTTGGTCGTATTCGCCGTGGCGTCTTGTATGATGAAAGACTGGGTGCTCAGCAAACCATGGCTTGCTTGTAGTGGAGTGATTTCAGCAGGTCTTGCTGTGGCCAGCTGCACTGGCTTCTTGTCCTTTTGTGGTCTTGCTTTGAATCAGGTCGCTGTCTCCATGCCATTCTTAATCCTTGGTAAGTCAGTAGCTTTAAATTCTGAGGTCAAGTGTGTATGAAGAGAAACTTAACTGACAAAAATGAAGAGTTTGTAAGTCCCAGTAATGTATGCGAACTTGAGCACCCATTTAGAAAACTTTTAACCTACTCAGATGTGCCATCTTTGCTTCTCACTTTCTTCCAAAATACAGATCACGTTCCATAAATTTTTCAAATGAAATTGCAGATTGCATACTTGTAGTGGGTACAGCTGTCAGATTTACCACCATGAAATTTGCTAGAAATTGCTTTTCACCAACGTTTGTAGTTCTTTTGTCCCAAATGTCATTCTACTTGTTGCGATTTTGTTTGTGGGACATGGGACAATCCCCCTGTTTTTGCATTCAAAGTTGCTGACAAACTCAGTTTCAGGCTTTAATTGACAGTTAAAAAAGAGATGCTGACCCTGCATTTGTCTCAAGCATTTCATGTCCCAGACCGTGCAGTGATGCCTTAAATGTTGATGCTTACAGTAGGCTGTTGACATATTTGTTTATGGTTCAGCACTATTTCCTTGTGTTGGTACAAATCCGTTTGGACAAATTCGGTTTACTAAATCCTTGTTCAGCATCTATCCATACCATGCTGGGCATGAAAGGTGTGTTTTTCCACTACGGACAGTCACTCGAAAAAGAATTTGTGCACAAGATCATGCAGTCACCAACACATGATAGCATTTTATGAACTCTTGTGGATATATTCATCTTCCCAATTTTTGTCCCAAAACAGGGAAATATGTTGGTTTTATTCAGGGAGGAAAAGATAATAATGGCTCATCAGTCAATACAAAAAGTGAAACTTTTTCAGTCATTTTCAAAAACACAAACACACACCCCTGCATATGCACACATATTTAGCAAAAAGTCACTTTGTGTATTGTTGGTCACATCTTCAAAACAACAGCATGTTATACCACTACCAGCAACATTGGGGTATGAGAGGGTTCTGCTTATTTCGCCTTTTCTACCTTTGAAGTGGTTATCAGTTGGAGGTCAATTTCTGTTTTACTTTAAAGTGGTACCAAAATGATCAGGATTTGTGGCCTCTAGATTATGCTTCATTCACAAAAATGGCATCTTGAAATTCACAAAATGACATGTTGCCATTGTCTAGTAGTCTATTGATTTGAGGTACCCATACATCATTAACGCTATCAGTTTTTCTATTTAAAGTAGTACTGTACTTGTGACATGAAAACTCGTTTTGGAGTATTAGACGAACTAAGCATTAAAATGTTGAAAGTGGCTACAGTTTTCATCAAAACCATCAAACACTGAACATTTTACAAACAAATTTCTCATGTACGATTGCATCACGAATAAAACAAGAACCAAACATGCAAATTTGTGATGTCAAATGAGTTACTCAATAATGTTACTTCACCATGATTTCAAGGACAATGGAGAATTTTATATTTTCGAAGCATGTAATGATATCACTTACCAATGTGGAACCATGTAAGTAAGAGGCAATTTTTAGGCCTGACAGAAGAAACACTGACACTGTGCTACACTCCACATCTACAGTTTTGCATTTTCATCAGACTTTGAAACACCATCTCAAAAATGGTGAAAGAAATCCAGTGGATACCATTTAGGGCTTCTTGCAACTTCTGAATGAGCTTCAGTTGACCCATCTCTCTGTATGCCATTTGGTCTTCAAGAATTTTGACCTCAACTGTAGCAGCTACTGCCAGCTAGTTGTATGGTCACCAACTTCGTTCCTCAAATCATACCTGTACAGAGAGAAACTGTGATACAGGGGGACACTGCAGGAAGGTTTATTTTTGTAATTTCTCACATTTTCAGATGATTATCAGAGCTACTTTTATGAATCTGTGATTGCTCATACATAGTCACATGATGTTAAATGAATGGAAATTTTGTGTGGATGTGTGTAAAAACGTAGGTAGGAACACTGTACATGGTAATACCAGTCCTGGATCGGATGTGAAACCCCTAGACCCTGCAATAGTGCAATAGTGCAGAATTGAAGGTTCATGTGACATTTTGTCAGGTCAAGCTAAGAAGAAATTTACTGGGGCTGTTCACTTGGGACAAGTCTTTCCTGGCTCCACTGGTACAAACTGAGATTGACTGAGTGGCCTTTCTTACTGGAATCACATACAGTACTTTGAAATCACAAGTTATTTGAAAGTAACATTTTGGAGCGTCACCACTTGAGAGTACATTTGTTTGTTGTCTGTGCTTACTTTTTGCAAAATTAATTAGAATTTGGAAAGCCATCCGTATAGCCTACTTCTAATTTTAGGCTGGTAAGTACAGTTTAGTAGCAATATGATGGCCAATCCTTAACACTGCAACTGCCTGAAAATAACATTCATTTCCTTTTTCATAGTGCAGATCTACGTACAACTTTTAATGGGTAACATGATCAACTTGTTATTTCCGTAGTCAGCTCGGAAGTTCTTTAGATGAGGTAGAGAAATCCAACTAAAGCTTCTTCTTTTATTGCTGGTACAGTGCACAATTCTTTACATTGTGTCAATTAGACAGGGCATAACTAACATACTTGCCGACCTACATAACAGTGTACATGGACAAATGTATCAAGGTTTTTGGATCCCATTCTGTACTCTTTGTGTATGGTTAAGGTGCCATTAACTTCACCCTAATGCAGACAAAGCTTCAGTATCATTCTACTTCATTTCCCCCTCATTACAGCACTTCTTTCCTTTAGTATCCCCTAGTATCCCTTCCATTACCCCTCATTATTTCCTCTGTTACCCCCTATTACCTTTTCCAGTCTCTCCCCATTATCCCTCAGTGCAGTACAGGTCTCCTCCATTAGTCCCCATTATCCCTCAGTGCCTCTTCCAATTATCATCTCAATTATTCCTCAGTGTAGTACCTCTCTCATTATTTCCTCCATTGGTACCCCTCAGTATCTCCTCTATTATCCCCTTTTTTATTTCTCTGTACCTCTTCCACTTCCCCTATTATTCTGAAGTACTGTACCTTCTTCATTATCTGCTGTTATACCTCAATACCTCCTATTGCCCCTTTTGTTATCCCCCAGTATATAATTTCCTTCTACCACATCTCATCCATTGTCTCCATTTTAATTTGTAATTTTCCAAATCTGATACGTTTTTTAAATTGAAAGTTGCCAGACCACCCTAAACACAGACACAACTAAGAACATCAAGTAAACTTTTAACAATCAGGTGACCAAACACTACAGCTCTTTGACCACCACCAGTTGCAAGGCCTTCTCCTTCCCGCTATCTACTGAAAAATTGTAAGTGGTTGCTAAACATCTGTTAATTATGTAACATTTTGTTACATTCATAACATTAGTAACACATTGTCACGCTGATTGCCATTTAGTTCGTACATTAGAGGAAATTGCCATTAGCTAGTCTTCCCGCCTGC
The DNA here is from genome assembly GCA_021234535.1 of Stichopus chloronotus. Lineage (NCBI taxonomy): Eukaryota > Metazoa > Echinodermata > Holothuroidea > Aspidochirotida > Stichopodidae > Stichopus > Stichopus chloronotus. Next base: position 27,567,949 of record CM037834.1, on the reverse strand, counting down.
CAGTAGCAGGTCTGGGAAGAAAGATTTTCTGCTCCAGTGCACTTGATTAGTTTGTTACTGCTCTCTGGCCATGGTCATTCCCTATGGAAACTCAATGATCAAATAGGAGGCACACATATTGGTAGTGCTGGTTGGTATCACACATTTGGATGGGTCATAACAATAGGGTTATTACAGCGTAGCCGCTGAGTCCACAAACCTAACACATGTTCTAACACATGATCTATCTTACTGTTGCATCAGTGTACAAACAATGTTTATATACTCGAAAGTTTGAATGAGGGCGAACCCTATGGAATGATTGCCTGTGCCTGCCACTTGCAGGGGCTAGAGTCTAAAGCTAGGGAAAGGAATTTACCCTTTTATGAAAATGGGGAACAAAATCATGGAAATTGGGGTTTTTCATGGAGAACATGAAAGTTATCAAAGGTGTAAAATGAAATTTAATGATTGGAAAAAAAGATCAACTGTAGCACAATTTGAGTATTTTGTCATTACTTTTCACCAGTACCTTGCCATTGGAGTGATCTGTGATTTCCCTAACCCATCAAATGTGTACACATTGGACATATTTTCTGTATACAGATTTAAACAACATGAGTAACAGCTTCACACTACTTGAGTAACACAATCGTGATCACATTCACCGAGTGGCTAAACTATGAAGGAAAAATCTGTGATATTACTACAATTCAATGGAAATGCATGCAAGTTTGTAAAACGGATTGCAAAAGGAATTGGACATTTACAAAACAGTTACCACCTGCATGTCTGTGGTCTCAAACCAGTGTCATCATGTTTAAACTTGAGATGCATTCACATCATTTTAACCTCTGCTGCCTCATTCTCATGTTGTCAATCATCCCACTGAACAAAAGAATTTTATTTTTTGCATTCCATTCTCACAGGAATTGGATTAGATGACACTTTCATCATGTTGGCCGCCTGGAGGAAGACGGACCCTTCTTCGTCCGTGGAGTCAAGAATGGGGGAAGCCCTGTCAGAGGCAGCGGTGTCCATCACCATCACCAGCGTGACTGATTTCTTGGCGTTCTGCGCCGGAACGATAGTCCCGTTACCCGCAGTCCGGACGTTTTGCGTCTGCACCGGCGTCGCTATCTTGATGGATCTGTTTTATCAGCTGACCTTCTTTGGTTCCTTCATGGTCTTCACTGGCAGACGAGAGGTGGCAAACAGACATTGCTACTTCTTCTTCAAGGTGGTAAGTCAAGAGGAGTCTCCCTCGTTGTTTTACAGACTTCTCTGCTCAGGTGGATACAAACGGAACACAGGGAATCCATCCCTCGTGAAAAAGCAGGATCATCTAGCCATGGCATTTTTCAGGGATTACTTCTCTCCCGTTGTGACACACCCATTTTCCATGGTGTTGATCTCTGTTCTCTACGCCGCATATGTGGCCACGGCTGTCTACGGTCTCCTCCACCTGGAAGAGGGCCTGGAATTGGAGAACTTGGCAGAAAAGGGATCGATGACCAACAGATTTTTCGACTTGCATGCAAAATATTACGATGATCACGGGCCTCCAGTCTCTGTCATGATGACAGACGACTTAAATTATTGGGACCCCAAAGTGCAACAAGATCTCCAAGACGTCGTGGAGACTTTTGAAGCCTGCGAATACAGCAGAGGAGGAAATTTCACAGAATATTGGCTTGCAGACTTCACGAAGTACGCCCACCATATGAATCTGACCATTGACAGTGAGGAAACATTCAGTAGAGCTCTACAGGGTTTCTTGAAGGTGCCGATGTTTTCGAAATATCGTGAAGACCTCAACTTCGATGACACAGGAAATATCACCTCGTCAAGGTTTCTCATCGCCACGGGCAGTCTGGCCTCGCCTCACGAACAGAGTAAAATGATGATCAAGATTCGCGAGCTAGCAGACGAATGTCCTCAGAATATCAGTTTCCAAGTGTTTTCGCCGAATTTCATTGTTTTTGAGCAGTTTCTCATAGTGTTGCCAACCACACTTCAAAATTTGTTAATAGCTACCTTGGCAATTCTTCTTGTGGCTATGCTGTTGATTCCCAGTCCTGTAGTAGCACTTGTCATCACATTCTGTGTGGTCTCCATAGAAACGGGAGTTGTCGGGTTCATGTCACTGTGGGAGGTCAATTTAGACAGTATCTCTATGATACATATAATCCTCTGCATCGGGTTCAGCGTTGACTTTTCAGCGCACATATCATATTCATTCGTTTTGCAGCCTCGGTCTGTTTCTCCCTCCCAGAGGGCAGCGAATTCCTTGTACTCTCTGGGATTCCCCATCACTCAGAGTGCACTCTCCACCATCCTTGGTGTCCTGACGCTGTTTGCCACGAATAGCTACATTTTTGAAGTTTTTGCCAAGATTATGGTGCTGGTGATGTCATTTGGCCTACTCCATGGACTGTTCTTTCTGCCGGTGGTTTTCACCGTGACCAGCTACTGCTGTTCCCCGAAAGGAGGAAAGAGGGTCTCCACCGACGACGAAGAAAGCGACGAAGGAAACTACGTGCAAGAGGAGGAAGACAGGACCACAGACTACCTCGCCATAGCACTGCAGAACATGAGAGAAACTGACGTGTGAGCTATTATGCATGGGATTCTCGTGGCAACGAGTCGTGCGATTTCTCTTCTGACCTTCATAGCCGATACCTCGATTATTCATAGCAGTCACAGATTGCGATACCAGCGGGTGCTTTGAAATGATGTACTAGAGTGAAGACCGGCTCCGGTATGTAAATTTTCAGTGACACATGATCACATCATTGATTACACAATGGACCTTACAGCTGACGAAACATTAGCATTCTCATCATTTGTGAATTTGACACCATCAGGGGCTCGGAACGTCAACTTGGGATCACTTCATGTTGTTCTGTTAACCCAACAACACGGTGAAGAGAGCGCAAACGATCACAGATGTTGGGATATTTCTTGCCTAATTTTGCAAGTTTTCCTCAAAATGTTTGCTACTACAGTACCCTTTCCTCATGTGGTTGCCAGAGTTTTGCAAAAATATGTCATGGCTGAATGCATCCTGAGAGGGGGGGGGGAGGGAAACAAGAGAGGCAGCAGGAGATGGCTGTGTTCCCTCTGTGATGGCAGTACTGTTAGCATTGCATCCTCTCCAATTGTAACACACATAAAACAGAATTATCATAGCATCATGATAAAATCCAGGATTGTGGTCCTTAAATCTCCAATTGGTCTTGAGTAGCACCAAGAAAATTCCACAACCAACTACCAGTTGAGAAAGGAAGACTATTATGCTACAGTGCAATATATCACTAAATGTACAAATACTATTTAGATGCTGCTTCAGCCTTGTAACCTGAAATAATCTTTAAGAGAGATGTTCTGTAACTATTGTTTTCAAACTATTGTTTGGTTTTCATCTTGCACAAATTTACTTTTACAAAGAAAAAAAAATACAAAAACTTTATGTAAGGTCAAATTTCCCATGTCTATTTGTGGACCCGATATCCTAAAGGAATAGTTTGAACTAGCTTTAATTATAAATTCTCAGTAAATCCTACCTCACACAGTGTTTTTGACATTGCATCGTGGTTGAACTGCATCACACATCACTTGGTTCTTCATCTCACATTAGATTTCCACCACTTATGGTTTGCTTCTGATTATATTGCCCAATATTTCACTTATGTGACTTCAAATTTGACATCAATGCCCCAAAACTCTTTTTGGTTTGAGATATGTGTCAGTCCTTGTATGCACATGGAGCCATGCATAATCTACCTTTAAAAACCACTTATCGTGCATCTGTATGTATAGGAGACTTCATGATTCTGCAGAAGTTGACCCATCTCAACCAAGGTGCGTGCTTAGCAGTGGTGCCATAGCGTGCGGTATGGGGAAGTAAACAATTTTCATCAATTTCTTCGCAAAAGTGAACTATGTAGTCAGAAATTTTACAAGTCAATTTCAAAAAAAAAGTTATGTTCTATATCAGGACTTGATTCTTCTACTTTACTATCCCAACAGGAATTTAAAGAGAATACTCGAGTAATAATTCACTTGTTCACATGGTCTTAGTCTAGTGAATAACATATTTCACACTTGTGATTCTGATGGGACAGGACTTGAATAATTTTTTGCCTGGATCAACAAAATTGGATATATCGTAAATTGACCTCAACAAGTTCATAGCAACCTCTGCACCAGTGTTTATCTGGGGGTAGAAGTTTCACTTGTGTTCTAGATGATGGAGTGCAGTAATATTTAGAACGTGTATATCTTTAGAAGTCATTTTAGTATGATTTACTTTCATTTATTTGACTGCAGGTTTGTATTTTTTCATGTTGTCAGAGTGTAAATAATCACACTTTCTCAGGTTTTAAGATTCCTTTGTTGTTGACCATTTTTCCTTATATGCTGCAAAAATTATCAAAGGGATAATTTTATTTTTTTTGGTAGTTTCTTTCCATGTCAAGATCGCGAAGTGATTGCCGAAGAGGGGGCTTGTGTGGAGAGGGTGAACCCTCACCTCCGGAAGTTTTTGGTAATTAAGATGCTAAGTGATGCAAAATTGTGCCATTAAGAGATGATTTCTTGCTTTATTTGCAGATGGCAGTATCCTATTGTCAACTTCCTTTTGCTCCCTTTTTTTTTGGGGGGGCTGTTGGTATTTCAGTGGGCGGCAATTTTCAATGGAGGGCAGTCTTTTCCCCAAAACCTCCGTGGAGAACTCTGAAGAGACATTAACTTGCAGCTGCGATTGATTGTGGTTATTTGGTTATTTTAAATGCACAGCGGTTGCAAAACTGGTAGTTACCAATGATATATTGTACACTTCATGAATTTATTTTCTATCATAGCTTTAAACTCCTACCAGTCTTGTTTGGTTTGAAGGATCAGAGGAAATTTGTCTGTGCCATACCTTGAGTATTTTGGCACATCACAAAACTGAGGAACCTTGAATTACTGTAAGTCTTGCAAGTGTTTGCTTCACAGATAGACTTTTTGGTTTGCAATTGATAACCCAGAGTAAACAATTGTGCTATCATTTCTGTTCAGTTTTGAGTTCTCTCCGGTGGTGCTTGTTTTAGCGATCTTTTGAAGTGTCTCTCCCCCCTCCTTTCATGCTCCCCCTTGGAAATTATTCACTTTTCTGTGTGCTTTTTACTTAAAATTGAAATTTTGACTGAACAGATCAATCAACTACCGTACATTTAACTGGTTTAGGATTGTCCAAGGAAGGAGCTGCAGTTTAGAAGGAGATGCATCGTAAATTATGCTTCCACGGACTTGTGTTTGTCAAAGACCACTTGCAGACTCAGTGGGAATGATTTATGAATGTTGTTTACTACATCATGCATCACATCGGAAAATTTGTCCATAGTCATAACATTGCCAGTCACTATTCGTAAAAGTCAGCTTCAGATGCACTTTGATGCCTATAGTATCACAGCAGACCAATTTAGTGTTTTGTCACTCGCTGAACATGAGTGGACCTGCAACCTGGGAAAGTTGGGGAAATTGATTAAAGTAAATGCTACAGTAAAGTACAGTCTTATGACCCTCAAATCACTTGCATCTGGCAAAAGCTCTATGCCTTACTCTTACACACCGGTCTATCTCGGTGATTTGGAAGAGATAACCAGCCATTTTAACTTGTGAGACAGATCCTGATGGGAATGTTGGTTTCAACCAAAGCATTGTTCTACGTAATCCTTTTGTTGCAGGGTAAAAGTACAGTAGGTGTGGATAAAGGTTACTTGAACACCAACTAGAAATTGGATACTTCACACAGAAGTAAAGGTTCCCCAAGCCATTCTCATCCTTTGTAAATCGAGACTCTTACCACACCAGTGAAAATCTAGTAGGATAAGTGTAAATTAAACTTTCCCATGTACATCTTGTTCTAAATTGCAGCTCCCTGCTCCAATGAATTTTCTTGATTTTTTGTTGTTGTTGTTGCTGTAGACATTGAAAACAGATTTAAGTTCATCACAATTTATGTAACCATTTGTTTACTTCCCATTTTGTTAACTTTCCAGTATTTGTTAACTTTCCAGTATGTATATATTTCAGTCCGATTTGCCGTTGTTTCTTCAAAATTGAGAAAACTGCTGGAATGATTTAAGACAAACACCCTTTCCTCATCTTTTTAATTTTTCTCTAATACCACACTAGTTTGTATTTTTCCTTTTTCAATAATCATGGTCTCATGTGACCATCTTCCAATGCTGGAAGATTCTTAAAATTGTCAAGAACATACAGGTAAGAGTGTCTTGACAAACTGATTGCATTTGAGGACCAGAGGCAAGAGTGCTATCTACAACCAGGTGACGTGTGTTTCTTGGAGTGCAATGCTCTCACCCTGTTGTTTTTTTTTTCTTTGTTTTGTTTGTGTTTTGGTCATTTTATATTTTTGTTTCTCCACTGTGTGCTTAGAATTTTAACCATATGTTAAACTTGACCTCATTAACAGAACTAAGTGAAGTGTTACAATTCTCCCCTATTGTACCCTACCTCACCTCTGCTCTTTAATCATTATGAAATGGTGTCACACCATCAACATATATTTACATATGTTGTTGTTCTATTTGCCCCTGTAACTATGCCTACAATCAACATCTGAATCCTGCCAGAATATTCTTGACTTTACAGGGTATACATCTGCAACTTGATATATTTTGTTTTATTTTTTTATCCTGTGTTTGTAACTACAAGTATCAGTTTGTGACAGTCCCATACCACCATTTATGTGCAATATATACTGTACTAATTCAGTGTTTGTTTGGGTGTTGCCAGATGTACTTTATGACTAAGGGGTACATCTGGCAGCCTGTGGTTGATATGATACAATTTAGAAAAACTTCCCTTTAAGACTATTAAAGGGCAAGGAATCACCAAGTCTCTTGGGTTTCTTTTTGGGTTATTCAATATTGAACATATACTATCTATTCGAAGGGAATAAGCAGTCTGCCCCAACTTTATTCTAAAGCATCAGCTCAATCTTACAAATCTCCTCTATGATACCTTACAAGTGTCTTTCAGGATATTTCAAACTATTGTGCGTTCAAAGTAAACAAATGACTTGCATAAATTTAGCAATCCAGTCACAAAAATATTGTCACTTGATACAAAAGAGCCATCCATGAAGTAGGACAGGGGACTATGCCGATACAAATTGGGGTGACTGCATTTTCCCTTTAAGAAATTTGTCTACAGTGCATCTTTTGCCTTAGTTAATCCTATTATCATATTGCGCCATTGACTGCTACATTCCAATGAAAATACTTGACCATACAGTAAGTTAATTGCCCTAGCATTCATTGTCTGGATAATGTAACATGCTCTAGTATTCGTTTTCGTTCCTTTTTCTGTTTTATTACAACATAATTTACGGTTTAGAGAGGCACATTGAGTTAATACCTAGTAAAATTCACTAAATTTTTTTCTAAACCTGACAAGTTTTCACAAACTAATGTAACAATGGTCAAACTAAAGGGATCCCCATGTGTGTCATACAAAGGAAGCAACAAGGAGTGAGTAATTAACGATTCAACTTGGTTTTTGAAAATTGATGACCAGACATTTTTCACATTGGTACTCATTCATATGCACACAGCCAATATAAGTCAGAGTGTTACATTTATCATAACTGTTTGATGCGAAACTTGACTAATTATGCTAATTATAAGCATTGTCATGTATTTGTGTCCTTCAAAATCCTGACAGACTTATTGATATTATCTCAGTGTGCCCCTTTAAGTGTAACTTCAATTTGAGGGAGAGGTGTAAGATTAACGAAACTATCTTAAAGGGGCTTATTGAGTTGGTTTATAAAATTCATAATATTTTGCCATGGCTGTTTAGTATTACTCATAAGTAGATGGTAAATGGTCAAATTAAGATATCCTGAAAATCTGGCAAACAACTTAGTCAACAATGGTAGGGTAATAAACAATTGAAATCACTTACAGTACATTGCAATATGTGACCAGACACTTTATTCCATACTGTATAAAGCTGCCATATACCTCTGTACATGGGTAACTGCAATATCTCACATTTTCAGTCACTGTAGAAGTAGAAATGCGGCAAGTGAGGCTAATTAAAAGTGCAAGCGTGCACTGGTTTCCTTCATACTCCTTTAAAAATAAATGATGACCAACTCAATGAGCTCCTTTAAACATGGTAAGCAAATCACATGTCAATTGTCACTGCATGACAAATCCAAGTCCTTAGTTTAAGAGGGAACAAATTGGTCATGTACAGCGACATGGGGGGAAGAGATTTAAGTGGAGGGGTGTTCCTCTCCCAAAACTTTTGTGTGTCTGAATGTCCTTAGATGCAATCTGTTGCAACAAATTTTTTTTTTGCTATTTGTAACTCTTCAAGCAATGTTTTTGCCCACCTTTGGGGGGTGGGGTGGGGGGTGGGGGGGGTTTGGGCTCCTTGTCCCCTGCCATTGGATCTACTAGTGTTCATTATGCCTATCAGATAATGTACATGGAACTCTGCATTGCTAGTAAGAAGCTCATGTAGTTGTTATGACAGAGGCAACTCAGGGACTGACTGATGAGGCCACTGGTAAAGTTTTTTTTTCTCCTATCAGGGTGCATTGACCAATATTCTCCTGTTCAGGGATGTTATTATAGAAATCTCTTTTGATTATGTATGTTCTATCGTATGTTTAACAAAATGTAACATTCTTACACCATGCAATACAGTATCTTGAACTGCATATACATATATACATATAAAATGCACAACATTGTTTCGACATGATTTGTCATGCAAAAGAAATATTATTGCAAATGAAATTATGTTATTTGAAATTGTATCAATTTTTATTCCACCTTTTTCCCCAAAAATCAAGAAATTTGAAAGAAAAAAATTGTTAATGTTGATCCAAGATGTACATTTTGCCCTTGTATCCTTGCCACTCCCGTATGAGGTTGAATTACTTGTTTTAGAAATTTGCTTCACCATCCAAGTGATGTTATAGCTATGTTCCAATACCGGCCACCTTTCAGGTTTCAGTTAATGCTCAACAGCATGAAATTGTGGCATTATTTGCCAGTTTGTGGAAGTTGCCGAGTAATTATTATTTTACCTGCAGATCGGTGAGAATAAAAAAAAAATGGACTAACATCACATTTTGTCTCGAGCCATGATTTGCTGTGTTTGACTACTCACATGACCTGTGTCAGTGACCATTGATGCCAGTTACATTTCAGTCCCATAAGGACTCTGTTTGTTTTGGTTCTTCTGTCCATGTGTACATGATCCTTTCATTTGGTACTGATGCTTATGCTGTCCATACACACATCAACTTTCTCCTTCGATACTGGTGTCTGCCCATAGTACACACAAACTTTGTGCTTCGATTCTGGGGGCCCGTATGCACATCACTTGTGTGTTCAGTAATGATGCCCACGTACACATAAATTCTCTGCATTGGTACTGGTGCCCGTACACACATGAATTTTCATGAACCATCTTTAGACTTGAATAAATGACTTCCCTATCTCCTCTGCTCAAGTGAAGTACAACTTAGGAGATGCAACCTACATTTAAAAGGTAATCACCTTTAATTCAGGCACCCACCGATCTAGCAGCTCTTCGCTGGACTTTCTCAGGCAGGGGCGTACAACCTAATCTTTGGCAATGTTCTGCTGGTCATCCAAGTGGAACATGCCTGAGGCCTAACCAACTGCCTACCAAGCCTAACAGCAATCACGCCCTGTTTCAGAAAACTTCAGTTCTTTTCGATCATACATAAGGTGCTGTTTTCTCTTGAAGCCCCTTTCAACACATTGTTTAGAAAGCTGCAACGTAACACAAAAATATAGGTGCCTAGGTCTCTTCCAACAGAGACTTCCTGCATTACCTGGTAATTTAAAGTGTAAGGATACTTATGAATATAACCACAAGTCTGCATCAGTCATATTGATCTATCAACATTGAAAAGCAAAGCCACTATCAAGAGTCAAGAGAAAACATTTTCTAACTCCATCTGAAATTTCTCCGAATAAACTTCTGAGAAAAAAGCCTCAGAATGCAATTTGTGTCATCAGTAAACTTCTTGGTTCTACACAAAATAGCAGCATTTAAGTCACCAACAGACGCACAAACAGTAAATGAACGCAAACCCTCCGTTATCCCGGACAGTATATTATCACTGATACTCGGTGCTTACACTAGGTCCAAAATGTAGGCTCAATTACCTGCCGTTCGTGGTCAGGTGCCAGAAGTCGTAACTTTCCTTTGGCTGTGATTTGCGAAGTCATAATACCACATTTTGCTTGGCAAACTAACACAACACCATCTGTCTTCACGTCTGTGAATGGCAATTAGTTACGTACATGCTGAACTTTGGCACACATACAATGAACATAGGTTTAAGTGGAAAATTGAATCCTGGTAGCAATGTCAGGACCGGTAGCAGCAACAACATAATATTGTTGAAAGTTTTTACTGCATGTTTGGTAATGTTGGTAGGTTATGTTGCTTTTGATGCGTCTACTCCTACCAGTCTGTTATATCGCCAAGTAACTGCTCCCTGCATTACCAAAACCCTCTTCTCATTCTGTGCTGACATAAATCACTCCTATGTGTTTGGCATTTCAGCGGTGTACATCAGTGACACAATCTCTGATTATACAGAATGTAGCCTACATTACTTTTCAATGGTTTTGAGTTTGACCTCTTCCAAGTTTTCCTATCCAGAGGAGAAGTAGGTCAAGAGAGTGGATACAAAGTTTTGAATCCCAAAACAGAATCCAAAATCCAAAACAAAATCCCCAAACTATTTTCTTGCGAGGCAGATCAGTGATATTACCAGACAAAATATGAGAATGAAATGAAAACAAGGAAAAGATGTATCAGTTCAAAAGTCACACATTTATTATTATAGATATGAATATCATAACATTAGACTTACAAATAGTCAATACTTTGTACAATGAAGTAAATTAACAGATTCTTGCTCTCTTGTAGAACTAGCTTGCACCTATTAAAACATGATTGGTTCTCTTTATCTCTGGTCTGTAATCTGAAAACTACTGACCATACAAATCACTTTTTGTTTTCCAAGTATCACCGCTTTCCTTTTTCCTTTTTTTTTTTACAGAAATAGTCTAACCCATCCAATGACAATGAATGAAAAGAACAAAAATAGTTAACTCTACAATAAAAATTAGAATTTAAAAAAAAACAATTGAGAACGTTAAGAGGATCCTGCCAAAACAGAATTAGTTTTTGCATTTAGTGACCACATCTATGCAAAAAAAAATCTCATCATTCTCCAACTAATTCCACCATACGTGGAATGACAAAATTACTCTTGTTTCTTCTTCTTTTTTTTTTTGTAAAATAGAAATTGTTTCTGTAAAATTTTTGAATAGAAAAATGAGGGAAGCTTTCTGTATGTTATAAACATTGCAAGTATTAACACTGATAATATATAGATATTTATATGCATCCCTGTACAGACTTCTTTCTTTGTAGTAAGGGGTCATCTTAAAACACCAAATGACTGAATTAGCATTTAAATTCAAGACTTTACACTGAAACTGACAGAGACAAAAAAAAAAAATATGGGAGAAAAAAAATCCACATGGGATAGAAAAAAAAAAGGTTGGCAACCCTCCTCACCACAGAGTTGAAAACAAAGATAACAATACTGCCACAATGCGCTACTGTACATGCAGTCACCTTGATAAGTATGTGCAGGCTGTACATATCAGGTGACGGTTCTAAAGAAACTATACACAGAAACTACTTTATCCTCCAAAACATAGCAACCACATCACCAGCTTCAATATGAACAAAAGAAACATATCTCAACAGATTTATGATTGCAGATACACCACTCCATGCATATATTTAAGTACTTGAGTCCCTAGCAGCACCCTCCCCACCCCTCTGACATTTATACTGTACTTCATGATAAACCGCTCGCTTGTTAGGACCGATCTGGTTGCGACATGTCTTTTTTTTCCACTGTCTAGAGGTAGCAGATTACAAAGTAACATTCTGAAATTAAATTTCTCAAGATAAAAATAAGTAAATAAATGTTTTCTTTTACTTTTTGCAAAACCTGTAGAAGAGAGAGATTTGTAACCATCAAACAGGTGTTTCTCTTCTTGGGTAAAAGTGTGCTAACAACCTTCCCTGGCTTAGGAAGTTACCACTGGAGCAGTAAATGACAAGACACTATCTTCTTAAGAGACAAAACCCATCTGTGTAAAAATTTTCATCACCTTTGAAATGATCAATAAACCATTGTTTTAAGTCTTGCACAGGCACACAAGTGCAGTAGAAACTGTCAAATGAAAATTCGTAAACATATCAACTATAAACTAACTCCAATTAACATTTTAATTCTTCTCTTTTGTCAGCAGGGCTTGTCACAGGAAAAAATGAAACAATCGTATGAAAGTGTGGATGAAAGAAAGAAGAGAGCTTGCATTTAGCAAGTAACCTTTTTATCAAGTAAAACAGCAACACCTTTACATCCCTGGAAAGAAAAAAAAAAACACCAGAAAAAAAAAAGAAGCACAGAGTGTCAAGTATTGTTTGTATGTCACAAAGCAAGCTGATTCCATCAAGCAGAAATGCCTTATTCCAACAGTATTCCAACAGTTTGTACTGAAATTGAACTATGTCACAAACAGATAGTACAAAATATCGATGAAAATTAAAAAGCTGAAACAGACTTGAGGATTGCAACCTTTACCTTCATACTGACTAACAGATGATTTTCGCTCAAACCCAAAGAGAAGAGAAAAAATTCTCTGTTATTGCGAACGATTGAGTTTTAACTGGCTGTTCTGAAAAGTTCTTTAAAGAGCTACTTTACAATGCATGTCTGTGGGCATGTATGCCAGGCATTTGAGTCGGTGCATGACGGTGTGGCAACGGAAAAGGCGAGAGAAGGTAGTTTCCGGTTTTAAGGACAAAACTATGGACAAGGAAAGGACCGGTTGACAGAGTACGAGAGTTAGAAAAACAAACAACAAGATCATTAGCAGCTGAGTATTCCTTTGAAGGTACTTTGGCACAACAGGAGATAATAATAATCATAACAACCAGCAAATGACATCATTTAGTCTCTTTCTTGGGTTTAGAGTGTTTTGAGATGACCCCCATCCTACTTTTATGCTATGTAACTAATACTACCAGCTCGGCTGCTATAGTGTCTCGACCAGCTGCGTCAGCCTTTCCTGTTGGTCGATTCGATCTGAGTCGTCCTGGTTCATTCCTGGGTTGGAGTTGACCGGGTGCCCTGCATTGGGCATGGCACCCATGCCGGCATGTCCCATCGCTGCAGGGTTCTGCGACAACATGGGCTGCTGATCCGTTTGCATGGGTTCGGCAGCACCCATCGGGTGGTGAGGAGAGTTCATTTGGAGGCCACCAGCCGTTCCTGGGCATGGCGACGGCTGGGTTCTTGGTGACGGTGCCGGTTGTGATTGTGGCCTTGGTGACGGATTAGGGTTTGGTGATCGTACTTGCACCAGTGAGTTGTTAGCTGTTTGTGGGGACCTTACTTGTTGCATTACTCCCTGTTGTGGTGACCTACTGGGTAGCATTGCTTGTTGCTGAGTAGGTTTCTGCTGAGCTTGATTTACTAGTAACTGAGTTTGAGGGTACTGACCCTGTTGAATAAGGTTTTGAAATTGTTGTAGGCTGCCATCATTCTGGACTAAGCCTGTATGCTGTAGCTGTATGGCTTGCTGAATCAAAGCATGATTACCCATTTGTTGTCTCCTCTGTTGCATTGCTGCTTGGGCTGCTGCTGCTGTTGATGGCTGGAAACTAGGGTGTCCCATCTGTGGTTGCTGGAATGGCTGCTGTAGGCTCTGAACCTGATTTTGTTGAGCAAATCTCTGAAACTGTTGTTGCTGTCTCCTTTGCATCCACTGTTGTTGCTGCTGTGCAGTCATCTGAATCTTTGGACAAAAGAAATGTGCCATGGTTAAAAAAAAACTAAGAAAGCAGTGTGATGAGAGAGGGCGCAATGTGGGATGGGGGTCGGTTCATCAACTTTTCACTGCTGATGAGATCTTCATGCTTAACAGGGTATGGTAGGCAAGCAACATCAAAGGGGCAACTAATTCTTCGATACTTATTACATTATCATTCACAACTGCCTGACCAGCACATAGGCTTAACCTTTGCCTTTGGTACACATACAGTTTTAACCATTCGGGACATATGTTATTTTACTTCCACGTAAACTAAAATCACACTGACACCAAAATCCACTCCTAAACTTCATGCTGGTCTACCAATGGTGGCAAACTGCCAACTTGTCTACACAGGAAGCAATGACATACAAAATTACGAACGCAAACATCACTCACCTTCAAAGGTACTACTGTGTGTATCACGTACTTCAACAAAACTAGATTTGCAATTGCTACAGGCGGCTATCAATCTTTGCATTTGTCTGTTGCGAAAATCAATGTGTCATCAAGCCCTACACATGGCCCAACAATATAACCACCACTTACACTCCAACCCAACAACTTACAATGAAGGCACTGTAGACTTACTATATGGCTGGCTCTTTCCTCTCAAGAACGGGGAGGAGGAGTGAGATGATACTAACAAATAAGCAGCAGTGCCATGTGCTAAGGATGTCAACTACCTGTTTACAGTAATCAGAAGCGATTCTAGTTGTTGCCCTTGAAAAAGCCATAACAGTGAAAAAGTTTAAACGGCGAAAAACAAAAAACAAAAAAAAAACAAAAAAAAAACAAAAAAAAAATGGCCATCAGACTTTGAAAACCAAAATAAGAGACTTTCTTTCGGTCCATCATCAATAGTACATGCTTTCAAAAACATTTGATAGAGATCAGTGTTGGACCAATCATTGGTATTCAATCTCAGTATCGACCGATATTCACCAAATTTGTAATATATTGGTATTGCCAAATTTACCTCATTAATTGATACTACCCAAACTATGTTTCTCTATGAAGCATAGGTAATGCTCTCTTTACTTACGAACAATTACAACTATAAGATACCGCAGGAGTACGGAATCAAGTAGTGACAACATACAGTGAGCCAGATAGTGAGTTTTATGGCTTTGTCATGTTCGTGTGCAGTTAGGCCTGTTTTGAAAATATCTGTATGAAATGAAATTTAGAATACGAGTATCTGCCAAAGGCGAGATCAGCTACTGCAGATATCAGTCCAACACTAGCAAGGAAGATGTTGAAATGACTTCTTTCCTTTTGCTTTATATATTTTTCTATACATTCCCCATGGATGAACCTTAAATACTGAGGATGAGTATGAACTCCAAATCTCACCTGGACCTGCTGTCCTGGAGCCTGTCCTGACATGATAGGCTGTGATGCTACTGCAGTAGCTTGTCCAGCCTGTCCCTGTGCAGCCACAGTCAATGTGTTGGGATGTCTCTGCTGTTGTGACTGCTGTTGCTGTTGTTGCTGCTGGACCACCAGCTGCTGTTGCAAGTTTTGCTGTTGAAAATTCTGCTGCTGTGGTGGAAGCTGTTGCATGTTGTGTTGTTGTAACTGTTGCTGTTGTTGTTGCTGCTGCTGCTGCTGAAGGTGTTGCTGCTGCTGCTCCAATTTGCGTTGCCTGTTGTTGATGAACATCGCCAGCAGCCTTGGATTCTGCTTCAAGAGTTGAGTGGCCTGCAAAGTTTTAAATAATGGCAATATTTGGGGTTGTGCTTGGCAAGACTGACACTGACACAGGATGTGAGGTTTGACAAAAATTAAACTTCACCGTTAATCTCTCATTCGACGACGGCCTTGAAAACGACATCTATACTATGTTTCAGGAGAAATTCAACGAATAAAAATTTAAAACTGTAGAAAGAAGAGTTAGTGTTTTCAGCTGAACTTGACAAGAGCTACTAGTTCTAGAGAGGGGACAAACATTATACATACCGATTGAATGAAGTTCTAGTAGGGGGACAAGCAATTAGCACACCAATTGAATGAAAGTCACTTATGACCACAGTACGGTCATTTTTAAAGCTTTTTACAACAGTAAGAACTTTGGTGCACTTCTGAAAATGCATGAATAACAGCACATCCTGCTTCAAAGACTTTCTTGATGAAAATTGGTCAAAGCTCAAAAGACAGTTAAAATTCAAAAAGAGGATATCTGTTGTTGGTGCAATCAGCAATGTAACTTTGCATCACTTTCAAATACTTTTAAATATGGTTTTTAGGGGAAAGGTTTTCATGGGGGTCAAAGTCAACTAAGGAAGCTTGGATAGCCCATATACTTTGATATTGCATAGGCTGTCAATCTGGAAATATCTGTTGACACACACATTTGTGATTTAACAACTCATTATGATCTGATTCACTAAAAACGGAGTATTCAAATTTGTTGACAAATATCTAATTTGAGATCAAAAGTCTTACAGGAAGCAAGATCATCCCTGTTCCAGCACACAATGATGATGACAAATTGATTCAAAAGATGCTGAACTGACTTACTTTCTTCTGATCCTGTGTCTGTCTACTGTTCTTCAACAACTGCAAGAGTTGTTGTAGTGCCGGGTCAGGTTGGACCTGGTTGTTGATTTGTTGGTGGGGCTGCATCTGTACCACCGGCTGTTGGCCTAATGAATTAGCAGACTGCTGAGGGTGAGAAACATTCGACAGATTCAGCTGGCCCAGCGTGTTCACCTGCCTGATGTTAGGCACTCCCGCAGTTTGAACGTTACTGATTCCTGCATTCATCTGTGCCTGTGGATTCGAGAACCTATTCCACTGCTCCATAGTCGCAGGGTTTTGCATATTAGCCGGCCTTGGTCCCGGACCAGGACCTGTCTGATTTGTAACTACTGGTTTCTGGAAGTGGGAAACAGGTTGCTGTTGCAAATGCATATTATGTCCTATCACAGCATTTGGTGGTTTACCACCTGAAGTTCTAGCAGGTCCCGAAGGGGACATAGGCTTGCCACCGGGCTGTGCCATGGCAGGGTTACGGGTTCCCTGCTGGGCAGCTACACGCTGGACCTGATTGGCCGCTTCCACTGCACGAGGTGGAGGTGGAGGTGTGGTTTGTTGAGGTTTAGCGCCGGCTTTAGAGGCCGCTCCTCCTGAGGGTTGTCCTTGAGACTGGGCTGCTTTCGACGAAACAGGGCTTGCACTGGGAGTATTGCTAGCAGCAGGCTGACTGGATCCACTACGAGTCATCAGTTCGATCCTCCTCTTCAGCATCTGTGCCTGTTGCACTCTGTGCTGCAACTGCTGCTGTCGCAGCTTGTTTTTGATGTTCTTACAGAACGGCACATTACACTTCTGTTCATTGCAGTGCTTTGCATGGTAACAACAGAGGGTGATAAGCTGCTTACAGATCGGGCACTCCCCATGAGTCTTACGCTTACAAACTTTAGCATGCAGCACCACCTTCTTCATCCTCTGGCAGGTCGGTAGCCTACAGTTGGCATCCCGACACTGGCAAGCATGTACGAGAGACTGAATGCAACGCTGGATCGATAACTTCTGGGCGTCCTGTGGATTTTTGCTTTGACTACTGTTATTGCCCACATCCAATTCCAAGCCCCATTTTTCCATTTTGTGTTCGTGGTTCGCCTTTTCGTAACAGGCAAGACACAGATCGTAATCCTGGAAGAAAACGAATGAATGGATAACATTTGTGCATTGCGTAATTCATTCGAAACCATCTCATCTTAATGAACTAAAAGCATACTATGTTGTAACAGTACAAAACCAGTTGCTCACCTAGCAAAGCAGTGAACGACTTGTTGCTATGTGCTGAAAATACACTAATAATCCACATTTGAACAGGCCTTGCAACTTGCAAGCCTTTTTGCATGGATAAACTAGCAATAACAACATAACAATGTCCCCCCAAGTTAGCCACAATGGTTCAACAACTCTCGCACAATGCTGCCAACAATTGATTTCATAGAATTGTGACCACACTTGTGATCGGCACTAGAAAATGGACGTAACTGGAAGGTTCACTCGGAGCACAGGTAAATAGGAACTCTTCACTCACCTCACAAACAGTGCAGTGGTACCTGGTTTCAACATGTTGTTTACATTCATTGCACGTATAAACAAATCTCTCCTGTCCCTGATTGTGTAGTTCAAACATCATGGCCATAGATGAAAACTTGGCACGCCTCAGAGAGGAGAATTCGTAATGCTTCTCACGAGCCATCGTTAAGAAAGCATCTCTACCATCCATAAGGTCACAACTTATCAGGGGATCAGGGTCAGAGATGGAGAGCCTCTGGGAGGTGTCATCCTCTGGAGTCAGGCAGATGACAAAGAAGACCTGCGACAGAGAGATGATTAACAAAGGCTTACAAAAGAGGAAACAATTATGTATACACAGAGTGGTTTTTGTTAAGGTCACATACAACCTGTCCATTTGCAGCTGTTTGGAGAGTTGAAAGCATCAGAGGA
Organism: Stichopus chloronotus; assembly: GCA_021234535.1. NCBI lineage: Eukaryota > Metazoa > Echinodermata > Holothuroidea > Aspidochirotida > Stichopodidae > Stichopus > Stichopus chloronotus. The sequence goes on along the minus strand of CM037834.1, from coordinate 27,549,527 downwards.
ACAGGTACACAAAGGGAAAAAAAAAGAAAAGGCTCTTTCACAGCATGCAAAGAATGGACAGCATGGCGAATGTCTGACAAAATAGTCCAGTATCCAGATTTCATCGCCGACAAAACTTCCATAGTTCTATGACAATAGCAACCTTTTTCCACATATTAACACAATGGAATTTGTTTCCCTAAAAAAATTTAAAAACAGAGGACCACCTTATGTAGACAGAGTGACATGACCAAGTATTCAAAAAGTTTGTAATATATGAACAAAGCCTCAAACTGAGCAAAAACTCTTAAATGTAATTCTTAAGGAGCTGGTGTATTGAAACCTTACCTCTTTGTGTTTCTCCATAGTGGCATACAATTTGTTGGAAAGATCGTTGCCTTGCTGAGGGAAGTTGGTCTTCTTGTTATTTTTACGTTGAGCACTGCTTTTACTCTTGTTACTCTTCTTGCACTTTTTCTGTGATTTCTTGCTCCCATTTGCCACCTGAAACAAAAGATACAAATGGAAATCCAAATTGTTTTTCTTACATGACGTACAAGCAAAAAGCAAAGATGAAGAAACTGTAGCAAAGTACAAACTGCACCCACTTCAAGAAGATTAGGAGACAGTCCTGTGTAGTGTGACTCCACCATGACAAGACTACACAGATTCAACTAAATTGGATCTTTATCAACAATTCAAACGCACAAAAATGACTGCGTGGTTCACACTTATTTTGAAAAGACTTACTGTGCTTTTTCCAGTTTTTGAGATTTATATGTGTCCACCATCATTAATATATTGAAAACCATGTCCAAACAAAACTTACAATCATGATATAGGCAAAGCCTTCTTATGGATTTAACTCCATTTATTAATGAACTACCACCTGTGTGCCCAAACAAAACAGGCATTTTCCATCAGTATTTTTGACTTTGGATTGTGGAACCTGCAAGTGCAAATACAAACTTATATAAAAACTGTCATGCTTACATTAATTTGAAGTTACAGTGAGAGTGATGCTACATGGTTAGGTTTTTATTTGTTTATGTACCTCCTGCTCTGCAATAGCTGCAGCCTTTTCTGCTTTCTGCCTCTCCTCTTCTTCTTGGTCCAATTCTTTAATACTTTCTTCTAAAACATTTGGCCAAAAATCCCCCTCAAAGTAAGGCAGTTCAGCAGCACTGGTTATATTCTCATCTAAAGCTGATTTCAAGATGTCCTAGAAAGAAAGAAAAGTTTTTGGAGAGACAACCATGAATGAATATGCCATGGATGGTTGTGGAATACTGGTTAGTTTTTATTCTTTCTGACAAGGCACTTGCGAACTTCACTAAAGACTTTGTCATCTCTTCTTTCTTGGTGCATGCATGCACCTTGTGGTTACTCACTGCATTTTTACTACAATTGTCAAAAAGAGCAAAGTTCACTTTGCCATTTCTGGTGGGTAAGTTAACCCACCTGGTCTCTATAGATGGATGGTTCCAAATTTTGATTAAGAATAGCTACATTCTTTTTGCAAAGCACACATAATCACAAGCAATGACTAAGAGGGTATTGACCAAAGAAACTAAACAAAAGAGGAGCAGTAACCTTACCTCAGGTCAAGTGAGACAGAAATGACACACGCATGAATAAGCAGGGGGATGATTCCTTTCCACTTACATGACATGTTATGACAAAGGATTCATTACTGTGACAAGGGCTAATTACCTAATCTACTCACCTGATAGCTGTGTATAACTTTCTCATTGACGGCTTTATCAAGCATTTTCTTGTACCATTCACTTAACCTCTTTGGTTTTGGTATTTTCTGTTCAGGTGGATGACAGTGGAAAATATAATCATCTCCTTCACTAGGTGGGCATGCCCAAATGTGGGCCCAGGTGTATCTAGAGGGAAACAATGTTAAAAATGTACAATTAAACAATAACAACGATTTCACGAAGTAGATTTGAATAAAAAAAACACACACACACACAAAAATATTACATGAGTTATATGAATGAACGCCTGTTCTCTACTTTTGATAACTACAGATGCAATAGTTTGTAACGACATCAAAGCAGCAATGGACACCTTGGTTTTCTCCTTTCAAAAAATTACAAGAGGCCACGAGATGAGACGGTACAGGGACAAGAGGGGATCAATAACAAAGAACTAAACTGAATATATGAAGGATTTTTTGAGCAAACCAAATTCATTTCCAATAGTCTTACTACTATAATTAAAAAAAAAAACCCACGGGCAATAGCCAATCTTGAAAGACCTGTGAATCCTCTTTTAAGGGGGCTGTTCCATGGAACAGTATCCCACTTCAGTGTAAACCGCCAAAGGTACTCACCCTAACATTTGCATATATTCTAGATAGCCTATGAGGATTTCGTGGTAGACAGCTGTCCTGAAAGCCCTGGGCTGGAAGAAATGAACGCTGTCCAAATAGGATATGTACACCCGTCTGTTAAAGGGGAAAGAAGAAAAAACATTAACACAACAATTGGACACGGATGTTGAGGAATGCTTTCACATCGTGTTTGTATGGCAGATAGTGGCACATGAAATTGATAATGTAGTAACATTAACATTATTAAAACGAAGGATATTGAGAGATGTCGTGTAGTTTTGAAAGGATTTGGCTTTCTTACTTATATTTTATTCAGGACTCGTTTTATGATGCACAAATGCAAACGAACAGTGAGGCTTACACATTACAACCTTATTCATTTTTTCTACCAACTCAACAATTTAGATAAAAGTTCAAATTAAATGAACTAGACATTGCCTCATTTTGAAAGTTCTACATTACTGACTGTGTTGATACTCTGATACTAGGGATCCTCATACTGTTACAGCAAAAGCAACCAGTAAATGACTTTTGTTGGTCTAACGACCACCACCAGATAATGTTTCAAGATAGCTTCTCTTATATTAGAGCACCAATCACTGGTGAAACCATCTGGTGAATGAAAAACTGTATGTACACACTATCCAATACCAACCGAATTTCTAAACCCTCCACGAGAGCTTAGAATATAAAACTGACACCTGTACTGATGTAGAAACAAAACTTGAGCAGACTTTTGGTGGCCATTTCAGAGGTATTCAACCAAAACTCTTAATATAATGAAGCAAGGAAAGGTAAAAAGTTTTCACAGCTGTCTATCAATTCAGGTAACTGTTCGCAGTGAAGAACGTTGGGACACTTTAAAGACAAATTAAAACAGCTTCTCTGTCCTACTTACAAAAAACAAGAGAAACACACCTTTTATTTGGCTGAGGACAATCTGAACCATACTCTTGCACATGCATGCCAAAGAAGCACACTTCAACACCATTGATCTCCTCAAATGCAAAGAGAGCCTTGGCTCTATAAGGAAAACTGGAAGGAAGCTCCTCGCCAAATCTGTTGATCAAAATATAAGGATGCATGAGGCAGATGAGATACAAATGTCCACATACATGCAACGTTCATATCCATACCAAAAAGTCAATCAAAATTTATCCTCTGCAATAAAGCGATAGTGCCAATTGCATACACTGGGCAGTCTGCACTGGATTCTTTTATGGAAAGCAATCATACAATTTATTATTGTGGAGCACCCAAACCAAAACAAAATGAGAAATGTCCTCACCGTTGTAAATGGTGGTAAATAATGAGCAGAGAGAATCCTCTTCCCAAACATATTTTAACAGAATATTCCAGACCATCGCAAACTACATGTTCAAAAACGCAGAATATTCACTAATGACCACACAACCCATTTGCCCCATAAAAGCAACACCCACTTGGTCCACAAAGATATTGAAAAAGCATCCCATTTTATGATAAATAATGTTCGAGGCAGCATCATGAACAATTCATGACTACGACATGATGATGTAAAAGTTGCACAAATAATTTGTTGTCCCTTGTTTCTGTGCGACTTCCACATCATAGGTTCTGTTGGCCTATTAAAAAATTTGGCAGTTTCAAATGATCCCCGATATCTATACATGAAGACGGGGAGCAGACTATATAGTTTCATATTATTATGGACTATACCAGAATATTTTGAATACTGTCCAGCCTATTCTTTCAACAGACTAAAAGCTGCCCAGTTTCAAAATTTTAGATTGCACATCAGCTACTGAGTCACTCTAAGCTTACTTCTAAACAACTTTGTTTGACATTGTTGAATCCATACATTCAAACGAGGTCATCTCTGTGATTCTAAGAGAGACCATCAAAAAAAAAACAACAATACAAGCAAGAAACTGACTGAGATCACTTCAACTCCGAATGGATTTATGTAAGAGAGCAGAAAACATTCTGCAAATTTTCATGGCTACAATGCAAGACCTTTACAATGACACAAGTTTGGTTCATCCAACAACATGCCACAGTATCTGTGTCATTGCCAAATCTCAATGTGATTGTTGCATGGTGAGACATGTACATACAACAAACAACAACAAACCCTTACATGCTACTGCTTGTTTACAAACAAGATGGGGACTTGAACATCTGTAACTTTCTTCTAAAATTGAGCCTAAATCCTCCCTTTTTTCTAAAACTGTGTAAATAAACACAAGCTGATGGCAACTTGATTTTCAAAATGTTCTTTTCTTTTTTTTTGGTAATAATTTCTGAAATGGTCGAGGGCAAAAACAAGAAGCAACCCTATTTATCTAAACTCTGAGCTGATTGGTTTTTCAAGTGTCCCTCCTGGATTCTTAAAAATGTCTGTAATAATACACTCTTCTCTATCTTACCTGCTCCTCATCCCTGACTTGACATCCACAATCTTATCAGAGCTAGACATGACCCTTATGTGGACATCTCCTGCCCCTGCATTCCTCACTCTCAAGTACTTGTTGACTCTATTCTCCAGATGAGTACCTAATTTGGTTGCTTGAAGCTCTGTGTCGACAGGAATCAAAGGAAGAGTGATCCGGTTAACAAAGTGTATGAAAATCTTGTTGGTGGTGTAAAATAACTCATATGAACGGTAAACAAATACCAACACTGTCAATAAAACATCTCGCACTGGTTTAGGAAATTTTTGTGTGAGTTTGATAGTAAACTGGTACAGCAATATAGACCTAACAAAGCCTTTCATACCAAGGAAAGTTCTATGAATGCACTGTCCTCTCAGTAATTTAGAATTAATAGACCAGTCACTATTTGTTCACACAATGCCACCAAAGATCCCTTGGGCAAAGTACAAATGTGGTAAGACATGCCTTTGTTCCCCCCCCCCCCCCTCTGTAAATACTCAAGTAACATGAGCTGACCCGTCTCCATCAACAACCAATTCCGCCTTACAACAATGTGACGGCTACCCATGACAATGCAAGATGAACACCCATATAGTAATGCCAGTGTACATTGTGTGTTACCTTATGGACATTGAATTACACCTTATTGTAACTGCAACCTTTTTGGTTGGCTTAGGTGAAGGCAATGGTGTGAATCAGCTCCATCCAATGCTTTCGATTGGAAATTCTCAACCGATTACAGTTATTTAACGATTCAAATCAACATCAAAAATTCACATCAACTCACATTTAATTTAATCATGTTTGGGTCCTTACTGTCTCCATTGCATTTGATCAAATTGTTGACAAAATGCTTAAGCTGTAAACTACAGGGAGGAAATATTTCTGATTCTGTTGAGTCCTTGATTTGCTCAACTCTAGTTGGTCTTTCAGAATGTAACTTAGATGCGCAGTACTAAATTTCTGCAAACCTGGTAACTTGATACATTTTCTGCAAAGCAGAATGAATGTACATGACCTTCATGATGCATCCATAGCATTATCGGACAAATTTGCTGTACAGCGATGAATATCCTTCAAACCTTATAGGTCATGACATGCAGGAACATCACCACTGACTGACTGAGAGTGTCTTTCAATCTTTGTGATGAGGGATACCTTGGTATGACCATCATTTTGAAGTAAAATAAATCAGTGATTTATGATTAATCATTCACTAATTGATGGCCACAAAAGCATGTACTTCACAGAAAAATATCCTTTTATTTGTCAGTGATAATACAGAATGAACTTACTTTTGGCTGTATACTTGTTTTCTCTCTTTTTTATCCCCTTCGCCTTTCTGCAGCCATCACATATAAACCTGAATATTGATACAGAAAGGAAGATGGAATTAAACTGTGAGCAAAAAAAAATACAGCAGAAACCACAAAAAAATTACAATCAATCACATATTTTTATCACACACTTCAAGAACTGAAGCACTTGATCTGCAATGCACTTAATAAATCGTTTGTGGAAATTCCTTCAAAACAATCAGCGATTAGCACCAAATATAACGATGTAATATTGATAAGATTTTCATTATTAAAATGTACCAAAATACTAGCAACAACTGAAAAACATGCTAGTTCTTGTACCATACACACTAGTAGAAATGTCTTGTTTATTTGTGCAGTTCCATTGATCACCACCGTTTCGAAAGACAAACTACAACCAGTACGCAAAATTTATCATGCTTACATTACAGCTCACCCCTGCAATGTGAATCATTTTGAAGGTCGGTGTTAAAACCTGGATAACAGAGTAACAGACACTACTGCCAGCATAAAGGGCTCTGTTGTGAGGGCACCATGCATGCTTTCATTACATTAGCGCATTGGTTCTAGAACTTTTCTAGACTTCTGCCCCCGTGCATCATATTGGACTATCCCAATGTCCCGTTGGCCCTCCTATCCCATCCACATAAACTTTTCCTATTTGCAAGAACTACAAAAGCCTGCAGGAGGCAGAAATTTTTGTTATACTGCTATAGGGGGCCAAGATGTAGCTAGGTAAGTGAGACAGGTCAGATTGGTATAACACAGCCCTAAATCTCTCTAGCAATATGTCGTAATCGCTAGGGACCCCTAGAATGAGGGTCAATGCCCCTCCCTCCTGTGTAACATACTCTGTGCTGCCCACCTGAGACTTTCTAATTCTGGGGGGGGGGGCAGTAGGGACCACTTTGAGAACCACTCTGTATGAGGGTGACAATCAAAGTTGGTTATTTTGCTAGGTTTCCATTCCCTTGACTTACCCTTCTGGCCAGATGGTATCCAGATGTAGGACACATATTTGATGGAGCTTCCTGCCACACTCAAGGCATTCAACAAATCTGAAAGGAAGGATAATATTAGCAGTTTCAAATTTCTTCATAAAGATGTGCTTTTAAGCAATTTGATTATTACAACTTTCTTTGCCTGCGGGAACATTAAACAATATCAATAGAGGCTTTTTCTTTGGATCAATATTTTCATTTTAAATTACTAAACTTACCTACTGTCCATTCACAACTTTCAGCCCAATTAAGTAATAAAATAAGAACTAAAGAGGTACTTAATTGTATTCTTCTAGGCATGAAAATAATAGCATTCAAACATTGTACATATCTCCAGCTATTTATATAGCATCTGGATTAATGCAAAGCGGAAAATTTGTTACCAAGCTTTTCTTCATTTATATACTTACTTCTCTGGTTCAAGGACATTATTAACCATCTTTTCAAAGTTTTCTTTCTTGATATTTCTGAAAAGGGAAATAGCATACTTGAAAGACACCTTCACTCCAATGAATCCAATTCCATTTCTCATGGGAAAAACAAGAATTGGCAAAGAAAACCAGAAAACCAATTAAACATTAAAACTGTAAAGATTCATCTCTCTGATTTAAGCTGCATTCACCCATCCAAAATGTGAGATCATTTTTTGATACAAAAAGCATGTGGGTGTCTGCTTACTAAAGGCAACTGCAATTATCACACTATTTTTCAACTTTACAGTCCTGTTAGCACAAATTCCTGATACAAATTTGATCTATGAAACTTCTCTAACACCTGATTATAAATAACAAATAGTGCAAACTAGGCAACTTTTCTTTTTGTTACTCTGAGCTCAACATTAAATGTTGACTACAATGCCAAGGAAATGGAAGAATTGTCTTGTAGAACTAATTGTGACCTACTTTGAATGAAAGAATTTGATTCTCAGACAAACAAGAACAATTATCACCAGGAAATTATATCTTCACACTGGAACTGTTGCTACTATATTGAGAACAATGTAATTGACTTTATTTCACGCAGGAACTGTTGCTACTATATTGAGAACAATGTAATTGACTTTTGTTTCACACAGCCTGCAAAAGACAAAAGTATGCAAATATACCACCATCTTTAAAATAGCTTTCTGCAGGGACTGTTCAAAAACTACTTTCTTCCCACACATTCTTTCACCCTTACAAAATCACAGCCATCAGAAAAGTAATATAGGGTAAATGCCCAATGTCAATGTAAGGTATTTTGTTACTGGAATTTTTAAACTGGTGGGTACTTAAAGAATGTACTAGGATTAAAATAAAATCTGCTGTGAAGAAAATCTAATATTTTTGCTTTGGTATTAATGACGTGGACACACAACCCCACCCTCTGGTTGGCTGCAAAACAAAAGTCTGATTTACTATTTCTTTTCCTGAAATACTCAATGCCAAAACTGAATGAATCTAGGATTTACATTTGAGAAAATCCACAAACCACTACATTATCCAACAAAACGTAAGGAAGACAAAAGTTCTGAAAGAGAGCCAAATTATTCAACTACATATAGTTCAGCCATGACAGACTCTGAAGCCGGAAATTTAATTATGGATCTTCAAAATCACACTATCTCAAGTTACGAGCAAGATGATTGTTTCCACAAAGATGACTTACGTTGCAGGAGCTGTCCCATCATCAGCAAGTGAGACGTATTCTCCTTCTATTTCAGCAAAACATTTTTCACAAAAATGATACCTGTGAGGCAAAAAGCACAAAAAAAAAGGAAAGAAGGTCACATGAGGTAAACACAGCAAGGCAAGGCAAAAAGGTTCAGTTAAAAGATGAGAAACAAATGTGTCATTTTAGATGTGATCCAAAACAAAGCAACTCCAATGCAACAATGAAAACAAAGAACAAAAAAAGGGATGACACAATGGAAAAGAAACTGTCACTGTTGTAACACATTTATGGACATACACACATATGGAATTCAGGGCAGTATTTGAGCAACGAAACAAACACAATGCTCTGATTGGGGATATCTGTCATAGTATTAGTTTGGTTATCTGTGTCCTTACCTATTCTGGTAACTGTGATAGGTGGCATCCCTTGGAATGGTACACAGCTGCTTACCATAACAGCAAAGCACTTGTGGTTGGAATACATACTGTGTGAAAAGTAACAGATTTTTAGTTGGTACTTGTAATATGAGCGAATACATGGCAACTCTGTACATATAAACAGACAGATAAAAATCTGTTTTTCATAAAAAAAAAAAGACAGCGGTCAGGTTATTTGGATTTACAATTTAGCAAATTTAATCAATTAACTCACATAAGGTCAAAAACAAAACTTTGGAGAGCAATGTAGTTCAGGTGGGGACAGTTTTCTAACTCACACACACACACACATCATATTAAAAAAATCAAAGTGGGTCACCTTTTTCATTTGGTCAATAACAAACATGATGGATTGACAATGAAACAAAGATAGTTTTCTTAAAGTACATGAAGCTGTTGATAACTCGATAAAGGAAATGAAATATTAACAGCTGAAAATGTTGAATGATGCTACAACACTCACTTTACGTCCACAGCAGTAGCCAAGGTCCTGCATAATTGGATCTATCTCTTGTTCAAAGACTTCTGTTAACTTTGTGCAATACTTGTAGACTCTGGAAGTTTTCCTATTGTACAACCAAGCATTTTCAAACATCAGCCACACGTCGTTGACATACTGCCAAGGATCTTGGTATTGGCCTGTGTCTAACTTGTGCTTGATGGTAGAAAGGTCCATGGGCTGCTTCACAATTGTAAAATAATCCTATGAACATGGAGAAAACAAAAAGAGAAACCGGTCATTTCAAACCGCACACATGTGATGCACAAACATTAGTAATGAAGTGTTGGTGAAAAAAAATCCTGTTGGCTTAAAGAAAATCGATCATGCAGATACCTTTGTTCAAAGAATCACATAAGTAATGCACAAATGTTACTTATAATGTCCACAATGAGTATTTCATTTTCTTCAGAGTACAACACCAAATCTTGTTTGGAAGAAGATGAAAGCAAAGTTCATCAATATAGCAGCACCACAGATGAAAGGCAATGACACCAGCCCTCCGTACAAGTCTGACAAACAAGGTAGAAATTCCATCTATTACTTTTGTTTGATGTAAGTAATATCAAGTTTATGAAATCAAGTATCTTTATTGCAATCCAAAGAGCTCACATAAGGAGACCATCCCTGGAGGAACTACTTCTATTTACCACACAATGCAGTTGCAGAACTTGAACTAAACTAGCAGACACAGGTGACAATATGAGAGACTGTCCGTACAATATTCACAAAAGTGTTCAAAGCTAAAAACTGATGATTGAAAGTACACTGCCAAAATACACGTTCATTAATTTGTTTCCCAATGAAACGCAGATCTATCAAGATTCACTCACTGGTATCTGCAAAGCAGTTGGGTCAACTGGTTGTTGGAACGGAAGTGATTCTGGGTTCTGTCTGTACAGTTTTTCTAAGGATGGCATCAGAGCTTGCAAAAGTTCTTCTGGTTTGAAAACTGGAAAAAAAGAAGAAAATGACCGCAATCTCAAAAAGCCTCGACATATGCACTATTACTAAACAATATGCCATAAGAAACATAAAACTTGTAAGATGTGGTAATGCAAGAGGATACTATAGCAAAAACAAAGCAACAACTATAGAAAATCCTACTGACCAATTGGTTTCATACTTCAAATACTTCATACTTTCAAATGTAATGGCCTAAAATAGCAGAAACAATGGGATATGCAACCAGCAAAGGTATGCATTCATGATAGCTATCAAATTCAATATGCTTTTATTTTCTATTTGCATCTATTGTATCACGTTTTTGGACACATGCAATTTCTATGTCATTTTAAGAGTAACATCACACTTGCCGCACAACCCAACATACCGTGTAACATTTGTCATGGATGGAACTGATTTTTAAGAACCATTTCAGTGACAAATTTTGATTCTGTTGTAACATTCTGAAGATGTTAAAGGACATAAACCAAATAAATTGCATGAAAGCAGCAAAACTGAGAAGGGGGTGATGACAGTTACATTAATGCACCACGTAAGTGGAAAACTTTCAACATTTCAATATAAATATTAAACAGGTCCCAGTGACACATAATTACAGGAACAACAACAACGTTTCCCACCATCCACCCGCCCCAAAGGGAGTGGCAACATCAGCACACCTTTCTTGCATCTTGGTACTTTGGCTGGAGGCGTAGGGGTGGAGGTGGAGGCTGTCGATGACTGTGAAGATGAGGACTCAGTGGTTGTGGCTGAAGATGACTCTGCCTTGACCTGAGCTTCAGAGCGTGGTTGGCTGGGTGTCGGCTGTTTCATGATCTTCTCGCCGTTTTTCTTCTCCTCCTGAGGTGTCTTACCGGACGAAGATCCCTTTTCAGGGAATACGGATGGTTTCGTGTCCACTGGGCTCTCAGGTTCCTTCTTAATGAAAGGTTTGTTATCCTCTGTTTCCATACTGGTGAGTTCCTCCTTGATCTGATTCACAGCATCTGATGATGTCCGATCCATCGACAAACTGCTTTCGTTATTTCCTTTGCCTATCGAAGTATTACCAGATGCCTGTGACACCTACCAACGGAGATATAAATATAAAATAGTCAAGAAAACCACATGAAAAACTCTTTAATAAATGATATTTCTAGAATAGGCTCAAAGATTTACTCATTCACACTTCTTCCATTCCCTTGAACTCAGAAGGAATTCTTTGCAGGACTTAAATAAAATTTCAAGTAAATTTTATCAATTCATGTACAAGGACTGCTCAAACTCACCGTTGGCTTGACGTCAGGAAAACCAAAGTCGTGTTTCAGACCTGTGGCAGAGGTTGCCAGGTGCGAGGTGGTATTGGGTGTCGAAGGTGTAGTCTCAGTCTTGACATGTGTGGCAAGTTTCTATCATTGAAAGACATTGTCAAATGATTGGTGAGTAAAAAGCACAAAAGCAACATTGATGACAGCAGATATCTCTGACTTTTCTCCAATATTTCGTCAAAGGAAATACTATACTATTTTGTAATGGTGAGATGGGAAGCTCTTACATGTGAGTTACACAGCACACTTCTGTGATGGACTTAATTTAAAGTGTATCCAAGGTTAGAAATTTAAAAATATAAGTCACAAAGCTCAAAAAAGAAAAAAGGAATTCAAGTCCTCTTACATCACAGGACATTGCTGAGCTGAGATATGTAACGTTGACGTTTAATCAATTTAAAATGGTTTAGTTCTGCAATAACTTTTCATATCATTCTTGTGCTAATTAAATTACTTCCTTCGTCTTTCTTTGTTTTTTACCAAAGCCATTGCACCTTGTCACAAACTGTGACCACTGGCTTACCGCCATCGAGTGACCACACAAGCTTTCTCCACGAACAAGATATGTAAAAAAAAGGTTAACTTTTTAAGGTTACATAAACATTTTAATTTCAGAAGGAAACAAAAAAGTTTCCAACCTCCGAGATATATTTCCTTGTAATCCTAGACTAGATGTGCACTTAATGCTTGAGTCAAACAACACACTTTTGTCATGGATCAATTTAAAAGGAAACTTTGTAAACTAGGACACAAAACACACAGTGCACTCACATCTCCAGGTTGAGCGACCACTGGATCTGCAGAAGGTGGAGCTGATCCCCCTGCTGGCTGTTTCTGTGGTGTCACAGGTTGGGAAGCATTTGGCTGTGGCGACAGTTTGTTTGCACTGGCTTGCAGGTTAGCTGCTATGGTTCCAGGAGTAGGAGGCTGTTTGGTGGGTAGTGGAGGGAAATTGGCAAATGGATTTGGGTTGCTATTTGAAAGAGAGTTGTTCCCTGTCCTGGTTGGTATCTGGCTGTTGAGAAACTCTTGGGAAATGGATGGTGGTCCATCTGTGAAAGGTGAATGTAAGGTTCAATTACCCAGATCATGTAGGACAAAGTGAACATGCATCCAGAGAAAAGATCGCACCATTACTAGGTTGAAGAGAGAAACCCTGAATGAAAATCGTGTTGGAATCGTGTTTATATCTATTACCATTTTTACATATGGCTTTTAAGAGTAAGAAATGATGTAAAGTGTTGCAAAATGTCAGCATTTCTTTCGCTATAGTATATAAACTCTTTCTAAATTTACTTGTATTCTGGCATCACATTGGTAAGTGACATCAACATTTTCAAAGATTAATTTGGTCATACTCCATGATGTGTTTTTCATGTCACTAGAGCTTTTAAAGGGTCATAAAAATTTATCATGGTATATGAAAAGACTGAATAAGAATGAACAAATACCCAAATATTAAGTGCCATAAATTCAAAAATAAAACTCTCCAATTCCCAGAAAATTATCAAATTGTTGCTTGAATAAGCTTAACCAGACTGTGATTGCATTTTGGAGCAATACTAGGTAATCTTTTCATGTCTTCCAACAGACAGTTTGACTTACTACTAGTGAATCCAGGTGGTGAAGTGAATGGCTGGCCCATGGTGGTTTGTCCCAGAGTGGCATTCGGGATGAAGGAATTTGGTTGTCCGACACCGGGCTGAAGTTGCTGTTGTTCTTGAATCCTCTTTTGTCTCTTCTCCTCCAGTTCCTTCTGAATCTTATAGATCTTTTCAGCCAGTAGATGATAGTACTCCTCCTGAGGGATAATAATAGTATTTCATGAGAGAAGATTTCAAAAGTTGTAAATCCCTCTCCTTCCCCTCCCCCCCCCACCCCTAAAAAAAGATGGGAAGCTTATTATCCTATTATCCACTTGCGAAAGCACGTTTCATTCTGATGTTTGCAGGCACACAATTGCTCCAAAACAAGTTACTTTACAATCTGTAAAACGACGCCTACTTCTCAATGTACGGACTGGCATAAAAAAAAACTTAATCATCTAAATAGACAACAGGACGGCACTGCAAAACAATAGCAGTCTTACAGTGATTGCCCACTGATGCAGGAAATCTCTCAAAATCAAACCACCCACTAAAATGTATCTCTCAGCCTGACATACAAGCAAAAGCCGACATAAGGACAAACAATGAACTGTGAGCAGTTTGCCTGAAGGAAAATATATTAGATATATATCCATACTGTATGCAATTTTGTACCGCACAGAAATGAAAATCATCCATGTTTCACATTTCCTTTTCTTTCTGCTCAAAAGCCCTTTCTTCTTAAAAACAACAGAACTGCACACTGTATCACCATGGGATAAATGTGAAGAAGAACAATAAATATATAGCTGCACATCTAGCGTGCAAAACATGAACCAGAAAGCCAAAAGGCTTTGTTATTCCTTGCTACATGGTTATATTACAACAAACATGAATTATTCAAATGACAAGTATAAGATCAACTGCAGTTATTTTTCTCGATACACCACAAGCCTTTAACCCAAAATGACCTTTACTTTGGTGACCTAAAATGACTGCGACATTTGATGTCCACCAAAAGCAATAGGGATCACCTACCCAGGCCATACAACCCACACATCAAGTACAGTATGAGTACAGTATGAAATCAGTCAACATTTTCTCTGAGCTCCAAGAAACACACAAGTAATCAATGCTGCTTCTAGTCTTGCCTGTTGTTAGTTGAATCAAATAACTCAACCTTACCTCATCTGAACTCAGCTTGTCTGCCATATTTACCTCAAAATTCTTCTTAAACCACCAGGACAATTTCTTCCTTGTTACAAGTAGCTTTTAACACACTCAAAGTCCTGGTAAGTTGACCCTAAGTTATGATTCCTCCGCAATATTTTTGCTTCCTCCATCTTTTCCGACATTGTGAAATATGATTGAAAGCACTCCAATTTGATTGTTAAGAAACCTTGTTCTGCTACCAGCTGTTCCTCTGGATATTGATATTATCCAAATAAATGACAGAGCAGATGGTTTTTTTATTTTCTTCATTTTTTTCATAAACCCATTGAAATTCCATTGCATGCTTTTCTATCTGACCCCATGACCTCCCATACCAAGACTCTCTCTCTGGACAACTTATTAGCCCCCCACACTAGAAGTTACTCACTAAGTTACAAATGCAGTACTGTAGGGAGCAATCCCATTGAGTTAACTGTGTGCGAGAGAATAAACACCTGCTATTGCACAATGTAGATCAATATATATTTGTACGGTAGTTTATAATAACTACAATAATGGTGTTTAGGCTATTATTATTGTTTTATAGTGAAAAATTATCCCTTCCTCTCTATTGATAAGCATTAAATTTCACAGGGTCGTGAACCTGTTAATAACAGACAACCTTATCAAGTTTAAAACAAATCTGACCCATGGATATGGAACTAGGGCAGTTTTAAAATTTTCTATGTTTTACCCCATAACCTAATTAATATGCAAGATTTGGACACCAAAAACAATAGGGATCATCTACTCAATATGGGCAACCAACATGCCAAAAATGAAATTACTCAGAGTTACACTTCTTGAGATAGAGTGTTTACGAGCAACCGTCACACACACACACATACATACCCACACACGACATCAGGACTGCATAGATTCCCCTGCCTACGGCAAGGAATCAAAAACCTTTTTCGCAGGTTGAAAAATCTTTATGCAACAAGAGCCCACAGGCATTATGGTTCCTTGCACTAAGTCCACCTGATGGTACCAATACCAAAGAAGTAATATGACACAACCTAAAGTAAGTACAGTAAAACCGAATTTATCCAAATCCCGTTATCCAAAACCCTGTTTATCCAAACTGGCCATTCGGTTTCGCAGAACTGGCATCGTACACAAGCTATGTCAATTTCAGCCCAGAATTGGCTACACTTTGTCTCTCTGTTTTACTTCCCGATGATTTTTATTGCCGTGACACATAAGGATTTTTAATGTTTATCTACAATACCATCTTTAACCATCAAGCTGGAGAATGAATAACCAATATAGAATTACCCTATTTCTTCGTGTCTTTTCTTCCATAGTTGTCCACGTAGAGTCATAATAGGATCATTAATTCAATGGCCTACCGAAGTGCACTAAACCTAGGCTATTCCTACACAGCACTGCTAGTGTCAATGCTGCCCAACAGCCAATCTTTTCACTCTTATCAGGCAGTAAATAAATTAACAAATGTGTAGAAGAATGTCAGACTTAAACGTAGGGTTATAGGTGACTAACGGACTTGTAGGTGAGATGATAGACCCATAAACACTTAACAAACTTGGGAGATGAGTTAGCTAACAAGCTTAAAATCCCTGTTTGACTTTTGGCACTAAGCCTACTGACGGCATTCCATGTCAAAGCGTAGGTTTCATACAGTAAAAGACAAGTCACCCCGCCCGTAATGTCGTAGCTAGCGCTTGTTTCTCCCAAGTTCGCTGGTAGTAGTATTAGCGGTTCGACAGTTGGCGTTAAGTGGTGTGCTTCTCACTTTAAATCTCCCTTTTCAATGTCGGCTACCATGTATCCCATTTGTAGACGTAAATTTTTTGACTATGTGTGGTTACTTTATCACAAAACATTCCGAAAGTGTACTGTTTTAGGGTTTATAATGTTAGGATTCTGTATGTAGGCTATGTGTCATCCTGATGCTGAGCAAAGTAGCGCAACTCAAACGGACATTCATTGCACACATATAAAATATCCTCCATGTAAGTTCAGTGTAAAAAGACACACAAAAATTTTGAATCTTCAAGAAATATTTAGTTTTTACTATGAAATGAAAGAAATGACGCGGACAACAATCACAACATAGCAATGGCTAATTTCACTTCATTAGTAAGTGCATGCTACACCCGTGACAGGAAATTTACGATTAACATGAAACTAGGGATGTGACTTTGCGATTAATGTACTAAACGTTTAATCGCATCATTTTGCGATTAATCAGCGATTAATCGCATATGTGGACTACCCAAGCACGCACAACTTGCCGCGTTCCATTGAGGTCGTGAAGTGATAAATTCACCGCACAATTTTTTTCTGCATAGCAGATAGTATGCACACTAATACTGTATATGTGCTTCCCTGTACTGCAGAAAAAAAAATAACGTTGCGATTGCACCAGAATCCGTAGCATTGCCCAATCGTTCGCTCACTTCACGGCCGATAACGTTAACGTTTTAATTTTTATTTAAGTAACGAAAGATTCAATTATGAAGAGTTATTCCATATAAATTTGCTTCAAATGAAGGTTTATACAGATATAGTTTGTGCTCTTAGTTGCATCAGTAGCTAAATGAAGTTTATTAAGGTTTGGTTTTTCAAGCAGCGATTGTTCACGAAGTATAGGCTAGCCTAGGCGTACTGTAAACTTTACCGTATTGTCAATTTTCGCATAGGCTATCGTACACGCAAAGATTAGCCTAATGTTACATAACTTAACAATGGCGATCATGCATCGTTACCACTTTCGAGCATTTACAGAGGCATTGGCATAGAACCATAAGTTTCGTAGTGCACTTACCTAAGCAAAGGCGGATATTTTTAAATATCACTGTTAGGCTACAATACCTCATTGAATTAACTAGGGCATAGTTTGTTTTTTTATTTAGCCTATTCATTTTTTTAATGAATTTAGACGAAAAGCACAAAAAGCGATTAATCGAATGTGACCTTTTACTAAACGTTTAGTTGGCTGGCGATTAATCGGCGATTAATCGCTAAGCGCTCACAGCCCTACATGAAACCCTGTTTAACGTTATTCAAACAACGTTTGGTCTAAATGTGTTCCAATAAACAAGGTTTTACTGTACCACACAATTTGCAGGAAAAGCATGGTTTGCACCATTACATGAAATGGCCTACATGGTCCATTCAGTACCTTGGACCCAATTATTCCGAACCTTCTCGCCTGAAGGTACCACTTACATAGCAGTACGAGGACACAACTTCAACTTAGTACTATACAGTATGGACAAGAAGAATCATTTCGCGTGACTCCCAAAAATGGACAATTTGGATCCCAAAATTTTGAACACCACGAAGGCACCACGACCAATATGCCACAACCTCAACTTGGTGCTATACAATCTGCAGGAACATTTGCCATACTTGCAAAAATCGGGCCTTTAGACCCCCAAGTAACCTTTGACGCCCAGAGTTTGTACACTCGTTGAAGGCGAATCATACAAATCAACAAATAAACCCAAGGATCATTCCCCCATGTTTCAAGACAGTGCATCAAACATTGTTTGAGAAAGAGCAATTGACATCAACTGTACAAAAATAGAGTGACAGAAAGCCTCATCACAACATGGTGTCAGTTCAGCTAAGAATGTTTAGTTATCCTAAAGCAGAAATAATTCAAAACATTCAGCACTATCATGGAGCTACCACACTGAACCTGCAATAAAGCACATTCCATGATTACCTTGATGGACAATACAAACATCTGCAGCACAACAATTAGGTTTAAACTCACAACAAAAATTGGGTTTAAAATCACAGCAACCAACATCCCATCAGATTAACTGTGGGATACAGATTTGAAGTTTGCTGTAATGCTGCCAGAACGGTTGCCTTTACAAATTTCCATAAGGAGAGTACGGTGGCCCAAGATTGCCATAATATTACTATTCAGGGCTAAAATAGTCTCTCTGCCCTTTGTCTCTGCATTGATTACCACCAAAACAAACCTCACTTTACCTTCTCACCATAATGCATCCACATACCAAGTATACAATCTACACAAGCTTTCTTCCTTGAGACATCATGCAAAATGTTTTCAAAATTCTGCCACTAGTGTCCCCATGTGACCTCTGACTGACACCCAAAACAATAGGGAACACCTCACTATGGCAGTCCAACATATCAAGTTTGACTTTCA
The DNA here is from genome assembly GCA_021234535.1 of Stichopus chloronotus. Taxonomy (NCBI): domain Eukaryota; kingdom Metazoa; phylum Echinodermata; class Holothuroidea; order Aspidochirotida; family Stichopodidae; genus Stichopus; species Stichopus chloronotus. The sequence goes on along the minus strand of CM037834.1, from coordinate 27,530,654 downwards.
GTTATTGAGCTGGAGCATACCCAAGCAAGTGTTGCAGACACACATGTGCATATACATAAACCAGGGTTCGTACATATTTTTTATTACAAAATTCAAGGACTTTTCAAGGACTTTCAAGCACTGAAATTTCCACATTCCAGTACTTGTTTAAAATAAAACTAACAAACCCGAAACCATTCTTAACTGCACTGTCTACCTTTATAATGTTCTTCTTAAGTGGAAATATCAATGTTTTTCAAAAATTTACAGCTTGCCTTATGTTTATCAGCAGAAGATAACAGCCAGCTGGCATAGTTAGGATTTTCAAGCCAAAGTCTGTTAAACTGGCAATTTCCTGGCATTGTAAATATTTTTGCAAGTGCCTCAATATATAAAGAATTAAGAAATGCTTAGAAAAGTAAAATGTCTGCAACAGGTGTGGGTTCATGTCTACTACTGTTTAAACAGCTTAGTTTTAGGGTAGGCTACACAGTATGCTGCACACAAAGTCAAGGTAGAAAACGAGGCCTAGCGTTACGACTTCGTGTGTAACAGTAGACCCTACTCTAGGCCTAGGCTATAGGCTAGGCTAACAGAACTTAATACCATAAAAGATACCAATGTTCACAACCAAATGTGCAGAGAATTTGATTACGTGGCAATAAATCAAATCCAAAATGTGTGCTTGACACCACTTTTACGTCTTCCGAAAGTCAAGAAGAAAGCGACCAGTGAAAAACTGTGACGAAACTTGATGATACGCGAACAACACTTTGACTTAGGCTACATCTAGTCCAGACGTACGTGCGTGATATATGTACGTGTATGCATGTACTGCAATGTGTAATGTACCCAATTCCACTTTACACGTTTGCACTTGGTACGTCACCACAGTGGATATCGCCCATGCGTCAGTTGTAAATATAAAAGTTTCCCTAATTGTACAGATGCGGCGTAGAATGATGCATTCCAGCACCGTGGGTACAAGAGTATTTGTGAACCCGCCCTCTTCCCCCAGCGCTTGTGTTGCATATGCACTGACAATCTATTCGACAAATGCACGGAAGAACTTTCGTGATCGATAATTTCACAATTATGATTATTTTGTATTTTTTTACATTTTTCTCATCTGTAAAGAAATATTTTGCAATTTTTGTAGACAAAGAAATGAAATGGACTCTGATGTTTGAACTTCAAGCACTTTCAAGGACCTGACTGCCAAAAAGCAAAATTTCAAGCACATTCAAGGCCTTGAAAAGTGCTTCATCAAATTCAAGTACTTTCCAGATTTTCAAGCACCCGTGCGAACCCTGATAAACACACACATGCCAACCTGGCTAAGTTTCTTTGCTGATGCAAGGAACCAAAAACTAACCTTAGTGCTGGCTTGGTCATACATATCTTTCTCAACTTTCCTTGCATAGGCAACAAGATCTGTCATCCTCTTGTCCTGAAGAGCTGCTGGGTCAGGAGAAGGAAAGATGGCCTTCACTCTAAAAGGAGAGAAAAACAAGAAAAACATATCCCAGAATCAATATCAGGTAAAGAATCAATATCGAATGTAACTGGAAAAATTACACCATGGTTTTGACAGAAGTAATTCTGGTTTTAAAACATCCAGGTTCATGACACACTTAACAGAAGCTTCTGAGTGAGAGGTGATTCTGAATATTAGAAGCAACACAAAAAAGGTTGCAATGGAGAGAAATCCAAACCAAGCTTGCCACTGTTCATATCCAAAAACAGAAATTTTCATTTTCATGGGCCGTTGACAGTTCTCAGTCTGGCAAAATACATTCCTATTATTAAAAAATTTCATTGACAAACATCAGAGAGATGACACACCCTGTCTTTGGATACATTTGACCAGGTGGCACCCCCCCCCCCCACGAATATTACAAGCTATCAAACTGAGATGAAAAATTAGGCGCGTCTATTTTATCATGTTATGTTTCTATTGTATTTTCTCCAAGCATAATGGGTAATCAAAGGGAGAACAGGGAGACCTACCAGCCAAAGGAGGTGCTTAATGACAGCAGCCTCCGACTTTGATATAATTTCTGTCTCACTCTTGAACACACTAATATCACAACTACCATTTGTCACTTAGTTGAATTAATGTTAGAGAAGGATCATTGTGCAGTTTTGACATATATACTTAAACACTCACAGCTTGTGAACTAGGTGTCTCCGCAAATCCTGGGTCACATGCTGGTGCCAAGCCTGCTGGGTACTTGCTGTGGACACGGTCACTGTTGCAGCTGCGGCACTGGCTAGATCAGCACTGCTGAGAGAACTGCCAGGATCCATTCCTGTGACCTTCTGGCTGTCTTCCACCAAGCTGTTCAATACGCTGTTTGAGGCACTGACTGCCGCCGCCGCTGCTGCCGCTGCAGCACTTGGGGTTTCAGTCGTTTGTGCTGTGGCGATGCTACTGTTGGTTGCGTTGTTGGTGTTGCCTAGGAGGTTCAACAACGATTTGACTAGAAATGTGGTTACGATTAACGTAACCATTGTTGGCAAGGTGGATTCGGGGTAATGTGGGAATGATATAGCAAGTAAAAAGAAAACAGACGTACACTGAGAGAAAATTTGGTTCACATTGTCACTGCACCAGTTCAAATTAAATAAGACAAATATTTTCATCTAGTAGGCATTAGAGAATTGCATGCATCTTTCAGAGCATTCTTTAACAACGTGTAGTTCACTTGAAACATACTTAAAAGCAACAACTATATCAAACTTGGGAAACCTTTGCACCTGTGACACACTAATACTGAAGGTTTTCACACTTTTCTGCGAGTTAGTAACATCAATGATTCAAACTATTCACCCTCACAGGACTAAACCTAACATGTCCCTGTAACTATGTTACTAATCACAACCTTGCCTATTGATTTCTTCACATAAGAATTGATTAACAGGGGGTCGGTGGGGTTTCCCAGGAGGGCTGAAATACAAAACTGTGAAAATCACCTGCTCCAGCTGCTGTTCCACCGGCTCCTCCACCTCCTCCTTTGAACCTCTTATCTGAAGCATTCTTCAATGGCAAGCAAACAGGACAATCTTTACGTGTACAGTTCTTCCAGTGAGATATGATCTGCCTTGATGATGAGCAATGGGCAACTGAACAAAGTGGAAAGCAGAAGAACAAGGGGGGGAATGTTACCTTTCGTACCAGAAGACGACAGAAACATCCAAAATCAGCCAAAAGAGTCTCCAGATGATCAGACAGTGTATCAAGCAATATCAAACTAGACTACAACTACAATACACACAGTAATTCCCCAGCCCCCCCCCCCCCCCCATCTTCTTTGGCCCTGCAAAACATAAAATACACCTTGTAACCGGTGATCTCTTTGCAGGCTTGTAACATTATCCGTTTGTAATTCTTTGTGATTATATCCCTGCAAATTCAAGTAAGGGAAAAAGTATTTAGACCATTGTCTGCTCTAAACACCATACAATAGTTTGTCCTTGTAACCAATCAAATGTGGGCAGATGCATCACAGTTCAATCAGGCAGGGACTAAATGGACAGCCTATGTGGGAGCAATGTTAACTCTGGCAGCAACTGCAGAAAACACACGTCTGGCCCTTACATGGGGTGGAATTGGCATACAGTAAGCAATGAATCACAACATCAACCATTACAGTGCTTACAACTGCCTCCAACTGGTAATTTGCAGAGTCCATCTCCCTTGCCAGTGGGCACAACTACCACAGTATTAGTAAGTAAGGTTACTACCAGAAGAGGAACACTAATGTCACCTGATTTTCTGTCAACTTGCAGCACAAAGCCACTTGTACAATTAAGCATAATAATCTGATAACAGGTACACAATAACTGAGGCATATATTAAATAAATTTAATTTCCAAGGAAAAGGTAGAATAGACTTTCATATACAGCATTACCATTTGTCAGAGAGAGAAAAGAACTAATTGCTATGCCACAGAATAGTTGAAAGGAAAGATTTAATTTACCTTGGCAAGACTTTCCTGCTTGGCAGTTGGTAATATGTGTGAGCACACTTTTCATCGTTTGACAGTGTGGAAGGGAACAAGGGGTCACTTCGCCATTGGCTTGGTTTTCCCTCCTAATACATTTGTGAGCATGAAGGAGGAGCACCAGTTGTCTTTGAATAACTTTGCGCCTATCTGATTCCTGGTTCTGTCCTGGAGCTGTACCGCCACCACTGCTGCCTGCCAGTGGTTGTGCGGCTTTTTGCACTGGCTGCTGTACTGGATTGATCTGCTGCTAAAATGACCAAAAATAGAAAATATGATGATGGGATGCATTATTTATTGTACGCTGTCGATGTAGTGGGTATGTTTAATGAATACTTGGTTACACAAAAAATTGAAAATACAGCATGATGTGTACAGAAGAGAGAGAGAAACAATTGTGCCTTCACCAGAAAATTGATACATGCATTGCGTACTGATCACAAAGTGCGAATCATCAATTATGAAACAAACAATTATTGTTCGTAATTCCATTCTTTAACAACTTCCTACAATGAACAGCTAAATATGCCTCTTTAACATTTTCATCTGCTAACTTGAGTCGTTAAGCAATTAAATGTGTTACAGCAATTGTATACACTGTGACAGAGAAAAGAATACCAGCTGTTTCAACTATGCCACCCATCACATGTTACCAGTCTTTATGAACATCTGGAAATTGATATAATATCTAATCAAAGGCACTTTCAATAAAATGCTTCATTTTCAAGACTTTAGAAATGTGGCAAATGCAAACATTTTCAGGAATCACTTAACATTTAGTATTGGCCTTACTCATACATAACTTCTGTACGAATTGGCCGTACCTTATAAAATAATTGGTGCCTTACCATTACAACTATATATAGATTAGGCGCCATCCTTTGTCTTACAAATGTTATAACCCACTAAGTCACATTCAAGTACAAGTACTACTAACATATAGTTGTACAGCAGGGATCACATTTGGTGTCAAACTTCTCAAAGTGAAATTGATTGTTTCAGTCACTAGCAACAAGAGTAAACTCAAAGATCAAATGCTTCTTAAACATCAAGGTACAGTACAAGTATAACATGCTGCTTTGCTACTGGCATTGATCACAATTAGGCAATTTAAATGTGGAATGAACTTTTTTTTGCTAATTTCTTACCATGTTAACATTACTTTGCATGGCAAGGTTTCCAGTAGGTTGGGTCGGTACAGGCACCATATTGTTAGAATTGTTGAGCTGTGATGGTGCTGCCATGCTAGCATTAGCCAATTCAGCAGGAAGGTTTCCAGCCATATTCATGTTAGTATTGATGCCCCTGACAACAGCCCGATTAATCATAGCTGGACGCTGCTGCATATTTCCCATTAAGTTACCAATGTTGTTCAAGGAGGGATTCATAGGAATGTTGTTCCTATGTAAACTGTTCATTAAATTGCTGTTGGCATTGGGAGCTATAGTAGTCATGCCACCCTGGATGTTGGGCATCGACATAGCCACGGTGTTCACGTTAGGGATGGAATAAGGAGCGTTCATGTTCTCTATCAAGCCAGCAGAAGCGAGTGTGTTAGTGCCAGATGAAGACACAAAGGAAGTAGATAGCATGTTGGCAGCCGGTGATGACATATTGCCCATGGAAGAGGAGTAACCCTGAAATGGACTGTTGACAGCCGGCTGACCCATGGGATGCCCACCAACCTGATGAAAGAAAATTAGAAATAATTTGAAAGCAGAGATGAAATATACAAGCTGAGGTTAAATGAGTATATAACGTTAAAAAAATGTTGTTAAAGGTACATAAATGCCAGTCACCTGCTCCATCAGAGATATACAATACAAGTTGCATAGTTAGAAAACAAATACACACGATTACATGACAAAAAGTTCCAACTAAGCACTGGTGCACTGTTTTTGACGACAGCATGGACAATGAAAAGCATGCACAGAATACAGGGGTCTGATATTGCCCCGTAATATGTAACTTCTGTTGTTGTAGCTGTTACACAGTTTCATCAACCAAAGCATCAAAATGTACACAAATGTGAAAAGGTCATGCCTAGCAAGCAATTCCTACCAAGAATGTACAGTACTTCAGTTTGCAGTCCCAATGTAACCATTTAGCGAATACTTACATTTTCCTACACTTTCAGAGACACAAAATAACGACTTACAGTAGATTACACTATCCATTTATTAAAACTGAAATTTGAAAATTGCCTTTGCATAAAATAATAATTTTAATCATACATTAAAAACCTCTTGTTTGAATGGTTTCACTTACATTAGGAATCCAACATGGAAGACTGCAATTAATTCTATTTTCTTTTAAGCTTGATGGTAGCACGTGGTACACTACTTTTATGACATAAAACTATGTACAGTTCCAATGGTAATGCAAAGCTCACTTCTTTCAAAATGATACTCCTACTCTGACTCAACTGGCCTCTATTTTGCTGCAAATACCTTTTTTTACAGAACTATCAATGGTCTTTAATGCCACACCCACCATCACAAAAACAAACTACCTTAAGCTCACAATTTGCAACAATCTAGTGTAATTTTGAGGAGTTTGATACAACCTGACAGGTATAAAAATTGGGAAAAGTTAGATAAACAGTGCAAAGCAAACTTAAAAAGCATACTATTTTTTTACATCAGTAAGTGACTAGAATATGGCATGATCTGAACTTACTATGTCTTTCAGCATAGCACAAAAATCTGACCATGGTGTCTGTGCACCAGAACATCATGTGGCAATGTACACTTACCTTTGCCATTGTCTGTTGTTGGTTGACTTGGTTAAGTGCGTGAGTACTTCCAATTACATTGGACAAAGGCGAGTTCATCTGTTGGCCAACCATTACATTGCTACTGTTGGGCATTGCCATCGAAGTTGGTGCGGAGCTCCTTGGCATACCACCGTTTCCAGGACCGGTGAGTGGTCCATTCATCAATGAATGTCTGTTTTGAACATTTGGCATATTGACTAAGCTCGCCGGCCCTGCCCCAGAGTAATTTGCACGAGACGCTATGTTGATAGCGTTCAATCCACTTGGATTGTTTTTGAAAGATACGACAGTATTTGGCATAGCTAAACTTGATACGGTATTGGTTACTGTGCTCATTCCAACAGTCTGTTTAGTTGATGCTAAATTGCCAGCAACTGCACGCTGCCTAGCTATGAGTTTATGCCCTGCGGCATTGCTGAGGTGAGCATTGGAGTTTGCACCGCTCGGATGAGAAAGCTGATTATGCAACGGGCTACTGGTAACTGCGCTGACTGAGCTGCTTGAAATATTACCAACCCCAACAACTGCAGAACCACCAGTCCTTGGTGGAGATGCCAGCAGTTGAGTTAATTGTGTATTTTTATGTGAGGCATCCTGTTTGTTCTCCTGATGGGTGGCAGTCGGATTTAGTAAAGTTCCATTGGCAGCATTGCTAGATGGTGTTCTTGAAACTGGGATGGTGTTGTCTGAGGTTACAGCATTCATTAATTTATCATGAGACCCTTCCAGATGATTTGCCATATCTGTGGATAAAACATAAGAATGAAAAAAATAAAATATGAAATATATTATTGACTGAACCTCCCCCCCAACAAAAAAAAAAGAAGAAAAGAAAAGACAGATTAAACACAACTGGCAAATAAGTTTCACACACAAGGCTATAATTTGAACAAAGAAAGACCTTTTTTATTTTCAGTATTTTCATAAATACTGAGCTACTAATTGTTAGCAAAGCAATAACAGTGTAACATGTTGCTTAAACTTAGAGTAGGATGTGCTGTTTGAAGAAATAAAAATAGCCTTTATGGTTAATCTTCCATCATTTTCTGTCATTTGATACCAATGTGGGTCAAAAAATGCTATGACAGGTTTCTTTAATTAAAAATTTCATCAATTAGAGTGTTGATTACCTGTAGAATGAAGAGCGATTAGTTTTTTTTTTTTTTTTTCGGCTAAAAAGTTGGCGGAACTGGACCCTGTGGTGAATGTGGGGTACTTCCATGTGAACACTGCTACAACGAATCTCCTTAGCAAACGCATTTCCTTTAGAAATTAGGCTATACGTGGACAAATATATCCTTGTACAGGAGTTTTCATAACTTTCTGCAACTTTAAGAAGTACAACCAGTCCTTTGGTGTACGTTGGAAAATGCAGGAATAACAGCACATCCTACTTTAATTTACTAGTTTATGACATCAGCAGATGTCTTGTCACACCTACACTAAAATGTGGAATTTTACAATAAATTTAGCACAAATAATCATTCTGCAGGCCTGAAAGTGTTTCATGTTGCAAGTCTACAACCATCTGACTTTTACAGTTGGGATGTGAATTAGTCTTATCCTGAGAGTAATGTTTACATGAAAACAACTGATGTATCCCAAGCATAATGTCAACAGCTTTCACAACTTTCTGGATTGTATCAATTGTACAGTATAGTCAAAAGGAACATTTACACAAAGTAATGATCCTACACTACCACCGAATTGAGTGAAAGAAATAAAACAAAAAACAGGAGTGTTAGGCAAATTCATGTGACTTTATATCTTATTCATAAAAGAACATGGTGGGCTACAGTCACACATTTCAACAACTTGCTCCTTGTCAGATCAGTTTGCAGTTACTCCACCTAAAAATTTTAATATTTACGACAATTAATATGCAGTATGCAAGGTTAGACAATTCATAATTTCAGTGCGAAAGTATTTAGCGTTCCACACAAACTGCCGGAGAAAGTTTGAAAACTCCACAGTGTTACATTATGTTGTAAATTACCTACACACATTTCTATCTTGTTAAGTGTAACAATTTGGCAAAGACCTGCAAAAGCTAGTGGGAAATCAGACACTCCAAGTCCAAAGAAAAAGCCCAACATCAAAATGGAAGCGCTTCCATGGACACTGGATCTTGCCATATAACAATCTTCACTTACGAACTTGATGTGAAGAGGCAAAGCGTTCGGTATGATTGAGGCTATTCACCCGAACAAATTTGTGTGGGTAGGCATCAGACAAATTGGAACAAATGAAATTTTAGCCAATCAGCCATCATTATTAGGGTTACCTTCAGGGTTAGGGTTTAGGTTCGTGTAAATTGTAGGCGTTCTTCACCCATTGTAAGTGCGAATAGTTTAAACCATTCCATTAGGTTAGCTTACAGTATTAGCATAGGCAAGTAACAGTAAAATGAGACACTACATGCAGCTCAAGTTGAAAGAGGCTACCAACAATAACGAAGGGTTCGAACTTAAATCACAGTCACTTAGTTACCATTACTCACTGGCTAGATCCAGGCAAAACTTACTAAGGCCTACAGTCTGGCTAGGCTATAACTTACATGTAAACTGCCCCATCACTGCATTGCAGTGACCCATGCAAAAAACAAAGTTACATTGTTAGACCTACTGTATTACTTGATAGGAAGGCATGATTGATATGACTGATTCTATATAATTTACAGTACATACCCCCAATAATCATTTAACACTAATGGTACTCTTGTCCAGTTATAAAGAGAATGAACTTTGTCATAGCTTGGTTAACCGAAACTCTAGAAAGTAATACCTGCTACTCCTAACATAAAGTTACTATCTTTACACACACAATTGGAAAATAAATTAGGGTAGGCCTACACAATTCAATGAGAAAGATGTGTAAATTGGAATGATGTGTTACAATAGGAAATAGAATAGACTTAAGCCTAAGTCAAATGAACATCAATAGCAATTGCTAAATTCCCCTCAAGAGAGGAATTTGAATGTTCGCTTGGGGTTGTGTCACTCACCTCCTAGGGACATGCCTGCTGAAATATCATTGGTAGTCCTAGGACTGCCTGCAACATTGAGTTTTGGCCGCTTGCATGGCGGCCCTCCATCAATCATCTGCTCGGCCATCTTAAAATATTTTCTGTAGTGAACTCAGCGGTTAAATGTAGTCCTCATACAAGGTGGTATGAAAACGGGAGACTTCAACCATACGAGTATACAACCCTTGAACGGCTCGCCCAGTTCATCTAACGTTAATTGATATACTTCGCTGCATCTTGGTATATACAAAGCCGCATCTTCGGAACCGATCCATATTTCTAGGGTCTTTTTAAGCCACCATCCGCAGGATTTTCCTCCATATTCTGGACTACTGTGATTCTAAATTGTACTAAGTATCCATTTTAATGCGAAAAAAATGTTCACAGTCTATGTTGTGCCAAATATTGGCCAAAAAAGTTGGTAGTTCGCACTTCCAATCGTAAACTAAAATGGCGGCTGTTGTTGCTCTCCCTTGCGCTTGATCAGTTGCCGAACAAGTACTATTCCGAAAAATTCCGAGTGATAAGTTATTACTTGTCCCTGCCTATCTCATTAGCATATCCACTTATGGCAATAAGAGACTATGTGATTGGTCATTCCTTCGGTGAATAGTCATAGCATGATTCCGTTGTTTTCCGGACTATTTCGGGATGAGTTCGTGGTTTTGCTGCTAGTATCGGCTGGAATGACGGGAAGATTTTTAAAGAACCAGCATGCAAAGCGGCAAAGTTAAACAGCTGATCATAACAATCTTCTGCCCATCGAGTTAGTAGCACAGATAACTTTTCCAAGGCCCAGGGAATGCTACTGACCGTGTTCTGACAGAACAACAACCGCACTGGAAGAGATGCATTTGGGGGTAAAAAGCTGCAGAGGTCGTGGGCATATTTGTTTCTCAATGCAGTCTTCATGATTTGAGTATTCATAATGTTTTCCTTTTTTTTAATCAGGTCTTACGACTTTCTATTCAACTTACGATCAAAGTTAGGTCAATCACTGGCTAATTCAATCAATGGTGACCCCCCTGTATTGCACAGAATTGAGTGCTGGGCATTGGGAGAACTGTGGCAATGTATCAACTTGATTGAACCAAATGATCAGTGACATCATTTTGTTTCTTCACTGATTTATTCCACATTAGATAGAAGTTTTTGTGTCTCATGAACAATGCAATGCAACATTTTTCTACTTTTGGAGCATCATGTGACCTTTTCTGCACAGTCAGTTACCTGGGACTGAGTGGGAGGTAACTTTACAACTAAATTTTAGGAATATTTTTCCTCCTTAAATTGGTAGAAACCATAGATCAATTGCATGTTCGGGTCGGAATATACAAATGTTCAAATTAATATTTCAAAAATGATGACTGTGCAATGGGGAATTTGTGATGTCACCCATACACAACTATAATGATTATTCTTTGTTCATGATTATTCTTTCTTTACAGTGTAATCTTGACTGAAACATTTCAATGCAATAGTAGTCCGTAATTTCCACAAGGTCTACGTCTACTATACACCCAATCAGCTTTTTCTCCAGTGTCAAATTTCAAGGTTAAACAAGGGCTTCAATTTCAAAGAATAACAGTCTTCTTGTAATACTTTGCCACTGTTACATGTGATTTTGGTAACATTGGGGCAACTGGAAATCTTTCTTGACCAGAGAACTCTTTCCTCAAACAGCAATGCTCCAAGTAGAGAACAAAAGATGTTGGCATGGGCCTTGAAATACCTGCAATGGAAAATTATTCTCTTTCATTTAAAAGCCGGCCCCTTCAATTATCAGGAAAATATACCATTCAATGCAGTCACTTATCCCAGACAGTGCTAATTTGCCCAACCACTTTCTGCTAGCCCCTCCCACATACTGTTTGAAACTCCTTCACATGTGTAAGAAAGACATTGGGCTCTGTTGGGTACGCTACGTAATATGAGCTACTCTGCACCTTTCGAATTTGCTGTCAATCAAAGAGCAGAACAAAATGAGAGATTTTGCTCACCACCCAGCCAGAAATGTAGCTTGTGAATAGGTGACTGACCTTAAGTTGAGGTGATTATGACCATTGCAATAAAAATAATTCATCCACATTCAGCCAACTAAAATGGGATGCAAATCCTACCTAGAATCTTTGAAAAGAGCTGAACACAAGAACTAGTACTGGTCACACAACCGTAGCTAAATGAGTATACTGTACTGTTATATCTCATAAATAATGAGAGACAAGTTGTAACTTCCAACATTGAACAGCTCAATACTGTAAACACAGCAACACAAATGTGCTGTTGCTACTGTCAACTGAATGTTCAGAGTTGTTGTGTCCATTCAGTCATTACAAGTAGCATTAAAATTTTTTTGCAGTTTTGGGTCCAAGACCAAGACTGAGTCAGTTCTATTCAAGACCGAGACTCGCCAATCTGAGAATGATCTTGGGGACTACCAAACACTGCCTCAAGGTCAAGAGACAAATACTAGGACCTGCAGGGGGTCCTAGTATAAGAGAGTTGCGGAAGTGTGATTTAGGGGAAGGACAAGTCTGTGCAGATCTTCAAACTGCTCTTGCAGAGATCACTCAGCACTAGTATGTTCATGCTGAGAGGTCTTCCCTGTCCAGGACTCAATTAAATCTAGTGCTACAACAGCCTAGTGGTATCAAATTCTGTAACAAACAAGTGGTCTGCTGAATATTAATATCAGCCTAAAGTTATGCAGGTTTTATAGCTGTGGTGGGCAGCCCTGCCTATGACTGGAAATATTCTACTAGACATTCACAATTAGTATATGCCTAAGTACCGTCCAACACTAACTTCACAAAATATAGTAAATACAAAGGAAGAAGCCGTCTTTTGAGTTACCATTCAAAGATTTTGCAAGTACTCCACAAAAGTGCTGAGGGCATTGCTCCCTGGCCCCCTTCCCTCAGGGGTACTGCCCCTAGACTCCACCTGCCCCTAGTGCAAGCCTCTGGATTCCACCAGAAGTGGCTGGTTCCCTTGCTTGGAACTTGGCAATAAGATTTGTCTAACTACAACCCTGGGCGTATGTAGAAAGGTGGTATTTAAATTCTGTTGCAGATTTCAACCTGCCCTGAGTGTTATACTAATTAAAGTAGAACAGTACACCCACAACATATTGTTCAAAGGATTTTGAAATCTGTGGCATTGTTTCAAGACAGAAACTGACACCTACTGTAGGAATAACAGCCCATATTTCAAGAGGCTTGTGAATATGTCTTCCAGATGTGGGTCAATACCACTCCTAAACAGACTTTGACAAATCTTGCCAAACAGTCCAGGAGAAGTACTGTAATCAGTTAATAGGGCCCTGCACTGCTTAACGTCGTAGCCCACCGAGCAAGAACCCTAGCAAAGTCTTCAAAAGGCGTATTAAAAGTGGACAAATAGATATTCATGTGGACAGTAGACTTAGAGAAGCCAGCCAGATGGACAAGTAATGAAAAAGAATTTGTTGAAGCCTGCCCCCAACTTCATCAAGAAAGATATCATGCTGAAAACTTCATGAACAATATTTTTAACAGCGCTGGCAAGTATTATGTCTGTCACTCTTTGAAACAGGAACCAGTCCTTAAAAAATAACTAACAGGAATTGGAGGAGATCTAATGATCATCCTGCAAACTTGAATAGCTATGATATGATAAGCAATCATGATAAAAAATTTGCAGTCAGAGTCATATATAATAATTAAACACGATAGATTATGCTGATAGTACAATTAAATTAACCCTTTTGCAGAGATGATATGCTATATGTTTCAGAAGAAGAATTCTGTTAGCAACTGATTCAGTTTAACGTAATGCATGTTTTAATTTCTATTACGTTTTACGTTTCTTCGTTTTTTTGTTTTACTTTTTCAGAATCTCTCTGACGCTGTGTGTTGATGCTTCCTTAATAAAGTTGTCCCAGGGGTAGTAACTCAAACTTATGTTGCTTAAATTCAGTTCAGAAGGATGACAACAGGCAGGCAACAGGTCAACTGACCATGATTGGTAGAGCATTCCAGAGGGTCCTTACCCTCCCACCCCTACTGCTCCACAACTCAAAGCATGTGACAATAAGCAGTAGATTTTCAGTACTAAGAAATGAAAAGCTGTGGCAAGTATGCAGACATCCATTAAAAGCATACTTCAAAAATAAAAGATGTGGCCTACAGCACTTCAGTGCAACCTTTGCAAGTATGCTCGGAATCTCTGCTTGTAACAGCTCCAAACAGAGGATAAACCAAGTTCAAGTTCAACAAGAACAGGAGATTCCATCAGTGTTACATCAAAGTTTTACTGATTATCTGAAATGGCCATTGATTTATGCTCTGAATAAGTTCTTCTTATTTGCCAACAAAATGATATACTTTATACAAATTACCATAAGGTGTTCCTTTCTTAGCCTCAGCTTTGGCCCTTTGTTGACCCTTTATCCTCTGGCAATGTGCTCACAGACGATGGAAAAGGTCTGGTTCGGTTCCCTGCTCAGGTTAGTCACATTTGCTGGGCCAACATTCATCAAGTTAGGTCAATGGGCTAGCACAAGGCGGGATTTGTTTTCTCCAAACTTTTGCAATACTCTGGGATCCCTCCACCACGATGCAGCGTGTCATTCCTGGAAACATACCACTGAGATCATGTGCAGAGCCTTCGGGGAGAATTGGCAGGAATGGTGTAAAATGGAGACCCAACAGGCCGTACACTCTGGTTGCATTGGCCAAGTCTACAGAGGACATGTGGACGTGGGTGCATTTGTGGCCAAATCAGGTAAGTACTGTATCCAATTTAATGTCATCTGTTAGCAGCCTGTATTTGCCTAAACTAGCAGCTGTTACAAGTTAAGGCTTTCATGTTATCAGTCGTTATCTGTCAATTATTAAGTCTCAGTTTTAGAGTGCAGTGATGTGTAAGCTGTCAAGGTTAAGTTTTTTTTTCTCAATAACCACCAAAATTGTATACTGTAAGATGGTTTAGGAAGGACAGAATAGAAATTGTCACGGAATTTCAGTACATTTCAACATACATTTACATGTAAGTTTCTGCCTTCCTTTTCCTCTAATGCCATTCACTTCCAGATCCCATGCTCAATTGACAGACCTGTGCATCATCTTTTCACAACACACGACCAATCGATCTCATTCCACGCCTTTTCATCACTTCTACAATACTGTCTTTCAGAGTTCAGACCCAACCTTGTCCATGAACTCACAGGTGGATATTTCAAACCACATGTCTTTTGACTCTCTGTTTGGTCTCCTCACAGATGATACCTTCTTCTGCTGACTTCACTTTTCAAGTTTCTTTATTGCTTTTTTCCCCTATTTAATAGAACCAGACTATGTCTATTGCACCCCTCTGTGCGCACAGTACCGCCAAGTGTTCATAAATCCACTGACTGAAATGGCCTAAGTGTTTCAGATTTAAATATATATACTGGTTTGAGAAGACTGTACATTATGCCAGTCTTTTCAAATGTGATGTTTTTGGTTTTGATGAAAATTGTCACCTAGTTGTAATAATGATGGCGTGTGTGCGTGTAAGGGTGCATGTGTGTGAGTGTTTTTGTTTTGATGATGCTTTGTTTGATTTTAAACATGATATCTCTAGGTGGGGAACTTGGACAAATCTCATATTTGGTATTTAGGTATAGAAGATGCTGTTGTTTGGTGGTAGTGGAAGGTTATATGAGGCCAACAGCGGTCTGAATGGAAAAACCTTGTAAACATGATATCGCAAGAATAGCAGTTTGGACTGATGTCATACATGGTGTATTATATGGAGTGCAAGAACCCTATTACTTTTGTTGGAGGTTAAAGATCATTTGAGGTCAACAGAGTTCAAAGTGTAAATCTTGAAAATACTATACCTCAAGAATGTAAGTTGGGACTGATCACACGTGTGGGTATGTTAAGTGACTGCAAAAGGTACACGAATGATATTGTATTGTGGAGGTCAAAGGTCATTTGCAATCACTAGAGGTCAAGCACCTTTAAAGCACAAAATCTCAAGGAGGCAAACTTTTAGTGATTTCATATGCTATGTTTATTAACCACATTGAGTGCACGAACCCTGCCAGTTTTCATTAAGGTCAAAGGTTATAAAAGGTCATTTGAGGTCAACCTGCCAAAGCCTTGAAAACAAAATATCTCATAAATTGAAAACTGATGGTGATTTGTTGATAGGTGACCTTCAACTAGAATGCAAGAATGCAGTTGTGAGTTTAATGATGTAACCAGTTGCAATTTAAGGTAAAGTGCAGCATTACAGCTACTTCTGGCATTTCTGTGCTGTGACACAATTTTCTCCTGAAACTGAAGCTAGTCCTGCGAGTAAATGAAGTAATGTGTTCACTGTGCCATGTAGCTGAAGTGTTAATAATTTGACCACCACTGGTTTTCTAGGCTGTGTGTATGTCAATTGATCTGATAACACCACTGGTATGTTGGCTCACTGTAAGCTCAAGCAAGTCAAGTGTGAAAGAGATAACAGGATGAACTCAATTCTGTTGGTCAGAAGAAGTCAAAATACGAAAACCTTGTAAATATAAAATCTCAACATTGCCAGCTTGGGCTAGATTCATATTTAAGATAGGTATCGATCGTATTGAGTTCAAGATCCCTGTTGCTTTTGATGGAGGTGAAAGGTCGAATGAAGTCATAAGAGGTCAAACGGTGACAGCCTCCAGAATATGTTCATTTGGACTGGTCTCACATATTGCAGCCAGTAGTGCAATGATAGAAGACATTGAGGAGACTGTTTGGTAGTGTATGTCATATATGTACTATTTGATATTAATGCAGCCCAGTATCGCTTTGCTTATGTAAGCCACTGCAGGCAGCAAGGCTGGTCTATATCATACAGTAGAAACTGCACAGTACATATGATTGAATCCTGGTTATCCTTTCTTCACTGCATTGTAGGTGGAATTTGCAGTGCTCAGAAGTCAGGTGGAAGAATAGAAGTTGCCATCAAGGTTAGTGTTCACATGGTACGGGAAAATGTATTTGTACCCTGTAATTTGTAAAACCCCAGGGGAGTAATTGTTACACATGTGGTTAAACATTTCTTTGTACATTTGCTACACAGATGATCTGTGCATCATCATAGTTTTTGCTTTTTCTTTTAAAGCTCATGTGACATGCATCTAGAAAACGGGCTAGCATTCAGAAGTTGCACAGTAAGACCCTGAGTGAAAATCTGTTGGAATATCTATTACTGTTTTTGAGATATGATTTTTCAAAGTTCGATAAAAATGCAAAGCAGATGACATGGACTGTTGCACAGTGTTTCTTTCGTTTTCCCTATGTATAATGCATCTAAGTTTCACATTGGTAAAGTGATATCAATATTTTTGAAAAAGAAAGTACATATGCCTCCAAAGTAAAACCCTCTGGTGATAAATTCTCGAGTTTCCTTGACACAAAGGTTAGGTAAACAAAGAATATCATAGGAGTCCATCTCTTGACATCAAAAATTTGCATACTTAGCTAATGTTTGTTCACGATGCAGCTCTGAGACACTAATTTGCCTGTGAAATTGAGAAATCTTTTGCTGGATTTTGATGGCAATTTGTGGCTATCTTTAGCTTATTTAATGATGATGCACCCAATAAGTCAGAACGTCATTTTCATATCACACGACATTTAAGGCAGTCATCAATGTAGATTCTTGACCAGCAGTGGCTGGATTTGTGGTAGATGCCCCATGACCACAGACATATGTTGAATGGAATGATGTTGTAACTCCTCACACACTGAGCAAATGAAGCCTAACACAGTTTGATGGCATAAAGCACTGTTGAGCATAAGATTTCTGTTTCCAACATTTGCCCTTGATAATGTTCATGTGGCCCAAGAAATTGTTCATTTGATATCTAACTGCAAACTTGAAGGAAACAGAGGAAAATACGAGCGTTTAAAGTTGCAAGGTACAGTAGTTCAATGATATGTGAGAAAAACTATGTTCAAACGTATCATGAACTTTTCATGTTTCACCGAACGGTCACTAACAGTAAGGTGTAAGCATTAGTATATGACATGGTTGAACTGTGACCTTAACCCAAAGACCTTAACCAGTGAAGGCTTTACTTTCTTGATGCTATTCACATGGGGTATTTTGTGGTTGCCGTAGCCAAAATTAGGCCCTCTATCTATCAGGCAAGATTACAGTACATTGCGAATACTGTACGTACATAATAGACCTACCAGTTGATGACAAAGCAGTGCAATGTCAGACTTTCATAACATTAGGCGATCTGTCTTTATTTAGACCCAAATTCAGGTGAAATTAAACTTAATCTCAATAAACATCCATCTGTTAACTTACCTACAGAACTATTAGTTACTTTTATGGTTACACAAATTATACTGGACAGAAAATAACCATTTTGGAACTCACAAAGTTTATCATTTGTTTATTTCCACTGGATTTGTGTTACGTGCACTGTTTCTTCTTGCCCAACAGCGCATAACTTGCTCCATTTCTTGTTCCATGTTGTTCTAGCCAATTTTTGATTCCTTGCCGTAGGCAGGGGAATCGATCTATGCAGTCCTGATGTCGTGTGTGTGTATGGGTGTGTGTGTGTGTGACGGTTGCTCGTAAACACTCTATCTCAAGAAGGGTAACTCTGAGTAATTTCATTTTTGGCATGTAGGTTGCCCATATTGAGTAGATGATCCCTATTGTTTTTGGTGTCCAAATCTTGCATATTAATGAGGTTATGGGGTAAAACATAAGAAATGTTAAAACTGCCATAGTTCCTTATCCGTGGGTCAGATTTGTTTTAAACTTGATAAGGTTGTCTGTTATTAACAGGTTCACGACCCTGTGAAATTTAATGCTTATCAATAGAGAGGAAGGGATAATTTTGCACTATAAAACAATAGTAATAGCCTAAACACCATTATTGTGGTTATTATAAACTACCGTACAAATTAGTTGAAAAGCATGTGTGCTACATTGTGCAAAATTACTATTGGCAGTTTTTTATTCCGTCGCACACAGTTAACTCAATGGGATTGCTCCAGATTTAAGGCTACAGTACTGCATTTGTAACTTAGTGAGTAACTTCTAGTGTGAGGGGCCTCCGATAAGTTGTCCAGGGAGATAGTCTTGGTATGGGGGGTCATGGGGTCAGATAGACAAGGTGGCATTAATTCATGCATTGGAATGTTGATGGGTTTATAAAAAAAAAAATGAAGAAAATAAAAAAACCATCCGTTCTGTCATTTATTTGGATAATATCAATATCCAGAGGAACGGCTGGTAGCACAACAAGGTTTCTTAACAATCAAATTGGAGTGCTTTCAATCATATTTCACAATGTCTGAAAGGATGGAGGAGGCAAAAATACTGAGGAGGAATCATAACTTAGGGTCAACTTACGAGGACTTTGAGTGTGTTAAAAGCTACTTGTAACAAGGAAGAAATTATCGCAGAGTCGATGAAGGAAAATTTGCAAAAGGCAAAGCGCCAATTTGAGGCAATGGAAGAGGTTCATGCTGATCTGGCTGGGCTGTTGTCTGATGAAGCATTTGAGCAAGCAGAAAGCTGGATGTTGGAATGCCAAAAGCATTATACTGAGGAGAGGGAGGAAGCAAAGTTGAAGGAGGAAACTGAGTTTCAAATTAGCGTTGGAATTACCTAAGGCAGAAACCCCACCATGAGATGGAGACCCAAGAACATACTGGTCGTTTATGAAGAATTTTGAGGTAAATATGGCAGACAAGCTGAGTTCAGATGAGGTAAGGTTGAGTTATTTGATTCAACTAACAACAGGCAAGACTAGAAGCAGCATTGATTACTGTGTGTTTCTTGGAGCTCACAGATAATGTTGACTGATGTCATACTCATACTGTACTTGATGTGTGGGTTGTATGGCCTGGGTAGGTGATCCCTATTGCTTTTGGTGGACGTCAAATGTCGCGGTCATTTTAGGTCACCAAAATAAAGGTCATTTAGGGTTAAAGGCTTGTGGTGTATCAAGAAAAATAACTGCAGTTGATCTTATCCTTGTCATGTGAATAATTCATGTTTGTTGTAATATAACCATGTAGCAAGGAATCACAAAGCCTTTTGGCTTTCTGGTTTTCTCTGTGACCATAACCCAATGTTTAATTATGCCACCAGCTTCAAAGAGCTGTGGCAAACTGATTGTATCTCAATGAAGGAAGCAGGAAAAAGGTCATATGGTGTGTGGATGAATCTCGGAGTGAGAGACATTGACCCATTGTACTATCATTTTGACAGATGGCTAAGCTTGCTTGCCAAAAAATTGTCACAAGAATGTCCAAGAGGATCTTGTACATCAAAGTTCTGGCAATTTGAGAAATAGCACAAGCATCACAAAACGTTCATGACTTAAAACCAGACATTGTTATTCAATTTGAATAACTCACAAAGAATCAGTGTGATAAAATGGTTGAATGGTTTAGGCATTGGTCACAAAACATGACAGTTACAGATTCAAACCCTGCCCTTCGTGCATTTTGGATAAGGTGCACTTTTTTTCATAAATTGTCCACTCCATCTATGTGTAGATGATTTCCTGGCTTGGTCACAAGGAGAGGATTACTGTAGGCCTGCCTCCCTGTGATGTGCCCCGGACACAACAAACCTAGTTCGCTGCCCTACAGCTCTTGCTAAGCCACGGGACCTTTACCACTTTAAAAGGATCAGGTGCTGCCATGTTTAGTTTGAGAATGAGATTCTAGGTAACCATGTGTAAAACATTTGAAAGAAATTTCGGTAGCTTGTGGATTGACGCACATGTTAGTGTGGCTTTGATGACATCTCACTCAGCATGGTGATGGGGGGAGGGGGTGTGAAGAGAATGAGAAAACCATGTTCTACTTGTTTCCCAGAGAATATAGTTTCCTGTATGTCTAGACACTTTTCTGCCTTGTTTTTCGTTGCAGGTACTTCATCCCGGTGTCATGGAGCTGGTTGACCTTGATTTGACAATCATGAAATATGCAGCGAGGCTTCTGTCTCTTATTCCTGGGGTGGAGTGGTTGAGCTTTCCAGACATTGTCAACGAATTTGAACATCTCATGAAAAATCAGGTGCTTTTGTAGACCCCTCCCCACTTGCATTGATGTCACATAGCAACAGATAAGGCACCCTCCTTGAGAGAAACAAACAGGCAGTACATATTACTACCTTAGGTGAGTGTAGATGGAATTCCAGAGATGCAATGTGCATGTGTTAAAGTTAGTAGCCTATCCTCAAGGAGGGTGCTTTCCTGTGTCACCTTCAATCAAACAACATTCCATGTTCAAGCTAGAAGGAGACATGAAAGACATGAATATTATCTTGCTGCCCACATCATAAGAAAAATTCAAATATTGACATTTTTTTACTCTCTATTAGGGTGCTCTCCCACAAAATTTGTCAATTGGCAGATCAGTTTTTATCACAAATTTGTGAAATAGATAAGCTTGTATCCGACTTGGAGAAAGAAAGAGCAAAAAGTTATGTAAAATGTCTTTTACAACTCCCTAGCCTCCTTCAACAGTGAAAATTTGTGTAAAGATTTTTGTTTTGGCAACACTCCTTGAAAATTTCATCACAGAATTTTGAGAATATCGGAGGTTGATCAATTTTGCTAGCAGTTTCTGTAACACCTACCCTTCTGTGGCAAGGTAAATTTGGTGATATGATGGTTTGCAGAACATTTGAAGAACGATGTAAATCTCCGGTCTGCTTGTACCACATATCGTTATGTAGTTTGGTGCATGGAGTTGGCAAATCTTACATCACGTCGTGGTAGACCACTTTTATTTGCTCATTGCCAAGGGAATAGCCAATCACCACTTCATATTGGATAAACTTCTGGATAACAAAGTAGTGATGGTCTCGAGTCCATTGTCAGGTATAGACCATCTCAGAAACGTGCTGGCCTAAAACACTACCAACTGTAAAAGTATTACGGAGCTCTTCATGATAGATCTGTCTCAATGAAGCAAACTGTAAAACCTTATCAGTGACATTTTGGTTCCAGGTGTGTTGCATCTCTTGAACTCAGTTTGAAGAGTAGTTTTATAGTCTTTGGTTTCAATGAAAATCCCAACCTATGTAATCACAATGGCATTTTTGTGAGTGGGTATATTTGTGACCACCTTAATTGTGAACAGGATATTTCAGGAATAGAAGCTTGAAGTGATGTGATATTTGGATATATATCTGTACCTATTGATATTAAACAAGAACCCTTTTGTGTTTGGTGGTGGTCAAAGGACATCTGAAGTCATCAGAGTTCAAACCAAAAACCTTGTAATCACTATCTGATGAGTCTGCAAGCTTCAATGGATCTCATATCTAATATGTGAATCAATCACAACGAGGACAAGGGTTAATGCCATCATTTACAGTGGAGGTCAGAGTTCATGTGAGGTCAGCAGATGTCAGTCTGTGAAAACCGTGTTAAAGTAGGATGTGCTGTTTGAAGGAATAAAAATAGCCTTTACTGTTGATCTTCTATCATTTTCTGTCATTTGATACCAATGTGGATAAAAACATGCCATGCCAGGTTTCTCTCATTAAAAATTTCATTAATTAGAGTGTTAATTACGGTAGAAAGAAGAGCAATTAATTTTTTCAGGTAAAAAGTTAGCGGAACTGGACGCTGTGGTAAATGTGCGGCACTTCCATGTGAACACTGCTACAACGAAATGCCTACGCAAAAGCATTTCCTTTTGAAATTAGGCTATATGTGGACAAATATACCTCTGTACAGGAGTTTTTATAACTTTCTGCAACTATAAGAAGTGTAACTAGTCCTTTGGTGTACTTTGGAAAATGCAGGAATAACAGCACATCCTGCTTTAACACATCTCAAGAATGCAAACTTTGATGGATTTTAGTCAACTAATAATTATCATAAGACCATAACAAAATGTTGGGGAGCATTCCTTTGTCATAGGAGAGTTATATAACTGAATGCTTTCTTTCTTCCTTTCTTTCCTTTTTTTATCTCCCATACAGATTGACCTAAGGGTAGAAGCACACAATCTGGATCTGTTTAACAAGTTGTTTTCATCTGATCCCACCATCAAATTTCCTTCGCCCATCTGGCCACTCGTCCATTCGGAGGTTTTGATCGAGACATTTGAGGTATCTTTCAGTGCTTCTCTTGTAATTTTCATTTCGACAAATTTAAGAGTTGTGGAAGTAAAGTATCAAAGTATGGCAATAAAACAAAGATTTTTAAATGAGCTTTCAATACGATGTATTGTAAATTTGCAGAATGTGAAGGCTGAATTTGTTGTTTATTCTAAGCACAATTTTGTTTAAACATCTGAAGAATGCAAATCCTGCAATGTGCTTATTTCTCTTTGAAGTTCCAGGCAAATCATTGTAAAAAGAGTAAATTCTTGAAAAGGTGTGATTGTCAGCAATGAAAAAAGATGATCCATGTTTTGAGTTACTGCAGAGTGAATTCTGAAATTTTGTTGAAACCCATCCGCTCTGGGAGGGTAGAAAACTTGTGCACCGTTATGGCACCAAAATTATTTTGCCCCATTGGTCTAAACAAATTAGTAAGTGTGATATGTATTTAGAATTAACTATTCCTTCTTTGCAGGATGGTATTCCTGTCAGTCATTTTACTCATGCATATGAAACATCACTAGGGTCGTCTCCATTGAAGAAACACCTGGCTAAGCTTGGCATATCAGCTATATTAAAAATGGTGCGTATGCTTTTTTTTGATTGCCCATTGTAAGCAGTATCTTTTTTTCTTTGGTCAGCCTTTTGTGCTAATCATCACTTTTGTAACCGTAATGGTGTTTGTTTGTTCGTATGTTTGTAGGTGATAATGTGCTTATAAACATGCTTCCTCAAGAATGAAACTTTGGACCAATCTCATAATTGGTATTTATAAGGACAACATGAAGTAAAAGAATGCTTTGTTTTTGGCAGAGGTCAATGTTCATTTGAGGTCCATGTATAGGTCAAAATTTGAAAAAAATGGTAAGCCTATCTTTAGAAGGCAAGCTTGGAATGATATGATATCTGGTTTGTTGACAGACTAAGTTGAGTTCAAGAACCCTTATGGTTTTGGTTTAGGTCAAAGGTCAGCATCAGTTGGATGTTAACTCCTTGTAAAGACAATTTTGTCTGAAAAATGGAAGCATATATGGCTAAATTCATATATGGTGATTACAGTAACCAGGATGAGTACCAGAACCATACTTTTATTTCATTTAACGAACAGTACATATTGCTACGCTAGGCACATGTAGATTGAATGACAGAGACACTTAACACTCATATGTGCATGTGTTAGATTAAGTAGCTTATCCCAAGGACTGCGCTTCACTGTATCACTGTGATGTCACATGCAACCGGTTTGTTTTATATGATGTTGCAGAAAGGTTTATTTGATCACTTTTCATCTGCTATAATATTGTCAGAAATTTTTGTTGAAAATTATGACTCTGTCTTACATTGGTTTATTTTATTACATTGGTGATGATTGTTTTTTTGTGATCAACAGAGGTCAATATCTGAAAACTGTGTAAAATAATATCTTCAGAATAGAAACTTAACAGAACTTGAAACGTGACACGTAGGTAGTGCTTGGTCATTAAGTGAACCCTGATTCTTCGTGAAGGGTTAGGTCATTTAACTTAAATTGTCCCAATGTGTTGAGTGCTTTTCACAAACAATTGCTTCTAACAGCTTTATGTATTTGTAGACCGAACTAATCAATATTTGACTGAGGCACATTAGAAAATTCATGGTAATGATATGAAGTTACTGGTGGCCAAACTGTAGAAAAATGAACCTTCGTGTCTCTTACAGGCCTCCTCATATTTGCAATGGTTTAGGTTTAACAGTTCACTTTAGAAAACAGCACTGTCAGCATCACAAGAACATTTTACGTCATCTTGCTCATATAGGTATGTACAGTAGTACCTACACTAAATGTAGAATCCTATCTATATTGTACCTGCACTAAATGTAGAATTCTATGGATATGTAGTACCCGTATTAAAGGTAGAATCCTGTGAACATATAGTGCTTGCAATAAGTTGTAGAATCCTATCAGTATAGTACCTGCAGTACCTGCACCAAATTGTAGAATCCTATCAATGCTGTACCTGCGCTAAATGCAGAACCCTATTGATATATAGAACCTGTACTAAAGGTAGAATCCTATGGATATGCAGTGCTCCTACTAAAGGTAGAAACCTATGGATATATAGTACTTGCACTAAGTTGTAGAATCCTATGGATATGTAGCAACTGTAATAGAGGTAGAATTCTATGGATATATAGTACCTGCACTAAATGTAGAATCCTATGGATATGTAGTACAGTACCTGTACCTAAGGTTGAATCCTATGGAGATACAGCACCTGCACTGCATACAGAATCCTGTGGGTGTTTAGTCCTACACTAAACATAGAATCCTATGGATACGTATTTTACCTTTCCTTCTCTCAGTCAGTTGCACCACAGTTTCTGTCCGATCAGTACATAATCATAACGTATGAAACATAACAAAATAGATTTGTATTTGAATTACAGCTGCAATGTCGTTTGTATTTGACTGCAATACTTTACAGAAACTAGCCATGTGAAATGCCTTCTCAAATCCACTACTTGCAGGTCTTCGTGAACAATTTTGTGCACGCCGACCTCCATCCAGGAAACATAATTGTTCAGTACAAGGGAGTTGATGAAGCGGCTCCGAAAGAAACCAAACGTCTGATATCGGAGGAGGATGACTTAGATCTTAGTCATGTCCAGTTAGTTTTTTTAGATGCTGGAATTATTGCCTCACTCAGTGACAAAGATTTAGATAATCTGCACCAAGTCTTCAAAGCAATAGTGACCAACCAGGTGAGAATGTCAAAGCTTCAAGAACTAATTTAACCTTAGTCTTGCACTTCGTGCACAAAAGAATCAAAGGCATTAAAGAGTAAGAAAGTTTGTTTTCATACTAGTCATACCGTCGTGCAAGTGGTCGAACGAAAAGTCTCAAAACAGATTCCAGTGCGTATTGGTAATGTTCAGTGATAATATTACATGGTTGTAAGTCCTTTGTCTGATGGAAACGTACCTGAAAAAATAACAGAAGAAAGTTTGTGAAGTTATATAGCAAATCTTCCTCCTCCTCTGAGAAAAGCCCAATGTGAAGTGAAACAGCAGGGTCAAAAACTTACCAGAATTTCATGAAATGGCATCATGAATGTAGAAAGTTCAGCAGTTAAAATAGGTTATATTCCAGCAGAAACTGCACTAACTTCACTCCTCACTAACCTGTCTCTGCACAAGGAATGCACTCTCATTTACCATGTCAAGCAACCTTTAACACGGCTGTTGTCACCGTCCGGCCTAATACCGGACTAGCGCCTCCTTCCCATTCTGCCATCCTTATGTGCTAAGAGCGTGTAGATTCAGGAAAGTGTATCCGAGTTTTTCTACCTTTTGGTCCTCCATCTGGTTTACCTTGACTCACAGTTTGCTTTGGAAAAGTGAAGTTCGGACAAGTCTACAGCATTTTTGCTAAGTATCCTTCTCTTATTAACATAATTTTCATGTTAAAAATTTTAGCCTAGGTATGTGTTGTATTTGCACCCTTTTTTTTTTCTCAGGGCCTAGTTGTGCGAGACTGCTGTATTCCTGATGTCTTTATACTACTACTATCTCTCATCAAGTCTTCTCTTTTTATCTCATTGTTCTTCCAACCTTGAAGGTTTTTATCACCTTCTCCCACAGTTTGTCTCATTTTTTAGCATAGTTTCAGGAGATGCCCATGTTTTACCTTCCAAACATTGTTTGGGGCATTTCCCTTGCTTGTATATGTTCTGTTGCAGTAAGGCTGCATATATACCTTATTTAGCTGAAGCCCTCATAAGGCATTTTTTTTTGCAGAACAGCCTCTAGCTGTTCCACGATGGCTTTATGTCTTTGTTTTTCAACCGGGTACTTTGGGACGAAGTCTTGGTGCCCCAGATGTAGAACCTGCTCTGGATTTGGCTCCAGGAGGTTGGGGTAGAAAACCTCACTAATTTTTGGCTGAACCAAATACTGCATTAGTAGGTCAAAGGAATGAGCTCCAGGTACAACTGGACATATTTCCCACACCGGACTTGGAAGTCACCTGGACCCGAATTCCTGATCACTGGAACCACTGGAACCGGAACATTCTGAACTGCATGCGCACTTACACTCACCCTCAGGCATCATCCTGACCCAAGCTGAGGTGTCCATTCTGCACTGTCGACAGTTTTCAAATCTGGAACGTGAATTGTTGGGAAATCCAGAGCCCTTCCCATGGATAACTTTGCCTGAGATTGGGGAAGAACGTCTCTCGGTATAAGGCCATACTCAAGCTTGACTTTCCCTTAACCAAAATAGAGAGATTGTGGAAAAGGCGGAGGTGGCAGACTATCCCATCCATGGAGAAGAAACCCGATAAGGGCAACAGAAGAGTGGATCCAAGGGACGCAACATAGGTAGCAGTAGACAGGTGAAGACCGAATTTGGCCCGCAGGTAACCCACTACCTGACCTATGCACAGCTCCTCCTAAAGGTGTCCACCTCATCGTGGAGGTCCCCACAGCTGAGAGAGGCTCATGTTCTTTGCCCAGCAATGGGCACCTATTTCGGCTGACCCATTGCAATTAAATGCTACCAAAGTGGCTAAGAATTCAAAGATCAGAGTCAAGCATACTACTTTTCCAAAGGACTGTCGTCACAAGGCCCTAAAGTCAGGCGCCACTGCTATGCTAGTGGAGTACCAAACCAAAGAATGTGGATCATGGGCACCTGTCTTGCTTTTGCAAGATCTTAAATTTGAAATCTAAGCCAAGTTATGTCCTGTCAAAACTCTTCAGGTTGGGGGCATTGACGATCACCAGGCAAACTCTAAGGAAAGAGTCCTGAGTAGTGGGTAACATTACATAGGACATTTTCCGGCATGTCTCAATACATCAAGACTATGTACGGTCTCCAGGCGTCCAGTTGCTAAGGGATCAAAGGCTTTGCCAGAGTAATACCTGTCGGTCTACTTACACGTTACACGATGTTTACCGGGATGGGTAAAACAATGTGGTTACAGTCGTTACTGGTTTTGACGACTGGCTCTTCATAGCAGAATTTGAAGCTCTGTTAGGGAAAAAGTCAGCCTCACTTTGGAAGCTCTCAGTTTGAATAATTTGTGAATCAACACTAGAAACCAAACCAAGTCTCTGCCTTTCCAGCCCAAATCATGCCTTTTCTGGGGATGCTTTCACACCTCGACCAAGGTTTGGCATTTTGGTCCACTAGGGAATAGAAATCCTGGAGGAATCATTGCCCACCCATGATTCTAGAGATTTGATCAAGTGACATTCTTTTGGCTCATGTCCATCTTTGTTAACATAGCAGATTTCTGCTTACCGAGCGCATATCCACTTTGGCCCCGTCTACTCAGACCCACAACCCAGACAAAGAGGGGCTTACCAATTTTGTTCCACTGGATGTCGATGTGATTCCATGCACAAAAGGCTGGAATGAGACTGCTGCCAGACAGGGGGTTGTGGCCACATCCAGGATCACCCTCAGTGTCACGAATGGCTACGAAGGCCTCGAAAGCTGGGGACTCCTTGGGGAATTTCTGTCAATGACAGGGTAGTATTCTTCTATGTCAACCAGCTCCAACTCAGTGCAGCCAGAAAAAAGCTGAGAGAATTATTTGTTCACTCCAGAGTTCTTAGTTACAAGATTTTAGATAGCTAGCAGTATTTGTAACTTAAAATCCTTGTATTTTAAGCCCCAACTTTGCACTTTCAGGGCTCGATCAAGGATTGTTTGTTGGGAAATTTGTTCCCTCCCTCAACCACTCTCTGGCTACAAAATTCAGTCTGTTGTTTTAGACTTCAGTGTCCCACTATCTAGGCATGACTTAGGAAATATGTTTGGATATAGGTTACCTTTTCTGGTTACTCCTTGCTGTGAAGCCTTCCACATAGGACACGAGGGCCATTGTTTGGGGGTCTCAAATAGCAGGTCGTATCCCAACCGTTGGAGGGTATGTTCGTCCCTAGCACAGTCAAGCAAAGGTTACCCCCAGACCTGGGATCCTCGGAGGCTATTTATTGCAACATTCGCTCCTGCCACAAATCTCCCCATAGGGCTACTTCACTGTACTTTATAAAGATCTACTTTGTGATTGCGATGCTGCTGGCCTGTCATCCAAGGCGTCTGCAAGATCTAACTGTGGCCTTTATTCACAGTAGAAACCTTGACGACCTTAATATAGTAAATATTCTAAAACTCACCTGGTTTAGTTATTTACAAACTACTCACCTGTCTCACTTCCCTTCTTCCTCTCCTCGCAGTGGGACGTAACATGATGACAAATTGGTGGTCCAGCTTGAGGGGCTTGCTGACCAACTGCAGAACCAGCAGCTCATCATATCATTTTCTTGTGGTTTCCTGGCCTTGCAGCACATTTTACCTTTTCCCATATGTTATACATAGATGTATTTGTGGGTTTTTGTCGTATGTATGTTTGGTTACTGTTGCCGTTGTTTGTGGTTTATACATGCCTATGCTTGTGGGCATACAAACCCATGCACTAATTTAGAGGTGGACCCAGTGTAGCAGGCTTCTACTGGCATCACCTCCTTTTTAGTGCAGTAGTAGTTCCTCCTGTTTATTTCCAGGAGGCATCCTCCCTCTCGTTGCTCGGGGGAGAAACGGCTGGGGGTAGGATGCTTTCTGTAGCTGCTATTACTTTTTGTCTTAGCACATCAGGACTAGTCATGGCTTCATGGAAAGGAGAGGCTTGTCCGATATTAGGCCGGATGGTGCCAGTATATGTGTTAAATGTCACCAGTACTTTTGGCATGGTAGATGGGAGGGCATTTGTTGTGAGGAGACAGGTAAGTGAGTTGTTCATAAATAATCAAACCAGGTGAGTTGTGAAATATTTAAAACCAATCTGTCAAGACAGCTGCCTATCCTCCCTCCTGTAAGCCAACTACCTGTCCTCCTGTAAGTCAGCTCCCTATCCTCCCATTAGCCAGCTACATATCCTCTTATAAGCCAGTTACTTATTAACCAACATTTGCAATAAGGTTTCAAGCCAGTTTTAATATGTCTACTGTCTTGCATCAGTACTTTTTGGTAGGCTAGACAATTGTAAAAATACTTCTGTTAAATTCATAATACTGCAATAATAGTACCACCATGTCAGCAACTCTCATTGTACTCAGAGTTTGGATATGGATTGTTTGAAACCGCCCAAATTTTTTGAAAAGATAAACCAAGCCTGTGAGGTAGAAGTTGCTCAGTGACTGCAGCGAGCAAAAGCATCGTTCGACTTTTACATCATCATGCAATGGTTACGTTCTATACATGAGGCTGCCTCAGATGTTATTGATTGTAAAATGCTTCAGACTTTCAATATTTTGGGGAACCAGGTGGTCGTTGTTTTCATTTGAAACTGACTTGTAGGATTGTTATTGGTTACTCCTCATTTGTGACAGCAGTTTGGGGATTGTATGGATTATTTCTTTAACTTTTGCTCTTTATTCTGCAGGGTGACGTTGTTGGTGAGCTGTTCTTAGAACATGCAACTGCCAACAAGTGTAGCCAACCAGAAGAATTCAAGAATGCCATGGCAGCCTTAGTAAACAACATTCACAAAGTTACCCTGCATCTTGGTAAGGTAAGGGAAGCCACCTAAACTCATTTTCTGCAGAGTCCCCATGGACACGGAGTTGTGTTTTCATGTGAGCTTGACTAATTATCTCTGCTGCCCTCCATGGCACTGCCAAGCACTCCTCAAATTATGCGCGATCTCCTCCACGTTTGTAGTAATCCGATTGCACAGTGCAATGGCACAGTTTACCCCCTTTCAGTTTCAGCCAAGACCTTTATGGTAGAGTGAATAATTGACCCCTTTCTTATGTCCCTTCCTCTCTTGACCCATTGCAGCTTTTGTCAAGTTCTTTTAACTTGATCAGTACATGTAACATGTAAATGTTGCTCATAGATCTTCTGTGTAGCTTCTGTGTAGTATGCAATATAGCTACAAGACATTCCTGTTGATACAGTCTCCCAACCTCCAATGTCATGTGACCTCAGAATGTTCACAAGCATCTGCCACTCCTGTCAGCTTTTGACTTTGCGTGATCGAGCTCTCTTCATGGGAAGACTGTGTGGGTATATTGTCATGTTTGCACAGAGTATAGTTTATAATAGCATAGCATTTGCACTGGGTGACCCAACTGACATTGTCAGCACCTTGCACATGGTTCTGAAATTGCTAAAATCTAAAATGTCATGTTAGGTACATTGTAGGTGTGACTAAAAATTTGAAGAAAAATTTGTTTCGTCATAGGTTGGTTTTTCAGTTTCCATGCCCATATATACTGTAACATAAATGGTGTTTTATTAACATGCAAAGCAAAATGCTGTTAGTCATGGGTACCCGGGTACCCAACCATGCAATGCATGGTTGCAGGTACCTGGGTCCAAACTTTAGACTCAATGAACACTATTTAAGGAAACATGTGAAGGCAGTGTAAGCAATAATTATGTTCACGTGTCGTATCGTATGAAATGAATGAGCACGTCCATGTTGATCAATCACAATGTAGCCTGATATGTTAATAGGTAACTGATATGTAAGTTGTCACCATGTTTGTAAGTTACTGGCTTTGCAATTAATAATACAGCGGTAATACATCAAAAAAAGGTACTGCTTTCGTGATGTTCAGTGAGTCACTTAGCAGGGTCTCTCGAATGTCATTTGTCGATAAAACGTGTTTGGATTTTCCCCTTGATTACTTAAGTGTGTATAGAGAGCCAAGTAGAACCATTGTTTGGAGAGTTGCTGCCATTCACACACTTGCAATGAGGGTTGATATGCTCACAAAGATTGTCTTAAAGGAGAGGAATTCCATAGTACACTGAAACCTATTGGCTGAGACAAGTATTTTGAACCTTGTGAAACAGACACAAAACAGCAGAGATTGGTCTTCTGAAAGAGGGGTTGTTTTATATATTTATTATTTCTTGTGAGAAAACAATCAGCATGGAACAATTTATCACTCTACATCCAAGTAAGATTTTGACCTCTTATATATTTTTTTTTTTTCACAGGTACAAGTGTCAGGACTGCTTAGTGATTTGTTCAGCATGCTGATGAGGTATAAGGTAAACCCATCCTTCCTGCTCGATTGTATTTAAAACTGATCAACAAACAAGTACAATATATGAGACTGCTGGAAAATGACTTAACAATTAACATAATCTTTGCACACTTTCAAGAATATTGAGTTTGACATGTAGCATAATTGAAAAATGTTAGTAGTCTGCTATAGTATTTCCACAGATCACATGTAAAACGCAGTTTCTGTTTGCATTACAACCAAGATTGTACTGTGACTTCAAAATGACTGGGTCTGCCAAACTTGCAATAGTGTGTGGTAAAACTGGAAAATGAAAGTACTATGAGGGCGGTTCTCTGGTGGTCTAGGGTGACTTAAGCTCCAAAGAATTTGATTAGCTGACCCCACCCCTCCCCCCCCAAGAAAAATATGGGAAATTATTTACATGAAGTATCTTTCAGCTTTATTTATTGGAGGGGTAAGCTTTAGAAACATAAGATCTCAAAATAAAGGTGGTCTGGATGCCTTAAAACAGGCCCTAGAAGTGCCATTTCCTACAATCTGGGAGGCTTTTTTGCCCCCCAAAAAAGCACCCTATGCAAACTGATGGCGGTGCGCCACTTAGACAGAAAACAGAAATAGGCACCTTCCAGAAAAACATATATACATGTATTGTCCCTATGCTTCACTTGCATCAGTTAAAGTTGTGCAAGTATGCTTTCTTGTAATTGCAAGTTTCTCATACCCACGTGGCAATCCAGAAAGGACTTGAGCAGTCAAACTGAACTGACTATTGTGGAATTTTTAGAAAATGTATGTTTTGGTTCATGTATCTAGTCATATGGAACTGACTGTTATTATTCAAGGTCACTTCGCATTCCTCATCTTTTTCTTTAGGTGAAACTAGAGGGCAACTTCTCTAGTGTGATGTTAGCCATCATGGTCTTGGAAGGCCTTGGACGATCACTGGATCCAGATTTGGACATCATGAGGGAAGCGAGACCTATTCTCCTCAGTGGTCTTTACAAAAACAGGCACAATAGAAGTATACCGCAACAGGTGAACGATGGACAGCTTCAATGAAAAATGTCATAAGTGTTTCCTATTCCTTGGCGACTGGAAGATATGCAGCAGAAATCATATTTTAATCTGAGCATTTTATTGATCACAAAAGTCCAGATTCGAGTATTATCACTCGATAAGAGAAAAGAAGGTAACCGAAGTGAATTTGGTGAAAGTTACATCTAGGTTTGTTTCTGATATGTGGACAGTCGATGTTGTCGTTCCAAACACAAGCATTAAGTAAACAGAGTGCTATTGTTGCACACTTCTTATCAATGATGCATGGGGCCTTAACCTTTAGAACTGGTTGTAACCTGATTTGGCCAGATCTTACTTGAGATCCCCCCGGACTAGATTTTTACAATGCTTTAATAAAATTAGAGTAGCTAAGGGTTTCCTATGTTTCAAAGTATAATATCTAAATGTACCGGAGCTATGGACTTGGTACAAAACTTCTTCCACAAATATTAACAAAATTCTGTTGTGTGCTGCTATAGTGATTATATCCTTATTTTAGGTGCCAAGGAATGGCATCTTGTGGAAAAGATTTTGCAGAAATTTTATGAAATTACAAAACAGATCAGTTCAGACATTTGAGAGATGCTCTGGCATTTTGTAATAACCACTTCTGATTAAATAATTGTAACAAAATATTGGAAAATATCCTACTGGACTTTGAAAAAAAGTCTGGTCAGAACCTGATTTTATTTCACTACCTGACCAGATGGTCTGGCTGAACGGGATATTCGGCATCGTGCATCCCTACTTCTTATGTATTGTTTGCGTCAATGGGACAAATAAGTACCTCACCCCCTTCAAATATTCTCAGTGTGCTTTTATGGTCATAGTAAACTAGAGTGCACATAAGTGATACCGTAACAAGATTGAAGAAAGTACGGTATTGTCCACAGAAATCTTAGAAAGTAATCCCTTCATGTCCATATTCTGTATCTCTTTAAGTTTCTTAAGGGTTACGAGTATTCCCAATAATTGTTTCTCATGGCCTTCACCTGACACATTTGTTGAAACAACCGACCCTCTTAAATTCAAGGTCAAAACATGAATCGCTTGAGTATGATATGTCTTTGCACAACTGTGACAAAATACCTGTGTGCTAGAGTCATTTTTTGGAGTCATTTGCTCGAGTCACATTTGGATCAAAGGACAAAGTCTATGAAAAACTGTGCAAAAGAAGGAATTGACTGACGGTTTGGCACACGGCTAAAAACACGTTTTGCTGAAACTCTGACAGTTTGTTCCCAGACAAGTTGTATAAGACCATGAAAAAAACTTAGCAAAGAAATGGACTGATCATTCCAGGAAAGAGAATATTACCATAAACCTTAAGAGATTCAGTCTTTCTGAAATATTTTGGTGGACAGTATGTCTTGGGCAGACCTATCAGCAATGCTTTTCTGATAGGCTGTCGTCAAAGGTTCTTGTATCAGCTTGTTCAATATATTTACCTCATATTGCATTTGAAAAGGAATGTAAGGATGCAGTAAAAGCTGTCTTAGAAACAAATGCTGCCTGCTTGTCATGTATTGTTTTGTGTGTGTATGTGTGTGTTAGTTTTGTAGTGGAGCTTGAGCAGAGGTAAGCAGTTTGCCAACTCACATGGTCTCACTTGACATACATGTTCACATTTTCTCTCCAAGTGAAATTTTCAAACCTCATGGTAAGATAAATTTACACTGGCACTTATCTTTCCTTTTTGATATCGTCTTGTCAATTGTACTTTGAATGAAAATTCAAAAGATGAAATAAGGAGACCCACATCGCAATTTCCAACCAATGAAAGCCCATTTGCAATTCAATTTTACGTAAGCTTCCCAATAGTTGCAAATCAATATTTTCTCTGGTCCAACTCAGAGATACAAATTTTCTAAGCAAAAACTGATGATCAATTTGTTCACTGTTTCTCCCCTTGAAAGTGGTCACTTAGTCTCATTGAAATTTCCATTTAATGGTTAGTACAAATTAAGACTTACTAGCTGTGCCTGCAAAATGTGGGCCTGATCAGATGTGTGGGAGCAACTGTATGCAAAAGTTAATACTGCCATCTATTTTTAAGCTTGGACACTTTTAATGCATGGTTTCAGTTTTAATAATTGATCAGCTTCCACACTGCTGAAAACAAGTGAGGAGAGAAAAAAAAAAAGCTCTAGAGCTTTCGAACTTTAAGTATAGCAATACAACATTTTGAATCTTGAGTAAAACCTAGCAACAGGTCATTTCCTCAGTACGGCACTTGCACACATCTTTCTGTTTACCATGACAGACTAAATGAAACATGGCACATGGCTTTGCAGTTACCTTCACAGGACATACAAGTGCGATGCCAACATGATATAGCCATAACGTATGGCTGTGGCACATTGTGTACCACTCAGGGAGCCAAGTGGGTTGAGGTCAGTCAAAGGTCGTTTGAGATTGATCATGTCACAGCAAGTCTGAAGAGAAAACAGTCAATAAGGAGAGCCCAGTTGAAGTC
Organism: Stichopus chloronotus; assembly: GCA_021234535.1. NCBI lineage: Eukaryota > Metazoa > Echinodermata > Holothuroidea > Aspidochirotida > Stichopodidae > Stichopus > Stichopus chloronotus. The sequence goes on along the minus strand of CM037834.1, from coordinate 27,495,198 downwards.
TCATATTTGATTTTGCTCTGGGTGCATGAGCCTCAACCTTACTGGCTGACAACACGTGCTGGGAGTACCTAATTATCATAGTGAAAGTCATACTTGTGATTATCCAGTGCTTGCTGTGGCCGGGTGCTAGTGGATGAAGGTAATGGTATTGCAGAAGCAATGAGGCATAGCAACTTCAAGGTTCAGGGTTCGATTCCTGGCAGGGTCACAGTAGGATGGGTTTTTTTGTCCAAGAATATACTTAGCCCATCAGACCTGACCTTGTGAGTCACAGCATGCCTATTTTGAGCACAAAAAAAACAAGCTTTTTATGGATCTCAGCTTGTATGAAGACTCTATGAAAAAATTTAATGCAAAGCCAAGGACAATTCCATATCAGTAGATTATGCCATACATAACATCATTTGTGCTGGTAGTGCAGATGGTTTTTGCCATGCAACCACTTTATGAAATTGATGCAGTTATCCAAATTTTTTGCAATTCTGCTTAGTTTGGTGTGATTAAACAATAGGCCCAAACAAGTACTACTGTTGAACATCCCGAAATATGCCATGGACATACTTCAAGTAATTTTTAGCGCTGTTTTGTGCAATTTCTTAATTCACCCATGGTTCTCTGAAGTCATTTTCTGCAATTTTTTTATACATGCAAAATACAGGAGAGAAGTGCAGTACATGAAAAGTTGTGAATTTAATGCAGTTATCCAATTTTTTTGCAATTCTGCTTAGTTTGGTGTGATTAAACAATAGGCCCAAACAAGTACTACTGTTGAATATTGTGAAATATACCATGGCCATGGACATACTTCAAGTAATTTTTAGCGCTGTTCTGTGCAATTTCTTAATTCACCCATGGTTCTCTGAAGTCATTTTCTGCAATTTTTTTATACATGCAAAATACAGGAGAGAAGTGCAGTACATGAAAATGGTGAATTTAAGCTACATCACTCAGAGACATTTGGTTTTCTGGAAAATTTTGCCTCAGTGTTCATCAAACCACATAATCAAATTTGCCATGATTACTTTGAAATATAAATTCCATGGAAGTTTGAGTATGTAAGATCAAGCAGGTCCTAGCTAAAGAGAGTGGTAGCTGAAGTGCTCAGTCATTGCAGTGTGGATACCATCCTGAAGGAAGGGGCTAAAGCTAGAGGACATTTCCCTTGGTTTGGGACTCAAGATGAATGCCTTTTCACTTTTGCATCAATGATTAAATAAATATAAGCATTGTTTTTACATAGTGATAATGCACATTCCTACGAATTTTCGGACATTTTCAGCGGAATTCTCGTCAATTTTGTGTCACCGCATTGTCCTGCGATTTGCTCTTCATGCCAGTCGGCAAGCATCATTGCCAGTTACAGCCAGCCGTCGCCTACCAGCATGGCGGGAACTCTGATACCATGACAACACCTGCTCTGGGAGAAACTCGGCAAACTGAACTTACATGTCGGTTTTAACAGACGAGACCTTGACTTTCAGCGTTGTGGATATCAGCAGGCTTACAATGTGGCAAGGTGTGTTTGTCCAGATACCTGCTATTTAGTGACAATGTCCCAAAAAAAAAAAAATTAAACATCAACAAATAAAACATGCAAACAATTTTTTCTTTACGTTCATCATCTTCATACATCTTTCTGTTCCAAACCAGTGCACTATTGATCATCTATAAACACATTTGATTGAGAATTTGTACAGTCTTCATATATTGTAGCAAAATAAAACTTAAAAAGAAAGATGATGCTCAACGAAACTGTGGCACAAACCATACCACCATTAAAGGGGGTTAGTGATGAACAGCATGTAAACTTTCTTAAGATCAATTACCAACTATATATACACACCAACGAATTACCTTTCACTCTGCTTTTTCATCAGCGAGTATCTGTGGGGTGTTTATCACGTATCCTTTTTTTGTTTTCCTGCAGATGACCTACTACTAGGTCAGACATGAATGAGTATTGAAAAGTGTTTGTGTGTTTTCACTCACTTTTGCTATTGTGAGAGATCGCCACACAAAAAAGCTCAACATCAGAATTTTTCAGTTTTGTCTGTATCCACTTCAAACTTTTTACAATTTTTGGGGTGATCCTTCACTTAACATGACAGGGGACAAGAAATCTAGAAAGACCGTCTTGCCTCAAATCAGACTCAGTCATTCCACAAACTTCGGAATGGCTTGTGCCTGTATAAAATAGCAAACAAAAACAAGTATGTATCTGCTATGTATCTCTGTTCACAGGTGTATACTTTTGAAACGACCGGTGAGATTTATCTTCTCCTTCCGACACCTCTGTACAATCTTGTTAACATTTCCTGACTACTGGCAGACTCTTACAATCCTAGGCTATGAACATACCTGCAAAGATCACAGAAGGGTAATTACATGCTCTGGGAAGCAGAACAGCTGTTGCTGTTGCATTGTTTCCAGGGTGTGAAGGTTTCTTTTTCAGAAATCATTACATCCATTGAAAAGTGAAGTTTAGTTTCTCTAATCATATCAGGTTTTTCAGATAACTATTTTAATGACAAATGAAACCGAAGATAGAATTCCAACAACCGAATCTTCCATTAGAAGTCCATGCAAAATAATTAAAAGTAGGTTTCATTGTGGAGCTAATTTCCTTTACTGCAAAACCAACAAGATGTGTTTGCAAACTACTAGCTTCCCTGCATTGAGATTTCAATACAGATGGTGCTTAAAATGCTATTATAGGTGTGTTCCTTCAATACTGTGTGCAGCTAGCACATCCTGCAGAAAGCCTTGTATTTTGTCTAAATGCCATGTGCTTGTACTGTAACTAGTGAACAAACAGCACAACCCAATGGAATGAACTGAAATTACCATTAAAACTTGGTACTTTCACATCTCGACATCTGAATAGCATCTTGACAAAACTGTAGGCGAGGGGGGGGGGGAGGCTTACAGAAGGTGTGAAAATGGAAAATATTTGAAGTCTTTGAGGCACTGCTATGTCTTGTTGTAGCGTATGACAAACTAAAAATCTCAATGTAGGACTTTACATCCCCAAGAACACATGTTAAGTTCAAATCAGAGGAGTCTTCTCACTGTGGTATGACTGTCACTGTACCTGGTTGGTTTAGTCTTTACCACAACTGCAGACTATCAGAAGCACTAATGTTAAATGTACAAAACAACTCCAAGGAGACTTAAAAATGTATGCTTTCTAGAGTCGCACCCTTCTTTTGAGTCCAATCCTGAGCTGCGTTACATGTTAGCATGGTACCACATTTCAAAATATTACATTTGAGATAGTATTACATTTTTAAAGTATAACATTTGAGGAGGTTCTTAATCAGACACCTTACACAAAGAACTTTAACTGATGTTAACTTTTGAAGGACAACAAATCATCAGACAGCAAAACAAATGCCCCCATTTCCCCTGCCGATTACCTCTTCTAGTGTATTATGCCAAATTGTACATACATTTGAAAGATCAGAAACAAATAAAAACAAAAACGTGTGTGAATCATCAGCAGTGGCTCCAAAAAGGCTAATAGTTGGCAGTCTGAAAGAAGATACCAGTTGCACTATGTGACACATTTCCTCTACAAGTTATATTCACACAACACATGGTTACTACATTGCAATTTATTAACCCCCTCCATTGACACAACAGCAAATCACACATCATGATGGACTGACCGACCACAGATTGAACAGCTCGACAACAGTTGATGGTTGAGCGACAACACTTCAGTTGATTCTGTAGTAAATACGGTATCATACAAAAGGACCACATCACAAGTCTGCATAAGATAATGATAAAGAGACCATATCAGAAGTCAGTTTCACATAACAGTAAAAAGACCACATCACAAGTAATTCAATACCACACAATGGTAAAAATGGGGGCATTTTTATGGGGGATTTAGCCCCCCAAGAAATTTTGCTAGCCCCCCCCCAAATACAGCAAACAGTTTACATAGATTATCATTCATCTTCACTTTAGGAACAGTAAGCTTTTAAAGCTTTAAAACACAAGATCTCAAAGAATGTCTGGAAGCCTTTAACAAGGTGCAACAAGTGTCATCCCTGCAATCCAGGAGGCTGTATTCGCGAAATCTTTTATTGGTAAGCTACATGCCAACTGATGGTGGCACTCTGCTTGGATGGTAAAACATGAATTAGACCTCCTAAACAAAAGGAAAAAAAAAATGTCCATGTTCCTAGCACCGCACCTGGGGAAGAAGTTCACATCACCATCACAAATTGTTCAGTACCGGATGTGGTATAAAGATCACAAATTATTCAATAGCAGAAATGGCAAAGAGAGCAAAATTCTGCACAACATAGAGACACCAGATATCACAAAACATGATTCGGTATCACACATGAGACAGAAACCACAGCTCCTTTGGATTCAACAGAAGACATGACAGTGTTTCCACAAATCCATGACTGATTCCCTGAAAAGTGGTCTCAAAATTTCCCAGAATCCTGATTTTACAAAATCAAGGTGACCTAGTTGATATTGTTCACAGAATGAGAAAAAGTTATTTCCCAAAACGTTTCCTTAAATCATCGCAATTTACCCGAAATTCCCCAGAATCTCTGACAAGTAGAAAAACTTAGTGTAAGAACTGCAAAAAAAAAAAAGAAAAGCAAAATAGATTAACATGATCTGACATAAAATCTTAATTCCTTGGAAAGCACTATATGTAAATCCACATTGCTTCTTTGAGAAAATATTTTGCTCTTTTAACAAACACATAAACAGGTAGTAGATGATTCATTTCCCAGCAAGCAAGGAACACAGGTTTCTAGTACAACAAGAAAGGATATGAGCACTTTTTTCAAGACGAATCCTATGTAGGACTGAGCTGCTGGGGAGTGATTTATGGAAACCAGGGTGTGCTCTTCAAAACTGCTTTGATTTTGGTGATTGTGCCTGAATTTGCCCTTGTACCTCATCCTGAGACAAAACGATCCTCTCTAGTCCGTAATTTCACTACGAATGAAAATTACTAGCTTATAACTGGATTGTAGATGGAATGGGATCACATTCTGCATGTGTAAACATCGATGTCCAGATAAATTATTTTAACAGGACTTATTGAGTTAATATTAGTAGGTTTGTGATGATTTTGAGCAGTAGAAACACCTAACAATACTTTTAATTAGCGGTAATTAGTCAAGTTTCACATCCAACAGTTATGAAAATTATCAAACTTTTTGAATTTTTAACCCAGACTTGCACTGGTTGTTTGCATCTGATGAAAAGTATCCAGTCAAGAATTTTTAAAAACCAAATTGAATCATTAATTCCTCACTCATTATGTTCCATTGTCTGTGAAACATTGGGATCCTCTTAGTTTGACCATTTGTCATTATTGTGTTAGGAAACTTGACAGGTTTAGAAAAATTTAGTGAATTTCACAAAACAGCTCAAGCTGCCTCTCTAAGTAGCAATTACCCAACCCTTGCATATTTTATGTCCCATGAAGGCAAGTTTCTTTTAATTCTTCTGCCTTTTGCAAGGCTTGTGAAATAAAGCTGTTTCAAGGAATTTGGACCATCTTTGGTGGTGGGTTAGGCCATGCTTATCAAGGTCGCCACCAGCCATAAGACCCTCCTTCAAGGACAGATGACTTTGTTGGTCTGGAGTATCTGCAAAGTTCAATCATGACATCACACTTGGTTTGCTGATCTGGAATGCTTAATACTGAAAATAAACCATATGACACTTCCTTTCAAATTCACGTTCACACTTATAATGGTATCAATCTACTCTGAAAAAATAACCAAAGCAATAAGTATTTAAGAAGGGTTTACTTACATCACACATGTCATGTTAAACAACAATGACTCTCCAATTACAAACAACTCATCATGCTATCATGGGCTTGATGAAAAAAAAAAAAAAAGAAGCATATTCCTGTGGTTATGATGGCATGTGTATCGTATGTGTGTGTGTGTGGATCCATGAACATTTTTATGTGTTTTTTTGTCACAAACACAAACTGTGTGACCCCAATTTATACATTGTAATCATGATATCTCAACAAGGGAAGGTCAGAAATCTTTCCTATTTGGCACATGGATGCAGGTAGGTATTTAATAAATAAGTTTTATCGATGAATATTAAAGGAGGTCAACTGACAAAGGTCACTTGATGTCAGCACAGAGAAAAGTCCAAAAATATTGAAAATGTATTACACAAGTTAGTATCACCATTGCAAGATAGCTATCATCATGCAGTAAATATACATACAAGGTATGGATGGTCATGTGATGTGTTTCAGGTGGCACCGGTAAATTATTTACCTCATTGCCTTATGTAATCCTTCTACTATCTGATCTGAAAAGCTAGTTTCAAGAGGCACACATCACACTGTTTCCAAGAAACATCAGCCCTGTAGCCTCACTGTGAAACATATACTCATTCCCCAAAATTCCCACATTGACTAAGTAAGGTCGTACTGTAACATGTTCCACAGTCACATGGTGAAGTCTCCCTTAATGCTTATGTACTGGCACTATAGATGCAAAATGAGATGGTACCTCTGAATGAGAAGCTTCGTCATCTTTCACTTTGATCTCATGGATGCATCTCCATTAACAGCACATATCACACTTTCCCTTTTAAGATCAAATATCCTTTGAGGTCAGCAAATGGTCCAAGTTAAAAATGCTTGTCAAATAAAATCTCTCAAAATGAGAGAGTCATCAATGAATATCATATTTAGCATTTGAATGTCTAAACTTATACAAATCACGATTGTTTTGGTTGATGAGTTCACATGTCAATTGAGGTGAACAGAGGTCACCTGTATAAACATTGTGAGTCCAGTGTCTCCAAATGGAAAAAACTTGATGAAATCTCAAGACTTGTCACATGATGTGCTTGTTCTAAACTGAGCAGGTCAACCATAATGCATTTGCTAGAGGTCAGTTGAGGTCAAAAGGTCAGTGGTGTTCATTCCTGTTAATATGTGGTATAAAAAAGGATGGAAATTATGCAAAATCACAATCATAATTTAGATGTTGCATCTATGCAGTTGGCATATCCTCTTGGTTCCAGAGCTCTCAAATAATTTAACACTGGTAATTAATTAAATATTAGACGTGATTCAAGTCCATGACATGTCACAGACTGCCACTGTATTTGACACACTTTTAGGTCATCAAAAGTTCTGTGGATCATGCAGTCTGGCTTTGTCGCACCAGGCCAATTCCCAGGTGTTTCAGTCACAAATTATCTGACAAGCATTTCAAAATGTATAAAGTTTTCAGCTGTGAAAGTGATACACATGTAGGACCTTTTGAAGGCCTCATCACCGTCTCTCTGACACACCTCGACAGACCCGCCGTCTGCAATGTCTCACGTACAACAGGACGACTGCGATGCTCTGCTGGCTGGTTTATTGCTGGGTTTGTTCTGCAGGTTGATGGCGCCGACCTGTTTCTGGACACCCTTGTCTTCATGAGTACTGTGAAACTTGACGATCCTCTCTGTAGCTGCCGCAAAGGCCGTGGCGACATTCACAGCCGTCTTGGCGCTGGTCTCAAAGTACGGCATCTTGCCGCTATTCTGGCACCACTCCTTCGCCTCCTCTTCGCTCACCTCTCTCTTGTCTTCGGAGATGTCTGACTTGTTCCCAAGAAGAATGAAAGGGAAGTTATCCCACGACTGCTCAGGTATGTCAGCGTAATAAAAGAATTCTTTCCTCCACATGGACAAATTTATGAAACTCTGCTTGTCGTCTAAGCCGAAGGTCAGAATACAACAATCCGACCCTCGGTAAAAGGGAGTTCGAAGGCTCTTAAATCTCTCCTGACCAGCGGTGTCCCAGATCTGTATTGTGTATTTTTCATCCTCGATTTCCACATCTTTGTTCAGAAATTCGACGCCAATGGTATGGAAAGACTGGCTGTCGAATTTGTTGCTCACAAAACGATTCATCAGGGAACTCTTACCGACCCCTCCGTCTCCGAGGATGATCACCTTGAAAATTTCGCTTTTGCTGACAGCCATATTTAGTTCCAATGAGAAAACAAGCGTGAGGGATAGTTTATCTATCACAGGATCAAAGGTCTCTGAGGTCTTGCACATATCCCAACGAGAAAAAGGTAAGATGATAGCCAATGGCAGCCATCTGAAGAGAAGTGAGTAAAGACAGGAGCAATGTTGGCAAACTTGAAAAACATTTTAATTCTACCTCTTTGTGTCTCAGTGAATTCTGCTCCCCTTCAAACCTTTTGCACCTACTTACGCAATATAACCTATCCTGAAAACTTTCCGTTTACAGCCACGTACACACCCGTTACGTAAAACTTCCATTATCCAAAAATTTCCGAAAGTTTCAAAAGTTCCATTTTATGGAGTCGCTGGCAACAAGAAAATTCTCTGAAGGCTAAGAGAAGGTGATAACAGCTGTGTTTAGTGGTTGTTTAGAGAGCGACAAGAGGAGGGACTTTAAGTGTTCCATAAATTGAAAGAAAATGAAACCAAAGTCTATCTAGCAACAATCTCTGCTATTAAAGATAGATCTAAATTTTGGCAAGTTTTCAATATTGTAGGAAATAAATATGCATTATTTTCTTAACAGGAGTGACATTTACGTCTTCATTTGTTCACATTCAGGGCAAGTAAAACTCTTTAAGTATCACATGCTGGGCTTTTGAACCCAGGACAGATCTTTGGAATGATAGCACTTATAAAATTCATTTCATGTCACACTACAGTGATGACAAGTCTCCCATGGGGCAATTCAAACGACACACATCATCTTCTCATCAAGTGCTAACAATGTTGACACTTTTCCCTTGATAGGTTTAAGCTCTACTGACCTCAAATGACCTTTGACCTTCATGAAAAACAATAGGGATCATCCACTCATGATGGACTACCAACCCAAACACCAAGTATGAGATCAGTTATGGTTACCCTTGAGATACGGTGTTTACAAGAAGTGTCACGTACATACACACAGCATCACCATTGCATAGATTCCTTCTGCCTTCGGAGGGGACTTGAAAGCGACCTCATTGGTTCATTAGTGATATATCACACATGGAAACTCATGACTAATGGATCCCTCTAGGATGGTGTGGTGGATTTACTACCAATTTTATGAGAGAAATTATATTTTGTGGTTTTGCTTTAAGGCTATGCCTTGGTTACGCTGAAAGAATGTAAGCCTGACAGTATGCTACATACAGTAAGCTACCATGTAGGCTCTAGACCAGCACCAAAGCTATACACATGAGAGACCTGCAATTTGACGAAGAAACAAGGGATGGTGGTGTTTATTGGAGTAAATATAGTTGCTGTTTATTATTTATAGGCACACATTTGAAGATGTTTACTGGCCAGCCCCTATCCAGTGATTTTTCTGCATACCTGTACATGTTATTTGCATTCAATCAACGCTGCTCAACATAAGACAGATTTATGCTATCACTGTGTGTGTGTAATTCGATATTCATCACCTAATTTATACTACCAAGTAAGAGATACCTGATTACTACACCAGCAATTGGATGTAAGCATCTGCCAAAGGCCTAAACTAGATCAGTGGATATGGCAGAGCTAGAAACAAGCTTCCAAAAAGGCACAATGAGAGAGTTCCAAAAGTAAAGAGCATTGTGGCAAATGGAAAGGGCATGAGGGCAAAACTATATCCCGAAGGGCACCAACAGAATTTTTTTTCCCCTGACAGCCTGAAAAGCAGCATGTCATTGGTAGAGTAGCTAGTGTGTCAACTGATATCACTTAGACATAGCTTTTCCAAAAGACAGTTGTCAATCCTTTAAATGAAATCTGATTAACAATTCTATTTGGCAGCTTTTCAAAGATTTTTGTAAAGTGTCTGAACAAAACAATATGGTACAGCAAAAATATCCTCATTAAGTTTCAACATTGAGGGGCATTATGGCAAAAGGAAAGGGCATAAATACAAAATTATATCCTGAAGAAGGGCACCAACAGCATTTTATTCTACAAAGTGCCACTTCATTGGTGTATCAGTAAATGTGTCAAATTATTTGACTGTGGCTACACATAGAGACAGTGTCAGATATCTTAAGCAAAACCTGATTAAGAAATTTATTTGGGAGCTTTTCACACATTTATTAAGGTGTTCCAAGAAAGGCCTCACCCTAAACCAGAAGCAAAAACACAACCATGTGACTCTTCATCTTATTCCCCAAAGAGCAGATTGGAAACTGTAATTTCCATAGTAAAAGCTTCTTTTCGTACAACCTTTTATGGCTCATATTCACAACTACTGTATGCAGTGAGTATAGTAGCTCTGAAACGATACACTGTGCACAAGCAATAAGCTATTGACGGAATTACATGACAAAAGCAATGCTCAACTCAATCTTAAATAGAAGTGACAGTAAAATACCTGCTTCTTGCTAGCCATGACACTGGGCTTATGGCCTCAAAGTGTCCGACCACACTTTCCTAATATCCAATCAAAAGTTGTGATGTTGCAATTAATGCAGCAAACTTTAAAATAGAAACTACTGTTTGTTGTGTCCCTCAAAATCCGCAAGTGGCCTGCGTAAAGAAATGAAAGTATCTTTCCAAACAATCTAAGCCTAATATCCTACTGCCGGGGCTGCCAACCTGAGACCCATGGATCGAGTGTGGCCCACAGACAGGCATCATGCTGATGCAGATCCCACCGCAAAGTTCAAGGGTGACAATGACACTGTGGCCCCCTTGATTCACCTCTACTCAACTGTTACTTGTACTGTGACTCAATCTTTGAGGTAGGCCCTTGCATAGTTTATTAAATTGAATAGTTACAAGAAGTTGTCAGGCTCTCTGATTAGTTAACATTTTGGGCATTTATAACTTAATAAGGTACGTGTTGAACTTTATTTGTTAATGGGAAATGGTCAGTTAATTCAATGAGCATTACGGAACCTTACCTGCATGTAGTACACATGCCACTCAAAGTCACATGTTTTCAATTTCAATTTCAAATTTATTTCTCATATGTTTTACAAAGTATGTACAAATTAAGTAATGCAGATTGTAATGCATGTATATATATGAAGGACACTAGATTAACAGAGTAGACTGTTATCTAAGCTAGTGACCAAAAGTGAAAAGAACAAAAATATACAAGAATACAAAAGTAGAACAACAAAAGAACAAAAAGAAGAAGAGGAGAAGGGAAGAAAGGGAGAGTAGAAAGAAGGAGAAAGAAGGAAAGGGTCCTGTACGAGGAGAGAGTAAGAATAATGGAGTCTCATAGCATAGTGTAGAATCAGCTTACTGATAACTACTGAAAAGTTCTTGGGTAAGTTTACTTTTAAAAGACTTTAGAGACTTAGCAGATTTAACAGATTGAGGGAGCGACTGCCATAGGTTGAAACAATAATTGTTAAGAAGCAATTTTCCATGAACAGTATTATAATGAGTAACACTAAATAAGTTTCTGTTCCGAGTAGTGACGGAATAATTGCAACCATTAAAATGTCTTACAGCTTCAGAAATGGTATTGGGCAACTTACTTTTAGAATGGTTGTATACAAAACAACACATATAGAAAAAATGCATGTCCTTTATCATAAGTAAATTATTATTTCGATACAAGTGGTCAGTAGAGTAATGTCTGGGTTTGTTTGTAAGTACCTTAATTAATCTGTTTTGTAGGATTTGAAGAGGCCTTAGGTATGATATTTTTGCAGTTCCGTAAACTTCAATGGCATATCTTAGCTTAGAATAAACAAAAGAATAATAGATCTGATTTGCAACGGCTTCAGAAAGAGTACCCCTTAAATTATAAAAGATACCAATATATTTAACAAGGGATTTACAGAGATCATTGATGTGGTTCTCCCAAGATAGCTTTTCATCAATTATTAATCCTAGATACTTCGTACAAGAAGACTTGCACATAGTAAAGCCAAAAATAAAATCATCATAACAGGAATGACTGGTATTTTTGGCATGGAATATAGTGTAATTAGTTTTCCCTAGGTGTGAAGTAAGTTTATTACAATCAAACCAATCCTTAAGTTGACTTAAAGTCTGGATACCTTTAGCGATTAACTGACTACAGTCATTATCAAACAAAAATACATTAGTGTAATCTGCAAAAAGACGAATAGAAACGTTTGGAATTGCTTTGTGAATGTCGTTGACATAAACGAGGAACAGCAAGGGTCCGAGGACGGATCCTTGCGGGACACCTGTAGATACACTTAAGAAAGTCGAATAATTATTATTCACATATATACATTGTCTTCTGTTGTGTAAATAACTAGCCATGAGATCATATGCCGTTCCACAAATACCATAGTGATGTAACTTTTTTAAAAGAATAGAGTGATCAACCGTATCGAAAGCCTTTTTAAGGTCGAGGTACAAGCCTAATACATTATTACTGATGTCAAGATGAGATCGAATGGTATTAACAGTTTCTAACAAAGCATGGGTTGTTGAATGACCTTCTCTAAAACCAAACTGGAAATCATAAAAGAAATTATTTTTTGTAAAAAAATGCCGCAGCCGTCTTTCAATGACCGTTTCCAGAAGTTTGTTAAAACAGGATAACAAACTGATTGGTCTATAATTTTCATGGAGGGTTGGGTCACCTTTTTTCAATAGGGGGATAACCTTGGCAATTTTTAACGCATCAGGGTAAATTCCACGTTGAATTACATTGTTAAAGATATGGACAAGTGCTGGAATTAGAACATGGCGTGCGGACTTAATGAGCTTAGAAGGGATTCCATCAAAACCCGGAGCTTTGTTAGATTTAAGTGCATTGACATACCTAAAGAAACAGGTGACAGGAATATAGATGTAGGTACAGAGTTTCCTAAGTAATTCAGGGGACTAACCGAAGAAGACAGATTTTGGCTGAGTAAACAGAAACAGGTGACAGGAATATAGATGTAGGTACAGAGTTTCCTAAGTAATTCAGGGGACTAACCGAAGAAGACAGATTTTGGCTGAGTAAACTACCAATGGATGAAAAATATTCGTTGAAAGTATTAGCAACACCAATGTTATCAGAGTATGTAACACCATTGTAAAAGAGCGAAGTAACAGGAGACTGCATCTCTTTTTTACCTTGAACAAGAGTGTTTATGACAGACCATGCTTTTTTTGAAGACGTTTGTCTCCGAGTTAAATTACTTTTATAATGCATAGATTGAGTTGACCTGATGATACGTTGCAAAATACGACGGTATGACGAAAGCTTAGCTTTTAGCACTGCAGAAGGCTTCTTTACGTATTTACAATAGAGAATGTTCTTAGTTGAAATAGACTTCCTAATACCAGGTGTGATCCAAGGCTTGTCATGGAATTTCTTCCTAGAAATTCTTACCAAAGGAAAGTGTATATTATGTTGAGATTGTACAATATCAATAAGATTATTATAAGCGATATTAACATCAGTATTGTTACATACAGATGACATGTCCAAAGATTCCAGAGATTGAACAAAATTATTAAAGTTGTCTTGATTGTAAAATCTAATAAGAGGTCTATCTAATTTGATATTTCTAAAGCCTTCAATTATGCAAAAACTTGGAAGATGGTCACTTATGTCAGTAAATAAATTACCGGAGAAAAGATCATTGTCAAGCAGCTTATTGGGGAGTCTGACAAAGATATTATCAATGAGGGTTGCGCTTGAATGGCTAATCCTAGTTGGTAAGGTAATAGTAGGAATGAAATTATTACACAATAATAGCTTCGTATAATCATCACAAATTGCATTGTTGGCTACTTCACTCAATATTCCCCCCCCCCCCCCCCCATCATTTTCAAGGACTGTTGCTCAGTTTTTTAGCATCTGACTCCGTCAAATCCTGCCTAAGGGTAACTTCAGAATTCTACAATCAACACTGGCAGGAGGCCGGCACAGTTCTAGGGACACTATTTTGGTGCTAATTCATGTTTATTATTTATACAGAGCACAACCAACATGCATAGTGTACCCCAAAATCCTCCTAGATTGGAGGAAATGGCACTTCTTGGGCCTGTCTTTAGTTATGATAGTTTATATATCATTTGTTCAATCATTACTGACTTCTTTCCAAAAAGGGATAACAGCCCCACTCCACTCTTTTTGGTCAAAAAACGAGGAAGACTGAATATCTAGAAGAGTTTGCAATGCTATCTCTACTACATAGTCCAGTGCACTAATTTGTTCCCAAGTGATTACAGAAAATGTCTTTGATGTTCTGCATGGTACAACACAGGGTGATACATTTAACCTGCAGTTGCTCTAATGGTTGATCAATTTAATAAGATGCAAGGGATGAAACAGATTGGAATTGGTTCTAATAACCGTTTTTTTAACAAGTCATCCTAGTGTTAAGTATGCACTAAACATACCTACATATTAAAACCACGAATACTGTATAACTAATGCTAGGATGACCTGTGGGTTTTTCTTCCAAGAGCACACTAGGTTTTTCCCATCTGCATTGAACTTGTGAAAAAAAAAATCCCAAATTTGATGAAAAATTGTTGCGATGGTAGTCACCCAACATGAAGTCATAATATTTAAGCCACAGGTTTCCTCAAAAATTTGTACAGTTGCCCAGCACCGTAAAATAACTGCCTTCCAAAGACTGTTCTACATATGCAGAGAACAGAGATGGGCAGGTATACAAGTACATACCACACGGCGTACAGGGATAGGCCCTACCTATAAATTTATTTAACACAAACTTGAAAGTTGTCAGTTTTTTATCCACACAACTTACTCGAGTAACAGTACACCCCGGACTCATGGTATCTGATACTTTCAGTTGGAAAACATCAAGCCTGGCTGTTATTATTACATCATATGCCAAATAACTAAGTGTGAGACGTCCTATCCAATATGGCATTGACGGCTCTTAATTGCCTAACATTATTACTATGAATTGATTAACATTATTAATTGGGTAACATTATAATTTGACTCTGTAATTTGACTCCGTGTTAAAGGAGGTTAGTCTGGCTCTACAGTATATATCTTGTCAAAAAAAACGATCTTATGGTATTGTGCCTACTGGTTGGAAACTTGCAAATGTGGTGACCATTTATAAGAGTGCCAAGAGTGTCCCTGATGGTTACAGAATGGTAAGGCTGACATTTCATGTTTGAAAAGTGATGGAGTCTATTACTAGAGAAGGTATTGTGGACCATCTTTTAAACTTCTAATTAATTAACACCTCTCAGTATGGCTTTACAAGTGGGTGGTCTTGCTTGTCTAATTTACTATTTTATTGGACAAAGTTACTTGTTATGCAGATCAGGAATGTCCTGTTGATGTTGTTTAGCACCATCTTTATCATAAACAACATTGATGAAAATTTTCGAGGTAAAATCAAATTTGCTGATACAGAAATTTTTACTTCAGTTCTTCAGGATGAGGGGGTATACATACCCAACTTATCTTAATTGTATTTATCTCCTTCAGAAAAAAGCAATAAGGCTTACAACAAACTCAAAGTACTGTGCTACTACCAATAGGCTTTTCTTTAATCTTAAAACGTTGAAAATTTTTGATGTTTACAGGTATCAGGTTTAGACTTTATGTACAAGTATGTTAATGAAAGCTTGCCCATAGTTTTTGACGAATACTTTAATTTAAATCGAGATTACCACACTAGGAAATCTGACAGTTTTCATGTAAGTAGGTTTTGCACCCAAGATTTTAATCGTTCTCTTTATGTCACGGGTCCAAAGTTCTGGAACAATCTCAATAATTCACGGGCCCAAAGTTCTGGAACCATCTCGATAATGTCATAAAGAATTCAAAATCCATAGGTATATTTTGTAAAACCTTACAGGAACGTATTTCACAGAGGTACATTGTTTAAACTACTACTACTGTACTTTCACCTTCTTTATGTTATGTTTTATGTATTGTTTTTATATGTCTATCTATACTTTCATGTTTGGTTTATATGTTCAAGGAGGGCTACTCGTGAAAGCAATCTGCTTCCCCAGCCCTGCTCCACTCCCTTGTCTTGTTAATTGTCAACGTTGTGTATTTCATTGTGGAAATAAATTTAACTTGAACTTGAACCTATAGCACACAGAAGAGAACATACACAGCTCCTGCGCAGCTGTCTATAAGCATGTAGCATGCTCTACAAATCCAGTCTGAAATACCTGCATGCCAATCATCCTTTTAATCATTACCTAGCAGCTTGTTGACAAGATTGTCGTCTGTGATTGGTTATTCCATATGTCCCACATAACCACACAGGACAGTGGTCTACTCATCTTTACTAGCATAAATTTCCATTGTCTAGACTACAAAATGTGTGAGGAGCCAATTACGAATTTGCGATGACCAAATCCCGTAATGATTTTCTCACTGTAACTGTAGTGTGAAATGCTGTAGCACTGTGCCTGTGTATGTGGTTTTTGTGTACAAACTGTGATTGCCTTACGGCATTGTATACATCGACTGTGTCTCCCAAAATGTCTTACTATTCGTAAGAATGAAAATTATACCATTGCACATGAAGCAAAAATAAAGATGAAATGGCGTTTCCAAGATAATATTGTGGGGAAATTTGGTAAGGCATTAAGTGAAAACAAGAAGAAACCCTGATTCACTGAGGCTACATTCACACAATGTTATACAATCTACATTGTTGGATAAGGGAGTTGCTGGTTGATTAGCAAGTGTTTGAAAGGCAGTAAATTTCCGGGTGCCCGATGGGTTTGGACATCAGGTACCCACTTCCCAATTTTCTGGACCTGTGTGGACACATAAATTACTATCCACTTCCTTCATGAAGTAGAAAACAGCACAACTACTGAGTAAGCACATTTTGTCAGATTGCCCAAGTGCACTTACTTAACACAGCAAATAATGTGCAGTGTGCTACTACCCACTTGCATAGACCCTGAAACACACTACAATACTCAACTACTGTAGGTTGCTTAAACACTCAAAAACAAAAAACACAAAGCAAAAAGTTTAAAATGGAACTTTCTTCTTTCTTTTGCAGAGTGCTATTTATGGGCATGTAAAGTGTAGGCCGGCGTATGAATTACACAAGTAAGAGTCCATAACACCAACTAAGATGTTCAGTACATGGATAGACAAATATTAACAATACAGGCAATATGTGAGTCTGGTAATGACGGATGTGTGTATAAACTACGCAGACTCCGATTTTCAGGAAGCAATGAAAACACTACTTATCTTACTGCAGACAGACTAATGTCGTTGTTGGCAGATACTATGCGTCTTTTTGACTCCATTTCCTGTCTACCATCAGATTTATTTTGTCTGGATGCCCACAGGTGAATACAGGTGAATAGTGGTTACTACGTTCTCAATTGTTTTCAGGATCACTACATTCCAACCAGGTCTCCCAAGTTATTGCTATTTCATGAGGAATTCGATCCCACATTTGACATCCAAAACTGTCCAGCCCTCTGAAAAACCTGCACTTCAGAAAATTCAACTTCCACAAAGAGTCACATAAACAAAGCACTGTCATTCCAAACTTCATACAAAGTCACTCAATTACAAATCTCAATGGAGCTATAGACCAAGGCATATGCTTTACAAAATAAAATTCAGGTCAGTTACAGTATGCTGACTGAGTGATTTGTTCAAAAGTGCTATATGGAAGTGTGCACTTCTTGAATGTTTCAAATTTTCAAGGTGGGCACCCCTTCCCATTACATACAAAGGTAGCCATTGACTGCAAGGGCCTGTAGAGTGCGCCTAGCCTTACATTCACAAATCACAACTTTTGGAAGTATAGGTTAAGCAGACTGAAATAGTGAAGCACGCCACCATTTTTTTGTCATTTCCACACTATGTCAACGGCAGGCACAGTCACCTTGGGGAAAGTTAATATTGTTTGGGTTGTCGTAAAGAAGGCAGAGTGATTTCACCTTCAGTGACACATTGTTCGTTGCAATCACTACAATTACAAGTTCATTAAAGACAATACTGATTCGTAAGAAAGTGTTGCGACTTTTGTAGGTGGAACGGTCACAAAATTAGAATGATAAATTTCCTAATAGCGTTTCCAACGGTCACCCCATTACACCCCTCACACAGGATGGAGATCCACTGACAGACAGGTGGCCAGAGGTGGACCCAAAATATTGCACATCTCTGAACTTGGGAGCTATGCACTTGGGGAATGCTGATTTAGAAAGTTAGGCCTAGCCTAGACCTACACCTGGGCTAGCCTTGTGACAGTAACGGTTGCACATATAGCCTATACTATAGAGTATCGGCTATCCTCATAGTCACACAGTCTGTCATAGTCCTGGTCACTTGTGCACCACCAGAAACACATATTTACGCCTTGCATTAATCTTATTATTACTCGACGGAGTCACTGTACATAGGCCTAGACAGGGCTTGCCGTACTGGGCCTAGGCCCTGCGTGTCTTCAAAACCTAGGCCTACTTTGGAACTGTAGGTCATGCTTGTCCTAAGGTTAGGTTACTATGTCAAATGTTACCCATTTGTTTGGCCTTGACTCAATGACTGTAGTGTACGTGTAACAGTAACAAGATTAAGTAAGGCTAGTTACGTTTTAACAAATCAGAAAAACTCGGGAAACGTTGATCTCCAGGTGGAACCACCGTGAGCCAGGTCACTCTCTGGAGAGAATATGCTGAACCTATTTTCACATAAGATTAACGGAGTCGATCTGGCAGCCTGGTGCGACTAAATTATCGTGCAACACACCACAAGGTCATGATAGCTTGATGATCCACTGCTAGACTGTGGTTAGGTTTTAGCATTACGTGAGGGAGTCCCGTGTCATATGTCAGCAGGCGTAGACCTATTCCAAGAGTTTGTAACGAAAGAATAGAAAACTGCGTGATAATGTACATCTTGGCATGTATGTGATTCATGCGACTTTCAAGGGCCCCCTCTTATTTAATCTTAATCCCCTCTTAGTTAATCCCCCACAACCACAGTATTTACAGTGTATAAGACTATTGTGGTTATTTTTCAAAAACAAATCAGAAATTGGTTTTTGTTTTAAAGGTTCTACAGAAACTTACACACACAAGGTAAAAACTAAAAAAAAAAAAACCGAGAACAAATCTTTTGTTTTAAGAAATTTTAACAACGAAAATACAGAAACTTGTTTTCATTGTTTTACATCAAATTTTACAAACGAAAAACCAAACTTTCTTTTTGCTTTAAACACCGAAGGATTGAGGCTTTTTAACCACCATACCTTCAAGCTGGGCCCGATCTCTCTTATAACCATGGCAGCAAGGCCGCCATCTAATGGCTACTTTAGTAAGGATAAATTCAAAACCCGGTGCTGTTTAAAAACCCCTAAGCATTTAAAAAAAAGTTAACAACGAAAAACAAAATTTGATGTTTGTTTTAAAGAATCTACAAAAAAATAGAAAGAAAGTTTTTTTTTTTGTCAGTGACAAAATTAAAGTAAGAAATCTGAAAAGAAGAAATTTTTTGTTTTTCGTTTGTAAACTTTATATCTTAAGTATATTTCTGGGGTCGACTGATTTTTTTTTTTTCTGCATGGCCGCATTAACTGTCCATAGTCTTAGGACAAATATTGACAAATATTCACAACATTTTGGTGACTTTGACCCTATACCTTCACGGAGGCTAATTAAGTTGTTTCGCAACTCTCTCCTGGCACCTATGAAAACAAAGAATTAACACTTTCTAATGTACATATATCTAAAGTGGTTCTCCGTAGTTACCCTAAAATGTTTCCCTTCCACCAAGATGAACTGTTATATGTAGTACGATTTTTTTTTCCATGAAATGTCTCAGATCGAGGACGTCCCCGGTGCCCTGCGTGGTGTTCACTGGTATCCCAAGCAGTGGCAGTCTCAGTGGCAGTGGCGGTCGCCCCCTCTAGTCTACTCAACGGATTAATAGGAGTCCTTTTCATGCAGGTTTCATAAAAAAAAGGAAAAAAAGGTAGGAAAACATAACAATGAGAAAAAAGTTTAAGAAAATGTAAACTTGAGAACTTCGGGGCCCTCCACATCCAGAAGATTATGATTGTGTTGTTCATATTCACTCTCAGGAAATAAAGCAAGCACAGAATTTATCATAAAATGTACAAATTATATCAGACTTTTACCTCGAGAAACTCCCAATACTGTAAGAGGATAAGTTTTCCATCCAGAAATTAGTGACAGTACGGTATACTGTTCCCTGGAACTTGCCTGCCAAGCCTTAGAACTGCGATTCCCGCTTATCTAGGGGGATATCATTATGTGTATTTTTCCCCCTGAAACGCCTCCTCTAGCTCCAACCCGATAATGATGCTCCTTGTCGATAGTCTTCCCACAATTCTCACTTCATCAAAAGTCCAAAATTTTGGGTGCCCCAATGATACAGAGGCATGTATTTCCCTATCATCACACCGTATCACGGTCGTTGAGGCCCCCCCCCCTCATTAACGTCCAAGGTCAGAAATCTAGCTGTATGCCCCTGTCGACGTACGTCGAGTCTCTTGACCCATTTACAATCTCTATGACTTCACTGCCCCCCCCCCCCTCAGCCCATATTTCCCAAGTGTTTATAGAATAAATGAGAAAGTATGCATGCATAATTCATTGACTGTAGTATCATCTCAACTCATCTCATCTGATATGTATTACCATTCTCATCATGCATTTACTTTTGTTCTCATTAATTGAGAAATTGCAGACATAAGATTCCTATTTCACAACTGGGATTCGTTTGTCTAAATTTCTCGTTCACACTAGAATGGAAAACACTGTGCAGCTGTAAACTGTTTAAAATTTCTGTAGATTTGTCCGTCGGTATATCACCGGTGTCTCCCCCCCTCCCCCCCCCCCCCCAAATAGGTATAGTCTTTAATCACAAGGATGAGATTTTCACGCTATCGACCCTAGAGAGGAGGATCCAGGAATTTGTGAAGTATTGTGACTTCTGAGCTGTGTACTGGTAAAGATCCAGGGTATAAGGGTATTGGATATCCACCCCACTTTTGAGTATTAGTTATGGGTTTTCAGATGCGAAATGGTTCAACAATTGACAAATATTTTCGAAAAGAAATCGGTTATCAATATCATGCACTTATAAATGACACTCACATTAACAGTAAAAAAAACTTTCTTACTTTCAACCCATACAAGGAGGTCGAAGGGGAGACGTATTTCTGTGGGGTAGGGAAGGGAATGATCAGACAGCCAGATGCCACTTTCCTTACACTATGGGCGTATTTAAAGCATAAACCTCTTCAAGCACATTTTAATACGTTGAAGCTTCAGGTTTCGCATCTTGCTCACACATTATCTTGAGTGCCCTATCCCGTGTGTAATGTTTACAGCTTTCGCGTGAAGGTGAGTCATAGCAACTTCGTAGTGGGAGAAAGCTCTGTGTTGACGGAACTTGAGTGTTGGCACTTGAAAAACTGAAAAAAAAAGTTAAAATGGTGGCATAGTATTGGTAGTGTTGACACTGCATTTAAGACGAACTTTTGAACGTTCCGTTTCAAATTTATCCCATAAACCATTTTTCAGTCTGGATGTATAACCGTTGGTTGGATTTATTCACAAGGGGTGAATTCAGCTCGGTTGTTCGCATGCACGAACCTATACAGGGGTTAACTTGATGGGTTGTATGGGGGGGGGGGTGTTAGGTGAAGTTATTTTTGGTCTGTGATATTAGTTTCCTGTGACTTCATGTTACTAAAGCGAAAGGTAAACAACCGCTGATTATGTCTCAGTGACTGAATAATCTGGATTCATATTTTCGTTTGTCTCCAATTATGTCACAAAAAGTCTACAGAACTATACGGTACGTTAATTGTGTCAGAGAGCTGTTCAAGACAGGTATCAAACCGAGACAAACCGATGACCGATCTCGGTTTGGACGGTCTCAATGAAAGACTCAAAATAACGGTTGGGTGGTCTGAGCAGTAATGAAACAGGTCTCGGTGGTCTCACCATTCTATGCCCAACCAAGAAACACCGAAAACCCGACGAAGATTTAGACACATGTTTTCCCGTATTTGATATATTCTATTTACTTCCATATGGTATTTAGAACGTAATTATGTATATATGCTCCAACTCGAAGAATTACGTGTCCAATTTCGGGACTATTGAATAATGATTATCTGCTGAAGTAATTTTAAGGAAGTGAGAAATGAGTGCAAGTCCCAATATGGTTAGCACGGTATATACGATAACTGACACATTCCGCGAGTTACCTCGTTCATATCTTATGTAATAGTCAGGTTAAGGAGAGCGAATAGTTCCGGTCTATGCGGCATGCGTAGAGCATGTTGAAATATCGAATAGGCGATTATGAATGCAGTATTATGAATGCAGTACTGTATCTAACTCTGTACTGCTATAAGATTACATCAAGTGATGTTTAAAAAAGTTAAAATAAAAACGATAAAGTACTGAAAATGAAACTCGATAAAGTGCCACTTTACAAAAGTTCTATAGCAATTAATTCAACAAAAATGTCAAATTAAAAAAAAACGTCCCCCCCCCTGTATTTTGCATGTACTTCTTCTCTAAGGTTTGATCCCTAAGCTTTTGTCCTATTTGAAAGTCACATTATTACTGCATTTTAAGGTAGTCGGCATTTTCTACTCTCTTTACTTGAATATTATTAGATTTGATCCTCGAACCTTTACTTATTTGAAAGTCTCTTTAACTTGCCTTGAGTTAAATATATATTTCCTTACCCTTCCAGCCCTTGTTGATTTCATACTTTGATCTCCAACTTTTGATCTCTAAACTTTTACTTGGTTTAAAAGTCACTTTATCCGTTCAAGTTAATATTTGTACTTAGCTTCTAAACTTCCTTTTGGTCAATTTTAATACGGCTCTTTGATCTCACTTTTGATCCAGTCCCTTTTGAGCAAATTTTCTACTTCTTGAACAGCTGTAAAGGGAATAAAATTGTCACAGTCAAAAACAGGGGAAAATCCCATTAATTACACGTTTAAGTATTGCCTCGTGATTTTTCGGGTAATTGGTCTCAAGGGCTGTTTCATATGAAAGTCGACGGTCAACTAAAAACCAACAACGATTTGGTTTCTGGCTGTCTGAGAGGGGAACCCTTTTTTTCTGTTTCGGGCGGTTTTGATCAAGTTCAAACCGATAATCGGATCGGGCAGACATAAAACAAAACAAAAAAAAATCGACCGACCCACACTAGTTTTCAGTCGACAGCCTGATTACATACAACAACATACTTTATCTGTAGGGGAAAGTGGGGTAAGACGGCCCACCGGGTAAGACGGACACCCGCGCTAATCTCGAAAACGAAAGTGCGCCAAACTTTTTTTGACAACGAGATTCTCACAACAACGCCTTCACAAAGTACTCGCAAAATTCTGAGAGAATCTGTCGAAATATTGAGGTCCACATCCACGATTGAAGAAATTTTGACTGTCTGATCTAAGGTCGGCATGTCTCTTTTTCGATTTTTTATCTATAATGAAACTCGACATAAAATGATCGTTTGGGAGTCTGTTAACATTACACACATACGCTACTCATACAGGCAACGTGATGATAATAGCGACCTTACACTAACCTAGATACTCTCTCTCTCCTATAGAAAACCAAGTGGGTCAAGACGGAATACTTGTAATGGGTCACAACGGACCCGTATGCCGTTTTACCCCACAAGGTATACCGTTATACCCCAATTATGATCTGTACGTGTGTGATCAATATGAACTACGTGTGTTATTGAATTTCACTCTAAAAAAAAAAACTTGTATTTCCGTAAGCAATGCCTCAAGAACAGAAGAGAATATCAACTCGGAATGCTTGGGACAGCAAGAGTATGGAAAATGCAATCGCTGCTGTGTCAGGTGGAGAAATGGGGTTCAAAAGAGCAGGCAAACTTTTCGGTATACCGAGGACAACTATTCGACGCAGAGTGTTGCGTTTAGACAAACATGCAAAGGGAAATGACAAAACTCTCGGGCTTTTCAAACTGAAGGCAAAATCCCAATCTAAACCGAAGGAAAACGGGAAAGTAACAACTCCCCCTATGCAAAGCCAGCCGATCCCTACTGATTGGTCTTGCATTTATTGCGCCGAACTGTACAGTGATACACCGGACGATGGCTGGGTAGAGTGCATTACGTGCAAAGAATGGGCACATGATGAGTGTAGTGGGGTTGATACTGATGAGGATGTATTCGAATGTGACATCTGCAAGTTACAGTGACACAAGTATGAACATCTCTGGGTTTCAAGAGTATGGCTAAATTTCTGTGTTTTCGTTTAGGTAGCTGTTCTATGTTTGTTTTTTTTTCTGAATGACTTTTTCAACATGTTGTTTCCGCAGTGTGTGTGTGTGGGGGGGGGAGGTTGTGTGACTTCTAGTGGAAGCCAACAGAGGATGGGGCCGAAATAAACAGCCTTGTACCCTGACCGATGCCTTGAGTTAGTGCATTCCGTCCAAATATAGTGTGTGCATTTTGATGTAAATGATGATTATGAAGTTTTCAAAGTTTCAAACTGTGTAATCTACATCTATCAAATAGTTTGTTTTATTATTTGCAAGTTCATTATATTTTCCTTTGTTGTATTCTGAAACGCAATTTCGGTAGTTTGAAAACAAGTAATAACTTGATAGTAATAATATGTGATGTTGTCTTTTTCTGGGGTAGAACGGACCCCGGGTCCGTCTTCCCCCGCACTTAGTGTCCGTCTTACCCACCCCATGGGGCAAGACGGCGGTCACAGGAGGTCTTTTCAATTTTTGGTAATATCTCCAGTTACAAGCTCATAATCCTAAAGCCAACTT
The DNA here is from genome assembly GCA_021234535.1 of Stichopus chloronotus. Lineage (NCBI taxonomy): Eukaryota > Metazoa > Echinodermata > Holothuroidea > Aspidochirotida > Stichopodidae > Stichopus > Stichopus chloronotus. Next base: position 27,470,456 of record CM037834.1, on the reverse strand, counting down.
TAAAATTGCAAAATTCAGGACACGGGAATGATCAGACTGCAAAAAGAGAGTCAGTTAATGCATTGTAATCACACATTTTTGTAAGTTAAAGTTAAGGGTTCCGTCTTACCCCACTTTCCCCTACTTCAATATTTATACAAATATGCATAACTTTGGTATGCATGCATAATCCATTATCACTGTAAAAAAAAAAAAGCTTATATATGGGTATGTTCGAGCCAACGTGACAGGTGTTAGTTGGATGAACGTAGTGTAGTGTGTAGTTAAATCACGTGTCCAAAAATTTCATTGACTCACCTGAAGAGCCTGAAGAACGGTAACGGATTATGTGTGGCTTAATTCCCAACGTTACCATATCTCAGGCAACATCCATAGAAACTTCCTGGCAACAGCTTCGTGATTTGAAAGTACCCCACCCTTTTAAAACAACTTATATTGGCGGGAGAAAAAATTGTAGATCAGGGCCGTATATACTTGCTCTGACTTAGATTTAAAGTGAAATCAAGCGTTTAGAATACACGACATACAAAGAAATAGCTTTAATTATTGTTAAACCACTCAGTCTTAACGATAAACATCTGCAAACGCTTCATCTCCTCAAAGCATTAGGTACGTGATGAATTTTGGAAAGTTTGGTTTAACAAATTGTTGAGGAACAAATAGCTGCATTTCTATCTGTGAGAGCCTTATTTCTTGAAAAAAGAACTACTGTCCTTTTTTATTTTGAATGATCTATCATTCTATGTTCACAAACATAGATTCTAAAAGTACGATTGTTTTCTGTAAAACAAATGGGAAGGGGATTTTGCCCATACGAATAATAATTATCTTTTTCTATTGTTTCATTTTACTTCGACACTTATAACAAAAGCTTAAACAATATTAAAACTTGTGGTCATAATTAGTTTGAAAGATATTTAATTCTATTTTTTTTTTTGTTGTTGCCTCGAACCAAAGATGTTTACCCTGCTAGAGCAACGTTTTTGTGAGTTGAGAATGATCGAGTGACCCCCAACTCCCCACCCGTTGAGGTAAGCCCCTGGAACCTAACACCTAACCCTTCTCTCTACTTTTATAGGTGGAGGGGGTACAGTAACGCATTTTCTCTCCCAGACCTCCACCCCACTCTTTGTGACCTCTCTGAAACAAAAAAAAGGGTAAATTTCCAGCCTGTTTAAAAAGAACAGTTTGGAAATTTGCAATACCAAATTTAGCGACTGGAAAGTGCCGCCAATTCTCACTCTGGGAACCCCTTCAATGAAAGCTTGGTTAGAACACTGATAGGAGAGGGGTTCAGGTGAGACACCCTTTCCCTCCTTTCCTGCCCTCTTTCCAAATCAAATCGACGCTCATGAATCATATAGGCTTGAAACAAGATGTTGACTACTCAGTCAAAAAAGCGAGATATTCTCAACCAACCACAAAGCGCATTATCGGCTCGTCCGTCCAAGGCTGCAGTCTCCAAAGCCATGGGTTGCGGCTGTCCGCAATGTATGCGACAACACAACAATGCATTGCCTTAGCGTCTGCAACAACATACCAACTATTACCCTGGGAGATTCCCTGCAGATGTGCCGTCCTAAATTTCTCGTGCTACTAGTTCCTGTGTCATATGATATTGCCGAGCTGAGCTGGTGAAGGAACCAGGTTGGGTCAACAAAATGATATTCCGGAAACACATCATAAAAACTGAAAAATGTGACGAAAAGCATTGACCAAGTAATGTACAGTTTGCAGACAAATGTGGCAGAACTTTAAAAGTGCTCTTTGAAACATGATTGAAACTTCAGAGTGGATTTTCTAAATTATTTGGACAACGCAAATGAGGGAGGAAGGTACGCCAAATGTTAGGCCTTCATTAGCCTCTAACTTACTAGCTGTGGTGATTATTTACTGGCTAGGGGCCTAGGGCTGAGTATGCGTGACGGTAAAGCAAGTTACAGTAGCAACGCATGCAGCCAGTTCATGCAGCGCAACCCATACTAGCTCGGCAAGACCTTAATTTAAGGCACTGTAATATTATATGTTTTGATGTGTTCTGATAAGTAGAAATCTTACGACTGCTATACAAGGCTATGCCTGTCTTCTTTGCCCCAGCCTACAGTAGGTTCATTAAGTTAGCCCATAGTTACGTCAGTGTTTTGGAACTGAAAGTCATTAACCAGTGCATCGTAGTCAAGTTCTTCTCTGAAGGCTAATCAGACTTGGAACGTTGTAATCTACCAGCTGCCACAGCTGTAGATGCACTACCTTCCTAACTGTGAGACGCTTTTACTTGTGTTCCAAATTGTACAAAACATATCATTCTGTCTGAGAAAACATAATGGGAGAGAACAGGGATGGTAAACGCTTGAGTCTTGCATTTTTGGATCTAGCGGAAATACCGCCAAATATTGGACCAAAGCAGTTGAGAGACGTAGAAGTACTGGACATCAGCAACAACCAATTTGCGTATCCTTTTCAAAATGTTTTGTTTCTCTTAGTATTAACAGGCCATGCATTATTGGATATTTTGCCCCATTAGATGAACAAATGCATTACTATTGGAAGTAATTCCTGTAATCAGTCGGCCATATAAAGACTAAAACTAAATTTTTGTTTGGGAACGTTACAGTATCATGTGCTATATGTGAGGGACTGTGAGTGTTACATGACATATATAGACTGATATAGACTTGTGGTTGGCTCATCCTTTCTTAATGTAATGTATATTTTTGGATACTCCTTGAAATTGCAAACAAGTAGTGCCATCTTAGGCTTCTTTAATTTGAAGATTTGTGAACATTCATAATCTTTTAATCCCATACAGAGAACATTTTGTACCAGTTCTTGCCATGTTTTGTAACTGAATTATTTTGATGATAAATTTAGTATCTCTTGGGGGATAATTTTGCAACCAGATCTGGTAACACACAGATTATATTAACTGTTCAGATTCTGACCATGTGTTATGTATGTGGGTTACTATGTGTTAATGCGAAATATGGCAAGTGCAATGTTTGACTCAGTCTCACCCACAGGAGTCAACCTTTCTTCTCACAACGGGTAGATGGCCTTGATGACTTTGCTGTCTGCTACAACTTCTTCCATATGTTTAGTATTTTTCATTTAAAAGTGGCAGTTGAAAGTATGTGCAAATCCATCCAAACTGGTGTATGCACATACAGTATGTACAAGTTGGGATGAAAAATGACAACTTAACTTTGAGGACTAAAGTTTTAACCTATTGGCTGAACTCATGCTCGGAGCTGTTGTGCTACTGCCATCCAAACTTTGAAACTGACCTACAGTCTAAAAAACAATAAGTGTACTTGATGAGTCCACTGCAAAAACAATACTCCCAAAACTTAATAAGTTGATAGCTACTTGATGATGGCTGAAGTTGAAAAAGTTTCCAGTTTTCTTCTATACAAAGGGCTGCTCCTCGCGAATATAACGTTAAAGTAAAAAGTGCCCGTGCAGTAAACACGAACAACAGCCATGTACAGGTTGATAAGTTTGACTAACAATGGCTATTCGAATTTCGCGGCAACAAAAGAATGTATGTAAAAACCGTGTCGAGGGAAAAAGGTGAACTGATTAATACAAATAATACTATAGCACCACTGGTCACTACATGTACACCCACTCAACTTTCTGGTTTAACAAAATCATGTTTAAAATGACTGTTTGTGGTATGAACAGAATTATGTGCAACATAGTGATGCATACAGAGTAGACTCCTTGTTAACTAAGTTTGTACAGAAGGACAAGTCACCATCATCTGTTTACACTCCTCAATGTTCACTCCTTAGGTAGGGGAGTTGTGGAGTGCTGTATTTCACATTCTGTTGTTTTCCACCTGTAATTTGAGTTGTATGTTTGTGACTTTTTTCACTTCTTGGGTGGATGGGGGTATCTGGAGTCATGTTTTTCCCTTAAATTTTTTTTTTTCTTTGTTCTTGTCATTGTTTGAACATTGCACTTGCTTTGGATAAACTTTGCTTTATCAGATTCATGTTCTTTTTATGTTTTTGATTTTACTTCAACTTATTTTTTGTAAGAATATGGGAAAAAAGGAGAGTAAAATAGACCATGGGTGGAAAAGTTGGGAAACTGGAAGACTCCCAGCCTATGTATTTGGGGCAAAATTATGCCACTTGAGGGAAATTTGCCTTTCTTTTGAGATGAGAGATGAGATAACTGTTTATTGCCCATCAATAAAAACGGAAATTGGGTTTCTGATGACAGTGTATACACAAAATACAAAACAGTTGAAGCAGGAAACTTATAAGGAACCAAAAACACAACTGAAGCGGGTAAAAAGAAATAACATAAGGCAAAATAAAAGTGAGAGTAAAAAACAATAAAAGATAAAATAAGATACATAAAAAGTGATAGTATAATATCAGATATTTACACTGTGGACATATCGCTTCACACATGAGTTGAATAAATGTATTACAAAAGTATAGAAATTGTTGAAAATTTCTTTTGTACAAGAGTAGAGAAATTGTGGAAATGCAAATTCCCTTCCCAGGAAATAAATAATTTTTTTCCAGAACTGTGAATATACCAAATGAAACATAAAAATAGTCCCACACAGTGTGAAACACATGCACAAGTTAATTTTGTGAGCCAGATGTCACATATGAGACATGGGTATAGCATCCAGTTTTCACCCTTTCATCTGCATTGTAACCCTAAGCTCTGTGACTGTGTGGAATTTCTAACTAGTGATGCATGCTTTACAGCTTCTAACTTACAGAATGGAAACATGGTTGTCCATCTAAATAGAGTGCTATGAGTGCTGCATATTGAAGGACATCTTGAAGGATATACAGAGACATCTTGGAGGATATACAGAGTCATCTTGAAGGATATACAGAGACATCTTAGAGAATATACAGAGTCTGAGAGACATCTTGAAGGGTTTGCAGACATCTTGAATGGTATACAAAGACATTTTGAAGGGTATATACAGATATCTTGAAGGGTAACTTCTAGGGTTTACAGAGACCATCTTGAAGGGTATGCTAGATACAAAGACATCTTGAGGGGTATGCAGACATCTGTAGGGTAAACAGAGACATTTTAAAGAGTATGCAGAGGCATTCTGAAGAGGAGACATCTTGAATAGTGTACAGAGACAACTTGATCATGAACTAGAGAAATCAGATTTTCAAGAACAGCCTGTGAAATGTTGTAAATCTTTTCCACCTGGGGTACTTTAAAATTGCAGGGATAAGGCATAGCCTTCCATCATCCAGGCCTCAGCTACCTCCCTAAAATATGCAAAAAGTTTTTCAAATGCTGTGTAACTTCACAAACTCAGTCATATATGAAAACTTTTGTAGTTGTTAGGATATTATAAATCATTGAAGTCACTGTCACCCTTAGTGGCAAGCAAGACTGAAAAATCAACATGAATTACCCTTTTGTACACCTTTTGTTCACAGAAATGGCAAGCTTGATGTAAAATTTATGATTGAAAATACCAGATACTGTAGAAGAGTGTAAAATTACAGTACATTGTGTAACTTGTGAACATTTAACGTGTAGAAATTTACCAGTGTTACACTTTCTAATTCTGTGGAAGAGGACATGTTTTTACCACAGTCGATACGCCCTTTAATACTCTGCTTTCATTTTGTTTCAACAAATGCACTTTATTTGCGTCTGAAAGTTTTGAAACACATCTAAATTAAATTGTGGATTGTCATCCTTAATCCATGTAACTGATCAGTGACTTCAGGTTCTTGGAAAGGTTACCAAACCTTCACACCCTTATCATCGACTGCAATGAACTCCAGTCTCATACCAAGTTCTATCCATGTCCAAATCTTCACACATTGTGGCTCAACAAGAACAGAGTGAGCAACCTCACGATCTTCGTTGAAACGCTGCTCAAGAATTTTCCCAAGCTTCAATTTCTGAGCATGATGAACAACCCAGCTGCTCCCAGCTATTTTAACGGAGGGACGTATCAACAATTTCAAGATTACAGGTGAGTGCCTCTTTGATGCTATAGACAAGTGCTGGCTGACTAGTGAATAACGTGCACGGCTTGTGCCTATTTCTTTCATAGTGTTGACATCTCTCAATGAGCAGTGTGTCTTTGAGCAGGTGTGCAGAACAGTAGTGCACGTTGTTACATTTACTTGGTAGGTCATGTCAAATCAGTTGCCTCTCTCAGGGATTCCACCAGAAACCAGAACGTCTACTCCTTTCCCCATCTAACAGAACCCACGTCTTTTGGAGAATCTTCTTTGTTATACTTTAGTAGCAAACTAACTCTGTTGCCAAGACAGTACCTATCTTTGATAGGGATCTGGTAGTGGTGAAATAAAGGCTGTACATACTTTTCTATGCAGGTTTCCTTCACTGTGAGAATAGCATGAGTCAATAACTGGTAACACTGCCCAAAGTTTGACCAAAACATCCCTTTTGTTGACAAAATAGAGCATGTTGACTTCTAATTTTCCGTTTTATATAGGAAAATTCAAATTTGAAATATGTTTCTTTTAAAAATGTGATTTGTTGGTCAGAAAATACTGGCTTTTGGTTTTGTTTTCTATTTATATGTGTGAGATGCATACATTTGAGGCTCATCTGGAGAAACCCACCCACCCAAGAATGTGTAAAATGTTTCCAAAAGGAAATGTCCCTGCTTTAAAAGGGAAGATGGATGTGGGAAAGACTTGACTCAAGTTTTTCTAGAGATGTAACCTACTGTATGTGTGGGTGTTTTGGGAGGGGCAATAACCAAATGAGAGTTACCTGACATTAACATGCATTCATTGACTTACTTATATTCACAGCATGAAATATGTACAGAATCCCATGATACCAGCTGTAAATGGAAGTGATCTAGAAACCATTACAACCACTCTCTAGATGATCACACCTCATAAAGGGGAGAAAACAGGGAAAAAGAACAAAAACTGAGGCATAATATTATACTAATACAAAAGTAAAAAGAAACAGTTATAGGGTGTGCCTCCACCCCACAGCAGAAGCCGCCTCCAGAATATTGATCATTGTTAGCAAAATATAAATGGTAGCCTTGCATAGAAACCAGGGTACTAGTTGGAACAGCTGTAGTCACTGTCACACTTGCCAACTGCCATGAAGGGCAGTTTGCCAGAGTACTAATCCATGCATAATTCAGTGAAAATTCCACGGAAAATGTCTGAAAACTCATGGAAATAACAAAATATGTATTTTTGAAATATATAACAACCCATATTTTTATCTGGTCATTTAGTGCAAAACAAGATAATCATTCAAAGTCCTATACCAACTCTAATATTTTGAAGGAAAACTTTCTTACTGTACATGTCCCTGCTGCCCAGAGTCGTCACCAAGTCACTCTTTTTCTGGCAAGTCAAGTCAACTACACTCATTTTAGCGACTCGAGTCAAGTCATGAGTCCAGTCACTGTGCTATTTCAATGGGGGAAAAAATTGAACAGAATTTTCCTCAAGTCAGGTAATTTTGCAAGTTGTGACATGAATTATGACGTGATAAGAACTCTGCTGCTCCCCCCCCCCCCGTGTTGTAGCCACAGGGTGGCATTCACACTTCACTGACAGTTGCACTATAACAGCGACTCAGAATCCTCTAGTAAGAGCCCTGTTGGAAATGGTTAGCCCCAAAGACCTGAAAGACTGTATTAAAAAGACGGTGTGACCAGAAATTTGGAAGGATACTGCTAGGATGCACTAGGAGTGTCGTTCGACTCAGAGAAAGCAGTTTAAAGACATCCCTATTAGTTCATCAGCAAGGTATTTCCCATTGAGTGTGTCGACGCCCATGCTTGCACGTACATTTTTTTTATGGTTTTTGCGTCCAGTGTACATTTCTCTAAACTGTGTCCCTAACTGCAGGCAGTACGTCATCAGCCAGATTCCCAATCTGGAGATGCTTGATGACAAGAAAGTCACCCCTGAGGAAAGATACGAAGCTGAACGGGTCTATCAGCACAAATTACGCACCACGGTCTCCAAGAAGGTGAGAACGGTACAAAAAAATTTTGTTCATCAGGAACTGCAAAGAGAGGTTGCAAATAGAGCTATGTCTATAGATGTTAAGCTGTCTTGTAGTATGTCTACATGATGATGTCACATAAGTCATTCTAAACATTGCTAGTCAGTACATCTTTGTCGTTGTCATATAGGAATCCTTGGTAAACACAACATACCTATGAAAATAAAGTAACCAACAAGCCTGTGGGTTGTTGAAATAATTTAAAATATTTGCGGTTCTTAAATTCTGGTGGCCTGCTCCAAAACTGGACATTTTTTCAGTCTGCAGAATCAGACTATGCAAGATGACAAAGTTTTACATGACCAATTTTCAACCATTCTTCCAGAAAATCCTCATAGAAAAGATTAAAGCTCATTAAGAAACCCCTTATTCCTTATTTTATTTATTATTTGATTTTTTATTGATTTTATTTCTTATTTTTTCTTATTTTTTATTTTGTCTTTTTTTTTTAAATAATTGTTGTTTGCCTTCTTGATTGTTCAAAATCCTTCAGCATTCACTTATCTTTTTTCATTTTTTCTTTATTAAATGGAAATAAGGTGATCACGTTGAATGCACCTACATGGCATACAAAGAAAATAGCTTTAAGCATTGTTAAACCATATAGTCTGACTGATAAATCTCCTCAAAAGTTTCATCTCCCAACAAAATTATGCGTAAGATGAGCTCAGGAAAATGCCTCATTTGAAGTTTGGCAAGTTTGGGTGAACAAATTATTCTTGAGCAACCAATAACTTAATTTCTATCTGTGAGAAACTTATTTCTTGAAAAGAAGACCACCATCATTTTTCTCTTGGATAATAGACCATTACTGTGTTCACAACTGTCGGTTTTCAAAATAGGATTTTCTTTTTATGTGAAGCAAACACCTTTTTTTTTTCATTTAAACATCATTTTGCATTTTCACATTCAACAGAAGAGGAGGAAGTCGTCTAAAGCTAAGAAGGAGATCAAAGTTCCGATGAGGCTCACTGATTCAGAAGAAACATCAGGCTAATATTTGAAGACGGTTGACATACAAGGATTATCTTCCTTTATTGCTATGATCAAAGTCTCTCTCATATACAAGTGAGTGTCTGCTTTGAAAACAAAGCAGCAATTGACAATTGGGGTCAAGAGATAAGAGGAAATGCGTGGGCTTTGGCACAGAGTTGCAATCCCGTTTGGCCATGCACAATAACTGTATTGATATGAGTGCCGTAGGTGGAGTTGATTATAATACAGTATGAGCATTGTAGTGAAGTGATGGATGACAATGTGTGACGTTATCATTTAATTAGGGATTTGCATAAGATACTGGGTTACTCTAGCAGTCCTAGTTTGTGGTATAATGTATTAATGTGTTCAGATAACAAACACCACACAAATGTGGCATTTACTGATCATTCTGTGAAAGTTTGAGTGGTATGTACCTCAGGCCACTTAAGGTAGACTATGTCTAGCATAACTACTCCATGAGACGAGTATGCCAACCAAGAAGAGAGAAAGCATGGAGAGAGGCTACAGATCTGCATCTTGTGGTTTGTTGCTCTTGTTTATCTGGTTCCAGGTAGAGACCATTTTATACCAAACGACTCACAATAACGCTACCCCTGGTGGTGGATATTTTGTAGTTAACTTATGAGAGACAATGGTTGCAAACATATTGTGTTTCATGAAAGGGCATATTGTGATGAGGATTAATGGCAAACTATCTGGATTTATCAGTTCTGGAAACCAGTGAGAAAACAATGTGGACATGAAGGTAGGCAAAGTAAGATAGTGGTATTTATGCTTGGAGGTTAAAGAGCTTCCAAATAGACCTCAATAAACTGTTCCTGTTTGGAGTAATGGCTTTATTTAGATGTATGTTCATATATGTATTGCACTGAACATTGAAACAGTAATGTTATTAGCCTTGTATCCTGAGGATAAAGCCCTGTTGATTGATAGCAGTCTTCTGAAGTGAATCTCTTTTCAGTAAGTATCTTAAAGTATTCTGGTTAAGTTCATCATAGCAGCCTATACTACAATTGCCTTTGCCATGAGTACATGAACAACTTCACTTTGAGTATGGAATTTATAATTTGTTTTCAACAATGGATCAATTTAAAAAGCAGGGTATGATTAGAGACTCCATATTAGCTTGAACAGTGACCATCACATGGATGCTCTTAGCCCACAGATGCTTAATAGTTACCATGTAGGTTGCTCCAGGGATATTGTAGCCAAAGGTGGTTTTGTGAGGGATTTTTCTCAGATTTTTTTTCATCTTTAGGCAAAGAGACCATTGCTGGAGTGTTTGTACCTTATTGTGAACCTGTTGCTGGAGTGAGTTTGTACTTTGTATGTGAACCTGTGGGTAAAAGATAAACCTATGCTGTAGCAAGAGCCTTGTGGTAGCAGCAAGAACCTGTGGCTGGAGTATGAACCTGTGGCTTCATGGCAAGTCAGTACTTCTAGTGTGAGTTAGAATGTGAGTCTGTGGCTGGAGTGTGTCCGTACATTTCCTTTGAGCCTGTGGTTTCAGAGTGACACTGTACCTTTAATGTGAGCCTCTGGCAGGAGTGCGAGTCCGCATCTTTAGTGTGACCCTGTGTGTGGGGTGTTGGTGTGCACCCTTAATGTGAGTCTGTACCTCTGTGGCTGGAGAGTAAGCTTTAGTCTGTGGCTGGAGTGTGAGTCTGCACCATCAGTGTGACTCGGTCCGTGGAGTGTTGGTGTGTACCATTATTGTGAGTCCGTGCCTCTGTTGCTGGTGAGTGAGCTTGAGTCTGTGGCTGGAGTGTGAGTTTGAGTCTATGGCTGGAGTGCGAGTCTGCACCTTCAATGTGAGGAGGTCTGTGGAGTGTTGGTGTGTACCGTTATTGTGAGTCTGTGTGTCTGTGGCTGGAGTGTGAGCTTGAGTCTCTGGCTGGAGTGCGAGTCAGCACCTCTGTTGTGATCATGTGACTGTAGGTTACAACCATTTGAAATGTAAATATGTAATTTACTTTTACTTGTTATTTGCAAATGATAATGTTCATGAAATGTCCTACACCGAGGTAGTTGCGATGCTGCACAAAGGTTAAGAACTGTTAACAATAGCATAATATGATCATTTATTTATTCAATGATAGGCAACTTGGTCTGTTTTGTATGGTGAATGGTAAATTGAACAATATCATTGAAGGCAACAGCTTTTTATGATCATTTTCGAAAAGAAAATATGGTTGGCTCATTCTTTGTTAACTCTCTTGGTAATGAAACAAGAAACAGTGGAACTGATAACAATTTTGTAACAGGAACTTGCCAAAGTCTATATTGCAAATAAAAAAGAGATACATATCTTGATGAATTTTTAAGTTCTTCATGTTTTCTTTGTCTTTTCTTGAAATATGTTTACAAAAAGTTCAATTTTTTAAGTATGTGAAAAACCTGGCTCACAGCCTACCATTCAACTTACGTTAAAACAGGCCAAAATGGGCACAGAAAACTGTTGGAAGGAATAGATCCCCATATTAAACTGAAAGTGATAAATCTTGAATGCTCTAGGCAATCCAGATTCCCCGTACAATTGTTAAATATCAAATTCTGGTATTGACCAAGTATATTAACATGTAATTCATCTTGCATACCTTGGTAATTGAGGATGCAACAAATGCCAGGGTGTGTTGCAACAAACAGCTGAGCCCTTGCCATAATTTTTGATAAATGAAATCATCAAGTGCCATGACTGTGGGTGATACACATGGAAAATCCTCATCAGGGAAGGGATAGAACAGTTGTTGGTCGATGTAACACCAGGCTTAACTTGATGTACAGTTAGCATTGGTGATGTTCAGTGGATTTTGACAGACGATTTGAGAATGTATGGGTATAAACCTTGGTGTCTTTAGAACACCACTTAATCTTCAGTTCATACCATGTATGGCCATATCACTTTGCAATGACATAACATACGAACCAACCATCTGAAGAGGACAGTTAAAGGGATGCCAATAATACATGTGATATACGAAAAGGCTCTTCGTCAATAGGTCTGATACATAGCTTTGCATTGATATTTATACTCATGACACACACAAAAAAAAACAGATTACCACATGGAAAAAATGTTGACATAAAAAGCAATTTGTCAAATCAAGTATTTAAAGCTGTGAGTAAAATATAGATACATAAATCTAAATCTCAAATCCTTTGCTCCCCCTTCCCTGGTCAGTGGACCCTGACCTATAGGCTGGTTAGATTATTGTTTCATCCATCCCTGCATCTACCACTTTCTTCATCACTGAAAATATGAATTAACCTCTCTCTTTGCTTCTGATCAACACTTCGAAATTATTCATTGAAGTCGCTGTAAACTGGAAACAGACTACTTTTCATTTGAATTTGCAAGGGTGACAATCTCCCCATACCTGTTTCAACAGTTGAGATAAAGTTGGACTATATTCATGTGCACACCTCTTCTACATCTTGGATGAAATCTCTTCATCACTGGCTATTACTAATATTTCAAAAATCCCTTTTTTATCACATCTTCCTGATTTGTCTGATAAATACAGCTGTACAAGGACATGCAAAAATGTTCTGATGGAAGTGATTCTTCTGGATAAATAGATAGCTGCACAGCAAAAATTTTCAGTCTCTATTTAAAAGTTTCAGTTTTCAGGTGATCAAATTTCCAGTAAGACGTGGACAGATGAATGTAAAATGGAAGCTAATTGTAACGTTTCAAACCGCTGACTTCATTTCACATGACTGCAAAGATGCTGAAAACTGCAATCTCTTTAAGCAAATCTGCTTTACACCTGAAGGCCAATAAGGTTGAATTCCTGTCTCAGATAGGACAATCGTATATGTGAATGGCCTTGTCGTCGGAGACTGACACGATCTTAGATCCGTTCCCGTTGTACTTGGCCTGCCAGACCTGAGAATTGGAATAAAAAATAAAAGAAAGGAAGTACATCCAAAACATCAAGAAAGACTTTTGTTGCGGACTTGTGGAGCAAAACTGTCTGTATCAAAGGTTGTATTCCAAACACTTTTCCACTCTAGTTTTGACGACTCAGGCTTTACAAAGCTTCAACAGCAGGGAGACTAAGCGCTACACATGGCAGGACATGAGTTTAATTTGAGCATCTAGACAGACCTATGGACCTTGGTGCAGGACAGAAAAATGAATTGAGGATCTTGGGAGCTAAAGAGATCACAGATTACAGAGACACCAACGAATAAAATCCAAACTTTCCACAAATTTGTAACTGTGGTGTTGCATACTTAAGAACAACAAATGAATGCACAAAGCTTGACAAGTTAATGATACTACTGAACAAGGCAACTGTTAGTGTAACTAGGAAACTCTATACATTAAACTGTTAGTGTAGCTAGATAACTGTGTACTGTCTATTAAAACTTTATAAATAGACAACTGTAAACCTGTAATGCAGGTCTCTGTCTATTCTAGTGCTTTCAGACCCTCGTTGCTACGGTTGATACGATGGCTTCATGTGTTTTGTAAAATGCTTCAGAATCACAATTAAACTCTCGTTTTAAAATCATAAAGTGACCTATTTTCTACAGTGGAAACCAGAAGCACTGTAGATATTTGAACAAAACAACAATTTTCTCTGTAAATTTATTCAAGATTCACCCTCCTTACTAAAGATGCTTATTGCATTACAACACTTAATTCACACCATTTCGATATGTCTTACCTTTTTTCCCCATTCAACAAACGTTAATTACTGAGCATTTAAGGAATATACTTGATTCACACGCAAATGTGTGGCACACAACTTTAATTCTTTGACATAAATCACCGGCAACCAGTGTTTCAAATTCAAGCATTCAGTGGAGTGATGATTACTTATAGTAACAGCAATAACATATTTATTCACGGATAGTTCTCCCGCAAGTCGTGTCAGTATTAAACACATATAAATACATTGCATTAATGTGTATGTAAATGAAATGAGCAACTGACCAGTGCTAAATCAGAGCTTGAGAAGCTGGCCCTATTATTTAATGACGTGAGATTTTAAATATTCATAACATGGGTGGAATTAAAGGTGACTTTGTGACAGAAAACAGCTTCCAAGAATGAGAAGCAGACAGTTGCATGGACTTCCTTGACATTTATTTCATGGTTTCAAATATGTCTATGGATATGATATTGCGCAATCACTGACGTTCGTCAACATAAGAGGCTGACGTAAAACACTGCTTTAAAATATCTACAGTTATTTTTTTTTTCCCTCAGCTGAATGAAAAGAACTCCACAGATTCTCTCAGCATCACTCAAAACCGAGAACGGATATTACACAGAATGTGTGTGTCAATGTGACTGTTTTTGTGTTTATGAGAACTGCGAGGACCCGTTGACAAAACACTTGTCCGCCAACGTGCGATGTGTTGAAAAGAGTGGTTGCAGTGATTCAGTGGTGGATCATCGTCCCACAAAGACGACCAACGATAGAATTCCCCTCCATTGTGACACCTAACCCTCCTTAAAACCACCTCTTCACAGAACATTTGGAAGATACCGAAAGTACTTTTTCTGAATAGCTTGTCTTCCAATATTCATCAGTAAAACAAGTACTAATATTTTGAGATCTGATTGGTTCATCAAATTCTTCTTCATATCAGCGTGACGACTAATGTTCATTTTCAAGACGAAAATTCAAACAAACAAAGGGAAACTGACAGAAAAAGAAGAAAGAATTTTACCTGCTCCAGATGATCATAAAAGTTTGCTACACACTGCCTTGTGCCAGCATTCCACACTTTTACTGTCCTATCAGCAGAACTGCAGGCAGATGGAGAGAGAAAAATATGTACTCATCAAGAAATACACCTGGAATGATAAACAGGCACTCTGTCGGTTTATTGTCTCTAGAGAAGCCATAAATAAATGTGTGTGAAATCAAGTGAGGATTGGCTGTGAAATGTAGAAAAGCAAAATTAAATATCCATAAAATTCATATAGCTATGCCAATGATGGCTCCTATCAGCCATCACAAAGATATCTATTCAAAATCATTACACCTTGCTCCAAAAGCATGAGAAAACTTAACAATATGTATATATTTACAGTGAAAAAAACTCAAGCAATGAAATCATTTTGAACCTATGGGACATAATGCTGCTTTCTCTCAAGAGTCAAAAGACTTTTTCCACTTTAGTCCATTTTTCCTGCAACATTTCCCATCTCTTCTCCCGTTCCCATCTCCCAAAAAGGTCCGAGAAAGGTGTTTTTTTTTTTCAAACGGCAATGGCAATTTGCAAAACTTGAGTGGAAGTCAGATCGATTTTGCCATCAGTTAAAATGAAAAACCCCTTGACTTCGGAACAGTAACGCAGAATACTTTTGAAACAGACGTAAAACAAAGACACACAAGGTGTCACAGCAAATGATGCAGTTATATATACTGTAGAAGACAAACCTTGAAACGAAGTGAGTGTTATCTGGACAGAAGTGAACGCTGTGAACCCAGGATCCATGGCCTGATAATGTTCCAGCCAGATTTGCATGTTGTCTTTAAAAGAAGAAATACTCATTAGTGTTTCTGGGTAGCAGTAGGCAATAATAGTAGGCACAAAATTACTTATTAGAGAGAATTATATTTACGTCTGTCTCACCACTAAATTTCTTTTTCATTCATATGCAAGAAAAAAAAGAAGTGAATGGCAATAAGATGCATGGAAACATGGATGGTCCTTTAACTTACAAATGTTTTTAAGACACATACTCCTGCATAACTAAGTTGATGCATTAATTCAAATATCAAACATATGAAAAAACAGAAAATATGTTTAATTTGAGGGAATGCCTAGTTCTTGATGGATGTTATGCAAACAAATGCTGCATTGGGCATTTGGAAACAATTTGACATATCCTCCCACTTCAATCAATAGTTTGGCACATGACAAAAAAACTGCTGCCAAGAAACTTTAATATCACTTTCAAATGTCAGTAGCAGGTAGTTACTAGTTTTTGTACTGGGTCCAAGATTCAAATCCCTGGGAACGTCGGTCCATAGTTGGGCAGGCACTAGGGTACATCCACAACCTTGTGACGTCAGTTCAACATTTTGCTTTACACATTAATGCAAAACTGTATACCCTACTCAGTGTTGAAGTTTTAGAGTTTTCATGTCGTAGTCCACAGGACCGACTAATGTGAAATATGAGGTTGTCTTTTTCAAAATTTAATTGTCCTACTTAAAATCATGACATGACTTACAGAACAGTATATATTTCCAGGTTGGTGTAATAGCAACACACTTGTATTGTGCTATTAGCTATTCATCACCACATCTCATCTCATCTCATTATTTTTGCAAGTAACCGCTAAATTTGTTTCCGAGCACAAACTAAATTTGGCCGTCAAAAGGACAACCATCTGCCAAAATTTGGTTGTCCTGCAGGGAATTTGGGCATCTAGAATGCCAGGACTACCACTAAACTGCATCACTGCTACTGTATGTAAAAGCATGACAATGAAGTGCTCATAATTAGGAATACATGGGATCTAAAAAAAGAACAAAAACAACCAGTGAGGGAAAGGGAAACATAAACATTTTAACTTTTTCTCAAATGTAAAATGTACATTAGTGAAATTTTTGACTCAGGGTTGGTCCTGACATCCTTGGTTAGGTGCAAACAATAGAAACTACTGTTGATGTTCTTAAGCAGACCTTTTGCTGACAAGTTGCAAGACTCCATCGAAAGGATGAGAACCTTTGTGAGAAGACAAAGACGCAAAACGTGACTCAAAACTCGAAAGACTTACACATCATAAACTTTAATGTGTCCATCATCCGATGCTGTGGCGAGAAGTTGAGAATCAGGAGAGAAGCAGAGAGACCTGATGGGCATAGCGTGACCTACGAGAAGAGATACGGTAAATTAGTTACACCCATGATGTGACCCTCACATCATTATCACATGCTCATGAGATGATACAAAACTATGATGGATACGGGAACTGAATGCCAAAATCCAAGGTTACATTGATGATAATTTGATAAAAAGACATACTAGAGAACTTTTTTCCAATTCTGTCTCACTGACATATTTGTTATATTTTGGGGTTTTTATTTCAGTGAAGAGTCCCGTTAAACGGAATTGGAAGTGATCTAATCATGCTACATTTAATCTTCTAAATTTTGACTGGATTGAAGAGAAGTAGCGGACCCATTAAATATTTAATCATTCCCCATTGATTTCTCATTCTAATAGTATTAGTAGTACTATTATGGCACTATGGGGAGGAACAAAAGAAGTGGAAAAAACAGGACTACACAACATGTTCATCGTATCATTGTCAGGTGCTTACCGTTTATGAAAAAGGAAAGTGAATGAACCGATTTCCACTCTTTGAAACTTTGATAAAATGATTTCATTTGTAGGGTGTGTCAAATTTATGAGATTTATCAATCTTTACAGTTATGGCTACTGTCCAAGTTAAAAAAAAAAGCCACACACACACAAATGAAACTCAAATTCAAGAATTGGGAGTTTTGTTTGCTACCTTCAACTGAATTAAATCTTGTGTTGATATACGATCAAACATTCCCAAATGATTGCTAGTCTGTGGGTGATGAAAGTAAAAGTAAGTCATCCTTGAGGAAAGAATGTTTACGTTAAAAGATGAAACCAGGTATTATTATTACCTTCTAACGTATGGAGAAGCTTCCCCGACTGCAAATCAAAAATGTTGACAATGCCATCGATAGCTCCACTGGCTATATACTTTCCATCTGGGCTCTGCAAAGAAGGTAAAGGCACACCATCAAATCCTCTTTTTGCTTGAGTCTTTTTTTTTTTTTTGAGCTAATGAATAGGCAGAAGTAAAAATGTTGATTTGCCCTAGTGGGAGTATTTTAGTAAATTTAATAACTGGGTCATATCTGGAAGTCTGGAACACTTTCAGGGCAGATGAAGATCACAAAGATAATATGTAACCCAGCAATTTCTGAGGCGAGTAAAGTAAACAGAGGAAATGACTTACATAAGCGATACTGAGAGTAAACTTTCCTCTCGTGTCCATAGATGTCTCTTTCTTTCCATCCTCCACCCTGAAAAGATTTATCTTGCCGCTATGACTGCCAGATGCCAGAAACTTCCCATCGGGAGAAAAAGTCAAGGTCCACGCATCAACTAGACAAGGAGACAAAAAATAATATAAATGGATATCTGTGATATCTCATACTGAAAGGACACATTGTTTTGGTATCTTAATAAAAAGGTTTTTATGATGGCAAAACTTAAAACTGAAAAACATGTTTCAGCTAAACACCTTTGAAGATGCAGCTCCCTGCTTCTGGTGGGTGCTCTCGAATGCACTTGCATTCCCATTGTGACACTGCTTTGTTAAGTTTTATATCAAGCTGTCTTACCCTCATTTCAGGTAACATAAAAAACAATACCTGCTGCTGAAAAAAATACCCGTAAATTAATCGTTAGGGGCAAATCAACAGAAGTGTGATGATTCTGATTTCTTTGTTTCTCAATGAACATACTACAAAACTTATGCTAAGACAATTCTAAGGTCATTGTAAACAACATGGTGGCTAGTATACTACATTCAACAAATAAAATATGGAAATGACACATACGATACTACAACAAAGTAATCGACAGTACTTAATCTGTTTGCTCAGGCTCAATCTTTTTGATAAATGTCTTAATAAATGTTTGCAACAACAAAATAAAACATATCCAAGTTCAGATTCAACATGCAATACACAGCAGAGAATGCACTACAATTCTTATTGTTGAGGTGGCTGCACAGCACTTTAAGGACTTCAGTTTACAAATAGTTAACAACAATCAGTTGCATAACATTATCTAACAATTGCAAAACAATATCATCAATGTGGCTCAAAAAATTTTCCATATTCTTCAAAGTCTGACCATCTGCAAGCTTTTGATGATTACATTTATATCAGTTCCATTCAAATAAAACTAAAAATGAACATGTAACTTCTTTCCACACACAAATTTGCAACACATGACTACATGCATTCAATTCTTTCCCACATACTCACAGTTCAAAACCATTCCCGAATAAACAGTATGCTGTGTTTTGTTTTGTTTCAGGAATTCAAGTTTTACACTAGTTCACACTGAAACTATCTCAGTAATTTTTGAATTCTGAGGCATGCAAGTGCGATCGCACACCATCACTTGCCTCAAATCATGGTGAGAAGTGCAATTTTTTGCACACCGAGATGAACCAGAAAGCCGAAAAGCTGGTGATTCCTTGCTGACCGAATATTGGTTTGAAATCTTCACATAACTATCCAGCTGGACTGCACAAAAGTTTCATGTTAACTGATAATTGTGGTAACTCATATGTTCCTTGATTGCAAAGAAGGTACATAGCTTTTATGCAGTACTGATAATGGTCAATCAGATGGGTTTTTTGGAACTTGAGATCTATACCATAGTTTAGTTTAGAAATAGTGTCCTAACATACCCAGAATGCAAGGAATAAAAAATCTCTGAAAAATACTTTCCTTTTAAGAAACTTCAACGTATTTTTGTCTATGAGAAATTCAGTAAAATAAAAGCACTATTCCTAAGCCTGATTCAAAGGACGTTTTCAGGCATTCAAGCTAACGTTACTTACTTATCAAAGTAATATTGCTTCGTCCGTCCTTTGACACAGTAAGTCAATGGCACTATTTTGGCATTGTTCTCTGAGAAACATCAAATCAAACCTCTGGTGGCCTCAAATGATTTTTGACCTCCACCAAAAACACTGGGGGTCATCAACCTAGTATGACCAACCCACACAGCAAGTATAAGGTCAGTCATTGTTACCCTTCTCGAGATATCGTGTTGAAAACCAGAGTGTCACATGCATACACACACAAACACACACAACATCACAATTGCACAGACTCTTTCTGCCTTTGACAAGGAATCAAAAATGGAAACACAGGCAATCTATGAAAGTTTTATAAAACAGCACACCCACCACACTCCTTAATTTCCTGAGAAGTGTGATTTATAGCACACCTGGAAAATCTAAAACTCAAGGCCTGCGAAAAATGTGTCTCCACTAAGATCCAAGTGTTTAATTACAACACTTTAAAAGGAGTTATGTTAGGCATGCTTGAAAGAGAGCACAAACCAACATGCCAACAAAAACAGGAAAAAGTGCTAACCTTTCCTTCTGAAGAAGACAGGATTAGCTTTTATAGGACAAAGCTTGCCCCCACCTTCAGCAGCATCTATCCCTGTTATTTCAGAGGAGGTCAAAGAGCAACTTCTTTTTCAAAATTTTGCAATTTTCTCTCTCTTTTTTTTTTGTAAAAATTCAACCACAGCCTACATTTAACTTTCCAACAAGTACAATTAGGACCCAGTTGGCAATCTTGGAATCCAACAATACTGTGATTTAAATGTCTGTTTCTGTTCTTGAACAAACACTTGAAGATCTTTTCAATGTTATGTTTGAAATTGTCAAGAAATAATACCAAACTGCACACTTCACAGGTCTTCACTATTGCAACATGGAATTGACTTTCACCATGAAAATTTACTGTGACTGAATATGGATGATTGGTTCACTTTACAAAATACCAGCTTTTTATATGAGATGTCATAAACATTTGGAATACTATTATAATATTGATTACATGATTCTGTTTGACTTAACAGATGGCATCATACACCCAAGGTTTCTTTCTTTGATACATTACCTGGTCCAGCGTCAATGGATCTCATTTGCTGTCCTACTTCCAGGTCCCACAACCTTATGTGACTGTCTAATGAGCTTGAAGCTGCCACTTTGAAATGAAAGAAATAGAAAGGATTTTTATAAATCTCAGTTAAAATTTTTATCACACATGTCAGAAAAACAGAAGTTTCTTACAGATCCATTGCAACTCAAGTCTCTGAGACCAGTACAAAAACCACTGCCAGGTTGATAGTAAAATCACTCTGTAAATATAGAATTTGGCTGTGGACCACTGGTATTACTTTTACACTCAAATCAAAGTATTTTCTAAAATAAACTTAGGCAATGACAGGAAACTTAAACATAACATTAAACCTTAATGATATATCGATATGAAATTGCTAATAAAACGTACTATGCATTACAGTATGTATTCTACATGTTTACACATCCATAGATAACTTACTTGTAACATTTAACTGCTGAGAGTATGGCATATGCTCATCTTTGACACTGAGAGTATTTGGAGGAAACTTGAACATTTTATGTACACAAATGTAACTGCCTTTGAAAGTTTGAAACTTTGGGGGTCAAAGGGATGAATCAGTCCCGACAAAAGACCACCAGTCGACAAGCTACGGTGCCTCCATGTACTACATGGTTTAAAATTACCTGTGCCAGTTGGATTAATATCCACTGAGATAACACCCAGCTGATGTCCTTCTAATGTCCACCTCAACTTGAGTTCATCATTCTCCCTAAAGTAAAGACAATTTCAAATCGCAGAGTGAGAAGGTCAGTTGCTCAAAATGGCATTGTCAATTTCAAAGTCCAAGTAAACCAACATCACATGATCCTTTGCTTCAGCAGAGTAGATGCTAACTTGCCGACTTATTCCGAGCGACATCTGAGAAACTGTCTTTTAAAGGGACATTTGTTTTACAGAACAAAAGCGTACTTTCAGAACCAATATTTGTGAATACATAATGATAGATAACCCAAAAAGAGAGGAGAGTAACATTCTCTTTAAGGAACAGTTTCTCAAAGAAATTATGATATTTGTTGTGCAAGAATAATTTGTCTATCAAAACTATCAAAAAGCAAATGGTTAAGCTACAGTTGCTTGACTCATCTCTTCTGTAATGCTTTGAGGAGATGAAGCTATGGCTGATATTTATTGGCGAGACTGAATGGCTTTGAGATGATATTCTATTTTCTTTGTAGGCCATGCTGGTGGATTTTCAGTGCAATATTTCCCTTCAAAAACTTTAACAAAATTGACAAATTAACAAATTGCACTCCTGCTGTTGCTTCTAATTCCATAATAGTTTACTACAGCTGCACTGCAGAGCTAAACACACAACCACTTGAGAGACAAAGCGGAAATTTGACACCTTTCAGTGCAACAAATTTCTGACAAACTATAAGGAGAAAATTACCAATGCCAGCACTTGACCATGTCATCGAGTGATCCTGTCACGATATTTTCCATTCCATCTTTATCACTCTTAGCCCAAGCAACAGTCCAAATACCATCTTCATGAGCTTCCTCTTGCTTGAACACTACACTGTACTGCAAAGTGAATTGAAAGGTAATGTGACAGGGTTGTGACAGTACATCTTAATTTCAAAATATAAGAAGGAATTATTTACGAAGGGCATGATTCTTACAATAATCTCACCATTCGAGGAACACAAGGGAACAACACAATGGAACCTCAATATTGCATTAAGGCTCTAAAAATAGATGATGAACTGAGAGGAGATGAACAATTCTGCTAAATATATGTAAAAATATATTTCAAAAACAACATCGTAATGACGATGTTTGACAAAGGGGTCTTCACAAGTTTCGGTATAGTAGTGGTACTGTTATACAGTATGTCAAGACTGCAGTCCTTGGCTATTCAACTGGATGAAAATTAGAAAGATACAGTATTTGAAACAAAACTATGGTAGCTACATAAGACTTGAGCTAAGCCTACATGGATCTAACTAGGGCCTAGATCATAGACATGAATGCGATTTATATAGCTCTCTATAAGTCCAGAGACATGTTGGTCCACCTGTGACCTAGCTGTCCATTGATGGAATGCCAATCCAAGAAAAAAGGTATACGGGGAGGAGCGTCCCTATCACTTTTTAAAATTTTTTGAATGCCAGAAGTGTCTCCACCCAAAATGCTGGCACTTTTTGAGCAAATCATTCAACATAACTGGCCTGGATTTGCGTGTTATAACCAGAACATTGCTGAAATTAGAATACTTTTTTTTAACATTTGATAATCATTTGGGAAAGCTGTGCATTTCTTTGGGAGTTTGCTTTGCTGCAGAGATTTGAAAGGTGTTTTTGGTTTTTTTTTTTTTCAGGGGATAGGCAGGTCAGCAGATTTCAAGTGTTCAAATCCAAGTGAAAGTCTCAAAATACAAGTCACTTGGGAGGCTTTTAGTTATTTCCATTTCTTACTCTGTCTTTTTTAATGGTTTCAAAATGAGAAAGGTGACTTTTGGAGAATCATACTTAAGTGTTTTAATAAAGGGTGCAACCATTTCTACATTTTTATGTTAAAATAGAATAAAGTGAAAAATGTAGATGCTAAAATAGAAGATATCTGCAGGGCTGGTGAAAGAATAGTTGATTTAATTTTACCTCCTATTCAATTGACACAGTCGTGGAATATAGGTTACATGAATTTCGCTAGTTGTACTGTATTTTCTAGTTATTCTTGGTTTGGCTGTCATGGTGAGTAGTGTCCTTGTAAAGTTGATACAATGGTCTAAGCACACAACATCGTCTATTCACATGTTCCTCTCCAAAAGAAGTTCTTCTAACATACATATACCTACTTGGACTCTTCTTTAACCCCACTTCAGGCAGCTTGTCAATGTAACAAAATTGCCTAAAAATTTGTTGTTAGACCAAAGCTAGAGTATGCCAGCTCCATTTGGGATTTTGCACTCACATTCCATTGCAATACCCACATTAATTCCATTGGAAAAGTACAATGTCACAGTGCATGATTTGTTGCTGATGACTACACTGCCATGCCAGCAGTACTGAGAGAACCTTGAAAGACCTTCATTGTGATAGGCTTGACTTGCACTGGTCAAAAGTTCTGCGAATTTAATTACACTTTTCACAGAAAATCCTGGTTTCATACCAACCAATGTTTCTCATTTGGGAGTATATTTTAGAATACCCTGCACTTT
Organism: Stichopus chloronotus; assembly: GCA_021234535.1. NCBI lineage: Eukaryota > Metazoa > Echinodermata > Holothuroidea > Aspidochirotida > Stichopodidae > Stichopus > Stichopus chloronotus. The sequence continues at coordinate 27,446,567 of CM037834.1, read as the reverse complement.
TGAACTTCTACCTGTCATTAGAGTCGTGAAGTAGAAGTCGAACCCAACCAATACAGTAGGTCTTAAAAAGTTACAATATTTTCTCTCTTTTTTTTTTCATGTGGAGTCAAATCACATTTGAGAATGACGCATATTTGGGTGGAGTCGGAGTCAAGGAGGGAGGGAATGAGATTGAAAATGATGTATTCATAAAAATGGAGTCACAGTCAAAATCACAGTAATTGAATGTGTAATTGCACTGACTATAACATATTTATCCAGGTGGAGTAGGAATCAAGGTGGCGGGCAGTGTGAGAATGATCATGCATCTAATGATCTAACAATTAATGATACTTGAAGGCTGGAGTCGAAGTCACAGTGACTTGAACATGTAATTGCACTGTGCTTTGACAAGTGTTTTCAGAAGGAGTTGAAGTTGAGGTGGGAGGGATGCATTTTGACATTTATTTTCAGATGGAGTTACGCTTGAGGTGGTAATTACAGCATACTTGCTGCTGGAGTCGTAGTGACATTTAGATGGATTTGGAGTCGCAGTGAAGTCATAAAGGCTAATTGCGATGTAATTGCTGCTGGAGTCAGGATGAATATTTGACATTTATTTTTAGGGGGAGTCAGAGTCAAGGTGGGGGGGTGGTGGGCATGAGAATGATGCATCTATTTTAGCTGGAGTCAAAGACACAGTGACAATACAACTTCTAATAGTCATAGCTGTGATGAAGTCAGAGTTGTTGTAAAAGTTGATTAATGTTCTCTATCGGTATGATTGAAGTCGTTGTTTCTTGCTTGACTGCGACTCCCTGACTCCACACTTGTAAAAAGGACCTTCTGAATAATCGGGGTATTCAAAAATTGTACCCTGATCTGTTTTATAAAATTAAGACCTTACAAACCACTCATGTTCTAGTCTAGACTACATTATCCCCTCATCGAACAAGGACTGTCATTGGCCCTACAGCCTACAGGTACTCTCTCTATCCATGCATCATCCCCTGGCCTTGGGGAATCATCCTTCACTTGACTCAAGTTAAAATCTGCTTATTTCTTTCAAAAAGATGCTGAACAACCATCTTTAATTCAGTCCAAGAAAGACCACATGCCAACAGTCTTTTGCCTTTGGGAGATTCGTTTGGAATGTGATCATCATGCCAACTTGGTTGACAGATTGCACGTATCAAGGCTTAAAATAAATCAATGTTGGCCTACTGTATAGTCAGTGTCGTGAAACTAATACCTATGTATTTTATGCGAGCTATGGTACAACCAAACGGATGGAGAGCCACAAACAAAGTGAGATAATTTAGTTTATAAACAGGCATTTGCACCACATATTCATCAAGAAGCTACACTAAATGATAGAGGAATACGTAACAAAATACCTGCTACACAAAAAAATAAATTACCATTATGCTTGAAGACCTCAAGTTGAATTATGAAGTGAATTATCGTATTACTTCAGTTCCAGTAGACAGAACAGGCACGTTACTATATGTTTCACCGGCCAGAACCAAAGACAGTATAACGCCATAAGGCGCAAGATCTGTTACTCGTGCGAAAGTGTACACAACTGCGCGTAGTATGCAATTGGAGCAGAGCGTCCACCATTTTAGTAAGCAACTTTGATGTATTGTATGGTATGGCTTATAAAGCATCTTCATACCTCTCCTTGTTAATGAGGAATCTGAAAAATGATAAGTTAGGTCTTTTACTTTGGCGAATTTGTCAATTTATTGAAGAACAGTGAGCTAAACTCTTCTTCCCCAACGCCATAACATGGAAATCGATAACAACCCGATCGTATGTACGTACACACAGTTCTTCGTATCACATCAGAGCCGATGTTTAATTTGCCTACTAAAATGGCGGTTGCTTCGCTCTATGGAGATACTGCGGCCTTATAAGTAGAGTAACCGGTCTTGCGCCTTACGGCGCTATAATATCTTTGGCCAGAACTCAGAGTCTATTTATTATCGGGCTGAAGCTAGCGAAAAATAAGAGCGAACAACAGTGGCCGACAGTAAAGCTACCAGAATTGTCGAATCCAAAACTCGGCACAAATGTCACTATATGGCAAGCAAGGGCGATATTGAACCAGGGAGCGGTTATTTAGCAGCTCCCTGGTTGAACGCCGGTTTTACCTGGCGTATCATCGGTGTAACTGAATAGATATTGGTTGAATGTGGGTAACATTCTATAATACCCCTATTACAACCAGGGGAGGAGAAAATTGTCAAGGAGAAAATTATTCTACTTTAAAAACAGAACATCAGGCAAAATCTTGTAATTTTAACACTTGTGTTTCGACTACCAAATCAACATTTTACGTTAAATATCTAATGCTACATGTTGGATTTTTAACACAACTTTAGCTAACAAATCAGCATTGTAACGCAAAATAAGGGGGTGCTGCTTGAAGGGATCATCAACCACAATGACCACACATCGCGATAAAGCTTGAGGGAAATTGTCGAGGAGAAAGATATTTAACCTCAAAGTCAGAACATAAGGCGACATATCTGATTTTCAACACAACGTTTGGTAACGGAAGGTGACTCAAATGAGTCTTTGTAGATTGAAATTACACAACACCTTCCCCTCCTTTCCAAAATTGCCAGCCAATGTTCTGAATTGTGCAACCTTCACTGAGGGCAAATTTGTTTCTACCTGCACATCAATCCTGAAATGATTTCTTGTACAGAAATAACAACCCCCCCCCCCTCACAGTGCCAACGTGACGTAGACCTAATGCAGTTACACGGTCACAAATGCAACATGGCTCTGCAAAACATGTCAGTTACATTATTTTAAGAAACATCAGGGTTTCCATCTATCATTTCATGTTGGCGAATGTTTGAGAATCCGCATTGCCAAGAAAGGGTACTCAAAACTGGCGTGTTTGCTTCGCTAGAACTTTCATGCAACCGCCTTCATCGTCGTCGTCTACTCCGGATTCACCCAGCGTAGTAAACGAGCGTTTTCTTGGCGGCAGCCAGAGCGGCTACACTATTGGCGTTGTCCCTGTAACCACTTCTACTTCTGTTTTACTTCTGTTTTACAATGCTGCGGTATTGTGCCGCCAGTTGGACACATTCTGTGAAGGCACAGCTTTTTCATTGCTGGTACTCTAAGCATACACATAAATACATCGGAATCTTCTTTGAAGGCGCAATTGCTAATATGTACAAAAAGAAGCACTGCAACAGACGCTAGCGTAGCCAGGATTATCCGAAGGGAGCAAATTGTGTGATCGACAAGATGAAGGAGCATATGAAATACCGAAGGTTTCAGACAATCGAGGGTTGTGACCAAGCGCGACGGAGCAAAATAGGAAGAGACCCTACAGGACTAAGCGGATAGCCACCATCTGTTGGAGTACAAGAGCGTACAACTTTTCGTTTGCAACTTCTCGATGGCCAGAAACGGCAATCCCTACTATTCTAAGCTGCGTGAAGGCAGTCTTAATTGTAACATTGATCTCGTGTCAATTTTCAATCAATGAGAAAGAAATCAAGGAAAATCATATTCCATATCAGATTGGGTGAGATGATACAAGAATCTTAATCAACTATGCTTCATCTTTTATTTATTCTTGGAGCACTTGGCAAACCCAGGCCATCGATGTCTATCTGCATAATCCAGGTAAACACCGATAACCGTCGACCAATCATCATTCGTGTTCCAGCTAGGTGGGAGGTATAACAGTCATACTATGAATATTATCTTGCGGACGTCAACATATCAGAAAAATTCAAACGTTCACGGCTTTTTGCTCTCTACTGGGGCACTTTCTAACAGAATTTGTCACTGGCAGAACATTCTTACGACATCCTTACCAAATCGGATATGCTTCTACATAAATTGGAGTATATATCCATATCCATAAATCATCATCATTAGCAAAGTACATATAGCCAATAAATTTACCAATATTTCGACTTGTAGAATGGCTTCTATGAAACTGAGCAAAAGAACGCCCACCCAATTTATTGTATTCAGTGTGAAATGATTGGACAAAAATTGGACAGGAAATATATACCAACATAGTTGGCTGGTAAAATGGTCACTACCACAACATATAGCAGAACACATTCACCCATTTCATGGTATTGTAAAATGGTCACACTTAAATTTTAGCATCAAATATTTAGCAAAATAATTGATTACTCAAATGGTTACAATTATTCCTAGTAGAATATATCTAGCTAATTTATTCTTTGTATATAACCTTAAAATCGAGCAACAAATACCTACCAAAATCATTGGCTTGTGAAATGGTTACTACAAAATCTAGCAGAACACATTTAACTAGTCCATGGTACTGTAAAATAGTCAGATTAAAATCTAGCAGAAAATATCTAGCAAAATAATTGACTTCTAAAACAGTTACAAGTATTTCTACCAGAATAAATGAATCCAACTAAATTGTTGCATTGTCCATTGATTACCTAAAATCTAACAGAAAATATCTAACAAAATAATTGGCCAATTGTTTCTCGCCAATTGTTTGACATGTGGAACGATCTATTGATCGATTTGATCTATTAAGCAGATCGTATTTAGTGGAAACATATACATCATATTTAGTAAAACTGCACGCAGAACAGGGACACTCTAGCAAACAAAGTGGTGATGAATCAGACACTGAACTTTGCCGCTGACATCAAGATACAATAAGGCGGGAAGTTTAACAGCCGAGTATTTCATCAAGGAAACAAGAGAAAGTTTAATTATTAACGCCAGTGGTCTAAATCTACTCTCAGGAAAAGATAGCTACATCATTAATAAGAGACATGCAGTGCTTTTGGGGTAAACATATATCAATACTGTTTTAAGACGGTGGGAATTCCAGGACCTGAAAAGGCGGATGTTGAAGCTTCTGGCATCTAGTGTGATACCCTATTTGACTCGAACATCTCAGCTGGTACAGTACATGATATGTTAAGCTTCTTGGACAGACAGCCCTTCTAAGGCTTATTGTTCCATTTACTACGCTACTGTTAACAGCGACTTTCAAAAATACGTAAAGGATACAGAAATGTGACGGATAAAGAGAGATTAGTGGCTCAGTATTTCTGGGAGGGAGTTTAAAATCTTGAAATACTTTCGAACTAAGGGATCAAATCGCACGTCAGTGGCGACAAACACTCTTTTTTTCTGGCAAGGAGAAACGGTTTGTCAGCTTTTGATTGATTACTTGGAGAATTCTCCCGTCCGTTGTCAGGGATCTAACTTTTATTCAGTCGGACAAAGCCTACTGATTACCACATATTTATGGATGAAATATTTACCCAGGATTCCAAATGCCGTATGCAAGTGAGTAAACTATTGCAGATGTTTAAGTTCGTAACTTCTAAATTCGTTGTACTGTGGTAGATAGAAAACTTATTTTAACTACATCACATATAGTGCTGTAGATTTTTTGGTGAGTGCTGATATCATGCATTTAACCCGTCTAGCAAACTGTCTCATTAAGTCATATGCCTAGAACTCTGTGTCTGTATGCAAGCATCATCCTTTTTATTGTGGATTTAAACTTTCGACTATGATTCTGCAAATTTTAGAAGTATTTAAATGCAATATCTTGCATGTTCACTACAATCTGCACATATATCCCTATACACAGATGTCTAGAAATATCATTAATTAGCCAGAAATCTTCTATCAACCACACCAAAGACTTAACAGTTAAATCTGGCAAATTAATTATCACGAGAATAGTTTATTCATCAAATTTAGCAAAGTACTTTTCATGTAGCCAATATATTTAACGATTCTTTAACTTGTAGAATGGTATCTATGAAATCGAGCAAAAAGCACCTACCCAATTTATTGTATTAAGTGTGAAACTGTCATCCTAAAATTAAGCAGGGAATATGTAGCAAAATAATTGGCTTGTAAAATGGTCACTACAAAATATAGCAGAATACATTTAGCCATTTCATAATATTGTAACATGATCACACTAAAATCTAGCAGAAAATATCCAGCAAAATAATTGACCGCTAAAATGGCTACAGGTATTTCTAGCAGAATATATCTAGCTAATTTATTGCATTGTTAGGTGGTTACCTTAAAATCTAGCAGAAAATATCTAGCGAAATAATTGACGTGTAAAATGGTTACTACAAAATCTAGCAGAACACATCTAGACATTTCATGGTACTGTAAAACGGTCAGGTTAAATCTAGCAGAAAATATTTAGGAAAATAATTGAATATTAAAATGGTTACAAGTATATCTAGCAGAATATATCTAGCTCATTTTTTGTATTGGAAATCGGTTACCATAAAATCTAGCAGAAAGTATGTAGCAAAATAATTGGCTTGTAAAATGGTTACCATAAAATCTAGCAGAACATATTTAGACATTTCATGATACTGTAAAACGGTCAGGTTAAAATTTAGCAGAAAGTATCTAGCAAAATAATTGACTATTAAAATGGTTGCAAGTATATCTAGCAGAATATATCTAGCTAATTTATTGCATTGTTAAGTGGTTACCTTAAAATCTAGCAGAAAATATCAAGCAAAATAATTGTCTATTGAAATGGTTACATTTATATCTAGCAGAATATATCTAGCTAATTTATTGTATTTCAAATTGGTAACCATAAAATCTAGCAGAAAATATTTAGTCATTTCATGATACTGTAAAACGGTCAGGTTAAAATCTAGCAGAAAGTATCTAGCAAAATAATTGACTATTAAAATGGTTACAAGTATATCTAGCAGAATATATCTAGCTCATTTATTGCATTGCAAATTGGTTACCTTAAAAATCTAGCAGAAAATATCTAGCAAAATAATTGGCTTGTAAAATGGTTGCCATACAATCTAGCAGAAAATATTTAGACATTTCATGATACTGTAAAACGGTCAGGTTAAAATCTAGCAGAAAATATCTAGCAAAATAATTGACTATTAAAATGGTTACAAGTATATCTAGCAGATATATCTAGCTGATTTATTGCATTGCAAATTGGTTACCTTAAAAATCTAGCAGAAAATATCTAGCAAAATAATTACTTTGAAAAATGGTTACTATAAAATCTAGCAGACCATGTCTCACTAACTTTTTGTATTGATAAATGGTCGCACTAAATTCTAGCCGAAAGAATCTACCAAAGGTTTGACCTATAAAATGGTTACTGTAAAGTCTAGAAAGATAATCTCGTTAATTGTTTGACATGCAGCGTGAAATGATAGGCAAAGTATTTGATCTATTAAGCAGATCGTATTTAGTGGAAACATATATATCCTATTTAGTAAAACTGCACGCAGAACACGGACACTCTAGCAAACAAAGTGCTGATAAATCAGACTCTGAACTTTGCCGCTTACATCAAGGTACAATAAGGCGGGAAAATATCTAGCAAAATAATTGGCTTATAAAAATGATTATTACAAAATCTAGCTGAGCAGACCATGTCATACCATGTCATGCAGACCATGTCATGAAATCGTTTTACAAAAGTATTTGCCAGGAAATACCACTTAGTAGTACCATTTCCAACACGCTAGGTTTCATTTAAAAAGAGATTTGAAAAGAGCAAATCTATAGATTGATAATTTTTGGCAAGTAATGTGACACTATAAGCTTAGCACAACCATCGGTTTAAGTATAGCGAACCAGGAAATCGTTAACAAAAATCCATGCAAGATGTTGGGAAATTGCACTTCGCGGACCTTTTTTGAAAATATCAGATTTTATTTAACAGCATTTTAAAAGCAAAAAGCTGGCTTGTTTGTTGTCAAAGATTAGGGTTATTTTTACACAAAAGTGTCATTTTGGTGACAAAATGTTTCTTCTAATCCAGATTGATGATTGTATTTAACGTTTGCCCCTGGTCCCAAAATCGGTCCCGGAATCAGAAAATATAACTAATGGTGTATAGGCAAAGAGTCCGCTGAATAGTCATAATACGATATTTTACGTTGCATGTTGATATAACACTGCTAAGGTTAGTGTTCTTAGGAAGAAGCATGACATTTATCACATGTACAATGTACTTTAGTGAAAGTTTGGATCCGAGTAGCTCCTTCAAATAACTGTTAAAATGCAAGTTAAGTCCTGTCACAGTTCTTTTTTTTCACCGTTACGTTTGAATGAAGCCTATTCACCATCCGAGTACACCATTTTTATGCAAAGTAACATGGTTGAAACTGATTGGCAGCATATACTGGAAACGGGGTGCACTTTGGTGTGGCACACCCGTTGCTACCATATTACCATTGGCATACAGTTTTTTTTTCGTAAAGCGATTTGGGTTGTTCGTCATTATAAGACTGAGTCTTTAAACACCCCCATCCCCATTCCCCTCCCCCCGCCAAAAAAAGAGAGCATATTTCGTAAAGGGACTTAGTTGTTCTTCATTATAATACTATGACTTTATCAATTTAAAAAAAAAAAAAACACTACTAGAGGATTTAGCAATACAATCACGGAAACAAACACGTATAATATGAAGCACATAACTTTTGAAGTCTCTTTTGGTAGATTCAAGTGTATCTACTTTACACCCAGTCTATCTACTTTCGTGATCAGTCCTGGAAGATATTTGTTGGACAAAAGGATAATGACAAGGAAATAAACTGAGGGGAGTATATTATTGAAAGTGTAATTTTAAATCGAAATGTCTCAAAATTATATGATGTTTACAAAAACATCACCGTTTGCAGTTTTATTTTGCAAAATTTTGCAGGTACGCTCTCGCAAACCGATGGTAGCTCTCCGTTTAGATAGTCTTGCCACAATTCCCACTCACACCCCTATTTCTCCAAGTCCAGCCCACACACCCCCTCTTTTACGAATTGCATGGATATCCGGCCCCACCTGTCAACCATCTAATATTACTATTTTTCATAGGTTGATTTTTTTTTTCTTATCAAGAAATAGCAGACATGAGATCCTTATTTTAGAGCTTGGTACATGAAGCCTAGAGCCCCCGGAAAATGAGATTTCCGGCAATGGGGGGGGGGGGGGGGTTATACAGTACTGGCGACGACTCTCATCCTCCCCCCCCCCCCCTCCCTAATTTTTCCTTCCAAATCGGACTCAAGTATAGCGAAATCCTTCGTACGGGCCTACACCAGTCTGTTATGACTGTCAGCATTATAGAAGTTGAAAAATGGCAATTTCAAGAGGAAATTGAGGAATGGTGCTATACTGTTTCAGTTTATAGTACAATTACTCAGAAGAATTAATGGGAGAGGGGGACGGTGTCAGCCGATACTTTGCGAAAGTAAGCAAGCTTGGTACTGTCTTTTCGACATTGTGACAGGTCTGAGGACAAAACTGGGGAAATCGGCAGTTCAGGACGCCTAGGCCTACCAATATTTTCAGTACTGTGTAGAGACTTATCACATTGTCATTCTAAATAAGGTAAAGTCTAAAAATGAAAATTCACCAAGTAATATGAAATCGACAGCAAAGGGTGAGCTTAGCCGTGGTGTCCAGGGGAGGCCGTCTTCTAGCCCCTGGTGAGGTCCAGGGGAAGTCCCCGTGAGGGTCCCTGGAAGATCTGAGGTTGTAGAATATCGCTGGGTGAAAATTAAATCTCAGAATAGGTATACTTTTGTTCAAAAGTGTTTCATTATACGTAAATATTATACATGATTTCATCATTTAGGCTATTTCTCTCCTCTAACTCGTTGACAAAGAGAATTTAGGACCCCCTTTAGCGATCCATGGGCAAAGTCCTGGTGAAGATCTGTGAGGTTTTAGCATATTTCTGCCTGAAAAAGTAAGTACCAGGATATAGTATACTTCAAATATGGAAATTTGTGGGGTCCAGACACAAAGTCTGTTGGACAGTCTCACGGACTTCTTAGAACTGAGAGGTAAATGCAAAATTATGAATAAATAGGGATAGACATAGACATGTATGCATTTGTCGGGTCACTACAACTGATTGGGGGTGGGCAACTGGGGGAAAAAGAACGTTATGTCTGGGAAGGGCAGTGACTAATAATTAAGTAGGCTCCTGCGATCACTGTCCATTTTGGCCTTTGACTGGTTTGCAATACATAACCATGCGTCATAGCTATATCGGGGAATTACCTTACGTACTCGCTTGAACACAGATGCAGTACTCTAACATGTAGGACTTGGCCATCCCAACTGTGAACAGAGTTATCCTGAAAAGAGAACTATACCAACCCAAACGTGAACCTGAATGCTCCAGTTTGTGGTTTACAGTTTACTACGAACTACATCCGTGAATGGATTTTTACTGTATTTCGTTTGTTTTTGCACTTCATGTAGTCAACTCGAAATTTCGAACCGTATTCCGGTGTATCCTAGGTTAAGTGTATGGAGATTTGAGAAGGATAGGCTGTATCATTAACGAGAGGTACTGTGCGTTATATATGCTGTACTAACACGTACTGTATCGATCCCGTTGAACTGTACAGTAATTGTACAGTAGGATGGTACAGGACTGCATAATACTGATTTAAGAAAATGTAAGGCTAAATGTACCATATAGGTAGACTATTAACTTAAACCTAATACATTAAGTGGGTATACGGCCCTGGAGACACTTAAAATTTGTACAATTGTGGCCTAACGTTAGGCTTGTAGAGATTCTGCAACCACTCCAGACCGGAAAGTTTTCATTCCGTGCAGGCAAGTGACTACAGATTTTTAGCTCTTGCACGGCTGAAGCTCAGTTTCACAGAAATATGTGTGTATGAACTGCACGATGATCCGAAGCTGCTGAAGGAGCAGTACGTTTACCGTACACAGTTTTGGCGGGCTCAAGTTGCTCAACCACTCGAATCTAATAGGCTACGAATGAATTCAAAGGATTTTGAGACGGTACTTTCAACAGCAGCCGGCTCGATGCGCGGCCGCGACTACTTTCTCCCACGAACGTGGCCAGATCAAGCGGCTAGTAGGCTCTTGCGCGGCCAGATGCCGAATTCAAGGATGACGCTGCGCGGGCCAGAACTTGCGCGTGCAAGGCAAACTTTCCAGTCTGGCAACCACTAGCCTTCCCCCGTGTGCAATAAAGTCTTGTGAAGTTGTGCATGTTGTAGTGAAAACTTTCCCAGCTTGTACCCATATGTAGTGTACTTGAGCTTACAAAATTATGATAAACTGTGGTCAAGTTACATACATTTCCATATATTTTAACTTAGTCACCAATCCGCTTTACCAGTTTGCATTCCATGTACAATGTGTGCTATGCAATCGACTATAGACTAGTCTGTAGTAAAAAAAAGCGAATAGCATGATCTCATGATTAGCACTGAAAGCAAATACTTATCCGAGAGGCAGGAACTCATCACTCCAAGCTCCATTTTTGGCTTTCAGATAGCAGAATTCTTAGCTACTTCAACTCTTAGATTGACAGCAAATCTTGGAGAGGAGTTCATATTAAACAGTTAACACAGGGATCCATTGTTATGATTAATTACATGTGTGGAGGAATTTTAGACTGGCTGTGGGAGGGACTAGATGTAAGTGGTTTGGAGAATTGAGACTCTGGAGTGATGAGTTTGTGTCTTTTAGATCAAGTACAGACCCACTTGTTTTGCTGTGTCAGGGTTTTCTGGCTAGTTAGTGTGTATTGTTTATAACTGTTATGTTACTCTCTAAATTCAAACCTTGTTTAATTTTTCTTTATCTAGATTCTTGTGTACTTGATGCATATTTACACTTTCACTCGGAGTTTTCAATGTCAGCGTCCAGGGCTGTCAATGCTCACATATTTAGCGTGAAAGCCATGCATAACGCGTTTTCAGCAGTCTCTCGCTGTCATGATGAGGCTGCAGTTTTTCATGCAGTGTATCAGTATATGGTTTTAAAAATTTCACTCACAACGCAAACGATGTGTTGGGCGTCATTAGAACGCCAGCCATGTATCTCGCTACCTGAGTTCCTTTTCCAGCTGATAATAGTCTGCTTTAAGCTAACAGAAGTGCAGTGTACATTGTAATTAACCTTACCATCGTCGAGCTACAGTAGCTCCTTTCAACCCAAACCTTAACCTGGTTTATTGTACCTAATCTTTTCTTGGAGATGAATTGAACACCAATCCGATGAAACTCACATACATGTGCATTTCACGAAACAAAGTGATGTAATGTGATCTAAAATTTTAAATAAATAAGCAAATACAAAAACAGAACCCCAGGAATGAATTATTCTCTCATTTATAATGATTTTCTTTGGGTTTTGTTCCATCATCATGATAGCCTATTTAATTCATCTTTAGGCTGTCAGGAATACATGGTGGTCGTCATGGAGCTCACAATTTTCAATTCTTCATGAGCCTACCTGGTACTTAAAGCCTTAGGTTGAGTTTGTCAGCAAATATGAATGGCAGAAAGAGTTGTTATCCCATGATCCTCAAACTAAAATGTAACCAGGGAAATGATTTTTGGGACAAAAGAACTGTAGACCTGAATGAATAGCAATGTCCAAAAATGTCATGATCGTACAGTAAATGTATATACCAGCTGTATTCATTAGAAGGATAGCATTGTCAATTTCACTGGACGACTAGAATTCGGTATTCGTATTTCAGAGAGAAATGATTCTAATATGAAGCTAAGAAGGCTAGAGCAGGTTAGAAGCCTCTTAACTGTCATCAAGTACTGTAGTTTTTCTCCGATCTTCATTTTCGACGGTCAAGCTTTTTTTTTTTTTTTACCAACTCCACCATGAGCTCAAAAATGTAAACAATGCCTTCCTTAAAGTTTGAAGAAAGTTGAAACAACTGAAAACTGGATTTTCTGGGCGTGCTGTAATGAGGCACATAAAATGCAATCCAGCAGTATTTTTTGCCGAAAGTCCCCCTGTGTGGACACTCTTCGCCAACCAGTGGTCACTCTCCGAGTCAGAAGTCTCGCAACAAATCTTACAAAAGTTGACAGCCTTGCAGCATCATATCTATCTTTTCAGTGCATTCTTCTTTGTTTCACATTAGCAATAAATTCTTTTCCTTTCATTTTCTTCTCCAGCCTCTCTTACGTATTTTGACTAAGGTATTGTGTGATATACTGTAGTATTTGCGTCACTTGACTGTAAATGTAGTCCACGAGTAAATGCGTCACAAATTATGGCAACGTCATGGTTCTCATACTCCTCCGGGGATCGAAAGCCTTCCAGCAGTTTATCACCTGTGACAGCCTTGCAAGAGCAACGGGCCAAGCAAATAACGTCACTACGAAATTTAAATCCAAAGTAAGTGTGGAAAAAAAAGGGAGGAAAAAATATTCCATCAGGTGCCTGTGTTATCACATACATTATCTACTATCTATTAAGTCTGAAACTTACCACTTACTGTGTTAAGGATAGAAACTGTGAACGATGCAGTGATGTCAGTTGAGCTGTGGAAGATAATCCAAAAATAATTTCGAAGTCAAGTGTACTTGAATAGCAATCAAACTACATGCATCTACTGATGGTTAGAAATAACTATCTGCAGTACCATCCTCCGTGGACCTTCCATTGATTGTTAATTTGGTATGACGATAAGCAATCAGAAATGCAATACAGTATTCTGTCCAGTATTCTTCATGGAATGTGCAACTTTTTGTTACACTTTTTCATTGGGAAAACTCCCAAATGAGGTTACTTTTTCATCCAAGAAAACATTGACAGCACCATTTTCTGGAGCTTGCTTGCTGAGCCTGGGAAGGGCAATTTCCAGCAATCCAGATGTGGGGGGTTATGTCCTTTTTTTCTGGTATGCTGAGCTCCAAACGATGCTAGCGCCCCTCTTAGGTAGTCTACAAACAATTCTCAGTTCACCTGGGGTAAAGAATGCTGGCTGTGACAATGCAACAGGGGCATACTTTATTTCCATCTCACATGCATCACACTTGTTTATGTCCCCTCATCCATGTCCTAGGCTCAGTAAGAAAACAAATCTAGCTACACTGATAGCAGCACAGTTCTGAGTCTCTCAAAACCCTGCAAAGAATCACTGTGACTCCACTACCTAATGAAAAAAAGTGTGGGTAGATAAAGATATCTTCTTTCCCACCAAAAGATTTGCCAAATGCTCAAAGAATATATGAAAGTGGATGCATAATTAATGATTCCTTCATTGTCTCAACCCATCTGAAATGTGTTAACATTTCGGTAGATTTACTTTCGCTCTAATTAATTTGAGAACTTGCAAACATGAGGTCCCTGTGTCAAGACTGCACATGCAGCTTATGACACCCAGGAAGTGCTGTTTCTGGCCAACTGGGGAGTTTGAGAAGCCAACATTTTCTTCACGTTCCGCGCCAACCGATGTTGGTGCTCCTCTTAGGTAGTCCATGTGGATTCCTGCATAGAAAGGGTTGTGATAACTGGTTATTTGACGCCATCTTGCCTCAAAACATACGATCTTACTGATTCTTTGTGAGACATGATAACCAAGTAAATTGCCAGTACACATGTTTGTTTTCACTGGATAATCACCATTTTACTAACTTGCATGCATACGCCTACAATGTTCAACAAGTGGGCGCGAAATGTCTGAAATTGCAACCCTCTAGTCTTTATATGAGAACCCTAATAGTCCTGCCAGCAATCATCCCTCCCCCACCCCCTTTCTCAAATGTCTTTAAAGAGCAGTGGGTATTTCTATTAGAAATAAACCATAAAGCCATTTTGGCTCTCTCTAACTGAAACTGCTTGCTCCACCACTGCATCTCATGGCCCTCATGTGGTAACTAAGCTTGTTGATTAACTGTAGGAATGAAATGGCTTCCATATCCTTGTATATTTTTCCTAGTGAGCAGTCCCTGAAGTATGTATGAAGATCTAGTGCACATGGGCCCAATCCATAACATGATATCATGCAATTTGACAAGTCTCAAGTCTTGTAGTCCTTAACCTTCCCTATGTCTCTGCTTATATCCTAATCTTGTCAAGTATATCAGGTATGTTATACCTCTCTTGAGAGACTAGTGTGACACCTTACAAAACTTAAATTTTGTCTGAACATGACTGGTGTTTGTCTCTGTTTGCAACATGTTTTTTTTTTCATTTGCAGTGTGGTGGAGATAAAGGTACAGTCAGAATACAGAATTAGTATCACACAACAAGGACAGAACATTGCTCTTCACATGTAAGTTGTACAGGCAGTGTCAAAAAAATAATCAGAATTGAACAAAGACCTAATGTGTGCAATGTATTCTTAATCAATGAGTGCCATTGTAAGTTATTTAATGTAGTGTAATGTTATCATGTATGGCAGGAAAGTACGGAGAATGTGTCCAGGGATGCATGGTAAAATGCAGTAGAAAAATGTCAAGGAGAAAAAGGGATTATATCATTTAAAAGGACTTAGTTAAAACTAGAGGCTGAGTTTGTCGGCAAATTTGATTGGCAAAAAGAGGTGTTGCCCCAAGTTCTCCAAACAAAAACATATATAACCAGTAGAATGATCATCAGGACAAAATAATGATAACAGTGGGTGAAAAAATGATGTAAAAAGTATGTCACGATGGTAAAGGTGATGACTGTAATACAAGGATGGCATTTGCAATTTCATCCAGCAGATGAAATCTGATATTTGTATTTCTGCGAGAAATGACTATTTAAGGAGCTAGGAACTCACATCTGAGTATGTTACACTTGCATACCACCCTCCAGTTTACAAACCTAGTTTTTGTTTGATCTCCATTTTTCTTTGCCATTAAGTTTTTCTTCATACAAATTCAGCCTGGTCTTTACTGACTTAAAGGTCCCTGTGGTTTAACCTTTCAAATCATCTTTTTGAAAATACATCAACATAAAATTTATATTCTCTCTTCGTTTTACCCTCTGAAGTTTTGACATTGTTTCACTTATACTAGATTTTGTCTGTTTCATTATTTAATGTGTCTAGAGTGAGTGCTTGCTTTTTTTGTATATATATATCTATATATAATCTTTATCTCTGGATCTATATATAATCTTTATCTCTGCAGTGTACTGCCACCACAGTTTCCTCAGGAGAAACCAGTGGTGAGGGTGTCACCACCTGTTCGTCACCCATGGGTCAGTCAGAACATGGAAGTTATAGGTAGTAGTCGCCTGAACACAGTGAGTCATTAATTTTTGTGGTAGTCTGTTGGCAAATTGGATGTATAGAACCACTGATTAATATTCTTGCATAATATTAATGTTAGCTTTATTGGGTACACTGTTAGCTTAATGGGCATAATCAGAAACTGTTGGCTTTATTGGGTACACTGTTAGCTTAATGGGCATAATCAGAAACTGTTCAGAAATTGATAATGGGTTACTGGTAATCACTGAAAGATTTCTTGCTGTGACGATTCTGGAACATGAATGGAAAAGGAAATGAAGTGTACAGTATTTACATTTTGTAAATGTGCTTTAGCATTGTCTTAATTTTGACATACTGGTACACTAGTGGCTTAGCTTGGTCTTCAGAAAGTGTTGAGGTACAGTATCATAGTACTACAGTGAATTTTGTCCCTTCAACTCTAATTTAAAGTGGAAAACTCCCATGGGCATCCCCTGGAAATTAGGGTATTAAAACAAAGAGAAAGAAAAAGTAACACCAATGTTTTGTAGTGAAAGTGTAAATTTCCAAACCTGTGTTCTTAAACATAAAGAATACTTAGCTGAAATTTGCAAGGCTAGAGAGACATAGGCTAAGGCTGGAGAAGTGTCATTTTGTGGGATCTAAGAGGCATTATTTTCAAAAGTTTCTCTGTATGCACCAACCAACACACCCTGCCCTCCTTTCCAACTACAAAGGCTGATTTTGATACTGTATCCAAGCTCTTTTGGGGTCATAAAATTTTCCTTTGGTCTGATCAGTTGAGAATTTCCACCCCTTGAAATTTTTCTGTCAATGCCCATGGTTACTCTTCATTCGAAGATCAAGGGGTACATTGTAAAGTAGGTTGTATTACGTAGCTTACACTGTCCTTAGGATGATCACTAACTTAAATTACTAACGGTCACAGTATACAGTCTAGGCTAGGTTAACGTCGGACTCAGGCCTAACCATGTACGTACGTGTCTGCAGTGCCTACAGTGCGTACAAACTATTCTTTAATTCCAGCGCTCGCGGATATACCACGGGTGACGGTTCGCGGTGTGCGTGTACTATATAATGTTATTTAATGTTGTACGACATATATATATATAGACGCGTGTGTACGCATAATGCATTGCATGCAGTGAATTCTCTGTGACGTACGTAATATCCTTATGAGTAATGTAGTACGTCACAGAGGATTCCCTTTCTGCGTTTATTTAAAAATTATATTCAGTCTGCGTCTCTGCGCAATAATTTTGTAATTCAATTTTAAAAAATGTTTACTTGGAAATGTTTACGTGGAATAAAACAGTGGGTAGAACTGAGCTGAATGAGGTCGGACGTCCGTGGTGTGTGTGTGATTTGGGGAATGTTGACTAAGAAGGTTCAGGAAGGAATATAAGAGCTAAGTTATCTTTACGTTTATTTTATAAATTTTCAGTTCATCGGTTGCCAAATTTAATAATTGACTTTCTTTTATTTTATTATTCAGATAATTTTTGTAAGCTTTATTAAGAAATATATTGTAGGGATGGGCGTAGCAATTAAATAATTCGTAGCCTTGAAGAAATCTTTGTTAGTCTATTTCTTTAGTTTGAATTCGCTTTTCCTCCATGAATCTTCATATTCATAGGACGGAATGTAAACATTTGCCGACCCACTTAAATAATTATAAAGTCCTAACATTTCGGACACTTTTACATTGGTAGTACGAGTGGGGTAGGCAATTGTTGCTTTTGTTTTTGAAGTATCAAATCATTCCAAAATTTTAGAATAGTTCCAGAAGATTTGCACTCGCGAATTACTTCCTGTCAGTTATTGGGGCAGGCAATCGATGAATATATAGGTTTACATTGTTTCAGAAATAATAAGAAAATTTCATAATTTTGTGTTGAAGTATTTGAAATGTTAACGTATTTGCTAATTAGCATGGTCTTGTTACAATGAACCTGACACTCTAAGAAAAGTACAGTATTAATATTATTTATTTATTTATTTTGTTTTAATACTTGTTAATTTCCAAACTTTCTTAAGCTGTTTTTTTTTAATTGCGTAGAAATTTTCAAGCCATTTCTAATGTGTACAGGCCTAGACCTATTCATAAGTTTTACATGGACTAGAACCAATAAGGTAGGAAATTAACAGTTGCTGATTTGAAATCATTACATTAAGTTACCCCTCCTTGTTAACTCCATAAGTAACAGAATGGAAGGACACACAAATTTTGATTCAGGTGACCAAGTAAGGGATCCCACCATTCATAGGGTCAATCAGGCAGGAAACTTAGGGGTTGGTTTTGGTCCTAATTTACAGGAACAGGTTTTTCCTTGGTCATATGTTCCAATGGATTTTCGAATTCCGATATTTTGCGGGCTTAAACAATCCCCCAATGACCCCTCATTTTTAGAGTGGAAATCTGAGGTGGAGACAGCTTTCAAAATGTGGCGTATCCCACCAGACCACAGTGTGGAGCTGTTATTACGTTACTTGGGCGGTGAGGCAAAACGAGAAGTGTTGGTTTCAGGAAAGGAGAAAACCCTTACAGGAATTTTTCAACTTTTGGGAGACATTTATGATGGGCAAATGAAACTCACAGATCTCCTCTCAAAATTTTATGCAAGATCCCAAGTAGCATCAGAAACCGTGCGTGGTTATGCACTGAGCCTCCAAGAATTGGCAGTAAAGATAAAGAAAAAATCACCAGAAAATATGGGAGATAAAATTTTAAGGGACAAATTTGTTGAAGGCTTTATAGGCCTCATCTAAAATTTGCAATGAAAAAGGCAGTAAGGGCGAATGGGAACGTAACCTTTGAAGAAGCAAAGGCGGAGTGTATTACTCTCGAAAAAGAGAGTCAGACCATTGAAAACACAGAATTTGATGTTAGTGTGCAGTATCATCAGAAGGCCACCAATGCGGCAACCTCCACAAAAAATGATCCACATGCAGTAATGAAATCATTGGAGGCATTGCAAAAACAAGTAGATTCTCTTCAAAATCAGTTAATGGGGAATGTGCAAACAAAATCTACTCCGTACTTGGGACCCAACTACCCACAAGGGAGATGGCAGCAGCCCATAAGACAGGATGAGGGAGGGACTAAATTTAGGTTTACCAATGATGGGAACCCAATATGCCTGAAATGTAATGAGGCGGGCCATATTGGAAGGAACTGCCCAAATTTTCTTAGAAGGGATCATCCTAAAAATCAAAGAAATTATCAGTTAAACTAGGGGAATCCGCTGTTAAGAGCCAAACGGTGGATCGAAATGGGGAGAATCAGGGCTCAAAAATGGAAAAGAGAAGGAAAATTGACACACTAATTGGAAAACATTTAACGGCAGATATTGTTATTGCAGGTATAAAAACAAAATGTATACTTGACACCGGTTCACAGGTCACAACAATTTGTGCAGAGTTTGTCAATGGGTACCTGAAAGGAATGCAGCATTCAAGAAATAACATAATTTGGTTAAATTTAAAGGCAGCTAATGGGATTAAAATACCATATTCTGGGTACCTGCAGACTAATGTGACTACTTTGGGTGCCAGTGTGCCAGGGGCCGGGATCCTTGTTGTTAAGGAAGACGCTGCACAAAATGTTCCCTGCCTGTTAGGAATGAATATACTGAAACATGTCCATAAACAACTATTTATTGTTAAGGGACAGAAATACTTACAAGAATTGAATCCAACCGAGGAGTATCAGCAGTTGTTCCAAAAGATTGAGGAGGAGCAACCATACACTTTTTGTACTAAGAATGGAAAGGTAGGCTATGTAAGGATGGCAAGTCGCTCACCTGTGATAATCCCCGCACTGAAGGAAGTTATACTCACCGGAAGATGTAGGACTGCGCCGAATGGAGTGAGCTACGAAGCACTTATAGAGCCACTTGCAGTTGGACAGTCATCTTTACCTGCAAATGTTTTGGTTGCAAGAACTTTAGGGACTGTGGTTAAAGGTAGGGTACCAATACGAATCATGAATCTAAATACATATGATGTGGCTATCCATAGGACAGTGAGACTTGGGGAATTGTTTCAGACAAATAGTGGCGTGGAGCAAAATATTGACCTGCAGGAGATTGACGATGGCACAATAGAAGTAAGAGTAAACATGGAAACGATTGTAGATGAAGATGTAAGGAAGAAGATACACATCAACAATGATCTCCTAAATCCCAATGAGCAAGAACAGGTCCAAGGACTACTAAATGAGTACAAACATGTCTTCTCATCTGGAGCTGATGATCTAGGGTATGCTACTACTATACAGCACCAAATTCCAACAGGTGATGCCTCTCCAATAAGACAAAGACACTGTCCAATCCCCCCACAAATGATGGAAGAAGTCAAGGAGCATCTCAAAAGTCTGTTAGATCAAGGAGTAATCCAAGAGAGCCGAAGCCCTTGGGCATCCCCTATTGTCTTAGTCAGGAAGAAAGATCAATCTCTTCGCCTACGTGTAGACTATCTTAAACTCAATGCAAAAACTCACCGAGATGCCCACCCACTACCGTGGATTGACGAATCCCTTGATGCACTGGGAGAAGCGAGGTATTTTTCAACGCTGGACCTGGCCAGCGGTTACTGGCAGATTGCCATGGACCCAGCAGACCAAGGAAAGATGGCATTCACTACGCCGATGGGTCTATGCGAGTGGACTAGAATGCCCTTTGGATTAACAAATGCACCAGCCACCTTTCAAAGATATATGGAGAGTTGTTTAGGGGATCTACATTATGAAACACTGCTTATCTATATAGATGATATAATTGTGTTTTCCAAAGACTTTGATAGCCACTTAGAGCGTCTAGCTACTGTGTTCCAGAGACTGCAGAAACATGGTCTCAAGTTAAAACCATCCAAGTGCCACCTCTTTCAGGAGAAAATAGCCTACCTGGGACACGTCGTCTCAGCAGAAGGTGTGGAGACTGACCCAGAGAAATGTCGATCAATAAAAGAGTGGCCTGTTCCTCAGGATGCACATGACCTGCAACGTTTTCTTGGTCTGGCAGGATATTACAGAAGATTTGTAAAGAATTTTTCTAAAATAGCTGTGTCTCTGTATAATCTGCTTGAACCAACTAAAAGGAAAAATGGATCAAGAAGAAAGAAGTCAGCAAGTACTGAAACACCAAAATTCAAGTGGGGACAAGAAGAGCAAGGGGCATTTGATCAGCTTAAAGAGAAACTGACTTCACCTCCGATTTTGGCATACCCAAATTACAACAAACCTTTCAAAGTGTATACCGATGCAAGCAGCTCAGGTTTAGGAGCAGTCTTAGCACAGGAACAAGAAGGGAAGGAAAGGGTAATTGCTTACGCCAGCCGAAATTTGCAGCCCGCAGAGAAGAACAATGGAAATTATTCCTCCTTTAAAATAGAACTCAAAGCTGTTACATGGGCTGTCACGGAAAAGTTCAAAGACTATCTTTCAGGTTCTGAATTCACAGTTTATACAGACCACCGACCACTAGTCCATCTAGGGTCAGCACAACTGAATGCGACAGAGCAAAGATGGGTAGCAAGACTGTCCAGTTACAATTTCAATATAGTCTACCGACCAGGCACAGCAAATGGAAACGCAGACTCATTGTCAAGACTAACAGAAGGAAAGAGCAAGTGTTCAACAGAAACAATACCAAAGGAGGTAGTAAAGGCATGTTTTTCAGCCATTGGAAACCCTGCTAATGGAATAAACCACTCAGATGATAATATTGGTACTGAAACTTTTCCAGGTATGACTTCAGAGGTTATGTCACGCACACAACAGGCTGATACCGATTTGGGACCTGTAGTACAGCTTCTACAACAGGGAGGAAAGCCTGATAAGGATGAAACATCAAAACTATCAGAGAAATCGAGAAAGCTGATACAAGAATGGGAAAGACTATGTCTAAGAGACTGTGTGTTTTGTATAGGACTATCCAGGACAATTATGAGGCTGATGAAAGATTTCAATTAGTCCTACCAGATAAATTAACTAAGGATGCATTTGGGTTGCTACATGATAGAGCAGGACATTTTGGTAATAAAAAGACTCTGAAAGCAATCCAGAAACGTTTCTTTTGGCCTGGTATGGCAAAAGATGTAGAAAACTGGTGCAAAGTGTGTGAGAGATGTGAACTAAGGAAATTATCCACACATCTGCCTAAAGAAAACTTAGTGAAAGTCAGAACAACGGCACCATTAGAAATATTAGCTGTGGACTTCCTCACTGTTGACAGATCTTCAAGTGGGTTTGAAAACATCTTGGTGATGACAGACCTGTTTACAAAGTTCGCAGTGGCTATACCCACCCGTGATATGACTGCAAAGACAACAGCTAGAGTTTTGTGGAGACACTTTTTCCTCCTATATGGATGTCCTGGCCGCATTTTGAGTGATCAAGGACCAAATTTTGAGTCGAACACTATCAAGGAATTGTGTCATATGTATGGTATTAAGAAATGTCACATGACACCATACCATCCATCAGCAAATGGTCAATGTGAACAATTTAATAGAACCTTACTAAACTCGCTGGGAACACTTCCCCCACATCAGAAGGCAAACTGGCCAGAATTTGTACCAGAACTGGTAAATGCTTATAATAACACTGTGCATTCTTCAACAGGATTCACTCCATATTTCCTCATGTTTGGAAGAAATGCAAGACTGCCTGTAGACTTCATGTGGCCAACAGAACATGTGAAAGGAAATGAATCTGACATTGAGCCAGTAGACTCTTGGGTTACAAAACATCATCAAAATACTGTAGATGCATACAGACAGGCTATTAAGAATGTGGACAAAAGTGCAGTACAACAATCTAAGACATACAACAAAAATGCAAAATCATTACCTCTGACCCCTGGTGAGAGAGTTCTAGTCAGGAACAAACGAGAAAGAGGGCGTCAGAAAATTCAAGACAAATGGGAAAAGGAAATATATTTAGTAGTGGAACAGCCACACACTGATATTCCAGTGTATGTTGTTAAGCCTGAAAATGGTAGAGGGGAACAAAGAACCCTACACAGAAATTATCTAAAGCCGTGTGTGTTTCCAGTAGATAGTTACAATCTCCCTGAATCCATTGCTGGACCAAACCAACAAGTGGAACCTGTGAAAGAGAAAAGAGACAGAATTAAAGTATTCCCTGTATTAAATATTCCTTCTTCAACTCAATCAGAGACTACTGAAAGCACTAATTTTGCTCATGACCAGGAAAGCCTAAACTCTCTTAGAAGGTCCAGTCGAATTAATAAGGGCATTCCCCCAAAACGTTATGGGGTATTCAATAATTTGTTTGAAGACTTAGAGGAAACTTGGGTTTAATTAAGTTCAGAGTTACTTAAGTTGATATTTAATCTGTTATCATTCGATCTTTTATTTTCTGTTCTTGAGCTTGTTTGGAAGTTTCCTCAATTTCTTTTCCTTTTTTTTTCAGTAGCACTATAAGCAACTAAGTTTTCATTTACATTTGTTGATTTGTGCATGCCAAGGACACAAAAAGACACAAAAATACACTGGACAGAATTGATCATCCATGGGACAGTGTAGCCTAGGTCTAAGTTGTATCAGCTCTCTGTTGAAGTTGACAGAATGGCTGTTGGATGGCTCATATATATTGTTATTTGCATTACTTGGGTGTTACATGAGCCTCTCTAGCAGCTGGGAAGCTTTACAAAAGGGGTTATTTCATTTTTTTTTATTTGGTAGTTATTCATTCAGACCGGATGAGGGTAAGACGGTACCCGAGAGAAAATATTTCCACGGTTTGTTTGAAGTTTTGAGTTAAATAAGTGAGGTAACCGGATGAGGGTAAGGGAGTACCCGAGAGAAAATATTTCCACGGTTGACCTAGGCGAGACGATGAACGAGATACAAGCAGTTTCTTCTTTTTTTTTTTATCCATTTCATTTTATTTTTTCATCAGACTTCAGGAGAAGTCTGGTTTTCAGGTGGGAGGAATGTAAAGTAGGTCGTATTACGTAGCTTACACTGTCGTTAGGATGATCACTAACTTCAATTACTAACGGTCACAGTATACAGTCTAGGCTAGGTTAACGTCGGACTCAGGCCTAGCCATGTACGTACGTGTCTGCAGTGCCTACAGTGTGTACAAACTATTCTTTAATTCCAGCGCTCACGGATATACCACGGGTGACGGTTCGCGGTGTGCGTGTACTATATAATGTTATTTAATATTGTACGACATATATATATATAGACGCGTGTGTACGCATAATGCATTGCATGCAGTGAATTCTCTGTGACGTACGTAATAACCTTATGAGTAATGTAGTACGTCACAGATTATTCCCTTTCTGCGTTTATTTAAAAATTATATTCAGTCTGGGTCTCTGCGCAATAATTTTGTAATTCAATTTTAAAAAATGTTTACTTGCGTGGAATGAAACAGCGGGTAGAACTGAGCTGAATGAGGTCGGACGTCCGTGGTGTGCGTGTGATTTGGGGAATGTTGATTAAGAAGGTTCAGGAAGGAATATAAGAGCTAAGTTATCTTTACGTTTATTTTATAAATTTTCAGTTCATCGGTTGCCAAATTTAATAATTGACTTTCGTTTATTTTATTATTCAGATAATTTTTGTAAGCTTTATTAAGAAATATATTGTAGGGATGGGCATAGCAATTAAATAATTCGTAGCCTTGAAGAAATCTTTGTTAGTCTATTTCTTTAGTTTGAATTCGCTTTTCCTCCATGAATCTTCATATTCATAGGACGGAATGTAAACATTTGCCGACCCACTTAAATAATTATAAAGTCCTAACATTTCGGACACTTTTACATATGCACCAACCAACACACCCTGCCCTCCTTTCCAACGACAAAGGCTGATTTTGATACTGTATCCAAGCTCTTTTGGGGTCATAAAATTTTCCTTTGGTCTGATCATTTGAGAATTTCCACCCCTTGAAATTTTTCTGTCAATGCCCATGGTTACTCTTCATTCGAAGATCAAGGGGCACATTGGCATAGAGTTGTGCATTCGTCTGGATTGGTTGGTGTTGTGAACTTTTCAACAATCAAGCTGAGATTTTGTCAGTGATATTCTTTCCTTTGTTTTCAGTTTGGAGTCCATACAGATTTAGGCAGAGTAGTACAAGATATTATACAAGAATTCACCCAGAATCCACCAATGGTATTTTCTAAACCATCAAACCAACAGTAAGTTACTTTTGTTTGCTTTAATTTTCTCTGTTGGAACTCTTAAAGACAGAAAAGGTAATTCAAGTCCACACTGCGTTGTATTCAAGCTTGCACGGGTTTTCTGTACAGCTTTGAATCAATTGTTAATGGCTCAGAGTTTGCGATACTGTGGTTGGATGTGGAGCTCCCTGCAAGTTCCATTTTGAAAAGATTTTTTACCAGAGATGATATTGGCTGGATTGTAGTACCTAAAGTAGTTTCTTAGCCATTTGCTGACGTCGTATGAATGTGCCATTTAAATTTGCACAGTCCACGTAGTTTAAAAGTCACCATCGAACATCTTACATATTGATAACCTTCAACCAACAACATTCCTGCCGCAAAGTTAAGGAGAGGCATAAAGGACACGCTCATGAACATTACCTTGTGGGCCACAACGTCAGAAAATTTAAATATTAACTGATTTTTTTTCTCTCTACTGGGGTGTTTTCTAACAAAAACTGTCATTGATAGATCATTTTTATCACAAATCTGTTCAATACGCATGTTTCTACTCGATTTGGAGAAAGAAAGAGCAACAAGTTATGTAAGATGTATTTGTCAACACCCTATGCTCCTTTAAAAACAACAAGCAGTTCTATGTAACTGTAATTAGAACAATTATGTCACTCTGTATTTAGAGCAGCAAGTGGTTCTATGGAACTCTGTAAGCAAAACAATTCTGTGTAGTGCTGTATTTTGGACTCAAAAGGATGGCAGGTCACGTTATGGATTAATGGCCGAATAAAACCACTATTATCAATGAACCTATCATGCAGTGATTAGTTGTAGTCACTGAACTTAGGCCACCCCAGTTGTTTGGTAAAGTCTACTTTACTAGTTTGTGTGAATTGTGAATTAATGGTTAATGTGCTGATATCACTGTTTTCTTTGGGGAATGATTTTTTGTGATGCTGTGTTGATGCATTCATGTTTCCCATTATTAAATCATTTTCAGGATCTCTTGTAAGGCTAACCTTTTTACTTTGTTGGTTTTTTTTTCTCCTCAGGGTGTCACCTCCTCCTGCTGCTGGTGGTTACACACCTTACCCGGAGGTGCCTCCAAACCAGATGCCAATGGTTCCACCACCTTACAGCTCGTATCAGCCTGTGCAAAACCCGCCAGGTCAACCACAGGATTCGTCGATACCTCAGTGGTCTCACATAGCAGCACCCTCATCCACCAGTGAACCAACTGGTTCCATTAGTCACATAGATTTTCCGTCATCAATCGAGGCAACACAGGCGAACGATGCAACACCCTCAGAGGCTGATAAGAATATATTAGAAAAACCAAACACACCTCCTCCATTACTCCAGGTTTGCATTCAAGTTTAAGTGTTGCTGGTTGCACAAAATGTTCAGGGTTATCATCTTGAACGAGATCACTGCTTTCCTTGAAACTTATAGACCATAATGTGACATTGGTAAGGTTGAAATACCAATAAGTGACAGCTTTAATGGATTACGGTACTCTACCATTTGGATAATTTGTGCATCAGATTTATGTGGGTATGGTGGTATTGCTTTACCAGCTTCAGAGTCATACTGGTTGTGGTAAGGGTGAATAGACGAGAGCTTCTCCATGGACAAGTATCCCCAGGAAAATAGCTTCCTGGGTAGGTGATATTTCACCCAGTGGTAACAGAGGGGTTTTTTTTTTTTGTCAGCGGGTATTTGTCCCTGGATAATTGTCCAGCAATCATGGTAATTTACCACAATTTTACTATTTAGAATTTTCATGTTTCAAGACTCCTTATCTGTACAATAAAAATCTTCAGTCACCAGGTGTAAGGTACCACAGTCCTACTGACTTGTGAGTAACATAGGTAACTCTTCACTGAACTGGGAACCTGAATCCACTGGGGAATGGTAAATCTCCCCGAACAGAGGTGACTGCAATACCACAATGCTTGAAGTAACCAACCTGCAAATGCCAAATGAAACAAGTCTCATGGGTCAAGATAACATTCCTAAACAGACTACTTAAAAGTTGCATCATATTGGATACAGTACAGGTTCTCTACTGCTACTTCTTCATCCAGCATGTTAAAGCACAAAGTAGAGTTTGTAACAAGAAAAGCTTAACTGTAAAAAATGGAGGTGGAAAGAAATTTAGATATGTGATCTTGAGACCTGCGCTGAGCTCTAACGTACTCAGATGTGCCTTCTTAGCTTCTTGTTGGAGGAATTCCAGTATATACCTCATGTAAACAGAACCCCAAATGCCTTGAATATACACTGCCTAATCCTTTTCAGTGGAGGCTATTCAATCTATTCCTTTTGCTTCTGATGTCTATTCACTTAAGTTTGAGCTAGGCATGCACAAAGTATCTCCAGTAATTTCTCTCTGAGACAATAAGAATATCAAATTTCTATTTGTTGAATGAAATTGCAAATGCCATACTAATGAGCACAGCCATTATAGTAACCATTGTGCCATTTTAAAAGAACTATGAAATGAGGGTGTAGAATCAAAGGGGATGGAGGTGGGGGGGGGGGATGGAGACAGGACAGCTAATGCCCTCTCCAAACACTGTATGTGTCCAGAGGAGGGAAAATTGCCAATCAGGGTCATTTGCATAATCGGAGGTAAACGATCTAGTTTTCAAGATGTTACATTTAGGAAAATGGAATACGTTTTATTATTTTAGGCAATCTAGTCACAGATTGCACCGTTTTGCATCTCAGTATTATTTTAAATTGACAATTCAGTCACGCCAGTCGGGGAACTCTACAAAATCTGACCCCTCACTCATCAGAAGCAGGCCACTTTATAGAATCATCACGTGATGCCTCTTATTGGAATTGCTGTACCTCATACATTCATGTGAGGATACCCGCTTCTGAACGCTCTTGTGAGTGAAACTCAGTTCAAAATAGATATATAGACTTAATGAGCACTATTCAGGTAAATTCCGAATTTGTCAAAGATGCCCCTGGAAAAGTCTCAGTTTCTGGGAATTTTTGCCATTTCAAGCATACTTCCATCATTTTGAGGATAACTTTTATATTCTCCATTCTAGGCCTTGGTTTTTCTCCCTCCCTACACATTCACAGGGAATAAAATTTTCTCCCTTACTAAGCAGGGCTTCCTGGCTCATACCAGCTGGCTGGTGTGAGCTATTGTAATGGTGCGGCATCTGTCCCTGTATCTATTCACAATTGTTCAAAATGCCTCTCCTCCATCATGCTGTCATGGATTTGCATGAAACTTGAAAGGACCCAATGTTCCATATCTGATGGACTATTTGGGGTGTTCAGAGATTTTTGGTCTAAGGTCCCATGTGGATCCTATGGCCCATTTTATGATATTCTGCACAATGCTTTTCCTCCAAGAGATTGTCTTGTACAATGTTGATGGTCTGTCACAATGATACTTGTTTATGGTACCTTCAGGGTGCTCAGGGATTTTTAGTCTAGGGCACCATGTGAACCCTATGTATGAAATTATGTCTGAATTGCTACTTCTCGCACATGCTTTCATGGAGTAAAATTTAGCTAGGACACAATATTCCTTGAGTGGTAGTCCATGCAAGATGTTCAAAAACTCTCAGTCCACCACCCCATGTGGAACCTATCATCCATTTTCTTGAAATTCTGTAAAGTGCTTCTCCTCCTATAGATTCTCTTGTATAATGTTGATGATTCGTCATGTAATGATACTCCAGTAGTGGTAATCTTAGGATGTTCATGAATTTTGTAGTCTCTGGTGCTATGTGGATTTTGTGGCCCATTTATGAAATTCTGCAAAATGCTTCTCTTGCTACTTTTAAAGTGTCCCTTTAAAATGTCATACATCTCAAAGATCTCTGTTTTGCATGAATCATAATTGAGAAATGGGGCCATGTTAGTTGGTGTACTAATTGAAACTATATTTCCTTCAGGTACAGTGTATTGGTGTGTATATACAGAAACATTAGAGGCCCTTTGAGTTCTTTCATGATGTTGAGGCCAATCAAACCTGTCAACTTTGTGTCAAGTTTCCTTTATATAAGCCTTCTAGTGACAGATTCATGGTCAAACTAAGAGGGTCCCCATGTGTCACATACAAATGACTTCTAAAGAGCATGTACTTAATTATTTTAAATTAGTTTGGGAAAACAAGCGAACATTCACTTTTCCACATTATTACAATTTCATATGTCCACAGCTAGTACAAACCATGGAGAAATATATATAAAAATAAACAGTTTTCATGGTTATTGGATGTGAATAGTGTTGCTAATAATAAGCATTGTTTTTTGGTATTACCCATCAACATTTTCACAAATCCGTCAGTAAAGATCAGACGTTGGTCCTGTTGGTGCTCTAGTTTGAAATTCTGCAGTCCTGCAGATTCTTTTGTACAATATTGATGATACTTGTTTAGTGGTTCCTATGCTCTGACATACTGATACAGAAATGGTGCCTTCAGGCTGCTGTGGTTTGCACATCTGCACCATTGATACTCTAGTTTATTTAAATCAAGTCGATAAAAATCACAACTAAAATCATGATATTAATTGAGAAAGTCACGATTTAAATGGATTTATTTGATTTAATCACTTTGTGTCGTTAAAATCGCTGTCTCAAATCATATTTTTTTTTTAACAAAAGCATCAACAACCCTGCTACTATGAAGTGGAATGAATATTTTGAGTTAATGTTTTACTGTCTGTATTTTCAGGGTGTCAGTAACTCCTACCAAATTCCCGAGATAGACAAATCTTTTGACAGCCTCAGGAGTCTATCCAGTGAAGAGCTAGAATCGCTACTTGACGACGAGAGGAAGTTCATGGAACTCTTTCATAGCATGCCAGGATTAAAGAAGTTCTTTGAAGAAAGAAATAATCTTTACCATACATGCCAAGAATTAGCAAGTATGTATTGGCAGCAGTTTTACAGTTGAAGATATATCCCACCTCCTTAGAGATTTACCTTGGCAAAATGTTAAATGTTTGGACAAGAAATGATTTTAGGTAAAAGGAGATGTTTGACATCAATTCTTGTCTCTGCTGGGCTTCCATTGCAGTTTTGGGAACAATGCCTTCAAATGTATATGGTCTTAGCTGTGCTACATACAAACGTGGCTGTACAGCAATGGATATATCATTTTGCTTTGGGATCATATATCCAAAGCAATTGCCATTTGTGCAGATACCTATGTAAGGTGCACCATGGTACATTACCACCAAATCTCTGTTAGATGTGATATGTCAAGTTTGGGGAAGTCACCATCTCAAAAAGAAAAGGAAATTAATTTTAAAGAAAATTAGGGGAGCATGAAATACTCGAAAAGGTAATGAAAGATCTAAGATAGTATCTCCACGAATTTTGCAGGAAATGTGGGTCATTCCATAATAAAGGAGTACCTCTAGCATGTGTGTCTTGCTTGGATGATATTTTGAGGGATATCGTTGTGGTTGGGATTTTATATTTTCACCATACTTGGAGGATTACAGAGAGGTAGTAAAGACAATTTTTTTTTAGTCTTCATTCATAAATGCAATGCACAAAATGAATGTCAAGTGACAAAACAGATATATGCAGATGAAAAAAAAACCCTCTTAATTTAATCAGAAATTCAGAGGAAAAATTTTTAGTTTTGCCCATCCTCTTGGTGCTGAATCTAATTAGTTGATATTCAGCTTCAAGAAAACTTTTTCAGATCTAAAATTACAATGCAACATTTAGTCATTGTTGTGTAAAGTACAATAATTTGAAATATTCCTGCAATAAGTGCATCATGGCTGATTGCAGAACACATGATGTAACATATGTAACATGACTGTCCTCTAGTTGTAAGGTATGTAACTATCATGCTTACAAGCCTATTGCACACAAATGTTCAAGAGAATTTGTTAAAACTGCACCAATTTGCAGAGGGTCGTATTGGTAACTGGTTGATATGCTTTCCTCAATACTGTTGCTTAATATAAGGATATGAGGGCCTTGAAGGTGATGTCTGTCCAATGTTACATACGTAGTGGCGGAATTACCATATGGTAAGGGGGCAGTAAGTTGGAAGTATGGTTTTTTTTACTCAGAGGTAGTTGATTTGTAAGATAATGACAGTGGCATAGGCTATTTTTGTGGGTGCAGTTACAGAATGTATAGTTGTGTCTCTCAAAGGTGATAATTTTCTCATCAGACACGAGCATCTCGTTGACCGGAGGTTCATCAGTAACTCACAAACTCGCCAGCTCACGGTGAAAATGTTAGATCTCATTGTGAAAATCACTTTGATGCTGTGCCAGATGTTTCCTTATTTAGACCAAGATCAAATACGTTCCATCGCTAGTTTGAGTTATTATTTGAATCAAAGATGGATGGCTTTCAGAAATGTGACAAATTTAGCAAAAGTTAGTCTACGGGTAGAAGCAAATCAAAATCTTTGGAGGTATAGAAAACACTTTCCATAATAATCTTCACTTTTCGATATAATTTCCAAGTTTGAAATGTGAGTTTTCCCGATTTTCTTGGGAGAACCTCAAGACTTGCCATTTTGAGATAGGCAAGTCTGAGCTCAACAAATTTTGACTTTTATGTGGAAAACAGGTATTCTCTCTTAGAACTCTACATCTGCACATATCACCTGTTCCCTTCATGGCTGCCTCAAATTCCAATTAGACTGTGTCAATTCCGTTCACTTTTGTTTCTTCATGTATGTAGAACACAATCTCAGCTGCAAGCCAGAATTGGAAAGGAGGAAAGCGGCTGTGAAAGACTTAGAAGAACAACAAAGCCAACTAAAAGAACGATTCCAGAAGAATAGTTTCAAGCAACAAAGTTTAAATAGAGTGAGTAAACTGTCATAAACTCCATTGTAATGTTTTGTTTTCTTCGGAAAGTGTTTTGGCTGGTCGATGCAAATCGTAACCTATGTAATCATGTGTGTGTGTGCGTGTGTGTGTTTTTTGACACATCCTAAAGATGGTATGTCAAGAACCAAAGTTTAGGCTGATGTCATACATGGTATTTGTATGAACTAAAGTGAACACATGAACCTTGTTGTTGTTTAGTGAAGCCATGGATGTCTATTTTGCTCATCACTTTGTACAGATTCACGGGGCTTTTAAGGTATTGAGAACTTTTCATGAAAGCTTTGTCGTCTGCTACGACATAAAGTACTGATCAGAAAATGTCCACAGCTGTAAATTGCCATCTCTACTTTTGAAAACTAGTTCTCAACTTTTGACGCTCTCGCACAGTTGACTAGTTTGATTTTGTGTATATTGCCAAACATGGGCATGCCTTCTGCAACTTGGTAGATTTAAGGGAAATTGATAAAATGCTACATTGAATTACATACTTAATGATTTTTTATGTGATGGAAAATCTATGCCTTCTTACACACCAGTCTATCTTGATTCAGCAGAGATATTTAGTCATTTTGATATGTGAGGCAGAGTTTCTTACTTGACTGTTGGCAGCAACCTTTGCGTAGGAGCTTTGTTCTTCATAGTTCTTTTTGTAGGGTATAAGCAGGTGTGAATAAAACTTACTGTAATAAATGTCAACTACATATTAGATATCAGTCACGCAAAAGTAGAACAGTGCTCTCAGCCATGCAGGTATACTCATCCCCTTTGAATTGAAACTCTCATCACATCAGAGGAAATTCATAGAAGGACTAGCATAAATTAAGTTTCTCAATTTAACTCCAAAATTACACCTCCAGGCATATATCAGTAAGAATATACAGCCTTCACTGTAGAACATAGAGTGTAGAAGGTCGATCATTGCCACCTAGAACATTGGCCTTAGTTCAACTTAGCTATGCACCAAAACTGCCATGTTCACAAAGCTCAACATTTATTGATACAAGTCCATTAAAAGTACGCAAATTCTGTCTTTAACCTTTCGTACATGTGCTTGGCAATCACGTCACTGATCTATGCTCCATGGCAAAAGGTGCCACGTACATTGTCATAATGGCTGTAATTATTGTCATACTATGTACGTAGAGCCGTCATGCATGGTAGAGGTGAAGAAATGTTACACAGCTGATGCAGATACACAGGAATGCTTCCATTTTAGAATTCAACATTATTTTTCACTGAGGTAATGTCCTAAGAAATCGGTCCAATCAACCTTTAAATTGAAGATGAACACATTGTATCTTTAATAGTTTAATGAGCATGGTGCACTTGCATGTTTCTTTGTCAGAGTGCAATTTGCTTTTGTAGACGTTATTACTTCCATTCTCTTAATTTATGCATGTCCTGTGGTACCTTTGTATTTAAGTAACCTTTCAAGATAACTTGAAATGTCCGCATCTCAGGTGTTCTAACATTTGACGAAAAACTCGATCTACCCATATTACATCTATGGAAGTGAAGTCTACAGACCTTTTTAAAATCAAGGTGACAGTAATTGGCAATTATGTTTTGGGGAGAATATTAAGAAATGTAAAGGGTAACTGCAAATCTCTCTTCATGCTAAATTTCATTCTCCTCGCTGTAATTCTAAATCTCGAATATTCAAATTGAATGGATAAATGTTAGAAATGGAAAACTCAGGGAATGAAGTTCTTGTAATGACAATTAAGAGATACCTGCAGTCAACTTTGCTCTTCTATCCTCTGCCTTATGCAATTTCACTAAGAGGAACCAAAGTCTGCTAAATGGTGCAAGGACATCAAACTCTCTTCGCAATGGCTTTCATCTCTGAGGGGATGTTTGCGAAACATCCTATTCATACAGTATCATTTTCCCTTATGTTATTGTCATAGTAGTAACCCCCAAATTTAAAATGCTTGGTTTTCTAGGAATGTGACCCTCAGAATTTGTTGGATAACATCAGAGTAGCAGCAGCTGATGCAGAACACTCATCAGATTCATTGGCAGAAGATTTCATGGAAGGATTGCTGCCCCTGGAAGACTTTTTGAGGCAATATTCTGACAAAAGAACGGTAATTTTTTTCATTACTTCACAAAGTGTAGAAATGCACATACATAAACCACTGATGGTGCCATTGAATTTGCAAAGATGTCCCATCGTACTCAAATGATCCAACCGTAAAAAGTGGAAAGGTTTAAACAGTGCTTTTCAGTCCTTCACTGTCATGTTTCTGTGTTCATAACATTTCCCTCACTTCAACAGATTATGTTTCTTGTTTATTTTCTGACCAACAGACATTCCATCTTAGAAAAATCAAGGAAGAAAAATTATCACAAATGATCAGCGACAGGACAGTCAGATACTGACCAAGTCACATGTATGTGCTCACCCAGACGAATGTTGCCTGAAGAGTACAGGAGTGCATGGACACCACAATGAGGAATTATTGTCTTAATATTACAGCAAAGTCGACTTCCACTCCAGCTTTTCAAGTGATGAGCTTCAGTATATTTGTGAACTTTTGATTCGGAATTCTGCCAGGGCTGTGTCCATGCACTTACGATTATCGTTCTACATCACCTCTCAGCCTCATCTTCGTGTTTTCCTGCCAGGTCAGTTTTCAATGATCAATGAGGTGTTATGATCACTGTTTGATGCAGCAAGTGAAAGGTCGGAGAATAATCATCTTTTCACATGAACTCAGTAGCGGACTTTGAAACTGTGAATAACTGTTCTTGAGATTATGAGATATTTTGCTTTCCAAGTTGTGTTGTTGAAAATAATTTTAAGTCATGTTGATGATTTCAACACTGTAACCACTTCAAAACTTTCCAACCCAAATGTAATGTGAAAAATACATAATTGTCTCTTACTTGCTCATTAGATGGATGGGTGGGTTACACTGATTTATCCCAGGCTATAAACCAGCAGTCCTCACTGAAACCTCACTCTCGCACCCTCTCCAAATGAATAAGTCTTTGTAGTACTCATTAGAATGAGTATGTGGTGATTGACAGTTTGTAATGAAACATGTCAACATGTGTTGTCAGAAAGTGTTTTAGATGCTTCCAGTGCAAGTTGTCCTCATTTAATTGCACATTTTGAGATAGTTTTGTGCCCAAAGCTAGAGTCCATTATCTGCTAGCATTTGATGTTACTTTAAAGAGAAGTTCTCAATGTTTTCGTGAAATAACCTGAAATGTTGCAAGCCACCTCATAAGTCGTTGAATGACTTGAGTTAATTCATTGCATAACTCTGCAGTCTGCGTGTAAGCTTGTGCAAGAGGTTTACAAGTAGGTTAGGTATGCTATGTCGTAATGAAACCACCAGCACATGGTTGAATGTGTCACATAACATATAGGACATGATCAATAGGTGATGCAGGGTTTCTGCACTTTCTCGGTAATCAATTTTCATGACTTTTTCAGGACCAAATAAAGAGTTTCCATCTCCCTCCTGATGTCTTAGATATAGTTTTCAACTACAACAGCAAAACTGAAGCAATATGCGGTGAAGAGAAAAATAAATTTTGGTGTTACAAGTAGAATACATTTTGACATTATGAAAGAGAAACAATGTTACTTTGAGAAAGTTTCAATGACTCTTCCAGGATTTCACACAATTTCCCTGAATATCAAAACTTTTCAATCCTTCAAATAATTCTCCAAATTTTCATATTTTTTCATTAAGAGCAGGAACCCTGATGATGTGGTCTTAGGCTTATCTTTAAAGGGGAATGCCAAGCAAGGAACATGTCATCTGATTTATTTCAGCAATTTCAAACCATTTTCATTCATATTCTTGACATTTTGAATGAACTTGTAGTAGCCAACATGATATGTTCAAACTCCCCCCACCCCCAACAGTTTCTAGCTCTATGCGTACATACGATGGCTATTATAATGCAACTGACCGTTATCTGTTGATTTGTGACGTAGCTGATGGCCAGCTCTAATGCATGACGACCAACCTAATTGTCATAGCTAATGAGTAATAAGATGGCCAGAATTTCACTTTTAACTATCTATCTTGTGGCCCATGGCCCTAAGTCTGAAAACTGCCAGTCACTTACATCAAGTCACTTACCCTACTTTATGGAACTTATGCCAAAAATGTGTTTACAAACAGTTGATTATCATCCACCAATCTATCATACTTGCAATGCATCAGCAACATCAGCCCAATCATCAAATTTGTGCAGGGCAGGCAGTTTACTATTTCACAGGCACAGTCATGTTCAGTAGATATCTTATGGAAATGTTTGCGTAGACTTGGTTCAAATGCTCAGTGTACAGTATGTACTTCAATGACCAGTATGTACAACTCTACCTTCATATATGCCTGCCAGGATGCATATTTTTTTTTTCATTTTTATGCCTGCTTATAGTTGTATTCACCTGTCACGGAAGTGAGGTCTGCTAAATTGATTGGCATTTTGTGCATCTTTTGTGCCAAATGCATGGCATACTTTCCAGTATGGTTTGCTCATAAACCTGGCCGGATTAAGGGGGTATGGTTTGCTACTAAACCTGGCTGGATTAAGGTGGTCAGTCCTTTTAAATGTCAGATTTACTTACTGTCAGTAAACACTTTTTTAAAAAGTTTTTCAAAGTAAACTTAGAGGAGGTAAACTTGGGTCATGAAACTCAGCACTGGCCAGTTTCACCACATGGCATATTTGTTTTACTTTGCAACTTCTTTAGACATTTGGTGGTTGGACGTCAGGTTCCACGGATGTCTAGTTCGATCTAGTCATGATTCATTGAATGTGACTGAACCATTCTTTGACTGTGGGCTGTACTGAGTGTGATAACATGTTCACCACTTAAGGCTATAATTTACATTAATGTGACATATCCTACACCTACTGTATGAAATTTTGAGTGATTTAGAGATTTCCCAAAAGGGGCCATCATGACTTGGACACAAGCACTTGAGTGTCATTAAAGCTTGAAAGAATATTGTCATAATGTTGATGGAACTTTGTTACAATGAAATGAGGGAGTATAGAGGTGGATTTGAAGGGGACTGGCAGGAGGGGAGAGGGGCACCAGTTGCATGTTAAAAGGGCCTTTTGCTGATATATAATGAATTACAAAGCAAATTTATACTTTGGTTTTTAAAATTGAACTTTACAGTGTAACTTTGACCATGGTGAGTATGCTGCTTTTCTTATTGTTAATGAATGCAAAGCATGTTGAGGAATAGTTCCATAGTTAAAAGGTTGTGACTTCTGTCTGAAGATACATTTTAAAGATATGTTGTATTGCCAACTGAAAACTTTGTTTTAATAGGACAGCTGATGCTCTATTGGACAGCTATGTTACAATCAATGCAATGTTGCTTCCCTATTGTGTATATTCCACAGTACTGCTATATCCAATATCGATCGTTTTATTGTTTTCTCTCCTCTTTGAGATAAACTCTAGATAATTATGTAAGGAATGTACTATGGTCTACTATGATGCTAAAAAATATACTAGTGTACAGTTGGAATCAAACCTTGTATTTCTTTCTTGTATTGCCTAGTGAAAAGTTTGAATTCTAAGACTGACATTTCAAGCACTTGTAAGAACTTTTCTTGTGTTTTGTGATACAGTGCAGACAATTACTTCAAGACAATAACTTCAAGGCCTAAATTCAGTTCCTCTGTTAATTTTTGTAGTTTTAGTTTGATGGAATTCTGGTGACCACACCAAGTGCTTATATTTGTAAAGGTGTACGGAGGTTCCTAAAAATTGGTACTCCCCTAGCAATTACCATAGCAGTAAGACTTATTCTAGGCAGATTGGACATATTTCTCGGAAACTAATCCACCATGGTACCTTCTTGTCAATATTACGGGTCTTTTTGTAAGCTGTTTCTAAACCACCTCTGATTCATGTGCTTGTACTCCAACACTGTAAGCAAACATTTATTAAAGGCTTACCAACATTGGACTGTACATTAACCATCAACTCTGGACTGTGTATGAATTGCAGGATATACTCACAGTTATCGCTGGATGCACTCTGCCTGTGCCCTTGTACATTGCTTGCACGAACCCCTAATGTGTATTATCCTACGATCAATACACAGTCCAAAGTTGATTAACCTTGCTCATACATGATTTTGATAAAAAAGACAAAAATAAAACTTTGCTTCTTAAATAAAATATTTTTTATTGAAAACAAACCCTGCGAAAAGATTAACAAGATTTACAACATGTCAGCAAATTCATGCACAATGCCCAAAGTAACACTGAAAAACAAATTTAATAACAATAACATTACCATCTCCATTGTATCCAAAGACTTTCAATCGAACTTCAAGCCAAATGTTTCCTCATTTTCAGTCATTGTTTTTTGTGAAAGATAGCAGATTACAAAACACTGTCAATGGTTGATCTGCAGTTTTATTGTGTTAATCAGCTGGTGATATTCCTCTAAATTGAACTTTGAACTAAATTCAATGATTTTGTTTGGTGAATATGGTTCACATACAAGTTTAAGCATATATAGCTACTATCATATTTGAGCCTTACCTAACTTCATCTGGATTTGCTTTTAAGATCTATGTGGTTTGAATAAAGTTTCAACAGTCATAAAGTTAAAAGCTTATATGGACCAGATATAGTTCAAATAGTTTCAACAGATATAACTTTAACGATACCATGTAAAATTCAAAATTTCTTTTCAAAGATAATGAAGTCCTTTTTGCAGTTTTAACCCCCCCCCCCCCACCCTCCTTTCCCATATCTTTAAGGGGCTCACAGAAACACTTTGTGGGGTTGTAGTTCTTGAAAAGACATTATTAAGCTACTTGTACGCACTTAGCAAGTGGCGCAATGGAAGAAAGCAAACACCAACTGAATCTATGGTTGAACATTGTTCATATTTATCTGAAAATATTTTTTCTTTTCATTTGATGCAACAAACCCAAATCTACTGTTGTGTTTCATCATCATTAATTGCAGCCAGAATGGGTTCATTTAACTTGGCATCTGCCCGCAACTCTGAAAGTCGAGTTGGTGCTCGTCACCCAAGAAAGAGGAGAGGAAGGGTCCATCGTCTTGATGAAGTTTTCTAAATCCATCTGTAAGAAGAAATGGGACCGAAACACTTGTCTCTTTGAAAGGTGTATAAGTAAAGATCACTATGATCACCATAATGACATGCAGTGTCTGGTCTTCTCAAAAATTTCTATACCTAGCAACATCAAAGGTGGTGTGGGCCTGGTCAGATGTCAAACTTGTCACTTAATGTGTGCCATCCAGTGTTTTGGCATTCATTATGCCCACAATCAAGATATAATGAATTAGCAAATACTCCAGCAAGCAGAACCCTCCTGAAGTAACTTTTTGAGACATTATGGCTGCAGTGTGCCTTATTTCCTCCCTGAGGTGGTAATACGTAATCAAGCAAAGACTATAACAGACTTGAAGAGAGACACTTTCATCATGGAGAGAATCAGACTGACCCAAAAAGTTAATGACAAGGATTTCAGACGATGATAAAATACAGGTACTCTGGTCTCTCGTTTGCAATCATGACTGGAAAAAGTTTTTTTTCAACCACCTGCTATTATGCATCACTGGTAAAATTTTTGCTCAACAATCTTACACATCTTACACCAGCAGGTAACCAAGTAAATGTTTCCAGTAAGGTATGAAGTCACAGTCTGTTAAGGCCTTGCAATTTATTCCACTATGCAAGGATAAGACATCCCTGAGGTCTACACAAAAATGCAATATGTGTAGAACTAGTAAAAGTATAGATCAGTTGCTGTGAGACATTGTAAAAGATATGAACATTTCAAAGCAGACAGAGATGTTGACATTAATTCTAGACTTACTGATGATAAGATTTTACCCCTCTAGGATTTAAAGTTCATTTCCTCATACCAGGAGCTTACTCCTTTCTAAGCACATTTTCTCTTTGTGATGTTTCTTTTGACACTGCAATTAAATTACCGTTGCATCCTTTATAAATATCTGCCAACTTCTCTAATCTTGGAGCAAAAACACTACATCCTTTTTCCAGTTCAGCAACCTTTGTAAAATGAATTCAGATGAAAGGGCAGAGATACATGGCAATCAAACCCTGTGATGCTCTGAAAGCACAACAGGATTCACCAACTCAGCATACATGTACTAAAGTTGTTACTTGATTTGTTTACCAGCAAATGGTTCACATATAAACGCATCATGAATTGACAGATTTCTGAACAACAGGAATCCAAAACATGTTGGGTTGGCCTCAAGGACCTGTTACAAGGTAAGTTCATAATAGCTCTGTTAGGAAGAAATGACAGGTCTTCCATACATGGCTACTGTTTGGATTTTTCAATTCTTTTTTCCTCAACCATTTTTTCTCCCTGACTGCTTCTGAATTTCCACTGGTCATGAAAGAGAAGTTTTGTGCATATATTCAAGAAATAAGAGATTCTGTAGATATATAAACCTTACATTACTTGTCCTACATTGAAACATGCAGAGAATCTCTCTGAATTAGGAGATTCAAATTGTGGAAGGATGCAAGCGTAAATTTGACTCTTAATTTTCCAATACTATCTCTGCAGTCAAGTGCTATTTGGATGCCAGCGGCAATACTATTCATATAATACCATCATCACTGTACAACTTACACCAGCATCAGAGGGTTCAAAGGACTACGATTAATCAAGTTCCAGAGCTAAATTCTACTCTTTTTGTTTTTCGTCCAAGAAGTTGTTGATTACACTATCTCTACCCGTTGCCTTTGGATGACTATGTTCAAGTGCCTGTCTGGATAATAAAATAACATATATGTATATATTTTTATGCACTTCTTGTGAATGATATTGTGACACAGAATATGTTCAAACAAATATTTGTTCATCATTGCTAAATTAGTTTAATGTAGATAAAGGAATTTTGTAGGCAGGCCACAGTCTTCATCAAGGAAGCCTTTTAATTCTGAGACTTTAATGTAATCACCTTTCATTAGACTGAGGCTCAGGCAAAAAAGAAACAAAAAGAAATAAAAATACATCACCACCTTGTTTGTAACAAAAAATACACTGCTTTCCACTTCGTGATATTTGAGAACTTATTTTTTATCTTCAAAGAAACTAATTGTACCTCTGGTCATGATGACTAGGATTTGATTTTGAAAGTAGCATAGGAAGGATGATTAGTGTGGATTGGGAACTTACATGGTCACAGGCAAAGTGCATTTTCTGATAGAGCAACCCTTTGACAATGTCAAAGCTAAGTGCAATTATCGGTTGGCACATACCACTTACTTCCGTGACAAAAATACTTGCAGATCACAGGAACTGGTACTTCGCAGTCCCGTTTTCAACACCACGGGTTTCACTTACAAGGATTTGGAAGGGGCCAAATTAGTATGTACAGTAAGACAACAACTTTGATGTAATGACTCATGTATACTTCATGCAATGAGTCATGTATACTTCATGGATTAGACGTCTTCAGATTTCTGTAATCCTCCTCTAGCAGCTTCCCACGCTCTTGAGGATGTAAATCTACAGCACCTTC
Source organism: Stichopus chloronotus (assembly GCA_021234535.1). Lineage (NCBI taxonomy): Eukaryota > Metazoa > Echinodermata > Holothuroidea > Aspidochirotida > Stichopodidae > Stichopus > Stichopus chloronotus. The sequence continues at coordinate 27,405,024 of CM037834.1, read as the reverse complement.
CTCATCTGGCAGTCCTGATCTTTACAGGAAAGGTATTCTCCTGCCTGGACATAACACTCATCTTGCCTTTTGCAACAAAACTTCTTTCCACTTCGATTCCTGAACCTGATGTTCAAACAGAAGTGCTTGGTACCACTTCATGATATATCTCTTTCACACCTGACTTGCTTTAGTTCACAGTAACCACACAACTAAATTAAGACAAGCTACCTTGCAAATCAGCCATGCTCAAAATTGTTAACACTCTCCTAGAAAATGACACTTGGCCTCCATTAAAAGAATAACTGGCATCCTTTTTCTTTTCTGTTTCCTTGAACAATGTACCCACAGATAGGATAAGATGAAGCTTTATAGCATGGACAGGCCTACATACTTCGCGCATCTAACGTAAAAACCTTGGAATTTCTAGCTGTTGTAAATTCAAAATCCCTATATCATATGTCTTGTTTTCGCAAGTCTAAAATTCAATTTTACTGGTAATTTGATCCAATATGCTATGGATTGTACCTCGAAATCTGTTATTTTAACCAATATTTAGGCCTACTGGAGTTAACGATACGATGTAAACCTGCCAAACATCTTACTATAACTAGCCTTAAAATTCGATGACCTTAGTAGCTGAACAAAATTTGGACTACTATGCCTTGAAATGACTGAAAAGAAAGCTGAGACTCTGTTTATTTAGTCGCCTCAACCTGGTTTAGTCAACTTGCAGTACTGCATTTGCATTGGTGAGGTAGGCTAGGCCTATAGAGCATCCTATCCGCAGTTTCCGCCGAATGTTACAAATTTTCAAATCATGATTTTGACCCTTCAAAGGAAGTTTTCCACACCATTTTTGTTGCTTGACTGTTCACAAGTTTGTGCTGTAGGTTTAGCACGGGATTTATTTAAAAGGATACTCTTCATGTAATGATTGTTATGCTAAGGTTAGTAAGATATATGGCAGGTTTGCATCCGTATCGTTAACTCAAATAAATATTGCTTCAAATAACAGATTTCGAGGTACAGTCCATAGCATATTGCAAATTAGCACATTACTACTAAAACTGAATTTTAGACTTTCAAAAACAAGATATATGATTTGAAGGGATTTTGAATTTACAACAGCTATAAATTCTAAGGTTTTTACAGTATGTTAGATGTGCGAAGTTTCATACATCCATGCTAGGCCTATATGGTATTTGAACATACTATACGCGCGCGTATAATGGCCCCGCTAAGTTCTGACGGCAAGGAAAATTTGAACTGGATTTTCTCACCAGTTGAAAAAAAATTCTTCCGCTAGGCCTTAAACAGCCGATCTTCGTACATTTTTTATCTGAATACTCCTTTCGTCGCTCCTCCAGAGACATCCTTTAGCTCTATAACTTTCAAAAAGTCGAAAACGTATATACAGTATTTCTGGTGGCCACGGTGGTGTCGTTGGTTACATACTAAGAGTACTAAGAGTGTGACGATGGCACAGAATGTTAGTATAGGATATTGTTACCTTCTACACGGATATTCAATAGTACATTTATGTTCTCGGATCAAAACAAAGATGTCCTTAATTGAAGCATCACTGTAATTGGCAAATCCCTAACCTTCTTTTATAAACAAAGAATTGATTCGTGCTAACATTCTGTGCCACCGTCGTAGCGCTAGTGTCCTAAAACTTTACGTCATCATTCGGTAGTATGCCAGGAAGTCTTCTGATTGGTTGGATTGTAACAGTTGCTTCTGAAAAGTTGCGCTAAATAGGTCAACCTCGCAACTTTTGTTGCACAGTAAGTTGATACCGTGTCACACTTCGCGATGATTCAACTTTCAATAGCTGAATCGCGTGTTGTGGCCGCGCCCGGCCTTACTTTGCTTGTGTACGTTACCAACCAATGAAAATGTCCTCTGCTACGACGTCATGTCGTAGCAACACAAGAGCTGACGTCATAATGGTAAGTTTAATCACATGGGTTTTACAGTGGATCATGATTGGAGAAAAGTTGGATTGTACGGTAACGTTGCAGTTCTTTTGTTTACACCGTAGTATCTCTATCTCATATGACCATTCCTCCAACTTGGTGACGGGATGTATGAATGTTCACTTCCGACGGCGGTGAAAATTCCAGCACATCATAAGGTAAGAAATGAAAGCTAACAAATTTCGATCTACACCAAGGCATAACATCCGTGCGGAAGAATGCATTCCAACTAGCACAAACATTGAACTGAAGTAGGCCGTTACATTAAGGTGCATCATACGCTTAGATGTATCTTGTATCGCACCCGCACATGAATGTCACGAAATGTGTGGTTATAGTATTAGAAGCATGCTATTTGATATCAACACATTTTTCATGTACAATTTCAGAGAGACTACATCATACAACTACGATGAGAAAAAAAATATATATATATATCGGTCACTCTCATATTGTCTTGTGGTAAGATGAGTCTTTTATGTTAGGCTCCTGTTGATTTAATGAACACTTGGATTATTTAACAATGAACTATAAATTCTATATTGTAGAAAAAAAGTCTTTCCCACCCCAAGAACTGTAACATCAATGAAAACGATTGTGTCACACTTTTAATTTCTTCACCTAAGAACGGGTCTTGCATAACTCCCATGACAAAAACTGAATACTTCTAATGTACAACAAACTAGATGTAAGGGGTACCGGTAACTAGTTTCCGTACAACTTGTCCTTTTGCAGAATGCCAAAAACTAAACGGAGAATTCCTTATGTGGTTAAAACTTCCAGCATTTTATCACGTATAGTTCGAAAGTTGTTTGTAGTGATGTTTCTAGAGGTAGTCTTTGGAGGTAGGAGAACAGTAGAGGTTGTTTATATCAATGGGTTGATATAGCCTAATGAATCTCACATAACATTGCAGACAGTATTTCTGTGGAAAGGGGGAGGGGTGATGAATTTGTACTCATATATCACATGAGTAGCAGACCACTGAAGTTCTTACACATTTGCCAGTGCCATCCATTTGTCTGTAGTGCAGTCTGCAAAGGCTGTGTGGAGTGCAAATCTTCACCAAAGATCAAAATTTGACAAATGAAAATGACCAAAAGTCTAAATTAATCCAAATCATATGTGGGATTAGAGAAGAAACAAATGATTAGAAAACCGAGCATCATCATCAATTCATCAGAAATATATATTAAATTACATGTTACATAAACAAGAAAATACTACATAGAGAAAATATGAAACGGGAGCATCCATGAAAATGTCGGCTTTACCCAAATCAATCCTCCAAACCAAGACAAAATAATGCCAGTAAATGTAAAGGGAAGTCTTTCATAACCGAGAAGGCAACTGACAGAGTAAACCTACATAGAATTAAAAGAAAAAATACAAAAATCATCAAAAGTACGGTCTAATTGATAAAAACAAAACTACAAATTATATCAAAATGGAATCTTTAGAACATATTTTCTAGAAGCATTCCCAAGCACTTTCACACCCTAAAGGGCAAGTCACTTCTCCCACTAACCTAATCAATTCTGAAAAATTCAAATAATTCCAACTGTCCAAACAATAAGGGCATGCAATTGAAACCTTCCAAGCAATTAGCTCTCACCAAACCATAACATCCCAGTAACCACTGCACACTCCATTTAGTTACTACCCTACTGTATGTGCACAGGAATAAACTAGTCCTAGTCTATGCCTGTGGAGCACTTCCAAATTTTATAACCCAGTCATTTACATAAATACAATATAGCCTTTAGGTCACTTTTACATGTATCAGGGATGCAATACCCGCATGGTCACACATGAAACAATGGCAAATTCATACACATATGGGAAGGGTAGCAAAATGAAGCAATGTGAAGTATGTACTGTCATATCATGAAACACCTGTGTTACCATATTATGAAACATACATGCTGCCACATTAAGAGGCACATATGCTGCCATACCAATAAATTGATATCAATTTATCATCAATATCAAGAAAAAGCAACAATTATTTACACTTCAGGATACTATTATATCCAATCATTCCAATGTATCTAGAAGCACAGTTTCAACATGTGAACAAAAACAGTGGTTGGAAACTACTTCCATGCTTTTACAGACACACTGCAATACTACTTAATGTTCATCCTGAACTTCTTTCCAGCACAGTCTCCTCAAACAAAACATTTTGTCCTCAGTTCATCATGTAAACTGGGTGTTACAAAACAGAGCACCTGTAAGGACTGTAGTTAAGTCATAAATATGTAAGTATTCTCCCTTTTTTTGCAGGATGCATGAGATGTCCATGCATCAACTGACAACATTGATACCATACATCACCTCTTAAGAAAGCTGAAAGCTGTGAGAAATTACTCAAGGTGAGCATGCTACAAATATGTAATTAAATGTGCCACATATATATTTCCCTGAGTACTTACTAGATGCAGATGTATATCAAAGCAAAGATAAAAAAACTTGCATGTACATAAAATACATGTTCTCAAAGTTTTGCAACACACTGGTAACAAATTTATTTATACATCATTACTTTAATTTAGTCATGAGGACTTTGGGGTGAAATTTAATGAAGTTGATGCTGAATTAGCCTCCATACATGTTCCATTGACTGTCAGCAGAATTACACCCAGTTACTATTGTTTGCAGAGTAACACAATAGTGAAAGTAAGACTGACTTCATGCCAACAATGTTTAAGAATTATGACAGTGCGAACTTTTGTAAACCGTAGCCCAACGTGCAACAAAGTTAGAACTGTTCACATACAGCAGAGTAAAAATATGCAAACACAACATAAAAAACATCAAAACAACAAAAAAATATAAGAAAATTTGATGTTTAGCCTCATTCCCTTAAACATTTCATAATTCTCAACTCTTCATCTTTGTATGATCACTTTGTAAGACAACTGAAAAGTTAGAACATATGATGGATCAATTTTTCGGTCAATCTCTCTGCTCCCCCCAAAAAAGTTACTAACGCTTTTCAAGTTATAATAATGACATAATAATAATGATGAAAAATTAATTGCAAGCTATCCAACTGAATGCAGAATGGTGGGTGTTCTCTGTAGAGGTTGGAGAAAATCCTTCGTAACCCTCCCAGAATGACTTGACAACAGCAGGCACTTCAGTTTCCAAAATATAACACAGTACCACACACCCAACAATTATGTCCATTGTACGGACCTGACCTTAAATCCGCGAAGCTTTGAAGATGACTCTAAGCTCTGCATGTCAGTGCTAGCATTTTTTACTTACAGTTATATTCACAACACACAGTCTTAAAGACCTGGTCTAAAGACATTCCCATGAAGTCTCATGCTAGAGTTCTCATCACTCCTTGGATTTGATTGATACTTTCAGAACCAAATTTATAGGAAGGTGAAATATAATTTTAAAAAATACCTCCTTGAACAAGGACCAATGAAATGATTGGCTTATGTTGAATATCAATGCAAAGATGTCAAGAAATACTGATATTACATAGCAATTATTATATGAACCTTGTTAGGCAAGTTTAACTGATGGCAGAGCAAGAATTTTTAGAGAGGAAGAAATTCACTAACTCAGGCTCACATTAAGAACGGGTAATTCTTGGACATGTCTTCCTTATTGTTATCACTCCTTTAAAAGATATTTTTCAAATAAAAAAGACTACGTTAACGGAGTGAGTACTCTTCGTTTTTAGAGAAAAACCACATGGGTCAACAGATATCACATGTTACTGTGCTATCATTAAAGCTACTGATTCATTCTTCAACAAAGATGTTGAAATGTAAAAGATGTCGGAAAATAATCCGAATCCACTTGCTGAAGTTTTCAGCATGGACTGTGCCCTGCCAAAGCTAACATTCTGTTTACACTTGTTCTTGAAAATGAGAATCAGTGGTCACCTTGAATGTTTTCTCTTCAGAATTCTTTATCGCAATGAGACACAAAGTCAAAGATGACAATTCAATTTTTCTTTTAGGTTTCAAGTCATATAATCACTGCTTCTGCCCAAGATGTCTTCCCAAAAAAGAGTAAGTTCCGTCAACAACCATCCCCAGATGAAGCCATTGCTAAAGCCACTGCAACCTCTTGTTGGGATGAACAGATTCAAGAAGAGCAGTGTACTCAATGAGGACACCAAATCAGCTGGATCACCTGTCATTGGAGCACCACTTGCATCTAATGACATCACAAGTACCCTTGAGATGGAATCTGAGGACACATGGTTTGGAGGTGGTCAAGCCAGACCTAGAAGATCATCTAATTTTGCATCCAATCACGACTCCGGTCTTTCAAGCTCCTCATCAAGCCTTGGTAATTCATCGACATGTAGAGAGGGGCCAGGATCAACTCATCTGTCTTTATGCTCTCCTGACTCTGGGCTAGCTAGCTTCCTGAGAACATCTCCTCTAACCTCTTCAGAAGGAGATGCTGAGATTGAAAGAGATGTTATGACATATCTGCCCTCTTTCTCATCGAAACCTTTGACATCCCCTAACAAGCAAAAGAAGAAGAAAAAGAAGGCCAAGAAAAACAATGACTATGATTCCATTATGTCCCTACTTGGAGGTCTCGGTGAGGACTCTGAGGACGAGACTGGAACAAAGGCTGTGGACAAGTTAAAAAAACAAGCTCAATCTAGTCAAGCCATAAAAAGAATTCCAGAGAATCCACAGCATGTGGAAAGTGAAGCAAACAAACTTCAGTCCATCAGCAAAACAATAAGTAAGAAGAAACAAGATGATTTTCTGGCCAAGAAAAAGCCACTTAAAAAAGATGGAAACCAGACCAACATGTACACATTTTCTACCAGGCCTTTCTCACGTGAACCTGCGATGGAGTGCAACGGACCTCACCTATTGGCTAAGGCTAATGTTAGGGAAGAGGCCATTCTAGCAACGTCTGGTAATGACCTTAACCACAATCGTCAGTCAGTCTCAAAGTCCAAGGAGACTCCTTCCTTCTCACAAACATCACTTGGACAAACTGGTTCTTCCACGGAGCTAGATCAACCGCTTGCTACAAAACTACCACCATTACGGCAGAGGTCTAGACTCTTAAATCCAATTCAAGCACTGGCGTCACCCAAACAGTTGTCTGTGCCATCAAATGATGGCAAATATAAGGCTCCCTTCTTACAAAACCCACTGAAACCTATTGACTCATCAGAAACAACAACACAACAAGTTGTGTCATCATGTGCAAAGCAGCCTACAACGGAGCACATACAAGACAAACCACTTACAAAGGGGTCTCAACTAAACTGTGCTACAGTACACACATTACTACAAAAGGAAGATCCATCGTCTCCAATTAATGATACTACAAGAGAAATGTCAGAGACACCCAGAAAATTTTCTCTAGACACCAGGAGACAGCAGCTTAGGACTGATATCTCTACAAAGGAGAACGACAGCATACAAAATGAGAGCTCAAAATCCAGACTTGAGCTAGAAGCATCTCTGAATGACTTACACTTCAGTCTCAGTCATTCCTCTGACGACTACACTGATCATGCAAATGATGATGACCTCCACTTGACCAGTTGTTCCACTGATGGGGGGAAGAATGAAAAATATTCATCTTCATCAACAAGGAATCTTGTGCAAGCATGTCCAAAGACACCGACGAGCCATCCTGCTGTCGTCATGCCTCGAAACTCAAATCGGCTGGAAAAAAGGCTTGTTCAGAGAGGAAGAAGAATGACAAGTGATTTTCATGACTCCAATTCTTCAGAGGAAGACGATGACAGCACATGCCTTGATCTCAGGACAGACAAGGATCTCGAAGCAGCTCTTGGTAATTTGCACTTCAGTTTAAGTCATTCATCTGATGAATGTCTGGATCATGCAAATGATGACCTCCAATTGAGCAGTTGCCCAAGTGACAGGGAAGAGAATGAGAAATATCCATCCCCATCAACAAAGGACCGGGCAAAAGCACATCAACTGAAACCAGTGACCCATGCTACTGAAATCACAGCACTGAACTCCTTGGATCAACCAGGAGAGAAGTCCCTCCAGGGACGAAAAAGAATGACAAGTGATTTTTATGACTCCAGTTCTTTAGAGGAAGATGATGACAGCAAATGCCTTAATCTCAGGACAGACAAGGATCTCGAAGCTTCTCTTGGTGACTTGCACTTCAGTCTAAGTCACTCATCTGATGAACAGAGCTCAGACTACAACAAGGTTGGCAAGATTAACACAGACAGTCCTTGTGATACGAAGCTTCAACAGTCAACAGAATGCAATCTCACTTTTGCAGAGAAGGCAGGTACTGCTGATGACATTCTAGAAGAGACAAGGAGCACACAAACATCAAAAAGCGACTCAAGTACATCTAATTCTGCCACAGAGGGGCATGCCAGTGAAGAACTTTCTGAATCAGGTTCCATTTCCTGGGGTAGTGGATCAGACCAGTCAAAGACTGACATAACAGACTTCAGATCAGAGGTCAACGAGGATGACGACCCATTCCAACAAAGTTCATCACATATTGATCAAAATGATAGTGTTTCTGATATTTTGGAGCACAAAAAGACAACTCCTGCATCCCCTCAGATGGGGGGCATAGATACATACCATCAACAAACCACAGACACAGAAGGACTGTCTACTATCCCAGAGGAAAGTGAAGAAAATACCTCCGAAGCAGAAAATAGCTGTAACGTTCAATCTGACCATGTAACTCAAAGTTCTGAAAGAGTGTCAAACAATACTTTTTCCAACCACCATAGGAAATATAATGAAGAGGTAAGTGAGGGGCTCAGCACTATCCCTGAGGAAACTGAAGAATATGACACGACTACAATCACTGAAGAAATTTCCTCCAAAGAGGAACACAGCTTTATAAGTCAATTGCAGCAATCAAGCGAAAGTTCTGACAAACAATTGGAGAGCGTCTCAGACAAACCACAGGAGGATGCAACAGAGCAAAGTGAAGATACTGATACATCAGAATTTTCATCTGACCACAACAATTCCAAGAGTGAAACTTCCCAGAAGAGTTGCTCTCTAAAAAATGTTCCTTTCAACTATGTAGCTGAAAGCCAGGAGAGTAAAAACAGTCAGGAGTCTATTCCAGAAGAAATTTCAGAGGAAGAAATAAATGCTGAGGATGATGATGACAGTTGGCTAAGTGGAAAAGGTCTTGAAATATGTTCATGGCAGAATGAAAAGACTGCCAATAAGTCATCATCTGATGATGACCATGCACCTCAAATGACTGAGGCCAGAGCTTTAAATTCAACAAATGAGGGTGTTAAGGAGAGTGAAAACAGTCAGGAGTCTATTCCAGAAGAAATTTCAGAGGAAGAAATAAATGCTGAGGATGATGATGACAGTTGGCTAAGTGGAAAAGGTCTTGAAATATTTTCATGGCAGAATGAAAAGACTGCCAATAAGTCATCATCTGATGATGACCATGCACCTCAAATGACTGAGGCCAGAGCTTTAAATTCAACAAATGAGGGTGTTAAATCCAATGCTGTGGATAACGTAGGTGCATGTACAACTCAGAGTGACTCCAATCAATGCAGCAAACATTTCCAGAATCACTTGGGCAAAGAAGTTAGGGTCCTGGCTCAAGATAACAGAGTTCATGAAATATCAGATGAGAAAAATGATGAGGTCACCTTAGGCAACAAAGTTGAAACCAAAGCAGAGGTGCAATGTATGTGGGATAAACAAAGTCAATCCATTGAAAAGGAAGCAAAGAACACTGCAAATCAACTCTCTGAAAATGATGCAGACCCTAACAAGGCTCAGTCCAATTCAGGAGATTTTCAGACAACAGATGACGAAATAATTAAAGATCTGTCAAGTTATGTCTCCCCAGAAGACTACACATTAGAGCTGAGAGGAGACTCTACTTTTTCTGGAATTACTGATGATTACATTGGTTTAATTGAGCCTAAAACATCGGAGAGCATCACCGCTAAACACTGCAAGGATTCTGCACAAGACAAAGAAACACATGATCACCATGAGCAGACACAAGTGTCTGAAACACACACCAATCAAAACATTGACGGCCGAAGCAAATGTGGAGGCAGTCATGTTTTCAATGACCTACAGAGTGTCAAATCATGTGACAAGTTACAGAAACCTTCCAAAGGAAATGGACGTGGCATTAATCAAGACACTGAGAACACAGCTACTTCAGATGATCATCAGGATGGCCAGATGCAGGACAGAGGCAAAGGCAAGGTCTCCACTGAAAAAGTAAAAGAGGGTACCAACAGTGAGTCAAACAGAATTTCAAGTGTTCCAACATGCCCTTTCAGTAAAGATAGTTTAATCAGTTCATCACAACAATGCCAGCAAAACATCAACAACATGGACCAACTGTCAGCAAGAAAGCCAAGTGGCCAGCAAGAAAGTCAAAACCTTGAAGACCTTGAAAGGACTGATTACAGCAAGAAAGAAGACATGACCACAACATCAAAGCTTCTGACACCACAGCCAGAAGTGCAGACTGACCAATCAGAAAGTAGACAACATGTGAGCGACCAGAAGCAAATCAACTCACCAGTCACACCTTTGGATCTTAAAAATGATGCAGCAAAAGACAGTTACCAATGTTCTTGCAAATCACATGAGGAGCAAGATGGAAAACTGATCACCTGCTCATCTCCATCAAACACATCACCAGGAGATAGATCCAAAGAGGAGAGAGAAAAGAAACAAATACCCACTGCCGATGTTGGCGAATCTTCTACACAGATTGCATCTCTTTCCTCTGAAAATCTGGCCTCTAAGAATGATGAAACTACACAACAAGAAAAAGTTGACATCAAATTTAGAGCTATACAAGACTGGTTGAGAGAGACCAATCAAAGACTTGAAGAAGGTTGCTATCCATGTATACCTGATAAGATTATTGCAAATAACACTGGCAACATCTCCCACACCCATACCACACGATCTACAGAAGATGAAGTTAAGGAAGAGCAAGATAAACCAATTGTGCAACAAGACAAGCAAATGAAACCTTGTGAATCAGTGGAGGAACAAGGGAATGAATATCAAGAAGCCCCATCATCTGACAAGGTTGGTGATGACAATGCTGTGATGAACAATTGCAACTCAGAAGATGAAATCAGATGCAAATTGTCGCATACTTCTGAGGATAGTAACCCATCAACCGAGCCAAAAATGGAGGAAAGACAAAAATCACTAGCAATTCATGAAGATGTTAGTTCTACTGAGAAGAGACACCAAAGGTTGGTGTCATCACCAAACGTGGGCAGTACAGCAGCTGATGCTTGCTCTCTAAATACAAGGCAAACTACTGCCGGTATTTCCAACAGTTCTGACAAGACTATAGCACATGACAGCACATGTGGCTTGCTCTGTGATAGTACAGCAGAGGATACCCTAGAACATCATGAGGAAGCTATGCAAAGTACAACTGCAATAAAAGACAACAACATGATGGCGGCCGACTATAAGAACATGGCAAAAATGAGAAATGAATTTACCTCTGAGACCAATTCAGAAAGACTACCAAGTCCAGAACCTTTTGGGTTGACAGGTATCCCAAAAGATGTTATGCAAGATATTCCACAAATCTGTAAGAGGCTGAGTGCAGACAGGGAAAGAGAAGACAGAAGTCCATCTCCAACAATCCATGCAGAGTCTGCCATCTTGCAACCAGATCTGGACCAAAGAACCTCCCTGCAAAATGAAACTGATTTAAAACGAGAGTTGCAAAAAGCCAAAGAAGAAATATTGAGGTTACAAGATTTGAACCACGAACATAGCAATGCTAAGAGAAGTCTCACTGCTGAACTTGAGCGATGCTTTGTGGACATTTCTGATCTCAAATTTGAACATCACAGAGAAATGAAAAAGGAACAAAGGACAATACAGCAGATGGAAGATAGGATACAGCAACTGATGATGGAAATGAAAGAGCAGCAGATGCAGCATGAAGTGGAAGTTAATGTTCTGAGAGATAGACAACATTCTGATGAATGTGAACTACAGCATCAGCTATCTGTGGCTGAGGAGAAGATCAGGAGACTCAACAGACAACTTGAACCTAAAGAAGATGCAACAACCGCAACTCTGAGAGTTGAGAATGAGAAACTGAAGGAAGCTATGGAGAGGATGAGGAGAGAATATAACATAATAAAGACTGAAGGTCTCGCAAAGGAGATAGCCATCGAAAATTGGAAGAGCGAGTACCAAAATCTGACAGCATCTGTAGCCAAAATAAAAGAAAAGGCAAAGCAGATGAAAGAGCTCATGAAGTCTTCACAAGACCACCAACTGACCAGACACGGAGGGGAAGATCATGAAAACACCAGGAAATTACAATCATCACCTAAATCAGACAATTCATTCATTGAAGTCCAGATGAACAAGGAACTGGAAATGGGTATGGACGCAATGAAAGTTGAAAATCTAAAATTTAAAGAGCAAATGATGGCTATGGCAGAACAAAATAACGTCCAAGTATCCAGACTTCCAGATCAGCCGGAGGGTTGTAAAACATGTAACAAGCTACCACAGGAAAAACTGAATGACAGTCAACAACCTCTGCAGGACAGACTAAAGGCTACAGAGAATTCGATGGATCACAAATTGGCCATGGAGCAAAGAGTCACAAATTTTCCAAGCAAACCAGATTCTTTTGACTTCCTGATGTTGGAAAAAAACAAACAAAGGGAAGAACCAGAGAGGAAACTAGAGGAGCAACTGCAAATACCGCAAGAGCAGCTGAAACAAACGACATCAACAGAACAACTGAGGCCAGGCAGAGAGATACTGCTTCAAAGTGTGACCAAGCTTGAAAATCAAGCCAGTTACAAAAGTGTCACTTACGGGGATAATGGAACAGGACTGACATGTACTTCACCTGAGAAAGAAAAATCAAAGGTGAGACAATACAAACAAACAATAGTTCTAAGCACATCATCTACAGTACAGAGGTTGACCAAGAGGTCAAATCCTTCAAAATATCACATTCTGAAGCTGTTCCAAATAATCAATAAATGCCATAAACATGCTTAAAGCCATCTACTATGATTCCATGCTCTTATAGTAACATTTGACTTATACTTCTATGGGCATTTTAGTTCAATTCATAAAGTGACAATGTCATGTTATTATAATGCATTTTTAACACCAAATATTCATATGCCTTCCATTCAGATCCTTATGTTTTACATACAAAAAAGAGAAAACAAAAAGCAAGTACAGAAAAATGAATTAATAAAGACATACTTGCCTATTTCACTTTCTGTGAGCACGGTTCATATACTTGCCATAGAAAGATTTACAGTAATCACAATTTACATTAATGCCAATTATAATTATGCATTTAAATTCCTCTCCTCTTTTGGATGAAATAGTAAGTTTCATTTGAGTGGATATATTCATTCTACAGAACCACTTGCAAATGGAAGAGAAGGAAATAAGAGTTCTTCATCAAAGGTTAGAGGAAGCTAACAGAAAACTGCAAGATAAAGAAAACTGTGATGATGGAAGAGATGCTCGTATCCAGGCCCTAGAATGCCTAATGCAACAACGTCTTGGGAAAACATCACAAAATGAGGCTCACTGTAAGTGAAACAACAAAAAGTGTATTGACATCAGTACCCTTTTAGTTTCTTTTGGTTATTGATTGTAAAGAACTTATATATCCTGATCCTTTATGTCTGTTCCAAGCCTGCCAAGAATAAGTCAAAGCAATTGCTTCCTTTTTCCTCCATAATGGAACGTAAATCAACATATTTCCTTTCAAGTTATAGTCAAATTAAGAGATACATTTTATTATGGTGGTGGGGGAAATTCAAATAAAATGTCTCAAAGTAATTATAAAAGACCTATTTTAGGGGAAAATGGTTAAGATGCCCCAAAATTGCCCAGTCTGACCTTTACGGAATCTTCCACTTTGAGTCAAGTTGACATTTTTTCAGTCAATGTAACTGATTAACCAATTTCTCCTTAGTAATCATAGTGACTTGTATATTTAACAAACATTTACATCATGCAAACCGGCAAAGGTGTACTTCCAAAGGGGTGAAAGTTAATGATTGACAGCATGAGAAAAATCAAGGGTACTTAACTGCTTTGTCATCACCAGTTGCCAGATTTCAAATGAATCAAAATCCTGGAGACAAACTGCTAAAGGCACTGAGAAGAAACCATGAAGAACAATCTGATATAGAACATGAAATCAGGATGCACTTTGACGTGCAGAGACATCTAGCTGAATCTGATGAAATAAAGGAAGACATGTAAGTTAATCACTCAAAATGAAGAAAATTAGATGAGGGATAACACAGAACATATATACTTTACCAACTGGATGGAAAACTAATCAGAAATGTATTAGAATAGAAAGAGAAAAGTTGGGAAAATGAACAGAGAATTGGAAGCAGGGGGCCATCTCAATTTCTTTTGTGGGATTTCCTATTTTGCAGTATACTCATACAACAGATAAAGAAAAATCAGATAAATAAAAGCAATGACTAAACAGTACAAGATGAGGCATTTTCTTCCACTGTCTAGTCTCTTTGCAAAGTGAAGGTCTGATGTGGAGTATTTTTGCATAATCCACATTAAGTGTTGTATCGTATACTAATGATTGACTAACATCAATGATGCCACTGAGACTGATCATTGAGGGTGCCATTGTAGAAGCATTGTTTCTGTTTCCTACCAATTACTGTATGTGTGCTATCATTGTACGTTCAGTGTATCAAATGTCACATATATGCAGTTCACACAGTGTCTCAATTGTTGATTGCGCATGTTTTCACTGTAACATTTCTTGGTGGTTGTTCTCTAAAAGTAGGCACTGTGTGCACATGTTTCATCCCAATTGTATTGGTGCACTAGTTTTGAAGCTCAACTGGTACTTTTCAATTCAATATCTGCACGTGGTTCTTTGCCGGGTTTGGTCAACTGCAAAACAGATCTTCAACCACCACAAGGTTATGCACATGCCTTTGTCTGTGATACTATGCATATTATACAACAGCACACCCCTATTGCTTTTGGTGCACACTTCATTATACCCTAGTTCCATAGTCACTGGGTCTAAAAATTTTCACTGTTACAGTTGTGGCACCCAACAGACAAGGGGAGCACATAAGTTGAGGTATCTGAGTTCATATTATGCATCGGTGGTTGCACATCCTCATATTTCCCACAGAAATGATGCACTTTCTGCGTAAAACATCTTTTAATTTAACAATAAATTTTTAGCAATTTAGCAATAAAACATTGCTGTCTGTTTCATTGTAGGCTTAACACACTGAAGAACCGAGTAGACTGTCTACAACATCAACTATCAAACAACACAGAGGAACTTCAAACCACAAGGCTCCTCGTAGCACAACAAGCAAAGATTATTCAAGGAATTCAAAGCAGTAAGCAAACCACAGTAGAGAGCGAAGATATCATTACTAAAGAGGCAAAAGATGAGGTGAGACTAAAATCACTACCAATATGTGCTTTTTCCACCTTAATATAATTTTTTTTTGGGGTTGTCACAATGTCACTTAAATGAAAAGATATGAACAATTTCTACTAAGACTTTTCCAAGGTGGTCACAGACTCAAAGATTACACTGTCATATCATCACTTCCAGTTATCAGATGAGTTGTCTATGTATCTTCCATTATGTTTAAACTTCATCAGGTATTTCTGCTGATACTGAATCCAGTGCAGGTAGTAATGTTTCTGTACTACGCCATGCAATACTTTTCTCTGAAGTGTTAAATATTTGACCATGCCTGACAGGCTGGACACCCTGTGTACAATGAATCTGATAGAACCTACACAGGGAGTATATACACGAGAGTTGGAAATAGTCCTGGTATCTTTGACTAGGCAGTGAGTCCAAGCAAACCCCTGCAGGCGTGACAAAGATCACGCAGCAAATACTTAGTCATGTGACACCCAAATTTGGGAACTCATAGTCGGGACCATTGTCTGGAGTTCTGATTGACTTGTACATGTACTAGTCCTTATTATCTAAATTTTATTACTCCATTGTAGTAAACAATATCAGCATAGGAAGAAAACATACTTCAATAAATTGTCATGTGCATGAAGAGTGGTGGTGAAGTCCTTGTCCTGGGATGTTGTATTTTGATAGGCGAAGTTAACTTCCAGTTAAGTTGTTGGTTCATCTACTCATTTCTCAGAAATAAAGACATGTAAAGAATCCAAACAGGTGAAGAATTCTCAGAATTACATCTATAATTGAATTCATAACAATAATTACTGTCCTCCACAAGTTGTGGGATTTTGTATCAATGGGAAGCTTTGCATGGGATATAGATAGGTCAGCCTGATTAAGATGTGGGATAGATAGGACCAGACTGGCCGGTCAACCTATATATTAAGCTTACCATATACACATATCATATATCATGCTTTTCACAAAATATTCCTCTTCAAACAGGAAAAAAAAATCTGAGCCCTTTCTACTTTTGATTACAGAGAGGAAAGGCGTCAGAGAAACTTTCTCATTGCAAAAGAAGGTGGCAGAAGAAGATGAAACAGCTTGTAACTGGATTTGATTCTGAAAGGTAGAAAGTTTATGCTTTATTTTCCATTTGCTTTGTAAAGCACTTTCCATGGTTAAGCTTGTAAGATGAAAAGCAAATTTTTCATAATTTTGGTCTTAGTTTGAGGTGTAAACTTATGCTTTTTTACTTACAAGGTAGAGAAAATGTTGGCACATTGCACAGCCTAGTTAACTATTTCTATCGACTTTTTTCTTTCAAGGTTAATTCCTTTAGATATTTTGCTATGAAAGCTGACAATGATTTTCTTTTTATGTGGTCTAAATTTTAGAGAAGAAGCTGTTACCAGTGTAAAACATCAGAAAGGTCTGCTTCAACATCAAAATGTACATTGAGAAATTAAACTTATTGAGTTTGTTTTTAGCAGATACCTGTATGTGGAAGTCTCAGCTGTTGCTTATTCCCCAAAAGTGGTTATACAGCTAATTAAGGTATCTTGCTTAAAACAGAATCCACCTGCCATTTAAAAAAAAAGAACTGTAATTGAGGTTGTACTTATCTTCAATTATTCCAGTAACTTTCTACAAAGGGTTAGTACACTTTTTTGAGGATAAAAGTCAAGCACTTTTCAAGGTAGAACTTGCTCTTTGCAGACATCAAACCAGTTTTAAAATACTCAGAAAATACCTTTGGAAATTCTTGCACGCACTTGAGGTTGGCAGGTAATGTCCTGTTCCAAACATTTTGCAAATAAAAATAAAGCAAACTGTGAATATTTCAAATCACTAAAATTCTCGCACTTTTCAAGGACTTTACATTCAAGTACTTTCAAGGCCCATATGACCTAAGTTCTAAATGTCATCCATTAATGGACTCCTTGCATGGGACGTGATAACTCTAATTGACACAAAATATACCTCAGTTTTGTTCTTCATTACTACGACAAGTTTTACTCTTTCTTTTACCTACAGGGATATCATGAAGCAAGAGATTGCTGATCTTAAAAGGCAAGTCACACATCTAAAGACCAAAGATGGCAGGTACGTTAATGTAGCAGAGTAGTTTGGACCTGATGTCACTGAGAACTCTGCAAAGTACGGAGAGTGTGGCAGCTGATTGTAAAATCTTTCAGTTGATAATGTGGCAACTTTGAAATCAATATCATGACTGAAAGTAAAATACTTAAGAACTGGCTCAACAAGTTGTGATTTTTAATCTAAATATTGTCATTGAAAAATTTCTCATTGACCATTACCTATCCGGGAATAATTGTCCGGTATCGCATCTGATTTTACTAACAAAATGGTCTAATTGCTATGCAAATGGAACATTGTGCAGCAGTTTTTGTACACTCAAAATTAGGGCATTCACTGATTTTGCAACAAAATACCAAAGAAGCCTGAAAACTGCTATGGAAATTTTGAAAACTTAATTATTCCCTGACCATATATTACCACAATAACAAATTCCAGTACATACAAGAGTGCTGAATCAAGACTACTGTACTCTCATTTTTATACGTTAAGTGTAATTTGAAACTGAAAAATCATTGTTTTGCACTTATTTTTCTGCTTACCCACTCCGAATCCTCACAACGCACAGGTGGCATGACGATACCATTGCATACCATGCTGTACACCACCAAACCCACCAGCAAAGCAGAGAAAAACTGTTCGATGCAGCAGACTCTGTCAAGCTAAGAAAGAGGAAAGATGACAGATATCACAAAATACCAGCAAAAAAAGAAGAAAAAAGAAAAACGTCCCAGAGAAAGCATAGAGAAATTCTACCAACAGACACACAGGTAGACAATATACAAGATGATTCCACCAAGCGAGATTCCACTGATGGTAGTCTTGACCAGTACAGGCAGCACGAAGTTTCAAATATGCCATGTGCATTAAACAAATATATTAATCTTGGCCAAAAATGCCACTCATGAACAAATGCGTTGACAGTGAATACTTTACACTAAAACCATAGAATTAACATAATATTTTGATACATGGAATAATTTGTAAATCATGAAGATTACATTATGCAATTGAAATAAATTGAAACTGTGGAAATAAAACTGAATAAAGTATTCTGAAAAGTTGATGAAAATCAGTAAAAGAAAGGAAATAAAGTGTACACTAAACTGAAAAAAACAAAATGAAGTAAAAGTGAACTTTCTCTCGTGTCAATATCTTATGTCTTAAATGTTCATTACCTGTTTTTTTTTTTTAAATCATCCAAGTCTGACAACTTACCATACAAGAACAAAACATATATCAGCCACTAAACTCTCCATCTTCTTCTAGTCACTTAGTTTGTAAACAAAACTTTTCTAATATCAACTAATAACATCCAACAAGGGACACTGTAGGTGTCTTCACACATCAAATTCTAGTTTTCAACTGCAACATGTACAACGAACCTTCAAAACATAGCTGGCATACATAATATAAAACACAGATCCCATGTACACACCTAAGCACATCATACAAAGGTCTTGAACACATTACATCTCTACCATCATCAAAGAATATCAGAGATATCCCTCAATCACGATAATATATTCAAATGTAATATGAAGTCCAGATACAAAACTGAAATGTGAAATACGCAAAAGAATAAATTTAAAATACGACATGTTTTGGACGGTCAACTTTCATCATCAGGTTACTGAGAAGACTAACAAGAAAGCCCAAAGTCATTGTGGTTTTGATGATTTAATTAGGCATATTTTGAATCTGGCACATTGAATATGGTGAGACATGTTGACCCTAAATGATTTTTTACCCCCTAACAAGATCGATAGGCCTCTTGCACTCAATAAGGTGCATCTGCAAATCAAATATGAGATCTGTCCAAGCTTCTCTTCTTGAGATACCCTGGTTTACAAGATTTTCACAACTTACCCCCAGTTAACCCTCAGATTAATGACTGTTAGCACAGAAACCACTAGGGTACTTCTGCTCAATAAGGCAAAGCTATACATACCACATATCACATTTCTATCCATGCTTCACTTCTTGAACAAGCTATTAAGTTTACAATATTTCAACCACAAATGACTTTTTGTCCTCCACCAAAAGCAATAGGCTTTCTTTACTCAAAAGGATAAACACTTACATGCCAATATGAAATCTCCAAGCTTGCCTTCTTGAGATATCAAGTGTCCTGTAAGGTTTTCACAATGTGATAGGATTCTTGTACTCAATAACATGCACCTACATACCACATTTGCCCAAACTTCCCTTCATGAAACATTGTGTTTACAAGGCTTTTTACTACTTTTACTATTTGACCTCTGTTGACCCCAAATGATATCCACCTCTTGACTTCTGGAGACCTCAGATGACCTTAGACTCCCATCAAAAACAATAGGGTTCTTCCTCTCAGCATGTGGCATCTATGTAATAATTGGTTTGAGATAAACCTTGAAATCAGATTACTAATGGTAAGTAAAAATAACACAACCTACCCTATGCTGTGTTAGGAAGTCTCCAATCAAGAACGAATCTGTGGCCTTTATTTACTGACTGAGACGTTGAAAGTGTTCCTCTGGAATAACGCTGGCCATCAAAAGATCATCAAAGTATGCATACACCAAGGGTAGCCCTAAATTACATGATCGATGAAGCATTCAAAGCTTTAGGCTGAATTTTTCAGACCAAACGGCATTTGGGTCATTGCAACAGTCCTACATAGTGAAAATCCTCCAAAACAAAATTTTTGATGGACTGTTTTTTGTTTCCTAAAATTTGGTAGATAATATTTTGCATCTACCATCACTTTAAGAGAAATAATTGTACTTTTTAATGTATGTTACAAGGACAGACATGGGAACACTTCACCGCACAAGTCTTTTAACAGGAAAATAAGTGTAAATAAACCATATGTGTTCAGTAGAATTATTAACAACAAACACATTTCTAACTGAAATTCTATTACCTGCAGAAATACATGAATTAGGAGATTAGTAACAATGTACTGTATGTAACAAGGATGGACATGTCTGTCCTTATAACTATGTTACCAAACTACATTTTCAAATTATTAAGCACTTGAAATACTGGAGTGCATTCGACCAAGTTTTGCCCTTTCCTGAGATGTAAATGAAATGTGATCCATCCATAGCTAGCCAATGTTACCATGTACAGTAGCATTTAGTGTTACAACATGGTGACATTATGTAACATTGGACAGACATCACCTTCATCGCCCTCACATCATATTCTAAGCAAAAATATTGAGGAAAGCACATAAACCAGTCACCAATATGCCCTTCTGCAAACTGTTGCAGTTTTAACAAATTCTTTGAAAATTTGTGAGCAATAGGCCTGTAAGCATGATTGTTACATACCTTACTGGTAGAGGACAGTCATGCTACATATGTTACATCATGTGTTCTGCAATCAACCATGATGCACTTATTGCAGGAACATTTCAAACTATTGTGCTTTACACAACAATGACTAAATGTTGCATTGTATGTTTAGATCTGGAAAATTTTTCTTGTAGCTAAAATATCATCAACTAAATTCAGTAATATGTACTCATGTCTCCAAGTAAAAGTGTTGATAACAACTCCAAATGGTGGGAAAAAACCTCCACCAAAAGAAATTGGCTTCTTCCTCTTGATATGTCGTGTCTATGTACTAAGTTTGAGAACTGTCAGTTTTTCCCATCTTAAGATATCATGTTACAAACATTTTCAGTGTTTGACCTCTGGTGACCTCATATGACCTTTGACCTCCAAATCTACACAGTTCTTTCTTTTGATATGACCAACCCTCATATTAAGTATGGGAAGTATCCAACATTCCTACCTTGAAATATTGTGTTAACAAGATTTTCACTGTTTGACCTCTGGTGACCTGAGAATTCCTTTAACCTCCACCAAAAACAATGAGGTTCTTTCTCTAAATATTGGGCATCTATTTACTAAGTTTAGGAACTCTCAGTTTCTCTTCTTGAAATATGATAACAAGACTTTCAGATATCATGATAACAAGATTTTCAGTGCTTGACCTCTGGTGACCTTAAATGACCTTTGACCTCCACCAAAAAACAATATGCTTCTTTCTCTTGATATGACCAACCCACAAATTAAGTATGGAAAGTATCCATCATTCCTATATTGAGATATTGTGTTAACAAGATTTTCAATGTTTGACTGCTGGTGATCTGGTATAACCTTTGACCTCCAAAAAAATGATATGGCCATTCCTCTCAATATTGGGCATCTTCGTACCAATTTTGAGAGCTGTCAGTTTCCCTTCCTAAAATATCATGATAACAAGATTTTCAGTGTTGACCTCTGTTGACCTCAGATGACCTTTGACTTCCACCAAAAACATTAAGGTTCTTCCTTACAATATGGGGCATCGATGTACTGTGTATGAGGAATTTCCAAGTTTTTCTCCTTGATATAGCGATAACCAGCTGGATGTTACAAACACACATGCACATACACACAATCGCGACTGCATAGGTTTCTCATTTCATCGCAACCAAAAATATTAAAACCTTCAAGCCATAAACGCTGCAACGGCACTTACCACAGTGAGCTGAAAGTTACCTTACGTACCTGCATGTGATGTACTTGCAGTCCTGTTGTTTGCGAGATATGTGTACACGTGTGTTGAATCAGCTAAATAAATTTTTGTAGGGTGCAAACCCTGATCGGTCTGTTTCATTCACTGAATCACGGAAGCCTTAAAGGTAGTATAATGAGGACACATGTGCAAACCATGTGAATTTTTAAAAGTGGGTTTAGCAGTGTACTTGATACCGTAGATATGACCTTTTATAACACATGCGTAAAAGCCGAGTTGCTGTTATTCACAGTTGATTTACCAGGTGCCTAGTCGCAAAGCATGTGGCCGGTGAACTAGTGCAGACTTCAGGGGTGTACATGAAGGAAAGGATGAAGGCCCCTGGATATTCCTTTTTGGAAAAGGCAAGAACAGATGATTTACAGGCTTGTGATATCAGCTTAAGTTTTGTTTTAAACTCAATTGGCCACTGATGGTGTGTACTACACCTCACTCTTGCAGCACGCATTTAAGACCAAGCTAAAATAAACCAGCGCAGCAATGCCGCTGTAGCTCACACAATTGAACTGAGGGTTACAGCACTATGTTCTGACACACTTTTGTTCCCACACCCTATGTTCTGACACTCATATGTTACAACACATTCATTACATCAGGCACCATTTTGGGTCCTAGCTTTGATGCTCGGCATAGTAATGATGCATTGATCAGCCACTGCTGTCGGAATTTAAGTGTACATGTCGGAATATAAATGTGTCGGAACATAGGGGTGTCGAAACTTAGGGCAGTCACTGAAATAAGTTGAGGTAATCTTTGTTTGTGGCATTGCAAAATGAAAGTACAGTACTTGGATGGTGACAAAATGTTACATGCAAAAAGTGTCTAGTTGACACACTATCAAGGCTATGACATTGTCATATGCCAGTGTAGTATATTAATTTCAACATGTGATGTTGAAAAATGGCATTAGGTGTACCAGCTATAATCTGTAGAGAAGATTAAAACTCCTTTCTGCTGTGTGATATGTGAGGATGCAATGGATAATGTTCAGATCCTGTCAGAGCTGGCTTTGGCTGGATCTAAATTGAAATGTGCACTGGACTAGATTTTTGCAATGGTTGTAAAATTAGAATGTACATGGTCTGTAAAAAAAAACATTGCAGTGTTGATGATACAATAAATCAACTCTGTTTACCAACCTATCTTCAGAGTTTACAATGATCACTCAACCACATGCTTTACTAATTTGTGATAGGTGATAGTTCAGTTGGACTTGATGACCCACAGGGCAGATAGGCTGGCCAGAACAACCAAAAAATTTGATTATTGTTTACTAGAGTGACCACAGAATAGCTCTCTAGCTAAACCTGTTCAGTTAGAGTGCCATGAGCAAAAAAGCAACCAAAATCCCAATTTTCCTCCAAAAATTACATTGCACTCCCCTATAAATTAAGCCAGTCGAAATGTAATTACTGTAGGTGGAAAAAATATGTCTATCCCACAATGCACACTGAAAAATTTCAGAAAAATATCTCAAAAGATGAAGAAAGAAAAGGCTTTTGAAAAAAACTTGATGACATCAGCCTCATTCTAATACCTCACACACTTGGTGTGTGAGCTAATAACTAGTTTCTCATCCAAACTTTTCAAAAATTTTGGGTGTGCGGGCCTTTCTTTTTTTTTGGTTACACACATTGTTACACACAGGAACCTGAAACTAAGGTCTGTTGGCAGGACAGGAAACTGTTTTCTTTCATATGCCTCATCACTGTATCAATGAGTGCTATGTTGCAAAGACATAATTTCCTCTGCTGGGACAAAGACATATTCGGTTAAATATCCTACTTTTGATAGTTAAAAAAAAAATGTGGCGGAGAAAACATGTGTGCAGGTAGGAACTGGAAGCTCTTCTCTTACTTTTTCATTTTTGGTTGGCCTAAGTATAATTGAAAAAAGAATGAATACATCGAAATGAAGAAGAAATAAAGAATAAACATAATTGTTACGTTTTTGCTGAGAGGGTATTTTTTTCAAGTTTCCTGTTTTTTTCTGTAACAACAACAACAACAAGGTAAATGTTTTTGTGAAGGGTAAAACAGGAAAAAAAAATGCTGGGGAAACAAAGTGTCACAACTTAACAAGTAGATTTTCTTTAAATTTTTAAACTACATAAAAAACATTCAGTCAAGATTCCTCTCAAGGAAAGTAAGCATTCTCACTTTCTGCAGTTTCAGTCTATTTCTTATTAGGCTGCCAACATCAGCTGCTGTGCTGAAAAGCCTCTCTGACATTGCATTTGAGCCACCAATGCAAATATATCTTCACGCCAGTGTGGCAAGCCATGTAGACTATGGGGCATGTTCTAATATAGCTACTAAAGATTAAGCTTTGTTCTCTCCATGTTGGCAGGGAATAAAAATTTGCTTTTCTTGCAGAAAAATGATATTCCTAAATGAAGTCATGCAATCCCACTCCGAGTCAGGTCACAGTGGCCAGAAAAACAGGACTGAAAATTCTATAAAATATGCTAATTTCAGTAAAAATCCACATGAAGATAAATGTTCAAATTACTGTTTGTGAGTGTATGGAAACCTTGAAATGAAGCGAAATACATGATATTAAAATTCGTAGAAACGAATTTAAATCTAGCGAGGGAAGGGTAGAGAGTAGGGGGTCATTATCTGAAAATTGTGTTAGCGCCCTCATTTGGTGTGCTTCTCAGATTTTCACTGAACTACTTAAGTCAATTCACATAAAAAAGCCATCTGATATTGCTAAATGCATTGCAGGGGTGGCTCGGGTGTTATATATTGTCGTTTAAAGGATATATTATTTGCTTAAAATTAAAAAGAAAATTGGAAACTGTAAATAACGAGTCTGCTATGTATGTCTACAAAATTCCGCTCTTACATTGAGGTCGATATTTAAATTAAAAATTCAGAACTAGCCCCTGAGCACATACACTAACAACCCTCCACACTTTTGACTTTTTAGGTAGTAGTCACTTGATCGAAAATTTGGTCTACTATGTGAAAAGAGCAATATTGCAGCAATGACCTCCCCCTTCCCTCCACAAGAAAAATCTTGCTTCCGTTATGTGTATTTTAGTAAAGGAATGGTATTTTTTGATGACCTACCCCTTCCCTCCACAAGAAAAATCCTGCGTCTGATATGTGCACTTTACGTAAGAAATGGTATTTTTTCAAAAGTATCATTTTATAGTTTAAAAGTAAGTGGTCACCGCTACGGAGGTATATGCATGGAATCAGATGCGCGCAAAGCATGTTTTGGTGGCATTTCAGAATTCAGGAATTTCAGTAGAAAATTCGGGCAACATTTTCCCTTTTGCCTCTTCCATGCCGTAATTAGTATGCATCAAGAGATCATGGTGAGAATGGTAAAGACTAGGGCTCAAGAATATCTGGAGTGAGTCTTTAGGGCACATTTGCTACTCGGGAAAAAAAGTGGGGGACACGTGCCCCCGTTCCCCCGGTTCCTACCCCCCTGATTGGCCCAATAACCAAAATCCCTTTTCAACATCATGTGATATAGGATTAACTTAAACGATATGACTCCTAAAATCACTGACATTGAGAAACATTTCCTAAATACGTAAAATCAGGCCAAAACTATTTACTTGCCAGTCCCACTGTTTTTTCTTTTACATATTTTTTTTTTAACTGATTACTCATAAAAACCCCCTGGCTGTGGGAGTCAGGAGTGTACGGCATTTTTCTGGGAATTTCCGAAAAGGTTGTTTTTTTTATCTATTCGCCAATATTCCGTTCCGCTGCGGCTTTCGGCGAAACAGAAAACAGTTTGGTCGTTGATCTTAGCCTTCCCAAAGGCTGTTAGTGTATCTTCCCATTTTGTCAACTTTTCATGCCTTCTTTTAAGCAAAATTACCCCAAAAAATAGCGAATAAAAGACCCATCTCACAATGTTTATGAAAATGGCCGGCTGCCTTAAAAGGTTTGGTGAGAAAAGACGAGAAAAGATTTGCCACGGAAAAAAAAAAGTTTGAACGAGGTGGGACTCGAACTCGCAACACAATTTTTTCCAAAACTTCCTAGGCGAACGGCTTACCACTACACCATCGTGATCTTTCTTACGATAAGCTTTTGCAATACTATTTGAATGTATTACGCTATAATACAGCAATATTACTGCAACTTAATTTAACTGTAATTTTATTTAAACATTGGAGGGTACTGGTAGCATTTACGGTGGCATCCTCCGTTTTCCGGTATTGGTAAGACATACAATCATCACACGAATTGTTTTCAAGAAAACACCTGGATACTTCGGCCTGTTTACCATCTAAATTCTCCCATACTTGTACACCATGCAAAAAAGTTCTCCAAGTTTTTTCGTTAAATGGCCTAATTTCCTCATTTGTTTCAAAAACATGTGCATAACAGACACTTTGAGACATTTTACTTTCGATTTTGATCTTTTTCGATACGCGGGAAGTATTACTGTGTGTATACTGCGCGCACCTATGCCTAAATTGCACTAGTGGACGACACTCCGTTCAGACAATTCCTAGACGAAATTTGATTGGTTGAAAAGTAATTTATGACCTACGTACACCTGACGTCAGTGGCTCCTCGTTCGTGGCGTTATCACAGAAAAGTGGGGATCTTTTCTTCATTACTTTTTTCATTTGTGACCACCTCCACGCAGGATTAAGTTTCTATATGAAAGATATTTTATCTTCATATTCAACATTTTTCCTTCCCCCGCCGTTTGCGGGAGAACAAGACAAGACATTAGAGGCGAACGCCCCATAGTCTAATGGAAAATTTAGCGATTGCACTCCCCAACATTGTGATGGGTTGCTTTCCAATGGAATTCCAACGGTGGTGTTAAGGTATGCGTTGACATCTCTTTTCATAACTTGTAGCTTGTTGGTTGTCTGTTGACTCTGTTCCGTAACATTTGACATCTCGACATGACCTTGATTCATTACTCTTGCTAGCATGTCTCCAAATTTGCACTTTTGATGCTGTTTCCTCACTCTGTTATCTGCACTTTCACGGTGCATGAAATTCACATCAGAGGGCTTTGTTACCTTCTTCTCCATCAATTTTGCCCCATCCTCACATATATTGCAGTTTCAACTGCCTTGGTCTTAATATCCTCCATATAATCTGATCTATACCTGAAATACAGGAGGCACACTTTCTCTAACAAAGCTAGGGCAAACGGGATCTGGTGATATCGATCTGTGACATCTTTCAGCATCGCCACTTTCACGTCCTTTGTCGAATCGCTTTCCCCGATTTTCGCGGCCATGATATCCCTTTCATTGTCTCTGTTCCGTTCCCTCTTCGTGTCAAGGTTGGGAGAACTGAGCTTGAACATGGCCATCCCCAGAAATGAGGTCGCTGAACTGTGACACCAGTTGATGGCAAATACTACTGGCTGTTACTGCTCAAGGATTGCCTTGTAATTACCTGCCTGCCTGGACCCCCAATGTGTAGTAGCATTTTCCTGGGGAAGAAAAAGAAGCAGGCAAAATATTTTTTTCATCAAAGACTTTTTGGTCTGTACCAGAACAAGCTTGCATGTGAGTAGTCTTACAAAGACCCAAGAAGTAGAGAATCAAACAAACTGCACCTCATTTTTTACAGAGCTGACTGCACACTATTGGTCCGGCCTATTTCTACTTGACAATTAGGGTACTGTACTTTTGTTCCCTACTATTTGCTTCAGAAACCTGAAGGAACCAATCAGACTTGATCAGTTAATTTCCACCCTCAATAATCATGTTTATTCATATCTGTGGGGAGAACATCCAATCAGGGTGAACACTGTCACTGAACAGTGAAAGAACAGTTTGCTGTGACTGTGTGCACTCTGTACATGGGAAAGTGGGAAACTGTCATACTATATAAAGATCAAGTGTTTTCCACAAATAATGGTCATATACTGTAGTGGTCGATACACCAAAACAAAGAATCTTCCTTACCATGTAAACAGAGACTTCACATGAATCACAAAATCATTTGCCCGTATGCAATACATGGAAGTTTTTAAGGCGTAGCAAAATCAAGAGTTTTCATAGCTACTATGACATCTTTCAATTTGTTTTGGCTTATCCCTCACTCTCCATTTCAAGTTAATGAGTATGGTTCCATTTGCCTTTGTAATGAATAGCATTTTGTATAAAACAAAAAAAGCTTCATGCAGGTAGGTAAGAGTGTAAA
Source organism: Stichopus chloronotus (assembly GCA_021234535.1). Lineage (NCBI taxonomy): Eukaryota > Metazoa > Echinodermata > Holothuroidea > Aspidochirotida > Stichopodidae > Stichopus > Stichopus chloronotus. Next base: position 27,376,808 of record CM037834.1, on the reverse strand, counting down.
CAATATTTTCCCTTTCTGATTTCCCCTCACAGTAAATGGAATCATCCAATTGTATTGCCTTAACAATTAATCTGCTACTTTTGCTTAATACTTTTGATTCGCCTGAGCTACACGCAAATTCGCTCAAAAAGCCAATAACATTATTTCATATCCATTAGCGTGTGAAAAACATCGACTCATTGGTGGGCTCGTGGGCAGGTCATATGTCAAGTGTACATACTGAAACAACTAAATCTATGGACTGTTGTCATCTGAACGTATACACAAATCATTCTGAAAGAACTCCCGTTTTTCACCATATGGTTTAGCAGCACACATGGTTAGAAAGCAGCGTTTGCATAGAACACATTGGACTTTCCGTGCTGTTGTTAAAATGGCTCCCTGTGAGCTATGCCATGCAAATAGTGCGCTTGAAAATATCTAAATGGCATGATGAGTACATTAAAAGCATTGCCTTGGAAATACCAAAGAGAACGGAAATTTATTAAAAACGCCCTAATTGTGGCAGACGAGATTATGGGTGTGTGTGTGGGGGGGGGAGAGATTCAATTCTACGTTAGGTTTGTCAAAAATCGGGAGATGAAATTAGTGTGAAAAAAAATTCTGGCATGTTCAAATCTCTAAAACATGGTATTCTACTGCTCAAATTAGTAGACTTTGCAAGGATGCATTTGCAATGTTGAATATGCCACAGCTGCAGAGTGCTATCATTCAAGTAATGACAATTACTTTATTCACCTAACATAATGGAAAAGAAAATTCAACTTCAACTTACAGACTTCAATGACCTTGCCATTTTACCAAGTCTCTTCTTTTTTTTCCAAGAATGGGAGAAATTGCTGACAATGCTCGGAAATACTTCCTACTGGGTAGTTCGTACCAACGGTAAAAGGCTTTCAGAAGTTCCTTGAAATCTCTCCTCTCCACTGAATAAATGGAAAGGATGTCCTTGGCCGGACGGTATGTCGCCTTGTCTGTGAGGGCTTCCCATTGCTAACCTTCCATGTCAAACTGACAGAAACATGGGAGTGTCGTCTGCTTGATGGTGTCACAAAAGTTGTCATGTGCAAAACTTAGTCTGCTGGGATGCAATGCAATGTGTTATGAACAAATTTTCCACTTGGCAGAACCATGATGCAGGATCATTTGGATAGAATGTTGGCAAATGCCAATTAACATGAAAAATATCTGCACCTTGAGGCTGAGGATCTGTAGATCCCCCCAAAATGGCCAAAAATTGCATTTTTGGAAATGTCACGAAGCACCCCTTTGGCACCCTGCTTGAGTCACCTTTGCTCCATCTCCTCATTTGACAAACGCTCACAGAGAATCAGAAATTACACAGGAGTCGTTTTTTTTTAAGCTGAGCGCTGACATCCTAATCAGCGATGCTAGTGCATCACATTCCTCACCAAGATTACCTTGTAATGAACACAAAATCACTCTTTACTGGGAATGCTCTATACATCATACTTTACTCTGCATTTTGAACATAAACCATATCCATGTTAAGAATTGTATTGGGGCGACTTACTCAAGTATGCCCCCCCTCCCTTTCATACAATCCCTAAAACAAGCTCTCCAAGCAGTAAATACAATGAAACAAAACTAATTATACACTTACAAGTGACTTAGTTGAACCACCAGTTCCCCCTGGTTTCTGGTAACAGTGACTAACTTGTCGTGACTCAGAATGAATCTGCCTATGCGACCAACCCAAATCCGCACTTTTCCCACTAGCTTTAAACCTATACACCAATCGCTCATAGAATGTCTGGGAAAACTTTTGAATAGGACTGCCCTTGACAAACAAATTAGGTTATGTAATTCCTGGACACTAAGTCCAGTCTGAGGATAAAATACCCATTGTAAAATTCAGCCCATCTGCGGCAGGAAAGCTCTGCAAATGGACAAATTATGCACGATCATAGCTGCATATATATGTCATGTGTTACAGTAATGGGGTAAAAACATAGATTAGAAAATGGGTGTCGAATAAAATGTGTTTGAAGGAAAGAGCTGCACTGGCGAACATAGAATGCTGACCGATACCATGTTTCATAATAGAAAAAAAAAGGTATTTATTACTTCCATTCAAGATTATGGAACTATGGGGGTAAATCAGACCAAAATGTGGCAAGTTTGGACAGACAATGACTCCCAACAACTTTTATGAACGTTACAATCAAGGAGTTGTGATAATATGCTTATCTTGCAACATTGACCTAGTTAAGATACCTATTCTAGTCAACACTTTGTCTGTACTCTCCATCCATCTAATATTCCCTACTTTCACCATTCATTTCTCACAATACTTCTACTTCCGCTTCTTCTTTCCCTAATCTCTGATCAACCAGTTTTAGAATTATAGTAGTTCAACCAACATCCTATTCTCTTTTGTCTATCTGAGTCATCGCAAACCAGCTGCACAAATAGCAATGATGTATTACAGGAATAACCAAGGAATTGAAATAACTTGTTAATCTTATACATGGACATTCATCAATCTAATAATTTTATAGTCTGTACTGGCAATCTGAATTGAAGTGCTCCGCATTTTTGGCATTTAAAGTATCCGTCCACTAAAGGGAAAAAATTACAAGTTGGAAAAATTCCTAGATGTTGTGATCTATAATGATTACCCATATGTACTGGGATTGAAAGAATCAATACCCACCACCAGATCTGAAATTCTGTAAATCCATTCATTACAATAAGCTAGATCAAATGTTGCTACTGTAAAGTCCATCCAAATGGAGTGTTACATTGCAACAGCAAAATAACATTATTTATCAAAAATAGTATCATTCATCTGATACTTTGTCCATCCTACAGTTACATTAGCAACACCTACAAGAAGAAAGTCAAAAGACTTTGTGATCCATGGCTAATATTCATGAAAAACATGTACAACATGTACATACTGTACCTTTGAAATTAAATGCCTTATCATCCTAGTGAAAGTATGTCTACGCTAAGATCTTTTGACCACTGTGTGTACTAGGGGGTTTTATATATTTTCACAATTTGACCTCTGGTGACCTGTACCAAAATCAATGGGAATCACCTATTCACTATGACCAACCCACAAACTAAGTATGAAATTAGTTAAGAGTACACAGTTCTTGAGACACCGTGTTTACAAGGTTTTCACAGTTTGACCTCTGCTGACCTCAAATGATCTTTGACCTTCACCAAAAACAATAGGGATCATCTCCTCACTATGCCCAACCAACACACGAAGTATGAGATTAGTCAATATTACGCTTCTTGAGATACTGTGATTACAAGGTTTTCAGTTCGACCTCTCAGACCTTCACCAAAAACAACAGAGATCATCTGCTCACTATGAACAACACACACTTAAGTATGACATTTATCACTATTACCCTTCTTGAGACATTGTGTTTACAAGGTTTTCAGATTTTAACCTCTGATGACCTCAAACGACTTTTGACCTCAACCAAAAATAGTGGGGATCATCTACTTAATATGACCAACCCACACACAAAGTACGATAATGGTCACTGCTATACTTCTTGAGACATAGTGTTTACATAGTTTCAAAGGGTTTCACAATTTGACCTCTGGTGACCTCAAATGACCTTTGCATGCCACCAAAAACAATTGGGAACATCTACTCAATATGAACAACCCACACACCTAGTATGAGGTTACCCTTCTTGAGATATCGTGTATACAAGCAAGGTGGCACATATACACACCCACTTGCATACTCACACGACATCACCGTGGCATTGATCAAAAAGGTTGTTTTTAATTTTCACACTTTTTATGTAGTCCCTTTGCAAAGTGTGAATGGATTACTGCAAATTTAGGAACTGTCTTGAAAATAATTTGGGAATTTCAAACATTCATGAGATGATAATTCTAAATTTTGTCCATCTAAAAATTATGTTAGTAACAATACCTTGTCTGTCCAAAAGTTACAATAGAAATATTGTGCTTCAAAAATCACAAAAAACAAAGTTATCTTGAAGGATGCAAATTTTTGAAATGGACACATTGAGAATTATTACAAGCAAAAAAGTCTTGACACAACACATTTTTAAATTTTGGTGCCATGTGGGGGTAAATAGATGCCATTATACTGTGAAACATGCCATGTGATTTTTTGTGTTAATTTGGTGTATCTGAGCTGCATTTGGAAGCCAAAGTGAAAGGGTAATGGTGCGGTTTTGAAAAATTTAGTCTTTGTACAAAATTGTCCGAGAAAATTTGTTATTGCTCTTTATTGTGGACAGTCTAAATCACGTCATATTGGTGACAATGCATATAGCCAACACCCCTGATTTAAATCCACACAATATGGTCACCTTGATTACTAAAATAAACTTACATAGCCTAGACCTAGGACCACGAGAATTGAGGGTTATAGCTTTTGCTTCAGGAGCATTGAGTACAGCAGAAAGGAATTACTCAACAACTGAAATTGAATGTTTGGCGGTTGTATGGGCCTATGAGAAATGGCATCCATACTTGGAGTGTAGTTATAGTACAGTTTGTACTGACCATCAAGCTCTGGTATGGATGCTGCATACAAAGTCTCTTAAAGGGAAACTTGTAAGGTGGGCCCTGTGCCTTCAAGAATTTAATTATGATGTTCGTTACTGTCCGGGAGTTCAAAATCTGATTCCTGATGCTTTGTCACATGCTCCACACTCCACAGACTATAATTGGTGCAATTGATTATGATGAAAACATCTGTTTTTCTCCAAATTGTAAAGGAGATCCATCTGATCGTGTTAGTTGGGTTCAGTGTGACAACTGTGATAAGTGGTACCATTGCACTTGCTTGGGGCTTTCTACAAAAGAGGCTGATGCCTTGAAGGAGCATATTTGTTTGCAATGTTCTAGCCCGTCACACTTGGAGGGCAATCAGGTACCTCCAGACTCTGAGACCTCTATGTTAACAGATGTTAACAGCTTTATAATAGCTACAGAGGAAAGATAATGGGTTGGTTGAGGTTATTTCTAAGTTGGAGAGTGACTTGGGGTCTGCACAGGTTCATGAGCAGTTTGTTTTGGAAGGGGACTTATTAAAGCATATTGATCAAAGGAGTGGTGATATTAGGAAAGTTGTCTCAACAAGTTTAGTTAATGAGGTCATAATACATTTTCATGCTACTCCCACATGTCCACATCTAAGTGAAAAACTGAGATGTTTTGGTTGAAGAACATGAAACAAGGGGGAGAGGCTTTCCTTAGCGGTACAGAGTTTGTTAGTTGCCTAACCCAGTATATCAGAAACCGAGTGGTTTCATGTCATCTACATGTGGTACTCATCCAAGGCATATTGTTGCAATGGATTCATTAGGGCCTTTTCCTGAAATTAAGATGGGAATTTGTATGTACTAGTCTTAACTGACCACTTTCCAAATTTTCATTACTGTATCTGCTAAAAAGGGCATCTGGCAAAGTTGTAGCTTCTGTTCTTAGACAACTTATTTCGTGTCTGTCGAGCATGCCAGGTTTTGTTGTCAGACAATTGCAATGGATCACAGATGGTATCCAGACATGTGACAGAGTTCTGTATATTGTGGGATGTCAAAAGGATATTCACGGTTACGGATCACAACCAAACCAACTGGGTGGAGAGGGTTAATCGTAACTTGGTGTCCATATTGTGTTGTTATACAGGAAAGGATCATACTGAGTGGGATTAACATCTGATGGAATTTATATTTGCATTAAATAGTTTCAGACATGATGCCACAGGTTTCTCTCCTGCAGAGTTATTTCTTGGTCGCAGCCTTCAAGGTCCTGGCGAGTGGGTGGATTAGATGGTCCCAGATTACAGTAGTGAAAGGAGAGAAGATGTAGCAGCCAAGAATATGGAAGCACGGTGTAGTGGGAATAAAGAAGGTATGATCAGACAACGTCACCAGTTAAAATTAAAGTTGGTGACATGGTCTTATTGAAGGCCCACCCTCTTTCAAATCTGAAGAGGAAGTTTTCGGCAAAGCTCGCACCTAAATGGAGAGGGCCTTATAAAGTGACTTCATTCTTAACTCCTACAAAATTTGAAATTACAGCTGAGGATGAAACTCCACGAATTGCACATGTAGAGCAGTTGAAAGGGATACCACCATGAATTAGGATTCCAATTAAGAGGGGGAAGATGTAGGGATACAGTAGTGTATCTGCACAATGCAGTCTTGGCAGTGGCGGTGCTACCGGGGGGATGAGGGGGCATTTGCCCCTCCAAATTGTTTCCTTGCCCCCCCCCCCCCCGTTGCTCCAACCTTCCCAATCAGATCTTGTACTCCTCCAAAATTAATTTAATCACAAAACTATGTATTGGCATTGGACTGAATAAGAACAGCTTCCGGGGAACCATGATCGATAAATGCCTAATTTATGTTACACAGGCTGCCAGTTTTACATCATGCCTGTAGCCACTTCGACAGTAGGCCAGCCTGGTCACACCAATTTTCTCTGGAATGCTTACCATCCAGCATAAGGGAAGGACGGGTAGGTGGTTGTTTTCCTAAATATAGGAATGGAAGTGTATGTAGCCTATGTGTGTGTGTGTGTACTCGGTGGTACCGCGTAAATGTGAAATGGTACTCCCAAAGAAAAAAGTTGGGAACCTTGGAGTAAGGTCAACCGAAAAAATAATATAATTAAAATAAATAATATACCTCTCTTGGGGCTTAATTTTCCACCCAGAGATATGCTAAAACCTCAGGGCTTCCAGGGGCTTTGCCCCCTGGACCCCACTGGGGCTTTGCCCCTGGACCCCACGAGGGGTCCTCCGGCGGGCGCCTGGACCCCACCCGCAAGGCCTCGTGATTCGCGCTCGGTTTCGCCCCCCAACATTTTCCTCTACCCTCAGTTTGCCCCCCCCCCAGTCTGACATTCTGGTGCCACCACTGAGTCTGGGTGGGTTTTCTGTTATTTCATCTATTATGTAGGGTATTTAGTTCTCTGTTGTGTGCCTTGTATCTGTTCTGTTTCTACATGCTTTGACTATCTGTTCACACTTCATTTCTATTTACATGCAAATGCTTCACTTTGGTATCTTCTTTGCTCTCAGATGGTCTCTGTTAAATACAGTCAGTTGCACACAGACACTCATCCTGTTTGGTTGTGGTTTTGAGTTTCTTATGTTACAGACCCTTTGTAGACTGTCCTGCCCAATGGCAACTCACTACAAGCCTAAAGCTGGGCTTCACCATGCTTAGTTATGGCATGAACTAATTGCAACTTGCTGGATAGTCTAGTCACCTTTTACTTAGGTCTTAGTTATGCAGGGATCAGTTTGGGGCTTGTTGCACTTACTGGCGAATGTCCATATCGTGTAGCCTTGGCATATACGCTAGCCTACAGACTGTGCATATCGAGCCTGGGCCTAGTTCTCGGATGAGCCTACCTTTGAGTTTGACAGCCTTTCCTGTACTGCAAACGTTGGCCTCATCATAGTGCATGAAGATATGTACTGTAACGTAGGCCAATTTCACGCCCACAGCATATTCTAGCCTCCCTGTAACAAGTGTCTCCAGTATTACGTACCGTACCGTACCGATACATGCGTTGGTTGTGCAAAGTGAGCGTGCATTCGAGATTGGAACTTAGCAGCGTAGACAATGTTATAACACCCGTTGTGCAGTCATTTACAGTAGTTGCCACTGCATACTGCAGCTGCAACATAAAAAGAGTGGCCGCATGGCGGCAAATAAATACACGGACCACATAAGGGGCGTCACGTACACACGCACAATTTCACAATGGGGCCTACAAGTGTGCGTACGGCGCGCATGCAAGTACAACATTATGACGTACGTATGTTTCGGTATTATGACGTTCCCTCGCTGCAACACTAACGTCACAAACAACACATATCACATGTCACAAATACGGAGCGATGATTGGATGGAAGTTCGAGAACGCTCGCTTTTGTTGACGTTTTGTTATCCTCGCAAGGAATGTGCATTTCACGTTGGGAAGCTGTCGTTGACACAAGTAAACCAACCGCGAACCAGAAATTAAAAGAGTTTTGACAGTATTTCAAGTGAGTATAATTCCATTACAACTGAAAAATATATCTTCTTAAGAATGTCACGTATGATTCGTTCGGATTTTCTTTTATGTGACTTATGGGAGGATAAAAAAAAACCATCATTCATAAAACCGCTGACCTCTGTATCATTTGTATTGCTGGTTAAGACAATCCCACCCAACTTAACACAAGGGCACAACTGGTGTATACATATTTCCGGTATACACTGGACAAAAACATACATCAATGGTTTGTAAATTCCGTAAGAATTAACTCTCGACAATTATTCAAGGTAGCTGAAGAGGGTTGAAGTTAATCAACGGTGAGAAAGCAATATAGGATAGAATTCAGGACAACAGGTCATTTGATAACCAGATAGGTTTCTTCTAATTGCCTTGCAATTTACAAATCATCCAGTGACTTTTCAGTAAAAGTTTACAAACCATAGCTTTATACTTGACATCCACTTTCTCCAATTACCAGACACATGTACAAAGTGTCATGTATTCTAATGAATGACTTTTACTGGTAATCATCACTGTTTACTTGTGTTACCATACCAGAGCAAGGATGCAATGGCCACAGTCCATACACATGGGGAAAGGTATTAGTTGTATGTTAATGTACATACTGCAAATGACATGTCTCATTTTTTTCCTTCTAAGGGGATAATACAACAGCAAATTCCTATCTGGATATCAAAAGGGCTCTCAGAGGGCACTTCATTACCCCAATGATTTACAGCTAGTGTATTATAAGTTTCATAATAACGAGATTGAAACATGATGTTGACTCATGTGCAGTCGTTTAAATTTATGACATATTTCTTACAAAAAAGTGATTAGTTGAATCAGCAATAGAGCTTAATATTACTCTGACTGGACTGTTTTGATAAGTAAATAGCAGTAACTGCTGTAGCACACTTTTTCTACAGATTGTGCGTATTCTACCTGGCCATCACGAATAGGTAAAATTATGTCTAAGGTCTTTACATAGAGCATAAAATTTGGTTTCAGCATCTCCATGTTTATCGATCATTGAAAGTTTGAAGTGATGACCTCGGTAATGATTTGGAAGTTTTTGAGGTGGTAGGATGTCATTCATACTGTTTATTTACTTTTGCTCTCCTTTGTTTATCAGTTTGCCATGAAGGACTTATAGGCCCCCTTCCCCACTGGGACTACTAGGAGTATACATATTCCTTGTAGTGGTAATATTGTCCAGTTACATGCTATTTTTCATTGACAAATACCAATTTGCTAAATGCCACTTGTTTTGTGGCTTCACACAGTATTACACTTTCAGATCAATACACCTTTGGTTGATGTAACTTACATCCACGTAACCTCTCAAAAGTCCCCTCAAATCCATTGGAAAGTAAGCAAGCAAACTGACATAGCTAGTCCAAATATTAAAATATTCAATGTCTTTCTTTTCAATTGTATTTCACCACAAAAAGAGATTAATATGCACATTCAATCGTACTGAATTTTCATATGCTTTACTAAGATACTACTTTAATATGATATCACATCTCAGTGACAGAATCTGATTGCACTATGCTATGAGATAAATTGGTAGCAAAAAAGGTAAGTTAAATTCATACAGGTTACAAAAGATTACTTAAATGCAACAATGCTTCCCTCATCTTTCTTACAATATATTGTAAACGGTACAATTGTGCATTACAACAGGAATATGTTCTCTTTTGCAGCTTTGTATGGGATGTCCATACATGAAAGAAACATACTTCAAAAAAAGAAAATACCAAAAATGAAATCTGCAGGTATGTAAAAGTAAAACAAAATGTTCTCAGAATTCAAGAAAAACAATTTGTGACAAAAAAAAAAAACAGAAGTGTGTTAGGCCAAAACAAAGGGCTGTTCATATCCTTTTTTCATATCCCTTATTTCTCACTGTGAATGATGCTCCCTTGTGTTTTGTGCAGTGGAGTGCTATGAAAGTAATGCCACATTCACAGTACACCTGGCATGTTTGCCACCTGCCATGATTCTAAATATCCATCTACAGGTATCTGACTGAGAGAATTACGATCACACTGTAGTTTACAATCAGTCAAAGGTACGGACGGAATTGTGCCTATCATACACAAACTCAAATAAAAATGTGTGAATATTCAGTAGGATTCCTAGGAGATCAAAACAGACGTTCAAATTCAATATCATCCCTCTAGTAGGGGATTAAATAAAAAAAAAAGATCATAAGCAAATGACAGCATAAAGAGCATATCAATAGTTATGCACTGTCACAGATACTTTCTAATAAATCTGAGTTTTCCTCATTCAGATATGGCACTGATATAATTAGCAAGACTTTTGAAAGGACATGGACATGACAACTTTATTATCTAAGTGAAGAAAAGCTCCACAACTTAATACTTACTTTATAATTGTCTTTTTAAACTCATCACCCAGTTGGCAAAGTTTTGAACCTACTTACAGGAAATTATGAGTGACAAAGGGTTATATAACACTACTCATTCCTCTCAGAAATATGTTTAATGTTATGCTATTTTATGTTTGAGAATCTACCGAGGAGATCATCTCTTTCAACAATACCTCAAAGAGTCAATTATCTTTTTTTCAGAGTCAAAATCAGAATCAACCCTCCTTTCTGAATTGTCTTCCGAAGAAAGACTTTGCTCCTCAAACAAAGTTCCTAAGATGAAGCCATATTTACAACCACTACATCCTCTTGTTGGACTGGACAAGTTTAAGAGGCATGGTCACCAAATTGGGAAGGAGATAAAACCAAACGAAACGCCTATCATCGCTTCACTTTTTCCAAATGCCTCAACCAGCACAGTAGAGTCCGAGGTCACACGGTATGGCGGCAGTCGAGCCACGCCTCGGCAATCATGCGTTTCTTCATCTGGTCAGGAATCTGCTCGCTCATCGAAAGGGGGTGGGTCATCAAGGAGCAGAAAGAAGAAAGGATTATCCCATGCTTCCTCATCATCATCACTTGACTCCGGGATAGCGAGCTTCATCAAGATGTCTCCCCTGGCCACTTCAGAAGAAGAGATGGAGATCGAGAGAGACGTCATGACATACCTGCCCTCTTTCTCCTCGATGTCTTTGACATCATCTGTCAAGCAGAAGAAAAAGAAGTCAAAGAAGAGTGATGGTTTTGATTCAATTATGTCCCTTCTTAACAGTCTAGGAGAGGACTCTGATGAGGAGGCAATGACCATATCTGAGGCAAGTCTCAGCAACAAGCAGAATGAAACACTCGGCGGTAAAACACCAGCCAAAGAGTTATCACCAAGTCTGAAAGCTTCTCAAATTCCAGCTGAAGAAGAAAACATTGATACAATGTTTACATTTTCTGCTAAGCCTTTACAGTTTGAGCCTACTCAACTGCCACCGAATGTCAAGATTCCACCTTTCTTACGATCACCTCTCAGTTCAATTGTCTCTCGCAAGAAACCAATGGAACAACCAACAGACAAAACTGATCAAAATGACCTACCCCTGAGTGGATGCACCACTGATGGTGATATGAATGTTAATATCCTGCCTCCGACAACAAAAACTGGCACACAGAAGGCAGAGGAAAGAGTTCCAGTGACTACAATTGCATCACACAACGACGACCTCACACGACCAGATAATCGTCCGCGACAAAGACGGAGGGTAACAAGTGACTTTAATGATAACAGCTCACTAGAGGAGGATGATAGCAGAGGTCTTGCTTTTGGATCAAATGAGGATCTTGAGGTATCTCTTGAAAACTTGCATTTCAGTCTCAGTCACTCATCTGATGGTGACAGTATGAAGCTTCCAGAAGCTAGTGATACAAACAGTTACGGCAGCATGGAAATGCAAACAGGGTCACATGATTACTCAAGAACATCTGATCCTGCAACAGACAAACCTGTCCATGCACAACCAATAGTTGGTGACTACAGCTCTAATGAGGAGGTTCATGACAGATGCTTTCATCATAGATTAGACAAGGATCTGGAGGCATCTCCAGTGAGCTTGAACCTCAGCCACTCATCTGAAGATGAGAACAGAAGCATGGCAGATCCAATAGAATCATACCTACAAGATTCAACATCATCTGACTCCTCTGATACCGAGGCTCTTGCTAGTGGAGAAATTTCAGAGTCAAGTAGCATCTCCTGGGAGAAAGAATCCCATCAATCCCAGAATGATGTGACAGATGTGAGCTCTGAGCTAGACGAGGATGGGGAGTACCTACGGGGATCTGGCTCTCATGGAGAGGATGGAAGCACCAGTGGGCAAGAGTCTGACAGCTATTCAGCTGATGATGAACAAGAGGATATGTTTTTTGAATATGCAATCAGCTACATGAGCCAAACAGACCAACAAAAAGATGCTGCAGAGATGGATCTGACTGACGCTCCCATGAAGCATGACTACAAAAATGAAACATCGACAAAAAGCAGTCTCAGCACCACCTCCCTACCAGTTAACTCCAGCTTATCAGAAGTTTCATCTGGGCACCTAATTACCACAGATGATGACTATGAACTATATTCTTCTCTGGAAAATCAACTCAATGCTTTACCATCAAAACAAATATCGTGTGCTGTTCAACAGGAGGATGCATCAAATAGTCTTAGTTCCACATCCCTACATCTCAACTCCATGACATCAGAAATTTCATCAGAGCACCTCAACACCAATGATCAGGAGAACCAGCTTTATATCTCTCTGGAGAATCAGATAAATGTTTTACCTCCAAAACATACCGAAGATTCCGATACATCCACTGCAGAAGAAATATCCGAGGAGGACATTAATTCAAATGACAATGACAGTTGGTCAAGTGGAAAAGGGATGGAAGTATTTACAATGCATCCAGGGAAAAATGCAACAATGATATTTCATGAAGATGACCAAGATGCCAAACAGAAGGCAACTTCATCGGATGAATCCATTTCTGAAAAAGTAATTGTTGAAGAACTCTCTGACGATGCCTCCTCTGAAAAGTATCAATGGATTGATAATAAACTTCACCAACTGGGAAATGAAACAATGGAAGCAAAAAAAGTGCATCCAGTAACTGAAGTGAGTGGAGAAAATGCTATTTTCAATGGCACCGACTCAAATGAATCTGCAGACACTGGCAATGTTGATGGGGTTGAAACCAATGCACAGTTCACATGGGAAAGCCTTTCTACACCCATGGTGCAGAACAACATTGGCCAGATCGCGGGGGATGTGGAGCAAGACAACGGCTCAAGCATGCCAGATAAGTTCACTCCCATTGACCAAATTGATGCAATGTGGGAGATGTATGGTGAGATAATTGAACAAGATGCAAAATACATCATCAATCTACTTTTAAGAGAAAATGGAGAACTTAGAGACAGTTCAGAAAAGTCAATCAACATTATTGAAGCAGATTCATATGGACCTCAGCAGGTAGAGAGTCCTGACAAAGTTGAGTTTACAGCTGAACCACACAATATGCAGGATGAGCACAGTCAATTCAATGGACTAATTGCTCAGCATCTTGACCAACTCATACAAGAAGACCGAGAACTTGATGATGAAGACAGATCAGAAGCGTCTTCTCCAGCGGAGCCAGTCTTTTGTGCCAGTCAATTGACAAGTTCTGATGTAGAGAGTACTATGGCTGAACTACAAGATATGTGGGATGAGTACAGTCAATCCATTCAGCTGGATGCTCAGAATGATGTTGACAAACCCTTACAAGAAAATGAACTGGATAACCATAACACTGCAAAAGAGTCCTCCACAATAGACCCAGTGTTTTGGGCACCTAGGCCATCTGCAAGTCCTGAGGAAATCCAGGCTATTGCTGAACTACAAGATATGTGGAATAACCACGGTCAATTCATTCAGTTGGATGCTCAAAATGTTATCAACCAACTCCTAGAAGAGAATGAAAAAGAACTTAACAATCAGAGCAATTCAGAGGAGTCTTCGACGATGGAGCCGGTCTTTTGGCCACCTTCAGTGTTTGCAAGTCCTGAAGAAATCCAGGCTATTGCTGAGCTACATAATATGTGGCAAACCCATGGTCACCTCATTCATCTGGGTGCTCAAAATGTCATCAACCAACTTTTAGAGGAAAATGAAGAGGTTGATGATCAAAGCAATTCAGGAGAGTCAGTCATAATGGAGTCAGTCCTTTGGGAACCTAAACAATATGCAAGTTCTGATGAAGTTGATAATATGGCTGAACTGTGGGATGAGCAGAGCCAATTCTTTGAAATGGATGCCAAGAACACCAAAGAACAAATCCTAAAGGAAAGTGAAGAACTACAAGATCAGAACAGTTCAGAGGATTTTCTCAAAAAGGAGACAGTCCATGGCATGCCTAAACAACCTGCAAGTTGTGATGAAGTCATGGCAATAACTGAACCACATGATGTATTGGAGAAGTACTGTCAATGCCTTGATATGGAAATTCAGAACAACTTCATGGACAAAGCTGTGAGTAAAAATGAAGAACTTGATTATCAAAACATTTCAGAAAAGTCCATCAGAATTGACCCCCTATTTTGTGCAGCTGAACGATCTGCATTTTTTGATGGAGCTGACTCTACAGCTGAACTACATTATATGCAGGATAAACGCAGTCAGTACCTTGAAACAGAGGCTGAGAAAATCGTCAGCCAACTCCTAGGAGAAAATGAAGGACATGATGATCAAAACAGTCCACAACAATCTTTCCCAATTGAAGGAGACTTGGGTACACCAAAACAACCTGCAATTCTTGAAGAAGTCCAGAGTGCATGCTCTGTGGCTGAACAGCACAATATTTTGGATAAGTACACTCTGTCTATTGAAATGGAAGCTCAGTACATCAACGAGCAACTTCTGAGAAAAATTGAAGAACTGGAAGATCAAAGTGTCTCTCAAAAATGTACCAAAATTGAGGCAAACTTGTGCAAATTCACACAATCTACCAGTCCTGATAAAGATGAGTCTGCAACAGATCTAAAAGATATGTGGAATAAGCAGAATCAAGCATTTGACCTGGGTGCTCAGGACGTCATGGAACAACCCCTGGGAGAAAATGAAGCACTAAAATATAAGAGCATTCCAGACAAATTTTCCACTTCTGTGATGAGTCCTGAAGAACTTGAAGTAGCAGACGACTCCCATGATATAGGGGATGATCATGGTCAGCTGACAACAGATGTGAATGGAAAGCTCGCTGAAGATCACAATAATTCAAACAAGTCTATTTTTACTGAACCACAGCTGGGAGGACCTCAACCTTCCACCAGTGCAGGTGAGGCCTTGAATGCCCAAGAAGTGGAAGATTTGAAAGAGAATCTGGGTCGACGTAACAACCTTTCTGCACGGATCATCATCGACAAACTTGTGGAAGATGGTGATCGAGCTATTTCAGATCAATCTTCAGATGCTGTACCAGACTTGTATCAGCCTCAGCAGTTTGGAAGTTCAGATGAAGTTGAGCATGCTATGGGATCACATGATTTTTGGGAGAGGTTTGGTCATTTCATTGAGCTGGGAGCACAACAAATGATTAACCAACTCCTGGAAAACGAAGTTGCAAACCAAAACGTTTCTGAAGAGGGCAGCAAAGGCGATGAAGCAATTCCTGCAATACAAAGAGCCACTTGTGATTCTGATTTACCTGCATACCATGGACACAACGATGTCACAACAGAACTAGAGCACATATGGGAATGTCACAGTCAGTCCATTAAATCAGGAGCACAGATTGTAATCCATCAACTCCTGAGAGAAGATGAGACTACTAAAACGGAAAGCGAACCAAGCATGAGAGACCAACATCAAATCAACTCACCAGTCACACCTTTGGATCTCAAAGATGATGCAGCAAAAGACAATTACCAATGTTCTTGCAAATCACATGAGGAGCAAGTTGGAAAACTGATCACCTGCTCATCTCCATCAAAAATGTCACCAGGAGATAGATCCAAAGAGGAAGGTGAAATGGATCATGTACCCACAGATGATGCTTGTGAATCTCCAAAAACGATTACATCTCTTACTACTGAAAATCTGGCATGTAAGCTAGATGAGACCACACCACAAGAAAAGCTTGACAAGAAACTTACAGCTATGCAAAACTGGTTGAGAGAGACCAATCAAAGACTTGAAGAAGGTTGCTATCCCTGTATGCCTGATGACATTGTTGCAAAAGACACCTGCAACAATTCCCAGGCCTATACCACACTATCAACATATGGTAAAGTTACCAAAGAACAAGATCAGCGAATGGTAGAACAATATAAGAAAATGAAACCTTGTGAACGACAGGATGCATGTCAAGAAGCACCATCATCTGATATGGTTGACGCTGCAATGAACAATTGTGACTCAGAAGATGAGATAAAAAACCAGGTTGAGACCAAAGATGAACTAGATCGCATGTGGGAATGTCACAGTGAGTCTATTGAATTAGGAGCACAGACTGTGATCCAACAACTTCTGAGAGAAGCTGAGGCTAGTCAAATAGAATGTAAACAAGGTGTGAGAGACCAACAGCAAATCATCTCACAAGTCACTCCTTTGGATTTTAAAAATGATGCAGCAAAAGACAGTTACCAATATACTTGCAAATCACATGAGGAGCAAGAAGGAAAACTGATCACCTGCTCATCTCCATCAAGCACATCACCAGGAGACGTATCCAAAGAGGAAGGTGAGATGGATCATATACCCTTAGTTGATGCTTGTGAATCTGCCACACAAATTGAATCTCTTACTACAGAAAATCTGGCTTGTAAGGTACAAGAAACCACACAACAAGAGAAGCTTAACATTAAACATACATCTATTCAAGACTGGTTGAAGGAAGCCAATCAAAGGCTTGAAGAAGGTTGCTATCCATGTATACCCGATGAGGTTATTGCACAAAACACTTGGAACATCTCCCAGGCTCACATCACATCATCTACAGATAAAGAAGTTATTCAACAAGATCAGCCAATCACGCAACAAGAAAAGCAAATGAAACCTTGTGAATCACTGGACGAACAAGGGCATGTTGATTACGATGCAACATCATCTTATATGGCTGATGACAACCAAGCTGCAATGAACAATTGCAGACTGTTTGATCTTGTGTTTGATGAGAAACTGGAAGAACATACCAGCCCTTTATTTGATGGAGAGAGCATAGACTTCCAAGAAAGCATTGACACCCAGGTCATGGACATGTTAGAACATTCAGATTCGAATGTTCCACTTTCAAGAACACCATCAGACTCTGAGATGAAAGTGCTTCCCAGGGTAGCCCTTTCAGACTTGAGTAGCATTTCCTGGATCAGCTTGTGCCCTGTAAAAACCAGACATATTTCTGCCTGTAATTCCATAAATCCTCTTCAGAGATCAAACAATGACCTGACAGGGGACCAATCTGCAGTACCCTTGGGGCATCACAAGGAAACCTTGAAAAGTGCAACACTAAAAAAGACCAAAGATGCACAGACTGAGAGAGGGGTGCCAAATGCTTATTTTGAAGAGACCAATCCAGTAAAGATAACTGGTTCCCAACCACCTATGGTGACTGGTATCCTGAATAATATCTCTCAAGGTATTCCACAGATCCACAAAACCCTTAGTGGTGACAAGGGAAGAGAAGACAAGGGCTCAGATTCAAAAGACTACACAGAATCTGCCTCACAGCCTGATCTCCACAAAGACACCTATCATCAAAAAGAAATACACCTGGAACAGGAACTACACAAGGCCAAAAATGAAGTCCTTAGACTTCAGGAGCTTAATAAGCAACATATGGCAGGTAAAACAGCCCTAACTGAAGAGCTGGAGAAATGTGTTCTTGATATTTCTAACACAAAGTCTGAGTATCACAGAGACATCTGCAGTGAAAGGAACAGGGTGAGAGTTCTTGAGGAGAAGGTGAGGCATATGATGATGGAAATGAAAGAGCAACAAATGCACCACCAGCATGAAATTGTTAAGATGAAAATCAATAACTATTACAATCAAAATGAATTACAAAACAAGATGTTTTCAGAAAAAGGGAAGACAATGATGCTCCAAATAGATCCTACAGAGGAGACTGGTATGAGCCTGAGAGAAGAGAACCAGGAGCTGCAGGACACCGCAGAAATGATGAGAGAAGATCTCCAAACGGCAAAAACAGACGGGACTGCTACGGAGATTGACAATGAAGATCCGAACAATGAGAACCAGAGGCCAACATCATTGGTGTCAACAGTCAAAGAAGTAACAAAAGAGAAAAAGCTTGAGCAACAATGTGAAGGAAAGGAAGTATCCACAGCAGAAAAGGCAACTGTCATCATCAACAGAATGTTAGAATCATCTAAACAGGAAAAATCAAACATAGAATCCAAGATTATGAAAGCACTAGAAATCGGTTTGGATGCTATGGAGAAAGAGAATATGCAATTTCGAAAGCATATGATGGTTATGGTAGAGAAGAAAAAGAAAGAAGTTTTCAACCTCCAGGCTCGACTTGATGAATCCAAGAAATGTAACGAAGATTTATCGAAAGAAAAGTCTGGTCTGCAGCGTGAAGTTAGAAAGCTTGTAAGAGAGCAAGATTTCATTGATCACATGACGGTATACTTCAACAGGAGACTGGAAGACCAGGAAAGGAAGTTTAAAGATCAACTAGACCTTCTTCAAAGTCAACTGACATTACAGAAGATAACAAATGCAACTCTGAAAGCAGACAACGTCAACTTGATCCAGCACATGACCACCCTGGAAAATCAAGAAGCTTATCATAACTTTATGAATGGGGACAGTAGTATGACAAGGATGAGGACTCCAATTGACGAAAAAATATCAGAGGTGAGGAAGTAGCTTCTTTTCAATTAGAAGATAAGGGATACCCTAAATAATCCAAACTTTCATTAAGTCTTGTTACCATACTATCCGTGAAACTGATAAATATTAAGATAACTGATAACAATCTCCTCCGTCTATGGCAAACATTACATGACTCCCCAAACCAGTCGTTCATGAAACAATATCACCAAGGATAACAGTACAATGTTTTTACAATTTTTACATATGTTTAAATTCATGCAGGCAAAGGTAACATCAGAAAAGAAACTTTCTGCTTACAAAAGAATGTGGCAAAAGAAGAAGAAGCGTCTCATTAGTGGATTTGATTCAGAAAGGTAAACTATAAATATCCTCATTGTGATCGACCATCTACCACTTTCATGACATTATGGATAATTACTTTACAGCAATTTCATAACACCTATAGGCAATTTTTTCACAAATTTATGTCAGACAGTCTAATGATGTACTGCACACAGGGCACAAAATGCACTTAGGCTATCTTATGAAGATCAATGTTTATTTATTTTGCCTGAATGTACAGGCATCTGAAGGGGGGAGGGGATATGAGCCAGGATACAATTACTACTCAGGTGTGGATCCACGTGAGCATGCATCTGGTACATGCCACCCCTTTTTTTAATGTCCAATGATTGTTTTTTCACCGAAGTGAACAAATAGATATGAAAACTCGCTTCCCAGATACTGGGAAATTGCATCTGAGCACATCTAGAAATCAAATTTTCTTGGGGAGAATCCCTAAGCCACCCCCCCCCCCCCGTTAGCTTCACGCCTTTGGCACTCGCCCCCTTTCCCATAATCCTGGATCCACACCTGCTACCTCTAGGACTTGCTCCATTTTGTAAAAATTAGCTGTTCATCTTCACTTAGATTTATAGCAATAAATACACTTAAACTATCTGCCCATTGAAAAAAAAGGTGTAAAATGCTCACCTGTAAACATCATATTTCAGGCAACTCATGAAGCAAGAAATTGCAGCTCTGAAACAACAAGTCCAGGATCTACAAAAAGAGAATGATAGGTATGTAAAGAATACTAACTTTTCTAATGTTTGAAGTAGACAGTTTGATATTGTTGAACATGTGGTAAGACCATTGTCTGAATTCAGGAAACCCCATGCACTGAGCACATCTTTTACCCATCTAGCTCATTAGTTTGCAGTAGACCATAGTTGATATACTACTATATAGTATCCCAAAAAATTGTTATTTTTCGCTGTCAAAGTTCGTGGACTGTCATCCTGTTAAATATTATATTCATCACTTGTACTAAAAGTATTCTTGCCATATTTTATTGCATATGTATAGCCTTTTGTATACTTCATATACACACAATGGCTGAAACTATTTCTTCATGATGCAATACCTGAGGAATTCTTTAAACAAATCAATGAAATAGAATTGGAAGGAAAAACTGGGCAAGGGACAAGACTGATATACTTTCAGTACTGCTTTAGAGAACTAAATTACATATACTTTCTAACATCAGCTAATTGAACAAAGTACTTACTTTTCCTTGAGCTATATCAGAATTTTATCTCACTGAATTCTCTTTTTCATTTTATACCACCCATCTTCACACAGTGCAGGGTCTTCCATTCTGATCTCTGATGGCAAGGCATGCCATCAATTCCAGCAAACAATCAAAGAGACAACGGCTGCTCGTTGCTTGAGAGACCCAGACGAGCAGAAGAGGCTCGAAGTGATCAAAAGTGCAACCTTGCAAAAACAGACATTACGACACACGAAAATGTATCAAATGAGACAAAAAACAGAGTCACTGGTAAAGAATGAGCTACAGCAGGGAGGAGACGACATGGAAGGTTGTTTAGAAGACAAGTATTTCACTGACAGCAGACTTGACCAATACAACTACCAGATGACTTCAACAATGGAACATAATCAGTTCTACAAAAACGCCAACCTTGAACAAAAAACGCCAACCTTGAACAAATATGCGCCAACCTTGAATAAATATACGCCAACCTTGAACAAATCTACACCAACCTTGAACAAATATTCGCCAACCTTGAACAAATATTCGCCAACCTTGAACGAAAATGCCAACCTTGAACAAAAAAAAGCCAACCTTGAACAAAATGCCAACCTGGAACTCTTTCACTTTTAAATTATAATTAAGAAAAATCATAAAAATATAAAAAAGATATTTTTTATGTATATATTGATGCATGTATAATTAAAAAATCTATGAAGCAATAGGCAATTGAAATATTCGTATTTAATGAAAGCAATCTGAATGAAATAAAACATGAACGAAAATTTAAAATAAAAACGCAGTAGAGATTAACGAAAAATGAATATGAAACTTCACAAAAATGCAATAAAGTAAAAAAAATCTTCAAAATTAAAATTTTTCCCAAAGAGTACTTTTTGTTGTCCAAAACTTGTATGCTTAGATAATAAGGAGTTATAGTTCAAGTAGCAGTACTTCCTTTCTAAGACCTCAAATGCAGGACACAGTTTGCACAGTACTAAAATACTCTTCGGCAGTTTGTATTACAAAGATTATAGTTCTCACCAGGTATTGAAATATACTTGAACATTCAACATTAGAACTTTTCCCTAGACAGTGAGGCTTTGTCTACATATCTATGTCAAGGTTGCATGTTTCCTTAGTTACATGTTTCCAGGGTTAAATGTTTCTGTGGTTCCATGTTTCCAGGGTTCAATGTTTCCAGGGTTCGACATTCCCAGAGTTCGATGTTCCAGAGAATTAAACCCTTCGACAATTACAGTGCATCACAGTGACATTTCTGGGAACATCAAACCCAGCCTGTAAATAACAAACCTTGTACTCGTTGCCCATACAATGATAAAAAATACTGCAAAAATGGAAACCATCCAACTCGCGGAACAGTGAACCACAGGAACATTGGGTAGACCCCTAGATAGCAAGAAACACCTCAAGTTAGCTTCCAGAATACCTTAAGCTTCTTTCCATATATCACAATAGACCTTACACTGTATCTCCCCTACTGACATCAAATAACACCTAAACATAGCTCCCACCATATCTTCTCTCCAGATTTTAAATACCCTAGTGAGCATATATGACGGGCTTTTTCACTAGAAGCTGGTCTGGAGCTGGGGATCAGATTCCCAGAGAGATCAATGGTTTTGTTTCCCATCTGATCCTCCACAGTGCATCTGATCCTCTGCAAGCAATTGACACACAGGAAATTAGGTATCTGAAACTATGATGTATCATACACTAACACCATATCAATGCTACCAGAAAGTACACTAGAAAAACCAGCGTTCCCAAGAGAGTGAATGTTAAACTTATGATCAGCGTCTTCATTCATTGAATTGACGAAAAAGTTGTGTCATGTGAAATACTGTGGGGAGCATTTACTGCATCATTCTATGTTAACTGTATATGCACATGTACAGCAAAGACCTGTAAGTGCGTAACTATGTGAAAGACTATAGAGGTAGAAACATGAGGATGTGATGTAAAAGGTCGGCTTGACCTTAGGTCAACGTGACCCACCGAGCTTTTACATGTGCAATATTGATCAGCTGCTCGAGACTTGAGCTGCACCAGTGGGTGGACCACCTTCGAATCTGATTTTCAGTCCAGGTGCTATCACATACAAGTTGAGCTTGAGTCGCAGATTAGATCTGGATCTGATTGGCCACTCGATATCCAGTGTGAGGGCAGCCTAGATTACATCTTCTCTCAAGACCACAAACACATTTGAAAAGTCTACGATGTTCGCTGACTCACCAGGTGGATATAAGATACCCTTCATTGTTTTACTTTGAGTGTTCTCTGCAGATATGAAATGTACTTCGTTTGATCTGAAAATCAACTTCTCCAGATATCAAATAGGTGTATACTTGGAGGAATCTTTTGACTGGTCTGTAGCAGCAAGTTGTAAACTTTCAAAATCTTGAAGGAACTTTGTCTACTTTTGAAACTTTAAAGCATATTCAAACAGCAGAGATAAGCAACCTTCCTGTCATATACAAGTGAGATATATGGTGTAGATCCCATTTATATGACAGCATGCATTCCTGTTCCTCCGCTTTCTAACCATACTGAAAAGGATCACTTTTAGATTTTGAAAAAAACTTCTATCAGTTAGCATATGGTTTTCCAAAAAGGGAATGGTTGCTAAATGTATACAAGATTAAATTTTGGTAACCAAGCAAATTGCATCATTCTTTTCTTTTTATTTTGTGGTAAGTACTGCAGAACTCATACAAGATAAAAAGGAATAGATACTTTTAACTGACCTAGGTTGTCTCACTCTAAATTTGAAATAAACTGAAACTTCAAATGAATCAAGTAAACAAGTGAAAAGGGCATCTGAATTTATCAAGAGCTTCCTTCTTTCATTCTAAAATGACAATGGGGTCACAGTAACTTGAAGAAGAACCACAGCTTGAAGAAGAAACACATTACAAGTTTTCCAGGATACTCTTTGTTCATTTTGGTATGAGCTTTTTAGCTAACCTGTAAATCTGAAGCTAAATGCATATTTGCAGCGACTAGTTCTGCATAAAAACGTGCACAAGCTGCACTCACACAATCATGTTTATTTACAATTCTTTAGAGGAACAAGAGGAGGGGCTGTCCATTGTGCATTTTTTGTTCAAAATAATTACTACCTCAAACAAATGTAACACTTTGGACTTCAGAATGTGTTTGAAACATAACAGGTGCACAGAGAACTTCTATCTAATTGTCACCTTTATGTACTGGAATCTTGAAACATACCTCATTTTAGTAGGAGACATTTTCAACAGTGGTAAGCTCATCAACTTACAAATGAACAAAATATCTTGTGGAGTGGATTGCCTACAAAGGTACCGACAGGAACTATACTGTTGTGAGAATCCCCTTCCCCTCACATGATACAACTTCACTAATGGATCTGGTTACACAGATATTTTACATACACATACAACAAGAACAAAAAAAAATGATTGATAGAAGTCAAATATTTATTTGATTGAACCCAGGTTCCATGTTAACTTTATAAAACAGAATTATCAAGTAATATTACCATAACCACAACAGATATTATGAATGTAACCATGCACATAGAGGTATTTACCTCTATGATATACTAGCGCAATGGTTTCTATAACAGACAGTTGGATAGTCAATGTCTTTTTATGACCTGATATCTATCACTTTATAGAAGTATCTACTGAAACATGACTACTGACATGAGAGGTACCTATCTACTGTAACAACAACAATAGTGACAGAGGTAGACTACAGGTAGAGTGTTTAAAAATTGCAAATATTTCCAAAGTTGCAGTTGTCTATTTATTTCACAGGGACATCTACAGACAAAGAGATTTACCTGGTAGCGAGATGATGGACACCCAATCAGAGATATCCTGACATGGAGCTACCTAGGAACATGGTGAGATGTCTGGTGATATTAGAACAAAACATGTATACTGGATATAGGCATGCCAACATTAGACACATCTACTAAAAGTGATCTTTACTAGAAACAGATACATATACCTTAAAGGATGTTATGTCTTCTTGCATTTAAACGTGACTAAATTTTGTTGAAATGAGGATCGATGTTAGAATTTAACGACGAAGGAAAGTATGAAATACGAAATATCAATTTATGTTTATTTATTTCAAAATGTGTACTGCCATCCAGATATCTAACAACATAGGTAAAGACTCTAGTTAAAGATGTGTAACAAATCTATCCATCAAACAAAATAAAGGTTTACTTTAGGACTTTATCCCAATAAACAAGCTAGACAGCAACTGAAATGAGATGTTTAACAGGATCACAGTATTTTTGGAAACAGAGACAACCAGACACACAGACATATATATGGACAGACAAATTGACATCTACTGAAAAGAGAATGCCTACTGATGTTAAGATATCTCAGTAAATCATATTGCTGCACGGCCTCTGATTCTATGTTCCATAAAACACCTTTCAAGGGCAGTAAGTACTGCCTTGCTGCACTCCTTACAAATAAGCTGAAAGAAAAAATGAAGCTGAGAAAATGACAACATAGAAATGTACAGTTCGTAAACATTATTAAGCAACACAGCAATACGCAAATGAGCTCTACCTATTCAACGATACATCTATGTAGCTGATGAGCATTCCACCTTGATCTGTTAATTACAAGGTAACTGCACATTCATGAAAGAGACAATCAACAAAATACAAAACCTCCATCACCAAACAAAATGAAACCTGAAAGCTTTTTTGTCTTAATCTACAGTGAACAATCATGTAATGATGGTTTCTGTATCTTGCAAGCATTCCTCTGGGTCGATAGCTCCCAAGCCAGTGTTTCGGAAACCCTCGGGGCATGCTTCGCAGAACGTCTTCCCTTCTTCCGGTTGGCAGTAACCGAAGTCACAAAGGCGGCAGTTGTCTCCATCTTGGTAACTCCCAGCCTCACAGATCACTGTCAATGGAGGAACAGTTGAGACCAAGAATGAAAGAAGTCCACAATATTTTCTTTTCCTAACAGAAGGGTTAAAGAATAATTAATCTCTAAAGAAATGCTGTTGGGCTTGGGTATTTGGTTACATGAACAAACGAAAGCTACCATTTACTAACCACATACACTTGTGTTGTATTTCTGAATAGATCCTGGGACACAGACGGGACGACCGAAGTCCTCCTGATAATCTGGATTATGAATTTGACCTTGACTAGATATTCGATAAGCACCCTCTGACGTCTTGTTGATGATTTCGTCAGCAAGATTCAGCAAATCGTGAATTGCCGCTGCGGCGCTGGGCTGGCTGGCAACTATCACAGCAAATATGCAAGTAGAGTAAAGTAGGAAATGTGGTTATTCAGTAAGAGTACAAGAGTTACATTACTTGAGAAATGTTAAAAGACTTTACATACATGCTTAAAAATGACAGTAGCAAAAATATCAACCAGAATGTAAGAATGTATTGTGATATTGATGACATTGTCCAATCTAGCTGCTCACAGTAATTAATACATGAGCAAAAGCAATTGAGCTATGGCTAACAGTACATTGATGTTTCACATACCAAAATACATGGTATGTCCATGACCCATTTGTAAAATATTGCTTAATTAAAGCAATGGTCAGTGCTATATTTTCTAAGCATAACAGGTCTTGTGCCAATGGACTACAGTAAGCCGATACATGACAGGTTCAAGACTTTCAGCAAAAATTTCTTGCAAAGTTACAGCAGATGAAAAATGACCTCACAAAGTTTTGACATCATTATACACGGTTACAATTCTAGGAAGAAGTTTGGCTACCATATATAATACTAGCACAGTGACAGTCTAAATCTATTATAACTTTGAATTTGTGATAGTCATAAATGTACACCAATATGCTGAATATGACCACCAAAAACAAGGAGTCCTTTACCTAGAATGACATACCAACACAATGATGTATGACACATGTCCAAGCTTTCATCTTGACATTCATTTTATTTTTTTAAGACAATGTTGTCAGTTTGAAGCTTAACCAAATTCAGTGTGGTTCTTGTTCTTATCATGGTTGATCAACATACTACACAAGAGACTAATCCAAGCTTGCATTCTTGAGATTCTGTGCTAACAAGGATTTTGTATTTTGACCTCTGCTATTAAACCTGGCATGACATTTGACCTTAACCACATACAATAAAGTTCTCATGCTCAATGAGGTCCATCAACACACACACACGAGACCGGTCTAACCTTGCCTACTTGAGATGCTGTGTTTACAAGGGTTCTCCCAAACTCTGCTGACCTCAAATGGCATTTGACCTTCAGGAATAATGATAGGGTTCTTGCTCTCACAGTGGCTCATCAAAACATGACATATGGGATATGTCAAAGCTTGTGGTACATTTTTGAGATTTTGTGTTTACAATTTTTTTTCAGTTTGACCTTGACCTCAATGACCTTTCACCTTCACCAAAACAAAAGGATTCATGTACTTGTTCATCAAGACATTATATATGAGACCAGTTCAAGATACTGTTCTTGAGATACCATGTTCATGTGGAAGGTGTCACATACACATACATCAATACACACAACATCAATACTCACAGAGGTTACAATTATCATCAACACCAATAAAAAAAAAAACACACAGGGAGAAAAACAACAACCACATTTTTGTGACAGTTATTCAGCAGTCTCCCATTCCCTTTAACACATGAACACTGGTAAAGAGTTATGAATCAAAATCTAGCCCTTTTGCAGCCACTTACGTAATATTACATATCTTGAAAAGTTTCCGTTTACAGCCATGTATGTACTATTACGTGAAAATTTCGATGTTTCTCTTTACATGGTTGGCTGAGAAGGATGGTGTCCAAGAAGTGGACATTACCTGTGAAAGGTTTAAGTCAATGATAGGGTCTATGATTAAGGCTTTCATGCAGTTTGAAGTTGTTACACTGCTTGTTGCTTGTATGACAAATGCACTGTAACACTTTTTTCCAGGGAGTTATTAAAGGTGCCTTATTATGACAGTCTAGTGATCAATGTATATCTCTTTCGACAAGTAACTTCATAACATAGAAACATTTTTTAATGCAACTGGTTGACCATATATTTCATGTGACTCACTGTCATCACTGCTATTCAGGCCTGAATCTGTCACATTTATTGTCTGGTAGAATGTCATGGTGACACTGACTCCTTCTGAAGCCCTCTTTCTTCTACGAGCAGCGTTCAACTCCAAGCCACTCCTTAAGCAGCCAGCAGTAGACACAGCAGCTAGGGTGCAGAGTCCAGTGCCAACACAGCCAACGGACTGAGTGGCAGCCGTGGCGGCTACGCCGATTTTGTTGTTAACTTCGGCAGCAAGCGGTCCTGAGAGGGAGTCACAAGCTAGGTCAGGGTATTGGGATATGACCTTTAACTCGAACCTGGATGGCTTGCTAAATTCTGCAAGCAAGGAACAATGAGATTATGATTCCGTGGAACACAAGATATGGATGAATCATAAATAGGATCTTTAATTAATGTGACAGGGAATCAAGTGATTTGAAGTCTTATTACCTGTATGCATGGTGGAAATTGAGACTGCTTTCAATTATTGCATGCAAAGAAACTTTGGATAAAATGACACCTTCAACTACAAATTTTGTATCAAATATTTTAAAATTTTCACTGGAGATTTTTATGTTATTAAAAACTTTTTGGCTGAATTAAACTCTTTTTAAAGACTACATATATACATCACTCAAAACCTGTGTGTCCAACCCAGAAATGTAATAGTTAACTGTAAATGTAATACCCACCAAAAGTGTAATAACTTTTAACCATATATGTAATACTGCCCATAACTGAAATAATTTTGACTACTAATGCAACAGCCTACCCACCATGAGAGTAATGACATTTAACCATAAATGTAATAATCTGACACCACCATATACGTAACAACTTTTAACCAAGGATAAATAGTGGGGCTGGAGCCAAAGCCTCTTGTCTTGTTGTGAGTTAAACGTGTTCCAGGCAATCTTAAAGAGCCAGCCACTGAGACAGGATGTGACCAACCAAATGGGCCTGTCTGGCACAACTTGGATACATATTGGACAAAAGACTGTAAGAGGAATTGGTTTAGTGTGGCAATCACAATGTAAAAGATCTATCAGTAATGGTGATGATCAGTGTAGTCAGTATGCAGGCTGGACAGGACTGAAGCGTGGGCCAGCAGGTACGTGCACAGGGACCCCCACTACAAGGAACCCCCCCACAAAATTACACTAACGTCATTTGTAAGGAATAAGAAGCACACAAAGTTGTCACACATGAAAAGAGTATCAGTACCATCAGCATGATGACGCAATCAATGTTAGAGTACATAATCAGTTCTACAAAAACGCTAACCTTGAACAAAAAACGCCAACCTTGAATAAATATACGCCAACCCTGAACGAAAATGCCAACCTTGAACAAAAAAAGCCAACCTTGAACAAAGTGCCAACCTTGAACACTTTCACTTTTAAAATATAATTGAGAAAAATCATAAAAATATATAAAAGATATTTATTGATGCATGTATATTTAAAAAATCTATGAAGCAACAGGCGATTGAAATACGTATTTGACAAAAGCAATCTGAAAGAAATAAAACATGAACAAAAATTTAAATGAAAATGCAGTTGAGATTAACGAAAAGTAAATGTGAAACTTCACTAAAATGCAATAAAGTACAAAAAAAAATCTTCAAAATTAAAGTTCTCCCCAAAGAGTACTTTTTGTTGTTCAAAACTTTTCTAAGACTTCAAATGCAGGACCCAGTTTGTACAGAACTCAAATACTCTTTGACAGTTTGTATTATGTTAGAGTATGTGTGGGGAGATCACCTTGGGCAACTTTTGACTTTTGTTTCGAAAGCTTTGATGTACATAAGATATCTATGGAGTCCATTTCTAGTGCATTTCAGGCCTATTAGTTAAACTAGGCCCCCCACCCTTTGTCTCTGGCTTGACCAGAATCAAAACATATCATACTCATCTTCTCGTCCTAATGCATTCAGATACCAGATATAAAGTTTGTTGAAGTTTTCTACCTTGAGATATCTTGCTCAAAAGGCTTTTAAAGGTTTGACCTCAGTGCCCCCGATGACCTTTGTCCTCCACAAAAACAGCAGGGCACACCTTCACAATATGGCAAACCTACACACCAAGTTTGACTTTCATCCACTTTTCATCTATTGAGTTAGAGCATCCCAAGCAAGTGACACAGACACACAAACACACATGTACACACGCACACAACATCATGACCGCAGAGATTCCTTGCCTGCCTTCTGCAAGAAATAAAAAATAGAGTTCTGTCCTATTTCACAAAGAGGTTATTAAATTCAAATAATTTTACGTGTAAAAGGCAGCCTCCCACTTGAAAACTAGCCTACACAGAAGAGCGTGGCATTGGCAACAGGAAGGGAGCAAATAGCAATTTGTCTTCTGAAGATGTACCCCGCTTCCCCTTCATTAACAAGCAAAATGAGTCACTCACTTGTACAAGCGGGGACTCGAAGATGTGGATTACTCGAGCTTTCATGATTCCAAATGTATCCAGTGGCTGGTCCACAAATGTATTCATAGAGGGGTGGACGACCAAAGTCATATCCAACCGGACAATATACCGAGCACGTTGTGTCTCCTTTACGTGATGATGAGCATCTCGAAAACCCGCGACGGGGCGGCTTAAACGTCTTGCAGGCTGATGATAGGATGAAATATCAAAATACTTCACTCAAGGATTTATATTTCAGCTTTATACTACGAACAAGCATTAAGAAACACACTCCAGAAACATTTTACAGATGATTGTATCAATAATTGCTCAGGGTGAATCACTCTTTAGACCTTTAAGTGACCAGCTGCTGGTGACTTGAATAATACATATGACACGAATCTTGTTCATGAATGCAATCTGGTGAATGTGACATTATTAAAAAGTGAAGCACTTTAAAGGTAAGCCTTTTGGGAGCAATTTCCAGCAGAACAGAAAAATCCATGTCAAAATTGAGATTTATTCCAAATATTTTCTGCAATACAATATTGAGATGCTGATGAAACTTGCAGAGTGGGATTGTTGTTTTCTTTTATAGTGTTCCAAAAATGGTCCCTTTGATAAAACACAGTCAACATGATGATCAACGTCTACCCAGTAGAAGCTCGTGGACACAAGAAGGATATGGAATATAAATATCAATTTGATTTTTGCCAGAAACATTCTATTGAAGAGATAGAGATGCTGGATTTGATCTGTTCAATGAATGGAAAATATATGACAGAATATGAAAAAAAAAGTCTATCTATGGTGCATACAAGGAGGGGGAGAAGGAGAGGAATGGATAAAATACAGTAACACAACATTCTTGATAACTCATAAAAGCAATGACATCAGAAATAATTGAGTAAGAAAAAATTTGGATGCAGAGCATTTGCAGATCCCACCTGGGCAAGCAGCGGTGTTACACTTTCTGCTTTCGGTGTCCTGGCCACTGCACCGGGACCCTCCGTTGTCTGGTGTCGGATTATTACACTCTCTGGACCTCTCTTGCACTCCGCCGTTGCAGGTTTTGCTGCACTCCGACCACGACGACCAATCGCTCCAGCCACCGTTAACTGCAACATTACCATAAAAATATAACACGACCAAACCTTCAAAATCTTCTTCATTTTCCATATTTTTATGGCCAGCCATGACTAAGTGGCAGCAAACTATGAGTGTTGAACCCATCTACATCAGTTTAATACATCAACATAGCTAGTCAATAACTACGGTCCTTTTAACCGGGACATTGGAAATATGAACGTGGTCGTATCATGATCACCACTGCATCTTCTGAACCATAGCAAACAATTTTCATTGGGGTTTGCACCTTTTTCTAAACAATAGATTTTCAAAACAATTCCACAACTTTCCCTGGATCAAGTGAAGGAGACACATGAACCTTCCTCCTGATGCCTTACGTAGAATTTTCGACTGTAACGGCAAAGGCCAAATTTGCAACGTGAATTGAGGAGGATTATTAATTATTGAGTTTTTCGCCTTAGCTCACCCCTTTCCAGTTCACAGAGAGATCCGGAGTATCTCTCGGGGCAATCGCAGGTAAAGGTTCCCGGTCCATCGACGCAAGTGCCACCGTTCTCACAAAGTTGGCCGATGCAGTCGTCTGGATTCTCTCTGCAGGTGGGACCGTGGAAACCGATCGGGCAGATGCAGCGGAAGTCGTGAAACTCATCGATGCAATATCCACCGTTAGAGCAGGGATTCTCGGCACATTCGTTGCTTGCTGAGTGTGAAGAAGTCCATAGAGACACAAGATAATGTAAAACAGCAGCCCATTCTACATTTCTTATTTTGCAACCCTGTTAAGAAGCACTATGACTGTGATCTTTCCATAGAAATTTCACTTTCATGATTTTTGAATAATTAAAATGGAGGTAACTCTTGAGATGTTTGAATCAAGGTAGGACTTTTGTCATTTCATTTCAAGCTTTCTGTGACTAATCATGAATATCCAGTTTTCTTTTGCCATTAATTAAGTACCAAGCACAAGCATTTCAGACCAAATTTCTGTTACAGTTTTCACTACACAGTTATGGAAATACCACCACAGCATATACAAACTGCTGCAATACTGGTTTCACATGCTGTCAATTGTTAGCTCAAAATGACAACTTTCATGAGTTCTCTTTTAATACTAGAGAACACCAAATGTGTATTACAGTAGCCACTCTAATATGAAGGTAGCTCGTTTTCAAAACATTGGTCCAAACTTTGAAAAGGTTGAGCAGACTGGAATGCTTAACAAACCTTAAATGACATGCACCCAAACTAGATGGAAACATGGTCCATTTCACACTCTCTGTGTTTTTGTAAATTTCTAACAGAAAGGACACATTCCTTAATACTTTGATCTGCCAATAATGGTTTGATGCATCGGTGACGTAGCGATGATACGGACAGCTAGGTCTACCTCAAAGTATGAAGTCTGACGATGGAACAGACGAAAGATGGCCTCCTCGCTATCTGATTAGGATTCTTTGTTTGCACTTACCATAATCTACACACACACAACAATATGTATATTTAATACTGATTTCAACCACTGGCTGAAAAAACAATGCTGAACTATTATTCTGTATTTCCATCATCTCTATACAAATGTTCTCTCTTCCCTTCATTCACATCTCCCCATCCACAACTTGTTCCTCATCCCAAATCAATAAAATGTCAAAACAATGTAGAATTCAGGATAAGTATTAATTTGCTAATCTGTTAAGTACGCTTTCATTGATCCTCAGACTCACCATCACAAGTCGAAGGATCAACGAATATGACATGGCCAACGACTCCTTCCAGGAAGTCCACCATTCCGATCACATTTCCAGGGTCTTCGACGTAACAGGCTAAAGCGAGGTTAGAAATCTCATCGTCACTGAGTGACCAATCCCAGATGTTGAAACGACTCAAAGAACCGAAGAGAGGAGATAGGTTAGAACCTGGTAAAGATTCAGTCAAGATCAAATAAATAAAAGACTGCCTAGTGATTGAAAAACAAGACGGTAGGTGTACCAACAATCCAACATGTATTTCATTACAACCTTACATCTTTTTAATTACCTCACGTCACATGAAAGTCCCCTGAGACTTTATGACATCACACTGCGACATGATGTCACGTGACGACACATCTTTACAAATATCAAGTGACATCATAACGTCAGCTGCCATTCAAACAACGCAGAACATTATCACATGAGGTCACATCAACTAACTTAAAAATGATATGTCACATTGCGACATTAGGTCACGCCACCTGCTAACGTAAAAACAACATATCAAACATTGTAACATCAGGTCACATCACCTAATGTAACCAGAACACACAAATGCGTTGCAGGTTTCAATGATGTCATTATGTGGGTTTTTTTGTTTTCACAAATCTGACATGTTGCATAAGTCGAGTTAGTGTAATACGTTTGGTTAGTGTAATATTTCATAAATTTATCACATCAAAAATTAAAATGTACAATGACATCTGGTGAGTTGATGACTGATACTGTGGGTATCCAAATATCCATGCACAACTGCGTACTTAGGTAATATATCCAAAAGCTTCCCTACATACCAAATGTTAAATCTGTACGAGCTCTCCTTCTTGAGATATCGTGTTTACAAGATTGTCTGGACTTGACCTCTCTTGTCCTCAAATGACCTTTGACCTCCATCAAATACAGTAGGCTATTAGTACTCAATAAAGTTCCTTTAAATACCAAAAAT